>JACCHX010000001.1:43747431-44947431 GCA_018907135.1 Kradibia gibbosae
ATTACCTCCACCATAGCCGTCACGACCTTCTTCACCAGCAATTAGTGGTGAGAGTGATCGGCACGGTACCCCTGTTCGCTAAGGGCTCACGACCTCCAGCTCCTTTGAGATCTCGACACGACCTGCCAGAGCACGCGCTCTGATCTCGGCTAGCCCGGGTTTTTGCGTACCCGGTGTTACGTCCTTTACTACGCGATTGAAATTAACTTGTAATTTAAATTGCCAAGTCCCAAATATTGTCCACTGACGATCAAAGTAGAGGTCTGGTTAGTCACCGATCCGGACGCAGTGGGTGCGCCGCGAGTCAACTCCTGGGGCCCAATTCGAAACGCGGGGGTCGCTAATTGTTTTAAATAAAACAAACTTCCGCACGTTCGATAGTTCCTGCCGCGACCTTCGCGGCGTGACGAAGTTTCACGATTTACTCTTTTTACCCCTCACTCTTCCTAACCGAGTAATTTTAAATTTTGGCGAATATTTCATATGTTACTTATCGTATATATTACACTCGAAGGAGAGGAGTGCGGAGAGACGAGCAGACTCGTTATGAAAAGAAAGCACCAATGCCAATATTAAAGGTTAAGGATTACTATAATGGCCAACATTAATGTAATATCAAAGATTATAACTTTATTCACTAAACAAATAAGATTCTAGTGGTAGCGTTGGTACTTATTTAATTTTTTTTATAAATAGTAAAGGAGATATTAACCTGTTAGTTTATGATTGTGTAAGTTACTATTTGATTTTTTTTTAATCAAAATGCTTTTTTGTTTATAGGAACTTAATTTATGCCATATAGTTTGTGTTTACGGCATGACAAGAAAAAAGCATCCTTATACATAAGAAAACAAAAAAATGGTAATTTTTTCTTATATTTCTTTGTAATTGTTTTCTTAAAATTAGTTGTAATATAAATTGTTATTATTTTAATTACATTTTTTAAATTTTGCTCTCATTTTAAAACATGTGAGGGATTGCTAATCAGTAGAAAGTTTATAAAGTATTAGAGAATAGTGTACAGAAAATGCTACAGTTGTGGGAATTAATTTGTTGGGTGCGACATCGTGGTAAATTGTAGCTGGTTTCACTGCGGGTTTCCTACCTATGTCAAGCATAAAGGCTTGACCACCGACTTCTATTCCGTGCTTCCAATACGTTACCCTGATTCGGAGAACTACTACTGAACGAAACGAGTGCCAACTATCTTGCATAAGCAAATTCTAAATTAGGTGGTTTTGAATTTTTTTCATTTCAATTTGAATTAACCGCAATTTTCCTCTAGTTTAATAATCGATAAAATAAAATTTGTACTTATCTATTCTCCATATAAATCAACTTTAATTTTATTTCAAATTTAAAATGCAGTAGTCTTAAATAAAACTTTAATTTACAATGATAAACCATGAAATAATTAAAAATAATACCTACGCTAAATTTCTGAAACTATATATTTTCAAGAATACATTATAGGGTCAACCATATTTAATATAATCAATAAAGATGAAGAAAATTTAAAAATATTCTTAATTAGAAAATTATATAAAAAGCAGATTAATCTACATGATATTACTAGTAGTAGTAGAGTAGAATAAAAAATCCTCCTCGAACCATTTAATTTAGCCATAGACAATATTTACTAGAATTAAAATTAATAACATAATAATTGAATATAATTAACTTTTCTGCATTAATGTTTGATATAATTGATTGATTAATGTTTCTAGATCAATATTAGTATAATTCTTTTTTTTTTTTTTTATTTATTGTATAAATGATTCATTTAACCATTAAAAATATATGGATGAACCCGCAACCTTCTTTCTTCCAAATTGACTGAATTGAGTGGAGTAATAATCATATGAATAAGAAAAAAAATTGACACAGAATTGTAGTCATATACTTTACCAAAAAAAATTTTTCTATAATGATTTTTATTTTTTCATTATTTTTTCCTTTATTTGATGTTATAAATGATGGAAATAAATGAGAAAAAAGCTCTTTTCCACAATTAAACGGCTAATGAATATCCATAGTGAAAAAGACTCCCGACTTCCCTAATCCATTATCATGAGTGAAAAAAAAAAGCTGATGCATTGAGCACGTAATTGAGAGCAGTTCAGGAAGAGAGATCTAAATTAGCTTTCATCGAACAAAAGTGTCAAGCACATCTGCTAGATTTTCATCTCATATGTAACGGTAAGAGAGCAAGTGAAATCTGAAGAGAATGAAAGAGAAAGAATAATATGTATTTATATGTATTGAGAGAGAGAGAGAGAGAGAGAGAGAGAGAGAGAGGGGGGGGGGAGTAAATGAATGAGAGGGAGAGAGAGCAGCAGAGAAAAAAATTCTCTATCAATAAATCATTTCGAGATCATGTGTCTCAGTTGACTAAGCTGTGGCATAAATGCAGTATGTTTTTTTTATTTTAACCAGATAATAAGGTAGTAAATTTAATGCCTAGTTCTATAAGGATCTTTGAGTAGCGCTTTCAAAAAGAGCATTGGCTTGAAATAATTTTATGCATGTTGTATTAATAGTTATATTATATTATAAGAATAAGATTCTATTTAGTTATTTCAGTCAGTAATTTATATATTATCTTGACGTTTCAAATTATTTAATAATATTGTATAAATATATAAATCGACGGATGCTGATTTGCTTTTATATTAAAATAATTAGAAAAATTTTTGTTAAAATACTTTACTTTTTATATTAAAAATTTGTTCAGTTTCTTGTTATTTCTATTTAATTTAAAAAAAATTTTACAGCAAAATAGGTATTTCAAATTTTTAATGATACTATGTAAGCCTTTTTAATATTACTTAAAATTTTTCCTTAATGATGATTTAAAATTATTTGTAAAATATATATTTTATATGTAGATTCTTACGTTAATATTAAAATTTTTTTTAATTTAGAGATAGATTGTAATGTTGCATTCAATTTTATTTAATTCGCACTAATTTTTTACTAGAAACTTTTTCATTTTGGTATTTAAAGTAAATTTAAATTATACAATTAGTTGTACATCGTAATTTTAATTCACTTAATTTTAATGGTAACATTTTTCAAAAGTAGATAAAAAGCTTGTAAAAGACTAAACAAATTTTGTTACCTACATTTAATTAAAGTTGTATAGAAATTAAATTTCAATTCTTTTGCATATAATTAATTTCTTGCAATGAAAATACAACAATATTTTATGTTAATTACTTTTTGTCAGTTCTAAAATATTTCTATATTTAGAAATTCATACATTCGAATAATAGAAATTTTTCATATTAAATTGATTTAATGGACTTTTCAGTAACTAAGTCAGTTATTATAATTTCAATTTTTTTTAGTATGTACATTAATGTTGCCTACTTATGTATTGATTTATTACAAAAAAATTAATAATAAAAAACTCCCTAAACCTGTAAAAAAACATTATAGGAAATATTATGTTAGTAATATATATTAATTAGTTTAGTGGTATCAGTATAGCTCCGTATGTAGTTTAAATGTTCCGCCAATACAAGTATAACAATTATCCATATCATATGTTAATGAAAAAAAATTATATCTGTGTTGAATATAAGGAAATGAAAGAAAAAAAAGCAAGAAGAAAGAGTGAGAAAATCCGCATGTTTTATTGTTAGACAGTGTGGTGCATAGCTATTTTAAAGGAGTTGGTAGAATGCCAAGATTGTCTTTCGCTTATGCTCTGTCTCTCTTGTATCTCTTCACGAAAACGATTGTATGAATGTTCCATCTCTTTATGACAGAATTCGTAAATCTATTGTACTGGTAGATTAGGATGAAGGAAGCAATGAGAATGGTGACACAGCTGATAATTTTCGTCACATTCGTGCTTAAAACAGAAAATATGCACGCTTCTCTGTAATGTACGTGAGTCAAATATTCGATTCTCTTTTGAATTCCTCTCTAATCCTTCATTCTAAAGTAACATATGTAATTTTTTCGTCTTCCCTAAGGCAATCTGTAGTCTAACTGATTTTTGTTTTTTTTACTAGTACTAATTTTCGTGAAAACTTAATTATTATTCATTTTTTGAGTTTTAAAATATTTTTCTTTTGAATGACAATGAACATTCATATTCAGATTTTGAGATGTTACAATTTTTTTCTCGGTTCCAATTTTCATTGTACTGCTGAAAATAGAAATTCAAAAGATAAGAAATTTTTTTAATCTTTTGAAATAGATATAAGACAGATTTGCTCCATCGATTTATGTTTTTACTAAGGTTTCTTATGATAGAATATTAAAATATTTAATGAAAAATGCTTGTATACATTAATTATGACAAATTATTATGTGTTATATATATTATGTAATTATTATATATATTTATTATGTATTATGTATATTATGTAATAAATGCAATACTATTGATAACATTACCATACATTATTGATATAAATTAAATAAAAATCACAATTAAAAATAATAAATTTAGTATATTTGAAAAACTTGTAGATATTTATATAAAAATATAATTACAAAAACATCAATCTCTTTTAAAATAAAACCAAACAAATATTAAAGATAAAATTAAAAAAATTAATTTATCAAATATATAATATAAACACTTTAATAGTACAGTTTCGTATAATAAACTATAAATGAAATATCTACATATATCTAAAACATGAAAATATCACTAACTACTAACATTACATACACATAATGTCATCGAATGAAAACACTTTTAATATGCGTATGAAAGTCAATATTATAAGTACATAACGTATCAATTATCTGACAAAAATTTTTTTCAATTCAATTGCAAAATCATATGACAAGACTTAAGGTATTCTTATATCCAATCAACTTTTTTTTTCATAATGCGATACTAATATGCGTCTTTTTTGTTGAAAATTTCATGTCAATATATATTGGCAGCAGCCACCTACATGGGCATTATGTACTTATTACATGAGCAACCTATCCGGAGATCCCAGGAGGGCACTGATAAAACTTCTGATGAGTTTACCACTAATGAGAATCACCCCAACAGAAGTATGGTAACATTAAAGCCACTGCAATGAAAGTCATAAGAGTCGATGTAGAATTTGGCAGCACCTTATTTACTAAATAATATCTAGCATTATGAAGTTTCTTTTTCATTTATATATATAGATAAATAGCTCAATTCATCTTCTTATACCTTCATGCAATATTTCATTTTTTAATTTCTTGTACATGGCAATACGAATAAAACGCTTTCAAATACGCCACATTGTATGATTTGGCATTCAAACGTATACAAATACTTTTGCGAATACTTCTTTATTATTTCTGCTACAATTTTTTTTTAAATATCTATTTATCTTCATTTTAAAAAATTTTTTCTACAGATTTATAATAAAATATTTCAACATTAAAAAATGTATACTACACTTATAAAATGCGTGTTCGTTTTTCGTACATATAAAACGATTTTTATAATTGGAATGAAACATTTATGCGTTGAAAATATCTCTCTCAAATTTTCCATTATATAAAAGTGCTTTATTTCTAATAGGTTTGTATATACACTTGACAGAAATGCATATTAAAAATTTTTTCTGTAATTCATCATATTTTTAAAAATAAAATAAAATCATGCTTGTGCAAGAATATCTTTATATAGTTTTTTATCTCTGTAGATTAGTTCATTTTCGTTTGCTTCATTTGTATATTTTTTAACTTTATTTTTTTTTTCTAAGCTCTTCATTTTAATAGTAGAATTGTTATCTCCGCACAGTTTTCGTCAGTTGTAACTTCAAATTTTTACTTTAGTTTAATATAATATAGATGAGTGATAATACGATATACTTTCGTCTGATTGCTCCTTTCAATTTGTATTTCATTATTCCAATAATATGGCGATATTTAACAGTCTTATTTTAACCTCAATTTTTATCCTGAAATACGTTGCACTTCGACTACAAACTGACATAGAAAAAACAGATACTTAAAGTAAGAGGTTGTTAACAAACTTACCATAAATTATAATTCGAATTATTATTTTTATTTTTCCCTCATAAACTAACTAGATTCGTTACCCTCCAAATGATATTTCTTTGAAGTTCAAATGTAAAAATTCTACAGTTAAAACTTAAAATTTTCTATATTAAAATTTCCTGATAAATAGAAATCTTAAATTAAAAAAAAATGATCACATTTTAATTCAACCTTAAAAAATTGATCTTAAAAATAATGATTTTTTAAAATATTGTTAAAAAAATGTTGTTTTATTTTGATATAATACATAATATTTTCACTACGGCTACAAAAAAAAATACTTTATTAATTAACAACAATTAAGGAATATCTAGATAAATTATGAATCATTGGAGAATTCAATGACTATACAAAATGCTAAAAAATCTTATATCCTTCAAATGAAAAATAGTAACTTTAAAAAAATATAAAAAACCACAAAGTAAGCCTGAAATAAGGAAAACCTGAAGAAGGTAATTACTAAAGATAAATAAAACAAAACAATATAAACATATAAATAAGTTGTAATTAAATTACGAATATATATATATATATATATATATATATATGTAAAAACTAATGATTATAAGTAGTTTTCAAAGTAAACCAAAATATAAATTTCTATATATTAATGTATAAAACTTATTCTTATAGCTTTTATTGCATATTTATGTTATTTATTAAAATTATTAATTTCAGAAGTTGGAATAAAATACCTTGTATTGATTGCTGAATATCCAATTTATTGATGAAATATTTGTACAATATGTAATGGAAAGTTTTATATATATATAACAGTAATAGTATAGGTTATGTTCAAAAATATTTGAAATTTGTTCTTAAAAATGTCAAAGCTTACTAATTTATTAATATTTTAATCTAAATATATTATAATAAAAAATAAAAACTTAATGCAACTGTTCATATTGCTTACAAACTCAATTCGAAATGAACGATAAACGTAACCAAGGCATTTATTTATAAGGGAAAGCAATAATCTTTATTGCTAATCCTAAGGGCTACAATACAGATTGATATTTTTTTGCTCGTTTATATATATATATATATATAAACATTATACAAATATATATATATATATATATATATATATATATATATATTCAATAACTAATATGCATAAATAATAAATTCAATAATTGATTAAAATTGAAAATGATAAAAAACTGATAATTATTATATTTATTATTTTCTTATCTTCTGTATGATTTTTTTCTTAAATATTTTATTATTAACTTAATTTTTTAAACAGACACATTAATATAAAAAACGTAAAATCATTAATGTAAAAATCATTTTTTTTTATTTTATTTAAAAATATAATACAAAAATATTTCTAATTTTTAATTTTATTAAAAATTTTCCTTAGTAGCAAGATTTTAACTAAATTCAGTATCAAAAATACATTAGAATATCAGACATTGATTTATGCTTCTAATACTTTCAGGATTCTGTTATTGAATGTAGTATTTAATAAAATTTCTGATAGATCGTAAAAGTCAAGAAAATTTTTCAAAAAATTGACGAAAATTAAAAATCATAATTTATTTGAAATATGTTTACTTCGATGTATTCATTTTGCAAAAGAGTAAAATTTTTAATATTTTGGTTGACGAACAGGGTATAAGATTTATAACTGCTGCCTATTTACTTTGAATTTTTATTTTCTATTTAATTTTAAAAAACTCGTTGCTTAAAAACGCTGAAAAATAAAATCCGAAAATAAAAATCGACAAATAAAAAAAATCAATTATAAAATCGTATGTGTTAAGTAATAAATAAATCACTTATATTTGTTAGAAGTTTCTTCATTCATAATAATTAATTTATTCAGTATTTTTTTAAGACATAAAATTGTATTTAATTAAATCATATTATAAAAACTCTGACTATAAAATTATTATATTGAAGACCCAATTATATTAGGTAACAACAATGAAATCAAAAATCAACATAAAATGTCTGTTTGCGAGTGTTCTATAATCACAGAAAATTTTCCTTTTTTTCCGCATTGCTCTAGGTTCCTTAATAGAGGACATAAAAGCATAGTTCCTCCCTTCAAAAATATTCTTTCCAAGGCACTTTGTTTAGCGCTTCTTCCGAGTATTCAAGCGTTAGAGATTTTTATATCTCTCGTATACATGTGTGCTCGTATACCTAGGGAAGCGTTAAACGGTATAAGGGGTTTGGTTGCCAACAAACGAGGCTATCCAGTTGCGCGTTATCGCGCTACCGCCTCGGTTAATTAATATATTCGCTGAAGTCTCATTCACGGTTCACTTGACTTTCGTAACGGGTATGCATATACGTTTTATGCGCAGCTAGAGGTGTCCGCGAGCGAATGAATAACCACTTTTCAACGTATTATTAATTGAAAAATATAATTAACTGCTTACAAATATTAATCGGTAACTTTATGTTTACTCACTATTTTGAAAATCAATCGCTTAAATGAGTTTATTTCTTTCTGAAATTACAATTAAAAATATTTATTATAATCTTTTATAATAATTTATTATAATATTTTTTCTTAACAATATTAATAGATTATATTATCAGGTGCACGAATCTATTTCGTTTTTTTATATTTTAGGATAATTAATTTTACGTTATTTTCATATTACTTAAATTTGTAGAATAATTATCATTCAATATTATTAGGAGATTTTAATTTTATAAATTTCTTTCAAGTTATAGTGCTACTTCAATAGATTTTTGGCTTACAAAATTTATGCGCGTTTTTATTAAAATTACTTCTTATTATTCATTTTATACTCAGTTTTTATTGATTGAATTATGAAACAATTTGAAATTTTTGTCATAATTGCAAAAACTAAGTTAGAAAAATGAACGTAATAATCGGTTATTTATTATAGATTAGTGAAACAAAAATAAATTATTCAAATTAATTATCAAGTTTGTATAGCTAACAAAGCAAAATAATAGATTTGATAAAAAATGTAGAGTTAATAAAGTCCCTCGAGATTCGATATGAATAGCTCAGTAACAAAGCTAATGACTACATCCACCTATGTCCTTTTTATTGCTTCTATGCACCTTATTATACATTAGTTATCATATGCAATAATGTTCCATGAAAATTGAAGTGATAATTAAAAGGTTGAATACAGTGAATAAAAAAACATTTTTTAGAATATAGTTTATACCTAGAATATTATTTTTTACATAAATATTAAAATATGTCAGAAGTATATATTTTATGTACCTTATATTAAACATGCAACATTAAGAACAGGTATTTTATTTTAGAATTTTATTTTGCATTACATATATTTATTTAATGAGATGATTTTGGAAGTAATAGTGTTTTAAAATTAAAATTCATACAAGATTTTGTAATTAAATTTTGTACATATCGATAAAATATTTTTAATTCATATATTCTTAATTTTATTAAATTATATTGAATTTGATTTACGTGGCTAATAATTTATTACGATGTGTTCAATGTTTTGTATTTCCATTTCGTACAATTAAATAATCTGATTAATGCGGTTCTAATCCTTTCATCGATGAAAATTTTATAGAAACAAAATATTTTGAATTAATTTAACTCTATTTTTAATATTTTCCTTAGTAAAATATATAATTCATTTTGAATATTCCATGAAAAAAATGCTTTTAAATTATTGAATAATTTTCCATAATGCATACCGCTGTAGCAAATATTAATTTTGCTTGTTCTCTTACTATGTTTTTTTAAAAGATTGAAAATTCACTTTATTTTATTATATATATCTATATATATTAAAATTTAGAAGTTATGTAATTATTTTTAAGGCTCATCTCGCATTTTTTTTAAGAAAAATTTTGAATCAAAGGTTAAGTCTGGATATATCAAGGTGAGCTAAATAGCTCATATAAGCTGACATACAGAACAAAAAATAAAAGAATAGTTAATTTAGTCTTGTTACATTTATTCTAAGATTCAATAGATGAGTGAGACATGGAGTACGTTGCAGGTGTGTTTACTTTACGGCGGATTTAATTCAAAGCGTAGTGTTTTCTCCGGCATAGATAAAAGCTTCCTCTCCCCTTATATAACCTTAACGATAATACGGTAATAGGAGGAAAGTTTTGGCGTCTAGTTCGAAAGTAATAAAATGGCCACAAAGAAGCCATTATCACTTCAATGGTTCTTAAAATCATTCAATATTTTGGTATAATGTATAAGCATAGATGATGAATGAAATGGCAAAAATGTTTTAAAACAATGCATAGATAATTAAAGAAACTTTTCTACCGGTATTAGCTGAATTAGATTTTTATATACAAACTTGATTGGGCTATATTTTTATCTTTCTTGTTTAAAGCATTCTAAATATTTTGAAATGCATAGTGATTGATATTTCTTCTGAAACTAAGATTTTAAATAAGTTTTTAAATTAAATAAAAAAATATCTTTGGTTAAATCAATTATTTCAATTTAATTGAACTTATTTTTTTTTTAATTATGAAAATAATATTTCACATAATTTTCTAATACTTATTTTAATACGAGAAGGGTATATTTAAGTGATATGTTACGTATTATTTTAAAAAATGATTGTAATGTGTACCTTCCATTTTTAATGTTGCAGTATTTTTTATTTTTATATGAAATTATATTAAATTTTTATATTCCTAAAATGTCACTTATTTTTTTATAAACACTTGCAATAATTATACTTTCATTATTATACTTTTCACTATATATGTATTATTAATTTTATTTTATTTTATTAACTACTATTTTAACGATATTGCAATCCAACTATATATTATGTATTGAATAGAACTATCTATTGTATATTTAATCCTAATACAGAATAAGAAGCATCAAGTTCAAAAAATTTAATTGTAAAATTTAAGGATAATTGAATGTCATCTCAGTATTTAATAAGTAAAACTTTAGTCGGAGATGTATCAAGACAAAATCGTAAGATCTCATGTAATATTTAACCTTTGACAAAAAATGAACAAATACAACTGAAAAAAAATGAGGTTACTAAGGATAAAGAAAGAACGAATAAAAGAGTTTCACTATGCAAGGGGTATCATGGCAATGCTCGGGTGAAACTCAAGTTTTCAACATTTCTTATTTTTCCCTACATGCCGAGAAACGTGGTCTGCATCTTGCATTGTACCCTCGTCGCTTCTTTGTTCGAGGTTTCAAGCTCGATTCTCTCGTACTTAGTTCGTCGGCTCTATTCTGTCCTCACAAAATACAAGAAGAACAAAAGGATAAATGCCCGAAAGACATATAACTGCTAAAGGATATATACATTTTAAAAAGTCTTGAAAGGGAAAATCTTTATTGAAATTGAATATTTTTTCACTCACTGTTAATGTTGATTTAAATATAAAATTCAATTACATGTAAATTATTATCACAACAATTAATTTGAACTAGGATAAGACTACATTATAATGTAATATATAAATTATTTTAATTTTTTATTAATTTATATAATAATTAGTTATTAATGACAGACTATTTTATCATAATTATCTATTATAAAATATGCTTAAAAAGTTCAGATTATTTGCATGAAATATATAAAATAATTAAATTGATATAAAAAATTTATAACATCTACAGTAGATAGATTAAACAATGAGTCTGAAATTTCAAACAGCGGAACTCAACAAAAATAAAAAAAATACATTAAAATATCATATATCTACTAAAATAAAATTTAATAAATTTTTAAAATTATAAATATTATAAATTATATTTCAAATATATAATAACTTACTTTGAAAAATTAAAATCTATGAAACAACTTCTAAATAAATTTTATAAAATTTTATAAATTATAAATAAATATGCAGTAAAAGAAAACTAATCCCATTTTTTTTAATTAATTTTTATTAAATGTTTTTATTAAACTTATCACATTTTGGACATAACCTTTCTTCAAGTAATTGGCAAGTTTTTATGTACCTATAAAGACAAAATCGTGTAAAAAAATATTATTAAAATGTCTAAGGAAGTACAAAAATGCAATGACTTTTTTCTTAAGTCGATGATCTATAATGTAAAAATAATTACACGCAAAGTAACACAAAAAATATGTGAGAAATATTGGAATTTTTAGCAAGTTTTTATTTTCGCAAAGTCAAATACGTAGACACATATGGTATGTATCAGCATTGAAAATAGACTAAGAAATGCTACATTGCTTGATATAAATTATAAATATTTTTATTTAAGAAAAATGAAATACTTATCATTGTGGATCATACATGTGGAGATTATCTAAACAATATTGCATAAATAAAAGCAAATTTATTTTTATTTTCCTAATTCAATTGCTACTATTATTTTTAAAATTGTGTGACAAAGTTTATATATGATATGCAGATACTATCATATTTTTTTAAAAGAATGAAATACAGTTTCTTATGTAATTATTATAAGAAATTGATAGAAAATTGACTGCAAAATTCTGTAACAGTTATTAAAAAATGGATATTTTATTATTAATTTTGTTTACTATTGCTTATCTAAGTTTCATAATATATATATATTAAGTCACAGTCTTAAAATTATAGAGATCTAAATATCCTTGTGAATTCATTTGAGCATGGACATAGTAAATCGTAGATTAATTTTTAAAATGTTAGACTGATGGTTCTATTATTGATATTTTATTTTTAAATTTTGCTGATCGTATATTTATATACATGATTATTATGCCTAAGGCAACAATCCAATTTTTTGAAAGAAAATATATATTTATATATTAAAAAAAATATAATGTATATGTAATGTATGTAATGCTTATATGTATTAACAAACAAATTAATAGCTTCATTTATTATGTTATTAATAACATGTCTTTATACCTCTATTAAAAAATCTGATCAAAATAATAAAAATATATCTTCAGAAAACAAACGAATAATAATCGAAATTTTTTTTTATTATGATTTTCAATTTCTATTGAAAATTGTTAATAATAAAAATTATTGAGAATAAATTATTTAATCAAAAATGTTTTTATTTTATTTATTAGCTATTTATTACTTATAATTATAAATAATAGATAATTAACGTCCTGTTGAAGAAAAAAATTAATAATTCAAATTACAGATGTTTATTTTCACAGTACTTTTATGACTGTAAGACCGAGATATAATTAGATTATTATCATTACCATCTTTTCTATAATCAACCTACTGAATTATGAATAATAATCCATGTATGGATTTTCATATACAATCTATTCATAATTTAATATTTACATACTCAACGAAATTATAAAATAGACTATTCATTATTTTAAATAGATAATTGACTATTAATTTTAATTTTGATGTCTTTAAACTTAGTACGATCAATAGGTTTTTATTGCATCGCAGTATAATAATTTACATTACGTATCACAAAAGTAGATTTATCAATTAGCTAACTTGGTAATGAATACAACAATTTGTATTAAATATGTATTAGAACGCAATGTGTAATATATAATCTCTCAATATTTATTAAATTCTGACAAATGCAAATTACTTTCTAATTGAGTTTCTGGATACCTGATTGATTCAATTTAAATTATTCACTAGAGTGCACGTTTCCTAAATAATTGGATGGAATAAGATTTGACGTGCACAAGGGATATAAAGTCCCAACGTACGTTAATCTTAACCTTTCTCTGTGCATTCACGTTTATGTAGGCATTTTGTAAGTCAGTATTAAGACATAGAAAAGAAGACACATTTTCAGAATTAAACTATTATAATTAAATATCATTTGAAAAATTTGAACATTTTGAAATAATCTTCGGATATACTATCCTAAATATTAGTGGAAAAATAATTGTCATTAAATTTTGTGGCTTCATTTAAAATGTAGTTCCACACTACAAACTTTTTTCCCCTTTATTTTGATAAATTATATATTATCAACTCAATGCAATTGTTATATATTTGTTATAAAATTTATTTATTAAAATAATTTAGTACATACTTGACTTGATGACGCTAATACATATATGCTCTGATAATAACAATCTCGCAATCTTATAAATTTGAGATAGCAATTAAAATATTATATTGCATAAATCTATATAATAAAATTGTTTTTTTTTTTATTTTAAATATTCTTTCAATTATTAAAAGAAAATTATATATTGACTTATTAATTTTATAATATTTACAAGAAAAATCTAACATGCCACTAAATTTTAATTATTTGATGATATCAGATGATAAATAATTCAAAATTAATTTGATTAAAAAAACCTTTAATGAAAAAATCATTGATAACAAAAAATAAGCTCAAAAATCCATAAAATATTGTACACAAATATTATCGATGTATACGTATAACTATTTATATATAATATTACAAGCAAAGAAAAAAATTCATAAATTTCTACTATTTTTTTAAAGAGAATATAAAAATTATAGCAACAAAAATCAAAGTGCATGAATTTTCATTAGATATTGCGCGAAACGTAAAACAATTCCGGTAGTAGGGAGTATGAATCTCAAGAAATTAAGCGATTGGCTGCATGAACGACGAATCGAATACGATTTTACTCACTGTTCGACCATCGACCGGTCGTAATTCTATTTACTTTCGTCAAAAAATCATTGTTCAGTAAATTAAGCCTCTCTAGAGATATGCATATGTGCTCGAAACGAATAGCTGACAAGTTTAAGTCAAAAATTGCATCTGATGCTTGTGCAATTAACGTTTGTGCTTTAATTCTATTTATTTTAAAATACCACGTGTACTATATTTTTCTCTTTTCTAACAATAAAATCATTTTTTCACCCTTATCACAAACAATGATTTATAATGTTATAACGTATAGCAATATAAATGAAATTACATGGTTTATTTCATAGTTGATATTTTTAAAAACAATAGATGGACAAGTTAAAAAAAGAATGAAAGTTAAATTAATATAGTTTAATAAATTCGAATTTTGTTAGTCAATGTGGCAGACAGGTTAAATACTGTTAATCAACTATTGAGTTCCCAGACACATTTGGTTTCACTTTTAAAAGAAGATTATATTTTCATTTACGTATCTTTCGAACACTAAATTTTCTCCTTTTTTACGTATGCACTTAAATGCAATAACAGGGGATGGAGAATTCGTTTAAAAGATGGTCACACCCCTAGATTTACATGTATGTTTATATAGCAAGATAAATTTTGAAAAAAACAATTTTAAGTCTTGAAAATTTTAGTTTATTTTCAGATGTTTTCAGATGTTAAAATTTAAATATCAATAAAAAAATGTTTAAAATGTTTCACACTATTAATCTCTTTTTAAAACTAAAATTTTAAATAGTGATATAATTGAAATTCAGTACCTGCTTGGTTAATAAATTAATAAATTCTTGAATGTATTTATAATCTCTTCATAATATAATCTAATGGAAATCAATTAATTTACAAGTCAATTTTAATTTTTTTATGAAATAATAATGTATAAAATAATTGAAATTGATTGACAAAAATTTCTCATACTGTCTTATTAAATTTTATCAAATGTTATTAAATAAAGAAAACAAAATTCGCTTATATTTATTTTATAAATATACATTTTTGTAAAGGTCTGAATCAGCAAAATAATTTTAATAATATCTATGAATTATTTTAATATAATTGGAATATTGTATTTGAGAATATAGTAGTGCTTACGCGTTGTTTATTATTATAATTTATGATTTATTATTTTATTTTTTTTAATTTTGGTGTCGATTTTTTTTAATATTTGATTTGTTCTTATATTTTCGTTCGTATATTTGTTCGTAATATTTGGTCTATGCTAATACGATTTTCTGCATTTGTCTGGATAACTATCAACTAGTTTATACGATACTACACGAGGAGAACTTAGACCATAAAATAAAGTATTCAGTTTGGTGCTAGATTATAAAGTAAAGTCTAAGATGTTTTTCTCATTAGGGTTTATCGGAAATTTGTGCTTTCTCTCACATATTTTTGAATAAAGAAAGCATAAATTACTAAAAGATTTAAAAAATCGGTTACAAACCATAAACAGGTCGTACAGACTTTAAGAGATGTCTCGCAATTCGCGAAGACCACTCCCATGACAATTAAGACCAAAGGGAGCATATAATTGGTTCATTTCGTAATACTTTTTGTAGCGCCGAGGACGGAGTTTCTTAGCGCTCTTTTGGACGATCGCTTAGCTGGTTACATGCGTCCGCGATATTCTGCTGCCAACCGCAAGACGAGACTTCTCGTTCAATACTTACCACTCTATCCCAATCACTGAATCGGTACATATAATTTAAGAAAGGCAAAAATATTGTACAAGAATACACTACAATTAATAGTAATTAATGATAAATAAATTATAATGTAATGATCCGTGGCGATAGGAGTACATAGGCATGGACCAGTCACACAACAAAGTAAATACTCTTTAGAATACAAATTAATAATTTAGTTTAACCATCGATTTACAGCCGATTATTAATTTCTGCTAGCAGTTATTGTGCATAAATTCATTGTACTGCATTTTAATTTTACTTTTTTAAATGCAATTTTTTCTGCAGCAACGTAAAATATTTAAAAATACCTTAAAAATACTATTAAAAAATGTAATTAAATTATTATACTATAAGGATAATTTTAATTTAAAAAAACATTAAATCTTCTAATGTATAATTCCGATATTATTTTTAGAATCAGAGCTGCTCAATCGTTCAAATGTTCTGATACGCCCTTCTTATTATTTTTCTATTTTATTTACTATTCTTAATTTTGTAAAATTTTAAATAAAAAATATTCGTCTATTGTAATTTATTAACTTTTAAAAAATTATCTTTTGATAAGAGCTTGATTTTTTCTCGTAGCTCATATAATCATTAATAATTTACAATTATTAAATTTTGTAATAATAAATGATATTGTTACATAAATCCGTCGCAAATGTTATAATAATCTCTTTTTAAGCCTGCTCATTGAAGCGTAATAGTTTAAGATGAAGAACTTAAACTTATTTATTAAAATTTTATGTTAAGTTTAATAAAAGAAAATACTAGTTATTTGCAATGAAAAGGTAAAAGAAGTAAAAAAAAAGTTAAAACGTTAAAAAAAAGATTTTAATTTGAATGTATTTGAATGTATTACTCAGCACAAGTCCATTGAGTACACCACACAATAATATAAAATGAAGATTTTTAACTATCAGCTTCTTTCAAATGATCATTCCACAATTGATACTGACAATTGTTTCTGTAATGCTGTAATGCTATAAAAGAGTAAAAGCGACGACAAGTGAAACTGATTCTACAACTGTAACTTTCGTGAAGTTTTCCTATTTTTATAGTCAAAATTTTATAACTTTTGGTATCTATTGATTTTCCCACTTCTACGTGTTCCATTGTTTTTGAAGTAGATAAGTCCTGGAGCCATAGATTACTCCAGTGTAAATTTCTTTCATATTTCTTTTGGTTTTCATACATCTTTGTGGGATGACTTATTGAATTCATTATCTCTAAATTATCTTTTTTATACATTAATTTATATTCCAAATTTCAAAGCTCTTTATAAATAATAATATTTCATTCATGGAACGTCACTCATTTACTATTTTTAACTATTATTATTAATTAGTATTTATGTTAGTACAAATATAATGTATTGAGAATTTCGAAAGAAAACAAACACTTTTCTTTTTATAAAAAAATGGTTTTTTTAACTAAAATTTTTAAAATAATCATTCATCTATCTTGCTAATTATAATTATTTTAGGTCCTCATGCTTATTTTAGGAAGGGGGGGCGGAATTTAATACTTCGAGCATTAAAAAATGATTTTCTTTAACATTAACAAAAAAAATACCGGCACATGCTTCTCGATTAATATTTATTTTGAAAATAGTTATTTATTAGGAGGTAACAATATTATTTTATTTGGGCTAAGTTTACAATCTTATTCAATATGTAAATTTATATTTAATTTCCTTTACTTATAAATATATTTGATTAAGTTATTTAAAACCCGTCTGAATGAAACATCTTTACATAATGAATGTAATTCATATCAGCTCTAATTTTATACTTTCAATCAATTTAAGATGCTTATATATTCGAAAGTGGAGCTGTAGAGCTATTTATGTGATAACCTTAGTTTGATAAAAAAATTTTATGTGAGTGTTCTGTATCTTCACAATATTAATCGAATATTTCTTATACATGACATTATGATTATGCGTTTAAATAATTACAGATTCATATTATTTACGTACACGTCTTTTTTATAGAATCCTTTTTAGATTTCTTGTACGAATGTAATGTTCGTAATAATTCCTGTTATAAATTGTTTACGTCAATCCTTTAAATGTATATATATATATATATATGTATGTATGTATATATATAAATATATATAATAAGTAGTGCGTTTATACGAATATATCAGTATGTGTTATACCATACAGAGAAGAACATGATAAACTAAACTCTTCAACTAATTAATTGAATACAAATGGAATAAAAAATGATTTTTCATTTTAGAGTTGCTCTGGAAAATTCTAATTTTTCCACACTACTATGATTTTAATATTAAAGCTTACTTTAGCTCTGTAGATATATTTAAAAAGGAAGAGGCATTGTATTTTATACATATCCCGAATTTCTGATAACTATTAAATAAAGAAAAAATTTTTTACACTTTTAAAGCTTCCGAGACTTCCATGAAGAATAGAGCAAGAATATAGTTTGCTTGTCGGTTAAACAATGACAAAAAATAGAATACAACCAAAATATAAAAAATTATTCAATGCAATCAAAATAGAATAGTAGAAGAGGATGAACATATGGTATTTTTTGGAGTACAGTGGAAAACAAAAATGACAGCCTTAGGTAATATAGCAAAGCTGGAAAATAATTAAGTAATAGATAAGAAAGAGCAAAAGACAAGGTATTGAAAAATGGGAACTTAATTTAAAAATATAATATGGCATTATAATATTAATATATTCTTAATATATTATTATTACATTATTAATACATCATATTAAATATATATAATATGGCATTAAAGGGGAATGGGCATTGAAAAAAGAGAATTGTGAATCACCTATCAACTTTTTGATAGCTAATAAGTGCATTTACGATGATCTAAAGAAAATAAAAGTCTTAAAAAGGATGAATTCTTACCGTTTTTCAGTAAAAGTAAAAGTTATTATCAAGGATATATCATACTGCTAGATAAAGCTAGCGATAAGTGCTGTAAGTAGATAATGGTCGGATGAAGCAATTATGCGCTATAAGAAAACTTCGTATTTTCATAGGAAATAGGCTTATGGAACAAGATAAAACATAGAATTTTATAATTAGTCTCTAAACGCAAGTGAAGACCTTGGAATCGGTGAGCGCACACCATGCAACTCCCTCTCTCTTCTCTGTACCGCAAGTTGCGACACCCGCGTTACATAATAATACACGGATGACCAATTATAAAATTTATTTAATGCCAGGCGAGGATTGCGAAACGAACCAGCGTTAGATTTTGGCTCGTGGACGTGCTAGGCTTGGGGAGTAAGGAGCATGTACTTACTTCTTGGCCTCGCTGGTACACGTGTTCTGTGAAAAGGTGCTACGGAAAATCCCCCCTTTTTTCTGCGGTACCGCGATGCTTTTAACTCCTCTGGGCTAAGCTACAATCACCGATTATATGATGTTCGTGGATGTTGGTTGCAGTTACCTGTTTTTCACATCTGTCCATGCAGTGTTTTGTACAGAGTTCGTCAAGTCTCAATTTTTTAAGTGCTACTGGTGTACTGAGGATAGGGCTTCTTAATTTGTAATTGGGATTTGTTTAGCGAATGAAAATCCCACTTCAGCAACAGTTGAGACCAACTAAGGGAGATGTCCCTTAGTCATTTTTGCATTTTTGCTACTAAGGCCAAGAACCGCTTAATTGGTACCTCTCTTTCCAGCTCCTTTTTAGCTCTCTGCTGATACTACTTTGGAAAAAAAATGTAAAAATTTTAATTTAGAATATAATTACAAAATGAAATTTAAATCATGGTTCGTACAAAAAGAGTTGATTATACAATTATAAATTTATTAAGATCTATCTACTATGAATTTCGTAAAAAAAACTTTCTTATCATTATTGACAATGAGTTAGAATTAATATTAATGTTGAGTGCTATAAGAAATTCTATATATAAAAATGAATTTGTGGGAAATATTAAATTGATTTTATTTACGTAATAAAATAAAGCTAAAATTCTACATTCACATAGTTCTTTACATGATTTAGATTATTTGTATAATTATTACGAATATTTGTACCACATGGAAAACAGCACACAAAGGATCCAGCATATCTGATGGTCCACGATGACGTTTTATTTAGAGCAAAGCCGAGGGCCGCTGGGAAGAGGCATCAGCTGATCAAAAATTGCCCTCCCCCACACGTGTCTCATGCTTCACGTCACTCTACGAATACTCTAGAGTTATCTCATCGGTATTTGCTTGTCGCGGACAAGCCGCGAAAAGAAAAGGAAAGTCATTAAATCATTATTTTCGCCCTTGTTATATTTGGTTTTTGTACATATACGGCGAGGCGCATATATTAGACATTGTCTTTATTAATCGCTACACAATATGTTTTACGTGCTTATTATTAATATTAATTTTAAATTGTAAATTTTGTTTGCAGTTACAAGAATAAAGAGAAAATCTTGGAACGCGATGACGGAGAAATCATTAATGATACGCGTTTTCTTATATTCTACTCCTTTCACCCCGCTACCCTCGTAACACCGAGCCCTGGAGCCGACGAGCTTGTTCCCTACAAATCCCGCCTTACTACATCGCGAGCATAAGTACCTGCGTCGCTTGGCGCCCGAACAGAGATTTATTCTTCCAATAACGTTTAACTGCTAAATCCCTCTACGCGCTGCCCGTGGCCACGAGGGGGTCTACTTCGACCGTATGTATTGGGCCCCTCCTACAGGCGACCTACCCCGTGCCAACGAACTCGTCGAAGGGCAGAGTGGAGTAAATAAAGATGATTTTAAAGTGAAAAAAGGAAAAATGAGTGTGGTGCTTTGCGTCACCTCATCCCTGCGCTAGCCAGGCGTTTGGACTCAAAATCGTGGACACGGATGGTAATCATACAATTAAGCATTTTAATATTGGATTGAAGGCAGAAATACATGAAGAGCAGTAGTGGAACACTCACCAAGAACGGGAAAAGTTGGCCATGGTAAAATCAGGGATGTAAGGTCTCTCACCATGGAAAAAATCATCCACGCGATACGCCTAACTTGCGCATTTAATTAAACCATGCCACAACGATTCTTCGTAAACAAAAGTGACAAAAAAAAGGTTCACATTATGCACATCTATGTATATAAAGAGAACTTAATACAGCGATAGTATAGGGTGAGATAATGTGTTGCATTAAATAGTTGGAACAAATAAGAGAAAAAAATTTTTAATTTCTCAATTAGACTACAAAGTACGGCATGTTTCTATGATGCCGATATAAGTTACCAGGAACAAGTAGAGACAATGTATCAGGAATGGCAGGAGAGTTTAATTATTTGCAATGCAGATTTATGTAAAAAGCATTTGGATTGTCGTTTTTCTTCGAAAAGAATTAAATTTTTATGTTATATTTATTTATAGCTTACTAATATTTAAAAAAATACAGTCAATACACGTTTCAATAGATTTGTTTTCAAAATTATATTGTCATTACATCTTCAACATTATTTATTGTCGAAAACATTCCAAATTTATTATTCTCCGTGTATCTCCCATTAAATTTTAGAAGAGATGTAACATTTAGTAATAAGCGAAAAATTATTATTATTATTATTATTATTATTATTATAAATAATCGAAAAATTATCTATTAAAAACCACTTCCTTGGTCCGAAAACAACAGAGAGATAGTACTGTTACATGACAAGAAACGCATACACTAGAGATACTTCAACATCTGGCAAATATTAAATGCAATTGTAGTTGGGAAGAAAATTACCTGCCCAAGGAACCGACCCGTATTGAAGCAATAGCCGAAAAGATAACCCCAAGTCCCCAGTATTTGCTGCAGCCAATTACGCGTAATCCGTAGACCTCGGAGTTAAGACGAACAGTGGACATAGAACATTTTCTTCTTCTCTTTACTGATATGGCATCTAGCATTCAGAATTAATGAATACGACTTAACAAAATTTTTCATGAATTTTTTTGAAAGACAGAAATCTTTCTCTTTAATATTGCCTACACGTTCTGAACCAAACTACCACTCGCTTTACGCATCTGTTACCAATAAATGCTTTCTTTATGAATATGAATTTCGAACAGGAGTAAATCTCGAGTTATTTCTTTTAAAAAATTTGAATGGTTGGGAGAAACCAGAAATTTTCCAACGCAACCACTGTAGGAAATAATATTTTCACAATCACTCTGAGTCGAACAGTTAGATCCTGTAGTTAAGAATTTTCTTGAGTTTATTTTTCCTTTGTGCTAGTTTCTTGTAGAATTAATCATTAGACAATTAAAATTATTCAAGAAAATAATAAATTTGATCAGAAAAAATGGATAAAAAAAATTAAATATTTTCATTTACGGCGAAGGACGGTTAAATTCTAAAGCAATCGTCATTTTAAATTTTCGGAATCAATATAATTATTGAAAAAATGATTCAGAACAAATCATCAACAAGATATCTATTAATATATAAATATATAAATACTAATAGAGTTATAAGGGATTTATATGAAAGTGAAAAATTATTAGTGTTTAGTTTTTAAAAAAAAAAGAACATTATTGATCAGGCTTTATTAGAGAGGTTGTATACGTTCGACCCTTTGATTAGTTCTTATATATATTCTGCAATCATTGTATTCAAATCAGCTCGTTATTACGAGGAGGGAGCTTACTAATATTTAATATTACATTATTATTACATAGTATTGATCAGTAGAATGTTGTAGGAAAAAATATGTTGACAAAAGTACAATTGAGGATTCCTAACACGAATTAGTGAAAATCTAGGCCCGAGAATAAGTGGGTTTAGAAATGTTCGAACCGAAGATAATTAACTAAGGAAATTCTCATCATTAAGAACTACTCTTATACTAGGGCTAATATCATCCCATAGGTCACATCGAACTGAAGTGTCATTATTTTTGGACAAAAGAATTTGAAAAGAAAACAAACATTCGACCGCCGGCACCCGTACTATCGCAGAATCGGTCTACGAATATTCCATACACACAAATATTCATATACACACACATATTAGCTCAATTCGAGTAGCAAAAATACTTATCAATTATTGATTACACAGAGCACATCGAAACTACGCAAATATTTTACTAAATATACATCTTTAATTTAACACAGTAGTCACATTCCCTATTTGATTAAATGTTTCTTCTTTGGAATTCTTTTGAATAAACATCATCTAGCGTTTATATAAATTGAATGTGAAAAAAATTTCTTCTTTAGCATTGATAAAATTATTATCATTATTGTGTTAATATTTGTAATTTTAATTTAATAAGAATTCATTAATTGTCAATTTTATGAATTTTTCACAATTTAATAATTTCTCAGTTTTTATTTTTTTGTTTTTTATATTATTTTTATTTTTTAGTATAATTATTATACTTATTATATATATACTACTACTTATATGTATATATATATATATATTATTATTATAAGTATATATTATAATATTTATTTTTAAGTATATAATTTTTATGATTAAGTAGTAATCATTTTCTTAATTATTTCGTGTATAAATATTAAACAAATTTTATAATCCTACAGTTGTTATGTTATGATAATCTTCCTTAAGGTAAATTTTCGACTAGAAGAAAATATAGAAAAAGGGGTCACTTTTTCTCGACCACACCGGCTGAGCAAAAGGATTGCTCCTCGTGTCGCTCTCTCGTATGTTTTTGAAGTGATATACATCAGCTCCAGTAGTAAGAATTAACGGAGCAGAAGATGCATGGAGTTGTACTTTTTGCGACTTACTAATCTCCACGATTCTGTTACTACGTCTCCGTATCCGAGGAATTCATGTTCCCAACGTCGTTTTCGACGTCGGTGGTATTGTATACGTCGCTGAATCTCTAGGTGAACTGGTAAGAAGTTCCTGTCGTGGAATTGGTTTCGCTTACGTTATTCGACGTAGATAGAGGGACGCCATCAATGGTAGTCATTACACGAGCATGTTGTGCATTGGGTTGCACGCTTTTCGACGTGCCCCTATCTTCATCCCAACTCACCCCAGCACCATCCATATAAAAAAACTTGAAAATTATTGTATTAATAACTTATACGATTTTTTCTCTATTATAAAATACTGATACAGATTAAAATACAGCAATTAGTTTTTTTTTAATTTCAAAAAGGAAAAAACTGATTATCATCTCTTTTTTTAGCTTTCCTTGATTGGCTAGAATAAGCATAAAACTGAAAAATACTTAACCTGGGTAATGGCGTGCTCATTCCGGAACAAGAAACACATATTTTTTTAAAAATAATTTATTTATTTTTAATTCCTTTGTTTTTATAATAAAATTCAAAAACTATTTTGTTTGCATATATACGGGTCAAATAGAAAAAATAAAATGTAAAAAAAGAAACCACGTTACAAATGACCTTTGTTTTATTAAAAACAAAGGCCTCAACTAATGGTTAGTAAGTACTCTAAATACTATACCTTAAATATCAACGAATTCTTATTCTACAATGAATACTAAAGAGAGAGTAAATAATAGTAACAATGAAATGTAAGCAAGAAAACTTAGAAAATAAAGCGGCAAAAAAGTTACCAAAAATTGATAAATTTTTTCATTTCATACAACTGATTTTAATTTCTTTACCATGTTTCTTCCGTTAGTATTATGGCACTTTAACAAGTAGATGTTGCGATTTAAAAACTAATCGTAAATAAAAAACGAAAACAACATAATAAGCATTTTTATTCCCTTCAATGACAGTGAAACGTCTTCTGTAAAGAAAGTTATTTTATTAAACGTTATTAATTACCCAAAGCTTTTATTTCTGTAGTAGTTAAAGGAAATAATTAAACGTAAAAATCACATTCTAATAAAAATTTAAGGCTATAAAAATGTATATATTATACATTATATTTAGGTTTTTAACTGAATTATATATCTATAATTACAACAACGCCCTATTATATGGTGAGATGATATGTTTAATCTAATATTCAAAAAAGTAAAGACTTTTTTGTACTTTTTATTTCTAATTATATGTATAAACTTTATTTTTGCTTTAAAATTTATATCACTTTTAACATTTAAGTCCAAAAATTATATATTACGTTTTTACTGATTTTATTTTTACGTTACATTGCTATACAACATATTTCTTAAATTTCCTGCAACAAGATTAAAAGAATTGTAAACCATAATCTTAGGATTCTCTCTTCTCTATTATTGAGTTATATAATGATCTGAAAATAATAATTATTTTTAATTTCTTATAATAGTTTTTATGATAAAATTACCAGAATGAACACGTGCAATTTAAGAAAATTATTAACCTCAAGTTCAGAAACTTAAATTAAATTTATAATAAAATATTATATATACGTCTATATCTTTTATAGTGCATCAAAATTTATATTTTTTAGCTATTGGAAAAATAAAATAGAACCTATTGAAAGGTAGATAGATATATTGAAATAGAGAGAAACATATGTAAGAAAATAAGTCTACGTGCGCGTTCGAGCCTTTAAAATTTCATAACGCTCAAAAGTTTCACATTCCATTTATCTTTAAACTTAGAACTCTTATGCGGGAGACGTAATGAGCCGGCAAGTAAAGTTACGAGGTAACTTTACTATGAAAAAGTATTATTCTCTCTCTATATTTTCCGTGCTCTTTCTTCCCATTACTTAGTCGTACTTTTCGAATCGGTATGTGTAGTGCAATGGCCACGTGCTATCCCTGCTGTGCAATATTGCTCGCGCCAAAACTTTAAAAGACGTGCATGTGACATTTCCAGATTCGATTGAAATTGTTATGCGAAGAGTTTTCGTTGCCAAGTTGGAAGGTAATGCGAAAACAATTCACGAATTTTTCAAAATTCTTCAAACTTTTCCGCTTTCTTAATTGGTATATAAAAACTTGCAAAATTTGATAAACTTTTAGAACGTGCAGCAAGATATCTTTTCTAGTGTTATCAAGAATCTTCAATAGAAATTCTATTTTTAAACGAAGACACTTGTGATCGAAAAATTCTATTCGATATTACCTGGAAAATATAACTGTTTACAAATTTGTCATAAAATTTTATTGGCATCTAGTAGCTTACGAATGTGATACGTTAAATTTACTATATTAACTTACTATTACTATATATATATATATATATATATATATATATATATATATATATATTTATATATATATACATATATATAAAAATTTTATTAATAGATATTCTACGTATTTGTTAACTTTTCGATTATAAGTAAAATAATTCAACATTTCTTTTCAATATCAAAAAAGTACAATAAATTATAACAGTACAAGAAAAATGCGTGGGAGTATGTTGTAACATTGGAAAATCAATATTTTTCACAGATACTAAATGAAGTTAAAATGCTATGTGTATTATATATTTATATAAAACTAAATTTAGTAATTATTTTGTTTATAACTTAATTTTCATTACAAATTTACCAGTACCATTCCATTTATGACTACATTTGTTTAATAAGATTTGTTAATAGCTTAAGATCTTATGGAATATGTACATGTGATACAGGCTGAGATAATGTATATGATGGAATATTTGAAACATTATTTTTACCGAAATAAATTCATTTTGTAAATTGTATAGTTGAATAGATAAATAATATATTTTTTAACCTTGTATTTATTAAGATTGAATATACATACATATTTTAAATATCTTTAATCAAGATAATAATATTAATTTGAATTACATATATATATATATATTTTTTTTTTTAATTTATTTTAATTAATGTGAATAATACCCGTGGAAGGTGTATACCGGATCTGACCTTAGAAAAGCCATAAAAGGGTGATTTTTCAAATGTCACAAAAATAACCATTTGGTTCTTGAATTCGTTGTTTGGCCTGAGAAGATTAAGTTTTTGGAAGCCTTGAAAAAAACAAGTCAA
The DNA here is from genome assembly GCA_018907135.1 of Kradibia gibbosae. NCBI lineage: Eukaryota > Metazoa > Arthropoda > Insecta > Hymenoptera > Agaonidae > Kradibia > Kradibia gibbosae. The sequence continues at coordinate 43,774,612 of JACCHX010000001.1, forward strand.
TCTTGGAATAAATTTGTTAAATCCTACATTAACGGTTCGTTGGATGATATAGTGGACACTGTTTCTCTATTACCGGTTCAATTATGGGTCGAACTAAAAAGGGAAACGTGCATACTTTAGATTTTGTGTAATAGCGATTTACGGTTTATCTTACGGCAGTCGAAAATTTGCTTAGAAATTTAACAACAATTTTTCGACAAATTCTAACAAAACTATTTAATACATTATTATTATTATAAAATAGGACATGCCTATATTGTTTTAAGAAATAATCATCATATAGATGTTATAATAGTGCTTATCTATATTTATTTATTAGTCGAATTGCAGTTCTTATTAAATTATTAATCTTTATTTAAAAAATATTGATATATTTAGATGTAAATATTAACACAAATATGGTTTGAAACTCATATTTTTATTAATTACAATATAAATAATAATCTCGTATAGTACATGTTTTGGATCATATATTGTACGTACATTTTTTTTATTATGAAAAGGAAAATAAAAAAATTAACAATATAATATATATTGTAATCATTAATTTTTTAATATTTATCTATTTAAAAAAAATTGTTGTTAAATTTCTAAGTAAGAGGGCAATCCGTTTTTTAATTTTACACCTTTGCTTCTTTCATAACTATTTTTCCTATATTTATTTATCACTGCCGCCACATTATAATTTTCAGAATCCTGGTTAGTGAAACCGTAAGTTGCTAGTGCGCACAATCCGAAATGTACACTTCTTGTAACACTAAATCGAATGAAGACTAATAAAGAAAGAGAGACAATCAGGCGTTAGGAGGCTTCGTTAATTCGTTTATTCCTGCTCTGTTGGTATCCCCACTTGCACTGCTGTTTTGGCTCTAGAAGTGCTTTTCTTTACATAAAGTAGTTAATACTACGGTTCCTTCCTGTCCCTTTTTTCAGACGAAGACCAATGAAAAGCCTCATGGCATACCAGTAGTAAGATCAGGCAACAGCTTTGTTCCGATCGGCCTATGTGCGAGCGCGAATCCGAAAGAAAGCGTTGGTCAAAATAATGCGTGCAGTGCGCCTGGTGCACGTAAGAATTAATATATTACTTTAGAATAATTTTTTATTTGTTTAAGAAAATATTGTAGATATTGACAAACATTAAGAAACTCTGAAATTATACAAATTTCAAAGATCTGTTTTCATTGAGAGGGTGAATATGCTATTCTGCAAATTTTATTTATGATGAGGGTTATTTCCTAAGTATAGAATGTTAAGGTAAGCTATGATAACTCTGACTGTGATATGAACATCGCTGTATGTATCCACCGGATCGTCTCACACAATATATATATATATATATATATATATATATATATACGCTTTACAATAACGAATCAAACAAGTAAAAAGGAATTTTCTGTATCCTGGAGTCTTCAGCTACAAAACCCTGGAAAAAAATATATATATATATAAATAATTAATTAGCTTTTTAAATATTGTACCTAATTCCAATAATTTATTTAATATAAAAATCTGATTAAATATAATGCCTATGCAATGAAGATGTAGTATTTAAAAAAAAAAAAAAATTTACATTCACCCCCGACTCAAGTCGCAATATGAATATATTAGAACAAAGTATAGACAAAAAGATTAACTGAATTGAGTTGAAGACCTATCTTAATTTTTTTTTTCGCTGATGGATTATTTTTCGAATAGTACGCCGGGATTATCCATAACTAAATACTCTATTTCCTGTATTCTATTGTCCATTAGGATTTGCGGACATGAGAAGCACCATCAGTCATGATAGTATAGCAATAGATTCTATACCAAATAATACCTTAACTGAGATCTAGTAGTCAATTTTAAAAGAACAAAGGGATCCCCTCTCTCCCTTTGTTATTAACTGCTTGAATAATGAGATTTACAGCAGCAGAGATTACAGTGTAGCTGATTCTCGTATGATTTTTTTTAAGAGTAGAAACAAGAATTTAAGATACATTACTTTTAGTTGTAAGGAACGTTGTATTTATTATTAAAATATTTTAGTAGTTAATTTCACTGTTTTTACGGTAAACTTTCATATAATATTAAAACCATTTTGTCTTTTGATTAGATAGATGAGCTATTATGAAATTTACTATAAAAATAAATGTCGAATGCAATACAAAGATGAGTGCATTAAACTAAAGCATAGTAACTACTGAATACATCAAAATTTTCTCTTCAGCCAAATAAAAAATTATAAGCGACTGTTATAAGATATATATACTGCCATCTGTTTATAAAATATATTTATTAAAACTCGCGGTATAAATGCATTTTTTTTAGTACAGAGCATTTATTCTGTAACTTAATATTTAACCAGGTAACAATAAAATTTTTTTCGTCAACAACTTCTTTAAATTAATTCGTAATTGTACGTAAAACTAAAAAGGATAAAATTATGTTAAAAAAAGTAATAAAAAATTGTTCCAATAAATAAGTTTAACACTAGATATATATATTTAACACCGAATAATTGATATTGCATATAGAATATAAATTATGGATAAATGAGAATTTGACGTAATAAGCTACGTAATAATACATGCTTAAAATATTCTTCTCAGCATTCTTCTATACAAACTTACACATATCTGTATGCAACTTAAGGGGTTTCCCAAGAGTAAGCAATGTTTCAATGTTACAGCAGCGTCTATAACGAATATTCGATAAATTGGATATGACTTTGAGATAGGGCATGAAGAATTGACCAACCGAATAAGGCTCTGTAAAACTGATCTTGCATCAATAACAGATCAATTGAAATCAACAATAAATTTTTTTCTTCTGTGAAGCAAAACTTGGCATTTTTGTGTACAGAATAATGTAAGTCTAAAATATGCCTGAATTCAAACTTTTGGATATTTTAACGGATCATGCAAAAAGCAATAAATCTCCAAATATTTAATATTTATCGTCTATTATAATATAAATAAATACTTTATGCGTCTTAGAGTCTTATATTTTTTAGTTTTTTGATCGTCTTGTTAGAATTATTTATTGTATTTTTACTCTATATTCATAGTATTTTATATTAAAAATACGTTAATACTAATAAATAAAAGATATTTATAATTCATATAATAATATAAGTAAATAAAAGATTTCATCGAAGGATATTGGTAGTAAGTTCATTCCTATCATTTAAATAATTTTCTAGTGTTCAATTTACAGTTGTATTCGTGGATACAATATGGTTTCTATATAAACAACGTGTGAATTATTTTCTGTTTCATTTTAAAAATTTTTCAAAAATTCCATAATTCTAAAAATCAATTTATTTATTATTACGTAGAGACGAGTTATGTTTCGTCATATTGTTTTTAAATGAAAACAGATTTTTTGTAGAAAGTGTTGGATATATTAGTTCAAACTATTTATTTAAAAAAAAGCATAAAATAAAAAAATGGATTATAGATGGGAATGTAATAGGGTAGGATATGCGTGTTTATCGAGAAAAATAGGAAAGCGAGACTGTGCAGCAAAAGAATAATGCTACGCCAGCAATTGGATTTCGATAATCAGGGATTACCACGGGAAATCTCTTCATGGGAACGTATATACGAATAAACGCAAAAATAAGCCAGAGCAGTCGGCCTCTAGGTGCTTTAGTGTTACTGCCATATCCTGACAAATCATCCAACCGGACAATAACAATTTTTGTCAACCTCGTAGGATTACTCTGGACTGTCGATGAAATGGCAGAAGCGCGACCAATAAAAAGCAATATTGTCAATCCAGGGCTATTGGCAACTCCAATCATAAAACTCTGTTACAGAAAAAGAGAGAAGTTGAAAGTTAAATAGAAAGAGAGATAGAGAGAAAGAGAGAGAGAGAGAGAGAGAGATGTCGCTTATGAAAGAAAATGTCTGATGGAAGTATCAGGAGCGTGTAAAAATCGATGTATTTGACATAAGTTGTATTAAAAGTGGATAGTATGATTTTGATTCTACGTCTGATATTGTATATAAATAAAATATTATATTTGTATTTATACTTAAAAGTCATATATATTCACGCTACTATTAAGTAAAATTTGAATTTTATAATTGTTGAATGCAGATATTCTCAATTTTATCCACAAAACATAACTATGTAAATTTATTCTGATATAAACAGTACATATTATAATTGAAATTCCTATGAAAAATTAATAAAAAAATAAATATCTTTATTTGTAAGTACTATTAAATCTGTTCTCTATAAATTTAATAATTGAAATTTCCAGTTAATTAAAACATTTTCTGCTACTTTTTTATGATTCAGTATTACTTAACTAATGATGATCTATAAAATTTTTATTAGTAAATCTAATCATTCAATACAAGTGAGGAAATAAGGAAGGTAAGTTAATCAAAAAATTTTGTTCTCTCATATAGTGACTATCATGTAAAATATAAAATATTCAAAAATTGTTTATTATTTTGAATTGAATACACTACATACGTAGAATTTTCATCTGTATACATTCTGATTCGTATGCAATATTAACTAACAAGGTATTTTAAATATAATTAAACAATATTATTTGTATAATCATCCATTGTTTATGAACATCAATTGTGATAGAAAACATGTTTTTAATACGTATTATTTTGAATCGAGTACAATAATTTAAATTCACCAATAAATTTTCCTTTTAAATCGTTGGGATATGGAAAAAACCAACTATTGAACTAAGCTATAATCTACCGGCAATGGAGCTGGTAATACTGAAGTTCGAAGAATTTTACGCTTCCTTTCTCGCTAGAAAAAGCAGTTGAAGCGCGATGAAAATCCTGTCGATAAATGGCGCTCAACGCGATTGGAAAAGCCGACGTGCTTAATAGAAATTTAATTGATCCTTCGACTATGCGTGGGTAGCCGTAATTCAAATTGTAGTACCGCTGTGAGATCGCGCGCTTCCATTAGTTTAAAAGGACGACAAGGTGGATGAATGAGGCAATGAAGTAGAATAGGACGGATAGGCGTCTAGGAAAAAAAATTCACCAAGCGTCGGGAAAAAAAGAAGAACTGAAAGATAAACATGTAGATAGAAGGATAGAAATACAAAGAGCGAGAGATAGAAGAGACGTTAAAATTTCGTTTCGGTTAAAAGAAAATAGTGCTGAGATGACTGTCTACTTAAAATATTTCAAGCATTGTTTTTTTTTGTTTCATTTCACATCAAGTATTGAAGAAAATTTTATTTCACATAAATTATTTTAAATTATGTTATTGCAGTTTGGTTTGAAAACTTTTGAAGCTAATCTTTTTACAGATAATATAATATATTAGCGTTTACTGTGATATATATAATATATCAAAAAAAAAAAATAAAATAACAAATATGAAATTAGAATAATTCATTAAAAAATAAATATAACCATGTTGTTCTTTTATGAAAGTAGAAATAATGATTAATGAACTTAATGAACTGAAATGAATAAAATTCATGATTAATATCCATAAGGCTGACTTAAATTACTTTAAGTTTTTTCTTTAGAAATTATTTCCTTCATATTAAAAAAAACATCGAATTAAATAATAGAATCTTCTAATTTTTTGAAAACTTATACAAATGGTTGTTTGAACAATTGCAATTAATAATCATCAAAAATTCACGTTACAACAGACGCATATCCATGCAATATTAACAAAAAATTTTTAAATAAACAATCTTACTTATTTATATTCATATAAAAATATGTCCATTTTATTTTTGTACCGAATTCATGAACTAGTTAATTATTAATTAGCTGAATATACAAATTTTATTTCAATTACATATTTTAAAAAATTTGATTTGTATTTTCATTCTGATCTAGTTGCTTGCAATATAAATTATTTTCAATACTTCTGTGAAAAATACAGAGTTGTGAGTCTAAGCATACATTTTAAATAAAAAAAAAATATTTTACTATGATAAATTTTTGAGCAAATAAATAGTTTGGAAAATATAATGAGAAAGTTTATCAGGACAAAAATTTTGGTTATAAGTGAAAAATAAAGACCTGGTTAGAATGAAAAACTGAATTAGCAGGTCATCAATATTTTTAGACGATTGATTCATAACACACCCTTATTGCATCTATATTTGTAAGGCTCAACTGTAAGTGTGATGCAGCAATAGTAACAGTCTCTTGTGCTAAGCAGTTCAGTAAGCGCAAAAAAATACGGTGAGCGAGATTCAACATCCATTTATTCCCTCAATTTCACCCCAACGTCGACAGCAATGGCTGTAGCTTAAGTTCAAACAGAAATCTGAGCCCAAACTAGCCTCTCGAAATCTCGTTTAATCTACCGTAGTACAGACAGGACTAACCTTATCTTTATCTTCAGCGGTCCACAGCATACAAAGTACTGAGTATATTCGGCGATTGTTTTTTTTCAGCCTAAAGTGGGACCAAAACGTTTAATAATTTTTAGCGTAAGTTGGTCGAATGTCAAAGTAAAAAAATTATTTATATACCAATGTCAGTACACGATAAGCATATATGCACAATTACGCTTAATATTTAGCTATTATAGAAATGAAAATTTATTGAAATTTATAATGAATGTTGCTTTATAAATGGAGATAAATCTATATTTGTGGTGATTTATAAAAATATATATCTTCTGTTTAAATACAAAAAATTATTTTATAATCTTTAAGAAATTTATATATCTTAACAATGTTTAACAAAATTAGAATTTAGAAAAATTGATTTATTAAAAATTCACAATTTTTTTTCATTTTAACGTATTACTTTATATAATTTTTCGTGACATTCTTCTTATATTTTTTAATTAATCAAACTTTAAAATTGAATAAAAGTTTTATGTATTTTTTAAAATAAAGTTAAATATATAATTCGCTATAATCATGTTCTAATATAAAAAAAACAAACATTAAATATACAGGAAGTCACTGAGAATACGTTCTTTATATTGTTACATAAGTAACAATTTTAACATAAGAACGTTTTAGTTATTGTAATTTTCATTTTTATACTTATTTAATGTAAAACATAAATCAAACATTTTTATATCTTAAAAATAAAATTTTGTTGAATGTTAAAAAAAATTATGTGAAAAAAAATTTTAAAGCTGAAACATTTTAGGTGAAATATGAATTCTTATTTTCTCGTCTTCCTAAATTAAATGTACTTCTTTTTACGTCTTTACGTATTATTGATGTATAATATGCCGTTCATTTTTAGTCCATATTTTGGTCCTAAATTTAACATCCGGTATAAATAAAAAAAGCAATTCGTTTTGAAAATAGTATAATTTGTTATAATTTTTTATACTCTTTCAATCGTATAATTTCGTTATTAAAAAAACTTAAAAATACTTTTTACTATAAATTATGATTATTATTTTTCAAACTCTGTATTTTTTGCATTTACTAAATAATTACGTGCTTACATCAAATCAAATGTAAATATATTTTAAATTTTTAAATACTCGAAGAATTATCTATTTTTTGAAGAAAGTAATAATAATCGTAGATGTATGATTTTTTCCATACATATTGCTGATGCCATCTTAATAAATTTAAAAAGCTTCTTTAATATATTCGTTAATATATAAAAAAAACTATATTCAATAATAATCTTAAAGGTGTTAGAAATATAAACTATAAAACAAGTAATTAAGATGCTGTGGTAAGAAATTTACTTGAATATATATTCAATTATTAAATAAAATAACATTATTTAAGTATTAAGGATAATAATTAACAATCAGACATGTTTTATTATACAAGATTTTTGTAAATTTTTCTTTAAAATGTATGTGGACTGCATTGTACATTATCTATACTATACTTGACCATTCTTGTGAAATATTTAAATTTTATAAATTAGTTGTTAGTGAAATACATTACCTATTATTCAACTTCTGTGAAAATTATTTTACTTATATCTTATAACTTTTTGTTATTTATATAATATATATTTTAAAAAAATATTGAATACAATAAATAATTTATTACGTGAAATTTAAGGTACCATAGTAGAAATGAATTTGTAAAATTTTAAAAACATTGATACAGAAATAAAAAAATTATTTAGATTTGAAAGATAAAATTTTAAAGATAACTTATTATCATATATAATACATATGATACATAATAATATCATATAAAATAGAGGAACTATTTGCGCATTTAAAATTTCCGAATTAGCATGTGGAAATATGAAAACGTACATGATAATTGATAGAATACATAAGATTTAAAAAAAATAGCGTAAATTGTAAAAAAATTTTTGAAAAATAGAAACACTTTATACATTTTGGTTTTATTGGCTAACAAATAATATTATAGTATTTAAGTTAAGCACTAGTAAATATTAATTTGATTTGGTAAATTGTTTTTGACGGACCTTATGTGTTGTATCCGACATTGTACATGGATGATAATCAAGCCGAGTTTGGTATAAGTTGAAATTAATTATGCATCAAAGTATCTGACGTAGGGTTAGGCATCAAATAATACGCCATCGGTTCGCACCTTCTGCCAAAAGAGGCAGCTAATAAAATAGCATCAATTAACTGACACGCTACCAAGCAGCCGCAACGATCACTACCTGCTGCAGTGTTATCCTTCTATGCTTGCAAGTTTACACATTTACGTACGCTGTAATGCCAACGCCTGCTATTAATGCACCTTACTTATTTTGCATTCAAAACGCTTATCTTTTGCAAAAAAAAATTTATGTATCCAGTAACAAATATAAATTAAAGCTTAAGTTTAGCTTTAAATGTGTTATCAATTTTGAAATATTTTAGAAATGATTTTTTATTTATTACAGTAATTTTTTTACGTTATTTCAAAATCAATTGCATTTATTTATTTTTTAATTTTTTAATAAATTACAATATATTTAGAAAGATAAGTTTTTCTTTATTCTTATGAATTAAATTATAAAAAATCTAATTATTTCTATTTATATTCTCTAGTAAATCAAACGTTGCAATATTTTACTATACTTTTTAACTTTAAATATCTTTTTAACTTAATATCAAATCGCAATTTAAATGTAGTAAAAGAATTTTAAATATACTAAAGATCTAGTTGATAATCAAAAATTACATTTTTAATACAATATTTTACAAAAAAAACTATATTTATGGACTATTTATAGGCAACATTTTGTAATCCTTCTACCGCAGGAATTGAAATATGAAATTCCTACCCATTGAAATTACTAATAAATTGTGCCGATGAATTCATCTAATCAAAGGAATTTCAATTGAATATAATTTAGGAGAATATTTTTTAATTTTCATTAAAGTATATTCTCACCCCTATGCTCGCAAGGATGCCAAACGCTATATTATTCAATTTCATGAATCCATACGATTCAGTAGTTTTTTCGAGTTTTGCTTTTAATTATGCTAGCTTTTTACATTCAAATAGGCCAGATTCTCTTTTGAACCGTTAACTATTAGCATATGCGATTGCTTTGGAGTAGGAGCATTGCATATGGCGAATACACTAAAACATGCGCAATAACTGATACTGATTTCCCATTAGACCTCAGAAAATTACCGCACATGCGTTCTTACTACATATTGGTTAATGAGTGAGTCAAGGTATTGCCGCAGCGGTTACGCGATTTTACGAATCAATTGATAAACCACGAGCTCTCGATTTTCCTTGCCAATTGTATTTTCAACCTTTCCCACACAACGGATTCGTAACTTTTTTTACCTAATATATCTCTTTTCCTTTTATTAATTAAAATTTCATTAGTCAGATGATCAAATTCAAATTTATAATACTAACCGAATAGAGGATATCATATTGCCATAAATAGGAAATTAATTATTTAATAAGTACCGACTCCAATTTATTTTAAGGACTAAAGTATCTATTTATCATATAACCTTTCCATACTGTATCCTGCATTTTCATTGTTCTCAAACTATTTTATCTATCTTTATAGCTATAATTTAAGTAATTTTATTAACTTTACTGATTATTTATTTTCATATTAAAGTTTTTTTAATCAGCCAACAGAGTTTCATCTATTAATAAAAGTACATTTTCTTTATAAATGTAAATACTATATTAAATCATTTTTAATGGTTTATTAATTAAAGAATATAAATTTGCTATGTTTGCAATGTTATGAAATTAAAAAAACATGGATAGATTTATACATATGAAAGAAAAAAATTTAAAAATTTAAAATATTAAATATTTTAATATTAAAACTGTACTATAATTTATATAAAATTATTATTTTTTGTACGTTTAACTTTTTAGAAATAAATTCGAAATCTCCAAAAAGAGTAAAGGAAGAAAAAAGATTTTTATCAAAAACGTATTATAATTATTTTATGATACTTATGTTTAAAAAGTATTTAAAATTTGAATTTTTAGTACCAAACAATATCTTTTATTTAATTTCTTAATTGTGTAACAATTATTTTTAATTCCATTTTATTTAAAATATAAGATTCGTATTTTCATTTAAAAATTCTTATGAAAAATATTTTTTATAATGTCTACTAGTCGATTAATGGTACTCTTTCTCTTCGCTAGATATACATATGCCGGTATGTGCTTTTGAATGGGTTAGTTTTTTGGGAATATGTACCTTTGGGAATAATCTAAAATAAGAAAAATGAGGAATCACATTATGGTTTTCTCATTGCAGAGAGAGTACCTGCGCATAGAAAAGAAATTCAGCGTTAAATCTTGTAGGTCATGGCATGACTAGCTTCTTTAGAAGGTGGTATTACGAAAAGTTTATGTAGTGGTATTACCCATAGTGTAGAGTGCGAGACCGAAGCTGTGTTTGCTTGCTTTAGTAAATGGGAGTGATAAGGTTCGCAGAGAAAGTGAGTGAACGAACTGCTGCGTTTGACATGAAATTGATTGAACTATGCCGGATATATGGCCTGAACGGGCTGGGAGGGAACGGGATATTTTAGATCACGCGACTAGCTCGCGTCTTTTCATTCCCTTTATCACGCTTTCTATATCTTTATTTCTTTCTATTTGTATGCTTGAAAAACATGAACTAGCCTCACAAGTACATTGATACGAGAACATACAATTGTGAAATCCAATGCCGTCTTGGAATTTAGTTGCAAATGCATACTACCAACTAAACTCTTTATACTGTACAAATACATTTAAAATTATTGTCTCACTACTAAAATAAACATATATATTAGTATATTAATAACTTATACTTATATATATATATATATATATATATATATATACATACATATTTTTTAAATTTACACGAGCATATATGTATAAATATATAAATAACATGTATGTGTGTCCACAAAATAATTTAAAAAACAAATGATACATGTTACATGTTTATTTTAAAAGAATTTTTATAAATCATAATAAATCTTAAATAATTCGAAAATGAATAAGTTATCAGTATTTTTAAAAAAACTAGTTTCTATTAAATTTAATGAGCTATATATTGAAAATTTCATATCTTGAATTAATTTTATATAAAAAAGCGATTTATTCCAGAATTTTGATTATTATTTTATTTAATTTCAATAACTATTTCTCATTAATAAGCGATTTGTTGAAAATAATATAAAAAAATTTTTGATTCGTTAAGTTATTATTTAATTTTTTGCAAATTTTTATTAATTTAGTTCAAACTGAAGAATAAGTAGTAAAAACGTTTGAATATATTATCAATACTTTAGTTAAGTTTTATTTAATTTGTTTGACAGAAATACTGTACAAGTTGCATAAGGAATACTGCTTTATTTTGCAAGTATATCATCGCTAAGGCCTATTAAAAATAACATCCAAGCTTTGTAAATTATATATTTAACATAAGATTGTGCTATTTAGAATATTTTGTAAGACTAAAAAAATCCTCGTAGCTGTTTAACTCTGGCCCAAGAACTGTTTGAAAAAGGGTAAGATGGTAAGATAACGGACTGGTATCGAAAAGCGCACTGCTTTCTTACATGCACTTGAAAAAGATATAATAACCTGTCCATAGTGAACGTTCTTAAGCTTACATCGTTTGCTGCGAATAAACAGAAAACAATTAGCGCATTTGACCATAAATATCTACTTAATTGATCTTCGATATTGGAGCAAGAGAAATATATGATATAAGTCCTTGCATGGTAGGAGAAAAAACTCCACCCTAAGCTTAATGGATTAGGGATTTAATAAGCGGCAGAAAACACTACATTCGTTTAGTGACAAATTTACTCCTTTCATTATCAAATAAGAAGTTTCTGTTGAATGAGTGGAAGAATATTTACTCTATATGTAGCTATACTCAGTAGTCACGTTCTAACCTTACAGTGCTTCAATACTTCTGTATTATTACAATTGAATGAAATCGCAATCCTATGTGCAATAGATAGATAAAATTGTTTGCATGAGGTAAATAATACAATATCTTTACAAAAAATGAAGTTAATCCGTTATTATTAAGTAGTGTTAAGTTCAACCAAAAATTTAGAAATAGTATTAATTTGCATTTAATTAATTTGAACATCCATTCACAAATATATTATTATAGATTATATTAATTTCTTATCTTAAAATCTGCAGGTATTAGTTAACGACTAAAATAGTCTTATTTAATTTTCACTAATGAATCATTTATCAAATAAGAATTCGTCCTTTCAGTAATGTGGCAATGAACTTCAGAGGAAGGGATTTTATTTATATTATTCCTTAAATTATTCCAGACTTCTTATTTTTAAATTAGTAATTTAATGCTAAAAGTTTTATTTTTTAAATTGTATAATAAATCATAAAATATTGAAAAGTATTACTAGACTTTTAACTAATAAATAATTTAATTGTGACATTATTGCAAGTTTATTGATGTTTTTCCTTTGCTTTTACACTTAATTATAATATAATTTATCGTATGGTATAATTTTATTATTGTTTGGTTTAATCAAATATTGAAATAAAAAAAAATGATGAATTTAATTGGATAGGCTAAATTTTATTTTATTCAGCTACCTATAAACTAAAGGTAAAATAAATATTTTGCTTAATACTATTGACGATATAATTAACAACTAATTATAACTCACTATACATGATTAACATATAATTTACGATAGAAACCGTATAATATTTTTACAAATATTAAATATTTCTTAATTCATTTATTTGATTATAGATAATATATAAAAAAAATTAAGTAGATTTATACAAAATGTTTCTTCATATAATTTATATAACCCACAAGTGAATCATTTCACCAAGTAAACATCTCTACAAATTTATTTATTTTTAATTTTTTTTCCAATTACATTCAATTATTGTAGTTCTTAAATAAATCAGTTGCTAAAATATGCTTTGTTATTTCTTTTATTTTAAAATATTTAATTGAACTCTTTAAAAACGAACCAATTTATTTATACTCAGAAATTACTTCGAATTGCTTATGATTTTAATAAAGAAAAATTAGAATAATCTTTTAATATGAAAAATTTCTTATATACACTAAAGGAAACAAAAGATGCATAGATCAGCAAGTGATATATTCTTAGAAAATAAAATTATAGCTTCAAAATAAATACGATTCGGAAGATTTAAAATGTGCTCATTAAATAGTCGACAAAAGTATTCAAGACAACGGAAAAATTCTATTGTCTTTTTTTCATATAACGGTTTTATCATATAAAGTACCAAAAAAAATTAAATTTACAATTCGGATTTTTTTATAAATTTCAAATCCAGATTGATGCTTCTTAATAAATTAAGCTTAAAATTTTAATAATAAAAATGCAATTTTATAATTTAAAAACTTAACAATTTTAATAATTATAACATTATTAATTATTTAATTAAAAAAAATATTATATTAGTTCACGTAGCAGAACTTTATGTAAATCAGATCAAATTTGACGGACACTGGAATTTCTTTTAAGTTTTTTTTTATAATACAAAACAGTAAAGCAAATTACTGTCATCATTTCTATACAATCAATAAAACATTCTGCTTTGTATGTTAGTAATAAGAAACCTTACTATTGGATATATAAAATATAATAGAGTTTTAGTTTACTTTAAAACAAAACTAATAAAAATTTTCTTAAACATTTTTTTTAGCTTACTTACCAGTAACCTGTTGATAATATATCATCGTAATTATAATAACCTCAAGTTTTTAGAAAAATTGTTGCAAACGCAGAAGTTTTATAACACTCTTGTGGCATAGTAATTGAAAATAAAAGCCTTCTTCCATATGTAATTTCTACTTTTTGAGTTATTAGCGATTTACAACTTTATATACACTATACATACTGGTGACAAAAACAACCTAAATTAATAGTTCAGCATATTAGATCCAATGTTGTAATTTTAAATGAAAAAACGCCTATTGATAAATTTGAATAATTTGAAACAAATTTTAATAAAATATGATTTTTAATAGTATTGAATTTTTTTGTTGATATCATGAAATTTATTCAATACGGTTGAAGAAAAACTTTAGATTATAGATGATTATAGGATTCTCGTATATTAGAATTAGGATATCTCGTATATTATATTAGGATTCTCGTATACATAAAGGAATTGCCTGGTTAGATATTTAACCTGTCTATTCGTCGTTTTAATGAAATAGTTTTAAGATATGATGAATAGATTTCTACCCTTGTAATTTACTTCTCATATTCTTGTATTATATTTTTATTGCAAAGCAGATTCAGTTTTTATTTATTTAAAGACAAATTTAAAAAATTTTAATAATAAAGTTCAGAATTTATATTGTAACGATCCCTGCTCTTCCCTCCACACCCCTTTCCGCCGTGTGTGATATAAATATAAGTGACGTACAGAATGTACGTTTAAATTTAAAATTACTCGGAGTAGTGTGGTAATGGGTACAGGGGGGAAAACGCAAATCTACGTCCCGCCGAGAAAGCGGCGGCGGGAAATAACTAGCGAGTGTAAAACGTGAGTCGCACTACAAATTGAGCGTCAGAAACTTACTCCTGGCGTACCCAGCGGCTCCGGGTCGACGACCAAACAGCACTCCGTGTTGTTCACCAACGGAAAATATTTGAGAGTCGGTAATTTAAATTTCAAGCCAACTCCTAATCGCATAGAAAAGGGCGTAGCCCCGGATACGTGAAAATCCGGGCTAGTAGAGGTCAGAGCGCGCGCTTTGACCTCAGATCATGTAGAGTTAATGAAGGTTCTGGAGGTCGCGAACCCTTCAAAGAACAAGGGTTCCGTGCCATCCCCCCTCACCGCCACTTGCGTTTGGTTATGACAACAGCGACGACAAGGGCGAAGATAAACGGGACTGCGTCCAGATTCGGGTCCGAAGCTGAGAGCCCCGGAATTAAGGCGTCGAGACGCGTAAGTAAGAGAAGAAAAGAAAATTAGCTATGAGTTAGACTGGGTACCAAGGTCTTCGTTTCGCCTAGACCTAACATCGTCCCGACGCCTCGTCGCACGCTTCGTGTAAGATTTTTGATATTCGAGACCGCGATCGATGCGATCTTCGCGGAATACCATTAACGCGTTAAATTATATAAAAAATAAATTAAATATTCAAAGGAATTAAATGCGCAGAGGTTTAATGTTTTTGAATTTTTTTATAAATACGGAATATAAAATATAATCGACTATGGTAAATAAGAATTAAAAAGCGCATCGATTGTAAATAATATTTTTATACTATTTATTTATTATTATTAATTGTTTCCTTTTCTATCTGTATTAATAATAAATAGAGCACGCACAGCATCGAATATTGAAGGGGAGTTATAAATTAAAATTTTAAGATTTTTTTTTTTTTTTTTTTTTATTTAAATTATACCATCTTATCCTACTCCATTCGCCTCACATCCCTTCATCTTATCGAACCCTGGGGCGAGTTTCATCCTGGCAACCACCCCCCCCCCTTTCTGAAACGCGGATATTGCACCCGCGTCACAATATTAACATTTAAATTTCTACCATATTATTAAAAAAAAAGTTCTCGTTTATTTTTTGTGTTAATGGATATGATATTAATTACATATTCATATTTTTATTTTGACAGGCATTTTTATTTTTATATAGAAACTTCATTTTCTTTTATTATAATATTATAATTAGGGAACTAAGTTGCAATACATAAATTTGTTTATATCATTAGTTATAATAATAATTATTATACATCCATATAATATTTTTAGTATATCTCCATTATTGACGTGACCAATATTTTGAAAATAAGATATGCTTTAATAATTTATAAATAAAAACAACGAAGTAATATTGAAATGCAGAAAGTATGCTCAACATGTTAAATACTAATTTTTAAATAGCAAAATATATTATTTTTATGTATGTAACTGATACGTATACTTTATTTGATGATATTTAATATTATTAAAAAAACTGAGAAGCTCACAAGTAACTTTTACATTACAAATTACTTTTATATTACAAACTACTCAAGACATTTTAGAATAGTATTAAATAATACTATTCATCATTATTTTCAAGGCAGGAAAAACCGCTCTATTAATGGTGGAAAACAGTTGCACAGTGTTCAAAGAGGTACATGTTTTTCTTTGCTCATTTCAGATATCGAAAGGATTGATACGTTCATTAAATAATTTTTGCAACGCATATTATAGCAATTGTAAAAAAACATAATTTTCTATATTAATAATACCTCGAAAATTTAATAAAGGTACCTACGACGGGATTAATATTGAAACTAAGAAGAATTTGTTTTTACATCAGATAGCAAACTAACAAATTCAGGAAAAGAATAAGTCATCATGAAGCGAAAGCGAATTAATTTGTTTAATTTTATGTTTAAATTATTAATTAATTACATTTTTGCAAACATTTTTCCTTACTCAAAAGAGTGACTAGTCGCACTGAGAGGAGTGTCCTTTATAGCCAAAGGTTAGGAAAATGATTCATTTATTCAAATAGTTCTGTTTTTTTATCATATAATAACGCCCTATTAAATTGTTTAGAATTTTTTAATTATGAAACGTACTATCTAAAACTATACTTCATTTACACGTGTATTTATATTATTAATACAAATTAATAATTATTACAAAATAAATTATATAACTTTCAAACATGTTACATAACATCTTACATGACATTAAATTTTTATATTTTTAATTATGAATAGTTATAATTTTGACGTAATTTAATAAGAAATTAATAGAAAGTCTTCATTTAATAAATATGGTTTATGCTTATATAGGCGTGTAAAATAATTTTACATTAACAGTTTTAAAAAAAAAAATTATTATCTATCAAATTGTCAAATTAGTTTAGTACTTGCTATTGTACACATTTGTAATAAAAATATACTTTGAATGTTTCTAGTTTTGGTTTTTCTTGATATGTAAATGATATTCTTAGACGATACTTTGATAAATACATCTTTCTGTTTTCGACGAAGATATACCAAGCTTAAAATAAAGAAAGAGGAGCTGCCGCTTTTTGTGGAGCGCTAGAAGTACTGATAAATCTGGCTAGATACTTCATTATTATACTTCATTATGTGTGTTATTATTCTAATTTAAACACATGTAAATATATATATATGTATATCAATACATTCGCCTGTTTGTATGGCTCAGCATGTCATAAACTTAACAATATGCACTATGTATGCATGTGTTGTGTAAAATGCAGTGCATAGTCGAATCGGGACCTAAGTAAAGTTCTACATAGTGCAGCGAAGCGCAAAATTGGATTTCACGAAGAACAGGGGTTTCAAAAAGATAGTAAGTGTACCACATTTTCTTTAAATATGACAAAAAAGAAATGGCTAAGTACGACATGAAACAGTCTTGGAATGACACAAAGTGAAGATAAGGAAGATATAAAATATGTATTTAACATTGCGGTACATTGTTATTATAAAAAGAATTATTGTTAACTCACTGGTATAATCTATATATGAAGAATAAAAGTAAAGATTCAATTTAAAGTTATTTTTTTATTTGAAATTTTTATAATTGTAAGTTTAGTAATAGCTAAAACTACAATTTTTTTTGAGTAATTAATTACTAAACAATTTTGTAATACAATTAATAAACAATTAAATAGTATTTAAATTACAATTATACTTGATTTATTATCATCATATCATAGTTGATTTTCATGAATTCAATATATTATAAATTAAAATAGCCACAGCGTTGACGTAAATCTAATTAAACTAATACATCTGATATTCAGATGATCTAATATTCAAAAGTATCATTCAACTGTTAAAGGTGTATTCGTTTCAATATACTTTTATGTTAATTAAATATTATTTAAAATTTTAAAATGATAAATGCAATAAAATGATAATTGAGCTATTATTGAAAATTATTGTAATACATATTGATTATGAAACCCGATTTTCTTATATTAGCAATTAAAATTTTATATAAAAATTGTTTAAAATTACACGTTAGAAATTAAAATATCTAATACTCAACAATTAAACTATCTAACACAATACACATTATCTAAATTTTTGGTTCATGCATGCTTTTTTGTAATCGGTTAAATGCCAGTTTTCTTTTCGCAAATCTCAATATTATTTTTGTTACTTTCTAACACATATTCTGCCAAAACTTGTTGAAGAAATCTGCCATTGACATTGATTTTTGGTGATAGAGAGTCTTTCGTTCCTCCTTACTTGTAATTCGCCCCTTATTAAATAGCGACTTTAAGCACATCAACGCTTCACGACCGACAGTATAACGTGACTTTAGCGATGACATTCTGACTAATCCCCTGAGTCTCGGTAGCCTTGAGCACGATGTCCATCATTCAGAAGAGACGTCAACCATTTTCTCGAATGATGTAAAATGAACAAAATGTATTAAAATATATGTCATATTGAATGCAATAATCTTACATAATTATATTATTAGAATTATTATTATATATTCGGATTTTATACTAATATGAAAAATCTCGTAATTTAATTTTACGATTATTAATAGTAGCGCTGAAAACATTAATCATTACTTTTAAAGTACGTCAAAAAATGATCAAGTGGATATTCAAGCCTTACTTACCTGTAATTTAAAATTAACGATGTTATACAAAGTTTAACGGGATTGCATTAAAAGACTAACGATAAATAATAGCTATTATTATCGATATAAACGTAAGATTCGTGCTTGATACAACATTATTTATTACGTTCTCCATTTAATAAATCTTGATTTTACTTTAGCTACTTTAAGTTTAATACAAAAAAATTAATTTTAATGCTATTATTATTTTTGACGATGAAGATTTAAATTTAATATTTTAATAAATAGTATATCTATTAAATATCGCAAGTATAAACTAATATTCTATCAAAATATCTGACTGATTGTTTTTATATAAAGTTTTAAATTCTGATATAATTGAATTTTTAAAACAATTTTAAACGTAAAAATGTTGAGACAAGAAATAAATTATTTTCCTATATTTTGAAATTTTCATGATAACAATAATAGCCTCTTATTTAATATATTAATATTTCATACGACAAAACAATGACTTTGCATAAATTATTGTAAAAAAACATTTATATTTAAGAAAGAAATTTAAATTTAATATTTTCCAAGATGGAAAATTTTATTTACTTTATTATTAATTTTTATTACAATAATATTCGTTGTAATAATAGTCTTATTATAGCATTGCTCAATATGTTATATTTTGATTAGAGTAAATTATTTACGAAATGTTCTGTGTGAGATTCTTCTTTCAATGGTTTTGCGTGCGATTATATAATTTCTTAATGCTTAATGATAATTATTCATTGAGTTCAAAATAGTCTCATAAAGCTTGTCGGCATCGCACATAGATCAATATTTAATTGCGTAATAAAAACTAGTCCAAGAAAGGAAAAATAATGGATATTTTAAAAATTTCAGTGTATTTATTGCATAAATATTAAATAATAAGTTAATAACATCGTCTAGAATTATATCTACAGTCCTACGACCTAGATCAACCAGTCACAAATTAAACCATTACTGTTCAATACACTGGTAGCGTTTAACTTACAAAATTAATGAAATGTGGTAACAGTATTAGTATATTATATATTAGAAAGTATTATTGTTATATATTAGAGAATACATGAGAATAAGAATTAATTCTATAATCCTAGATAATCACCATTTCAAACTTAAGATGTTATATTCTTTTAAAATGGCAATGGTTCTAATTCTTATTTATGTATTATCACCAACATGATAATTACTATGTATTGGGGTAATCTACTTTTGTAACACTTCGTAATTTCGTAGGCAATTACCTTACCGATGGGTGTTAAAAAACATTTATTGTGTCTTTCAAAAAGGTTTTAAAATACTGTGATAGTGAAGAATTAACCTTACAGGTTATATTATCTTTGAGAAGTTCATCCTGTATCCGCTCATTTAGATGATTATTACTAAAAAACTTATGATGTGTCAACGATGTTATTAGCTTATTAAGCCCAATAATAAATATGCCGTTTAAACTTCGGTATAAATGCTTCATTTTTACATCTCACATATATCAAATTTTTCGTGTTTACATCATTATTAAGCAGTCCCTTTTTTAAGAACCATCATGTACGTTGCCGATTTTGACCACGCGTTGGCACAACCTCCCAGTGTACCGATCGTGGTACTTGGCCGTTGAAAACGCTTTTCAAACATTTGATCATGACTCGTAGGACGAAAGCTCAAAATCGCCATCATTCTTGCTTGAATCTTAAAATCAGCACGTGTTCTCATTATTTGCTTTCATGGATTTAGTTACTCTGAAACAATATCAATTTATTTCGTATTTTTTAGTGATTCATCCTCACGGAGACCCCAGGGCTTTTTAACTTGATCTAATAAATCGATTTTTAATCGATAATAACAAGATCATTTCACGAATTGAATTTTCGCCTCACTTCATCAAAGGGACGCTTATAGAAACGTGTCTTTACCATTGTTAATTTTGTGCCGGTAAATTTTGCCTCATTTTCTTTCTTTTTAACTGAAAGTCTCATTATTTAAAATTTAAACATTTTGTACTGTGACTTTATTATATATTTTATAAAGTTAAATAGCATGTATTTAATAATGTTGTTTAATTGGATATTGTAAATTATATTAATTTTTAAATGATATATTTTTGAGCACTTTTTTTCGAACTTTCTAAGACACTGTTCTGAATTTTATTTGCTTTAAAAATTGTTTATGTTGTATTTTGATTTCCAGTCGTTGTTGATAACTTTAATTCAGGTATTGTATTCCTTCTTTTTAAATATTTTAAGAATTGAATTTAGTGCCCTGTTAAGCATTTTGGGTTGCTAAACAAAGGTTGATATTTGTAAACGAAAACAAAACTGATAAAGCTTACTTTTTCCAATAATTCCACTATATTAATTTCAGTTTAGAACATTCTCTAATCTCGTAAATAAAGACACTATTAGCTTTGTATTCACCGCAACTTGTTATTAGAAATCTTAGTAGTTGTAAAGCCATGTGATATCAAATTGGTCAGCGTATCCCTTTACTTCACATATTACCAGTTATTAGTGTTAGTTAAATTTCATATCCTGGACATGAGGTTTATAATAAAAGTTTTTGAAAAATGTGGAGGTATAATTGAATAATTTAATGAATTATCGAATAACCTTTTCCGTGATTAAATTTGTTTAACATTTCTTAATACATTTCGTTTTAGCAGTAAACACATCTCACTTAAAAATAAAACAACTAATATATGAAGTATCTTTATATTATATATTATTAGAAATTTAACAGTCAAATTTACACTGTTTATATAAAATAAAATTTATTTGAAAAACACCATAATCGTGTCGATGGTGAGGTGACTTAAGCAAAAATATGAGGGGGCCTAAAGGTGATTCGTACGTCTGAATAGAGGAGTAGGTTTCAGATTACTCTAAACAGGTTCTCTATGTAAGTAAGGATTCCTCTTAAGTGTTCCACGCTGGTATTAGTATAATCGTCTGGTCTTTATGAAATTAAAGTTTCAATCGATAGGATTCGCATCTAATGCCGAGGAATTGAATCTTCTTTCTCTATATAAACTTTATATTTATCATAATAGTTGTGGCTGTTATATGAAAAATACCTAAAATTGAATTTTAAGCTTTTCAACTCGGATTCTCTGGTCATATCTGATTGGATAAATTCTGAGTTCTAGGAGAGTGTACCTTGCGGAAGCATCAGTACTGGACCCTGTAAGTGGGCTCGAAAGTGTGTCGGAAGAGTCCAAGGACGGGGAAAACATTTAATGGAAAAATGACGTAAGGGACGTTGGAAGGGAAACAAGATTAAAACTAATCTTTGCGTTCGGAAAAGAATCAGATTAAGGGGGGAGCATAGATCCCAATGGTAAGAAGAGATCTATTTCGCGTTGAACAAGTGGAAGGATGTGGTGCCAGCAGCAGAAAACGTACCCCTGTGTGGTCAGAAATTGTGGATGATCAAAACCATTACCATAAGACCCGGACCTGGTAAAATAAAAAGTAGGAGTCTTATAGTGGTGAACCCCGTAGCGACTTTACACGGTTTTTAAGATTCTTTAGCGGCGAGCAGCAAAGGTAAGAGACATCTCAAGTATATAATTGATGTACCTTACATTTAAATTTATGAAACCCTGCGAGTTTTTTTTTCCGTTTTATAAATAATAACAATAATCATTAAATTATTACCAATTTTGTTATTAGTTGCTATCCGAAGAGTACCATTCCTATCTCATCGATTAAAAATACCTAAATCGAACAAAATAATAAGTTAAAATTCTCACTAAGAGTATCTAATAAAGAGACAGAAGTTTTTGTTAAACGTTAGAAGTTAATTCTTATAGAGACATTTATATTTTAGTTACAAAGTATGTATATTTTTTTATAATATATATTAATATTGGAAATACAGTTAATTTCCTATAATTGCAGGACAAATACATTTTCATTAACTTAAAAATAATAATGATTACCTACGTAGTTATATTATATTATAGTTGATGTTAAAATTTTTATTTCATTTGCCAAAGTAATTTTTTATTGCGTTAATAATCCATTTGTGATTCACTATGCAATAGCTCCCTATCATATGTGATGCTAATGTTTCCAGCTGTTGAGAGTTTTTACGGTATGATGACAAACATGTGATATTTGCAAATTGTATTAATGCATCATAATCACCTCAAGTATGCCATAAGCTATGTTCAGATTATCTAACGTATAATTACACATCAAAAATATTATTTTGCTAATTTGATTGTATAAAAATTGAGTATGTATGTAAACTTAAGTTAAAAAAAAAAAACTTTCGTTTTTGGCTGAGAAGCTTAAGAATAAATATATTTTTACATTTACATCATTAAAACTAATATTTACAAAATTTAATTTGATTTCTATTATTTGAGCTTTTTTTTAACTATTCATTTAAGCGCAAATTGATTAAGAAATGCTCTTTAATTATCATTTTAATAAATATTTCAATTAATAATATAAGTGATTGATAACTTATAATATAGTTGAATTAGCATTGCAAATAGTTCTTTGATATATAAATTTGTAGTATAAATTAATCTTTTTTGCAAGTAAAATAAAGAATATACTACTTTATATATTGAGTTCGCGTGTATATGGTTTACAGATATACTCTACCGAACTCATTTATGAGATTTTAGCAGTTAAAAGAGAATTGCAATAATTTATATAATAAATCTATAAAAATTTAAGACCTCTTTGTATCTAACCTATTTTTGTTTTACTATTTGTTGTAAATATTAATTTTATTATAAATTTTCACTTCAAACGAAAATAATGAAAAAAATAAATTTTTTTCTTTATAATTATTATTTTTTACAATTGTTTGTAATAATAATAGTAACTACTATAATTGTGATGAGCCAAGCCCGTCCCTCCGTACCCTTTACTTCTTATTAGTATCAACTTCATTTATATCGTTCTGTTAGTGATTTAATATTTCCAATCACTAGAAGCGAAGGGACGTGTGGCAACGTGGGAAGACCGTGAAAATTCTTCTCGAAACGGAATCGGTGACGGTAGATGGAAGATACGAACGCGCGATCGTGTTCTGAACTGGGTATGAAATATTCGCTTCCTTGGCGCTATATTTAATGCTTCATTATTAATTAGTGTTAATTTTTTTTAATAAGTAGTTTTCTTCACCTCATACTGTCAGATCAAAAGAAACTTAAAAATGAAAAAACTCTTTTACTTCACTTTCCCTTCTAGAGCCTGCGAGCTCAAGCCCAGCTCTTACAACACCCCTAGTGAAAATACACTCGCGACATATAATAATTATTATTACAGGAAGTAATTTCCACATTAATAATTATATATACTATAAATTTAAATCAGAATTGTTTAAATTTGATAGAAAAATTATCTGATGTGGAAAAATAAAAAAATATTAAAGAAAGAAATGAGATGGAATAATTTTTTTAACTCTGTGAAGAGAAAAAGATGGTTACGCATAGCGTGAAGATGAGAGAAGTATACACGATACAGCGGAAAATTTCTAGTTTTACGATCGAACTCGAAAAATCGCTGTTATTGCTGACGCCGCATGGTAGAACCGCTATACGAGTGGTGGTACAGATGGATGCTTGCAAAAATAATGTGACACGGGCTCTAGTAATGTCAGCTGCTATGCTGTTCTCTATATTTCAGCTACTCGGCTTGTTTCATGCTTCTATTACAGGGAAACCTGCTTTTTTGCTAGCCCTATCATATAATTCATCTTTCTTATACGATTCGTATCGTTTTTCTCATTGGCGCTCTTGTTCATCTTCATTTTTCCATTTCTCTTGGTCAGCAATGCATTTTTGAATATAGTTGATAAATCAAAAAATGTCTTCTTCAACAAAATTTAACTAGAAAATTACAAAGTACTCATATTACTTAAATAATAGCTATTTCTGTTTTTCTATTATCCTTTATTTAAATTAAATTATCCATCTGTTTGCATCATGTTATTTCATATATCAGAAATTCGTATCTTTTGAGTAATATAAATATTGTTTTTAAATTAAAATCAAAATATATGATTAATATAAACAGATAAATAATTCTCATAAAGATAAAATCCATAAAAACTAATTTACCTGAATGCATAAATAGAGTATTATATCTGTCATAAATATTACTTTAGAAAGATTTATAATAATGTATATTGATATATCATATGAATAAATAATTAACTATTTATATTATTGATAAATTTGGTCAATATATTTTGAATAATTAAAAATAATTTTTTCTACAACTCATTTTTACAAGTTGAAACTTTTAAGCCTCGGGCTTGAATTTTATGACTATGGCCTAGTGGTCGATATATGCCTTGTCTCCAGGCTCGGTTAAACCCTTTCTGTCGTAGATCTAGACTCACCTCGGAATGAAGCAAAAACTGTTGGTTTTTAAATTGTGCAATTATAGTTATTTGCGAAATTCTAACCGTTCTGTATATCTAAAATGGATAATGTTTGGAGCGGTGAGATGCCTAAATAATACAAGTCATTATAGAATTAAACAGATTTTTTTACCTTTAGAAGTACACTAGAAAAAATTCGTTGCCATTACAAAATTTACGAGACTTAAATTCTTATTAATAAATTACTGTAATAAGCACTAAATTTGATAGAATTATTAAGCAACAAATGATGGAGAAACTCAAGCCATATTTCAAACATTAAGATGCGGATTCGCGGAGCAGCGAATTAGCTGCACGACTAAAAGCCTGGTCTAAATTACTACGTCGAACCTTCAAGGAAAGAATAGGCTAGATAGTATCCTATATAGCCCAATGATTTCGCCAGGGATAATGTTAATCGAACAAGGTTTTGCTCGGAAAATAGAGTTAAACTCAATGACTTAATCTGGTTATGGAAGGCTAGCCGAATTACTTCGTTTCGGAAATAGATCGGTACCCAGTTATCAAACGATTTTAACACGATGGAGGGAATGTTTGGTAAATAATTCAGACATCAGGAAAAGAAACGTCGAGACCAAGATTCCCTTCGGTTCGTTTATCTGAGTGGGTAAGCTGGAGGAACAGTTCCAAATTTTCATGTAAATTGGCTTTTACAGCCCGAAAAGCTGCCGATTTAGCGAACAACGGCTTCGATGAGAGTCACGAATAACACGCGAGATAAACGAATTAATGCCGTTGCGAACTTCGCGGTAGTAATGTCGAATATCGTGGCAACGGCAACGCGTCCCATATACCTACTTTATAAGGGTCCCCTTCGCACCAGTGCAACACATATTAGGGTTTGAGTATAGTACTATGCATAGTACTGTGCTCAAGCTTACGTGCTACCCATACATCGTCGCACCGCGCTACCGAGCTAATGTGCTCCCTTTCTGTCGCCATGCCGTATCTCCAAACTATCGCGTTCCCCTTCCGTCGCCGAGTCACGCCAATGAACTGGCGCGCTCTTTCTTTCTCATCGCACCGCGTCTACAAGCTCTGGGCACTTACTACTCACACTTGGCTCACATGCATGCTAGACATCCAGATTTTTCCTTACTATATTCTTTCAGAGTTTGGCGTCCATCCAAACCATACTTTGCGCTCGTGGCTTCCTTCTTCCCGATTCGCACATTCTTGTACGTCCACCCCCATACCCCTACACGCAAGCATTAATGTACATATATATATATATACATATACCTATATATACACTTATGCACATACGCATATTTTGTGCTCGACATACATATCTATATTTATCACGTATCGATATTTTAGATGCACACGCCGTTTGGAAACACTGAACTATCAATAACAAAAAAAATAGTATTATCGATAAATATTGCCAAAAATTATATTCAAAGTTAATGAAAAAAAAGATTTAAGTTATACTGCATCCAAGACTAATTTAAGAATAAGGAAGAATTAGAAATAAATTCAAAGATTACGTTTATTTATAACAGAGCATTCAATTCAAACTATATGAACCGACATCGATACGTATCTCATCAATATCGTGAAACATCTAAGATTACTGCGTATAATTTTATTCCACGAATCTTATCTTTCATTAATCTAAAAAGTCAATAACCATCGTATTTAAATTTATACTACACGTCAACAATATCATAAATTTTTATAACTAATTACTGATCTTGTTTGAAGAATATTTCTTGCAGTCGATAAATTAATTTACAATATAAGTTTTTTTTAATGAAAAGCTACATAAAATAGAAACCTAAAAACACAAAGAATATGAATATTATTATTTTAAAAATTAAATTTATATTTTAGATTTGAAATATTGTTATATAATTACTATATAATTAATTTAAAATTTCGTGAAAAGTCATAATACTAATATTGGACAGTTTTTAAAGTTAAAAAAAAAATATTTTTCAAAATGCAATTTTAAATCGTTCACAAGTTTGAAAAATTAGTATATATTATGACTACATAAAACGTGATAATGGTAAAATGAAAATATAGTTATATAAACTATCAAAATTTATGAAAAAAGAAAACAAATACAAATATAGATATGTAAAGTATACTATAAATGCATTTTTTATTAATTTAGATTCTTATTTATGAACAACAAAAGAAACAATTATAAATAAATATATATGCACCATTCAAAAGAAGACATTTTTTTAAGAAATTTTAAGAAAAAATAAAGGAGATATTATATTGATGATGCATAAAAAATTAAGAAGCAAATTTTAGCAAGAAGAAAAGCAAAAAGCAAAGCAAAAAGAAGCAAATATTAAAAAATTATACCGAACTCTAAAAAAAAGATAAACCTATTAATAAATAATTTTTACTATAATTAGCTTAAACTTATAAAAAAAACTACATTTAAAGATCAGAAGTGCGATAAAAAATCAGATAAATATATTATGATAAATATAATATGATGATCAGAGATCAGATTAAGAAATATTCTGGCTAGTACATCGCAAACTGGTACAGTGATAGAAAATCCGCAATTTATTCATATTTTATTATTTAACTCATAAAGTGGCAAAGTGAATCAATTAAAATTACGTAGTAATTAACAATTAATCTGACAATGATACTACCGGACCTTAACATGAGAAAAATTATATAACATCTAACGCTAAATTATCTGTGCAGTAATTCGGTAAAAGTTTTTAATTAAAATAACCATTTAAGAATGGTAATGCATCAAAATTTGAAAATATAATGAGAATATTTCAAACAAAAAATTATAAAAATTATTTGTAATAAAAAAATTGTAATTATTGGTATAATGCACTTAGTTCGTAGTGCTCTTAAAGTTTTTTTTGGGGGCTTCGCTTTTTGTTATCTAAATGCAATGCTTTATTCGTAATAAATTCTTTCTAAATACTATTCTAAACATATATTAATAGTAAACATGAAATATTTAAATTTTATTGCAACTAAACTTTTGACTTTTGAAAGGTTTTATTAATACAACTGTATTTGATCATTTACGTAACTATTTTGAAAAATGCGTAATAGTTGTATGCATTTAATGTATTTTCATATATCAAGCGCTTATTTTGAGATATTTAAAAATATAGATTCAAAATATAAATTTTTTTTTACAATTAGAAAATTTTTAAAATGCGTTGAAGTGACCTTACTATTATTAATTTATGACTTAACGTAGTCAATTCAACAACAATAATTTAAGTGCCATTTTAGATGACACCATAAACGATTACCAGAAAAATAAAAAAAAAAGTGTCGTATAAATATGATTTAATTTATCTGATATCATAATGGTGCAGATTAACAATCTAACATTACAGATCCAAATTGTTATCAACAATAATAATTATATACAATGATTTTATTCGAGGTTATTATAATTTGATACACGCGGTTGGTTGCTACTTATAAGTGCACATGTTTTACAGCGTCCCAAAGGAACTTCTCACGGGCTCAGTGCCTTAGGACAATATGGAAGGTCCGAAATGTCTTCTACTTGTCGAATGTTTAAAAAAAGATTTTCCTTTCGGCGAAACGAACTACGGTGACGTGATACACGACGTGTACACGTAAAATGTCCTGGTGATCCCTTAGGGTGGCTGCACACACATTGGAGAATATGTTTGGCCTCTAGCTTGCATCGCGGATCGATCAGAAAATCCCACTGAGATTTGATCTGCTACTTTATTTCTGATAAATGCACAAACTGCCACGATGGTCAAGTAGATGTCAATGTACGACTCTATACTCAATGCCCACTGGCGTTGGAAAACTCTGTTTTTCCAGCACTTTGTCGACACGTTCTTTTTAACTGGCTTCTCTCCAACACTACTTCCGAACTTCGTTTCCTAGCGTGACGATAAAATTCATCCAACTATTTTTTCCATTAAGTTTATTTAAAGATGTATACATAGGCACGTCATTACGAATATGTACATTATTAATTATTTATTCAAATTTTTATAGCAAATTCCTATTTATTCAGTAATAATTTCATAATAATATTAGTAATATTATCGAAATATTATATTATCAAGCGAAACTCTTTTAGATTCTTATTTACGATAGGTGTGCATAATTATTTAATATCTTAATCGAAATTGCAAACTGCTGCCTGTTGCCTAATTTCAGATGTTGAAAAGCATTGCAACCTAAGAATATGGGGTCAAAATTAATTGACAAGACGATTGAAAGCTGGAGCAGCGGAAATATCATCCAGTTATTGGCTATAGCTATAAAATTGCGTTATCTAGGAGATGATACTATAGGGGCCAGTAAAAAATGGCTACGCGACTTTTATTAAGTATATATTTAACATTGTGATCTTATGGGTGGTAAAATAGATGGTTACCAGGGGTTGTGCCCGCCACATCTATGATCGGTTAAATGAAAGATGACGTGGTAGTTACGGTGAAAACAACGGTAATCTCAAGTGTAAAATGTCAGCCTGAACGTCTATGTAGTACAATCAGCGTAAGGAAGTACACGTCAAAAGTGTTAAAAGTTGGACTCACAATAATATTAGATGCCCGGAAAACACAAGATGAGATAGCGGAAAGTATTAAGTTAACTTTCGTTGCTCATTCGTACCCAAAATATTGTGTTGGTGAGCACACTTAGTTCTTTGCGAACTTGTATCGATTTATATAAATCAACTAATCATTCGGTTCATATGAAAATTATTTAAAAATGCATTTCGAATTAAATCGGGAAATATTATAGGACCAAAATTTTTTTCTTTGCCTAAGGAGAGCGATCCTATAAGAAACTGTTAAAATATTAATATAAGGTTATATATTATACAAAATTAAATGAAAATAAGCACGACAGGAAAATATTCAATAATGTCTACTTCGTATATCTGTAACAGTTTCTTTTTTTAATTTCACTGTTATAAATTAGTTATTATACGTTAAAAATTCCAAGATATAAGTTTTTCAATAATTTCAATTTAATTTGAGTTTTTTTTATATTATAACTTTTTTTTTAAATATTATTAAAATGAAATATTTAAAAAGCGAGGAAAAATATACACGATTAAAATTTTTTTGAATTATCTATGCAACAATGATTTATATAATATAATGTGTTTTATTAAGAATTTTTTATAATTTCATTTTATATGGAATGATGTACGAAATTTAAATTAAAAATTGTTCATAAATTCTATTGTAAATTGTTTTTTTTTTTACGTGACTTACCGCATAATTCCGGTCAAATGGATATTGTAAAAATAATAGGATTAAGACTTTATTTTCCTTATCACATTTCAATCAATTCTTTTCCTTTTACGTATTCGATAAGTAATTAAAGAGCTTAGAATCAACTAATTATGATTAATTATATAAAAAATACGCTAATTTTTATATAAACATTGTCATAGCGATATGTTTTGAAATTTTAGATGGTAAATACAAGATTCATTAAAAAATATTTATCTAATTTACAAATTAAGAATATTACATTCAGAAGACAAAAGATAATTTTTTTTATTAAAGTTGATATCCTTTAAAAAAGCTTAGAATATTTTATTATAGTATTCTAAATATAATTAAATTTTATTAATTTACATATTTTACGTTTAAAAATATTCGTGGTTGACATGTTAAAAAAAAAATTGTCAAGAAAAAACATAAATTACTCAAAATAATAAATTTTGTTATATACATACTATAAATATTGGAGTTAATAGAATATTTAAATATATAAAATAATAAAGCAATTAAATATAAAAGATCTTCAAAAAAGTATTAATACTACTTTCCCCATTAATAAAAGCAATTATTGTATAGAAATTAATTTGGTACTCTTACAAATACCGTAAATAAGTTCATAAAATATTTCTTAAATTATGTATTACTTTAATTATTAAGAGTTAATTACATATGATTATTATACATTAATCTACTTCTTTATAAATATTGACTAGACTAATTATTTTAGATCAATCAAATTTACTTACAAAATTTTACATTTTAACTCCCATATGTAATAGCTATACGTTTTTTTATTTATCTTTTTATATTTATTATTTAAAATATTCAATTACTAGAATAATTTTTTATTGATAATTATAGCTTGCGTAGTGGTTATAAAATAAAATACGGTGATGAAACATGTTGATTAGATAATTTATGTGTACGAAATTTAATGTAATTTATATGTATGAAAATTCATATGTACCATATAATCATAATTTTAAGAGCTTCAGAGAAATTCGGACACATTCTAAAATAGAATTTTTATCTCTATGTGTTTCACAGAAAAAAACTGAAGTTTCTAAAAAGTCTTTATTAAATACTTTACTCAAATATTCAGTAATGCACTAAATCAGAAAAGTTTGTTTTATTAGACCCGCTGTGAAAAAATTGGTCAATTTATATAGAAGCATAAATATTCAAATTAATTAAATATAAATATTATGAAATTTAAACTATAAAATTTAATCAGAATTATTTAATATGTATAGTTAATTTTAAGCAGATAATATACATAATACATGAAAGTATTGTAAGTATCTAAAATAAAAAATTAATTTTATATAAAATTAACTATAATGAAACTTTTTTATAAAAAAACTAAATCCAGTCACCATGCAGTAAATGGGATTTTTTCAGCTGTTAATATTTTTTCTTTTATAGTTATTCTCCGAATTGCAGCGCTGTCGCAAATCTGAAATCGTTTTTCAAGATTATTTCAATTTGAAATTTTTCAGAGTCGTTTCCATTTCGAAGGCGTTATCAACCAGCTCGATGGTCTGGTTGGTCGCATCCAAATTTTTGCAAGGGTGCGCTCCTTTGAATCTAAGCTGGGAGCGCGGGTTATATGTTTCACGCGTTTATGTGATAAGGGAACGTCCTCGTTTTCATGAGCCCTTCCATTCTGAATGATTCACTCTTTTTTCCAATTCTGCGAAACTTCGTCGAAAATGGCTTGAAATAAAACAAACAAATATGTCTCAAATAATATAATATTAATAAGTACCTAACAGCCAAGCACATAATTCGGAGAGGAGGGACACTCCTCTTTTACAATTTTCCAAATTTTCATATATGGCAATATAGTATTTCAAAAATTTTTTTTTTATAATTTAATATGAATAATATGTATATATTTAGTGTACTTAATAAAAATGCATTTAGATAGGAAAAATTAAACATCATTTTTCTTTTGTAGCAAAAATTTTTATAATGACTTGAATACTATAATACAATTATATTAAAATAATATTAATACTAATATCACTATTAGCAAAATAAACAAAAAATTATGAATTAGTAAAGTAATTTATTCCTATACATAAATTTACAAACACATGTAGCTATAAAATCTAAATTTGGATTAATTTCTACATTTTCGTCAATTCACTTCTACAATTGAAATCATGAAGATACATTTGGTTGATTTTAATTGACACAATTAATGTGTAAACTAGTCGAAAGTCAAGCAATCCTATAGGAACTTTATTATAAATTTACACTTAAATATTTTCTTTATTAACTTCAAAACTAAATTTATAGTTTACATGTAAAACTTAAACATCAACTAATAATTATATTAAACATTAACTTTATACTTTTAAGAAAGTAAGCTTACTAATAGACTGGACTACATAGTAAATATATTGGTTGTGAAAATGTTGCAATTGAATTATAATTTTATTCGACGAAATATTCAATTTAAGTAAAGTTTTCTTGATATTTTATATAAATAAAATAAGTAAAGCCGTTTAAATATACAAAAATATTTTACTATTATACAGAATAAAAACCCAAATACAATCGAAGCCCAAGTTCATAGGTACTTAGTTATTAAAGGGCAGAATTATAGAAAAATTCATGCAGTATACAATTTTATTGTATATAATAATTTTACATTAAGTTTATGAATTAAAATATAAAAAAGGCAATAGCTATTGATTAACAATACGAGAAGTATTTAAAAATTATGTAACTCCATATGTAACTCGGGGGTCTATAATTTGGTTCGTTTCCACTTAATAAGTTTCTAATATATCTAACTGAAGCGTACAGAGTGAACTTGGCCTTAATTCTTAGGACTATAGCAAACTTACCTCTGGACCTTTGTGTATCAATGTAACACAGTTGCACTGCAGAACTTACAAGTACTTGTGGTACAGCGAACTTACCTCTGGAAATGCGACAGTTCTGCATAGTAAAATTATCCTAGCTAAATCAACGTACATGTAAAATACTAGTTAAATTTCTTACTCAAAGTTATTTATAAGTTATGGTTTATCTTAAAAATGTTAACATGTTATCTAATTAATCTCTAAAATAACTTTATATTTAAATAAGTTAGCTAGCTTTCCTCTCTTGTGTCTTTATTATCCTTTTGAACAAGGCACGCTACTTTTGTAGCGTAACTTTTGGTGCTTTGTATTTTTTTACATTGTGTTTTTGTATGTTTTTCAACTCTTTTGATATTTAATAAATATATTATTCATTTGATATGAAATATTAGTAATTTATTAATTCAGATAAAAAACTAACAAGGAAATTTTCAATCGAAATTTTAAATGTTGATAATCACAATATAAAAACAATAAATAAGCTTGATATTAGTAATTATTCATATACAGTTGACAAAAATCTCTCTTTTAAAATAATAACTATGTGATTAGAGTTTACATGAAGATATATTTTTTAATAATTATATCAAACATTTGATACTAATAGCTGTACACGTTTTTAGAAACAGGACAGGTTAATTAAAAATTAAAGGAATAGAATAGTTGTTATATACTCATATATTTATTTATATATACGGAATACGGGTGTATAATTTTTTAATTATAATAAATGCTTATTTACTCTAATTTGACGCATTGTATATTAGTTTGAAATCATCATTAAACATATATTTTCTTTCTTTTCAATGAATTTTAATTACAGTTAGTTCATTGTATACAAAATGTTTTCAACTTTAATTTCACGAAAGTTTATTTATTATAGAAATGATGAACTCTTAAAATAAATAAATTCTGTTCGCAAATTTACATATATCTGTACATAGTATAAAATGCATAAAAATAAGTTTTGCTTAAACATGGGTACTGCGCGCTAGATTTTTTCTCGCAGTCACAGACAGCTGATTTTATATGAATATCAATGTTATTTACATTTTTTTTAATTAAATATAGTAATCTAAATAATAATGATATACGAGAAGAAAAAATTTGATATAATGTTATTAATATCCTAAAATTCAATTTTTTATTGTGAAATCAGGTTTTACTATAAAGGTTTTACTATAAAACTGTACGAATATTTTTTCTTACAAAAGTACAAATAAACTTAAATAATATACATTGATATTCAAGATTGTCTGATGTTTCAATTGGAAAATTTTCAGTATAATGTAAATAATTGAAATATAGTATTTTTAGAATAAATTATATCTATATATATTTATATAATAATTTTATTTAAACTCATTTCATCAATTAACAGATGCACAGCACGTTTAACATACTTATATTACTAATACTATATGTTTCCCGACTATTTTATATTGGTGTAAGCATTTTTCATGTCCTTCATGAGATTGAGATGAGCAGATATAAATGAATGATAAATAAATACATTTTTTAGCAAACACAACTACGAATTAATAGTAAGATGAAGTTTTTTTAGTTAGTTTAGTTTTTTTAGTTTTATGAACATGATGAACAAAAATTTATAAGTATTTTAAAAATAAGTAAATACTAATTATTTGATTTAAAAAATAATATATTGATTAGCAAGGTATAAATTAATATATTAAATTCTTAAATAATCAAAAAAATCAAATAATTTATAATACATGAATAATAATGAAAGATTCGAAAATGAAAAGAAATTGACTGTTTACCTTTTTGCAGATAAATATCTTTACAGTATTTACATATTTTGTATACGATAACATTTAAAAACAGAATATTAAAAAAATTCCATTTCTTAAAATAAAGTTTTAAATTAATGATTGCTCTATATTTGATCACGACTAAAAAACTTTGAATGAGTATTATTGTACCTAAAAAGTATTCGAAATTATTTCAACTTCAATAATAATAATTATATTTAGTAATTTTATTTTAATTTAATTAATGATAAATTTTTATGAAAAAATTGTTATATATATAAATTAATCAAAAAAAACAAAATTTATTTAAAAAATTTTTTTGCTATAGGTTAATTTTTTCATTATCACGGAGATTTAGTAATTTAATCCTTTCAGAAAGATTTTTTTGTTTTTTCATATCCAAATTTTTTCAATTTATGTAATTAGACAAATTCAAAATAAAAAAATCATGTAAAACTAAGATAAATAATGTATTTTTTCAGATAAATTAAATTCTAGTGTTTAATGTCAATATTAAGTAAATTTTAATTTATAAAGTATTATATTAAATTTGATTACACTATAATAATTTTGAATATTGTTTATACAATACAATTTAGTTTCTAATATAAAAAATAAAACGATTTCGCAAAATACGAATTTTTGTTATTATGAATAATAAATTTAATTAAATTTATTTTTCAATTACTGAATTCTTCATCATATGAGGCATTTTAACGTTTTGCTAACATGTAAATATCTTACTACGATTTGATTTTCTGAAATTTAAATAATTTCCAAAAACTAGCGTTCTGATTAGTTTCTTATAGCTATTTTATTAAAAAAAAAAACTATAAACTGATACAGATTCAAATTAATTTATTTGAAACTATTGGAATGTTTTATATTAAGTCTTGAATTAGTGCGTCTTTTATTTTACTAAATTAATTAACTTTATTGTTTTTTATTTTATGTAAAAAAAAACGAATAATGATAAATATAATAATTTTGGAAACAACATACAATAAAAATGTCTTTGAAAATAATAATTTCGTATTAATTATTAATCAATTATTTAATAATTATATAGTAACTGAATACTTGGTATAAGAACATTTTGCTTATCACAATAATTTTTTATTTCAAACAGTTGTTTAAATCAATTCCGTTTTACAGAAATTTTAGAAGCACCAGATGGATTTCACAAAATGATTGCTAATGAAATTGTTCGAACTTCTAGTCAAGGCAAAAATGTCTTGCATTTGTGCATTTTTTTCATACAGTCGTGTATATATTATTTAAAACAGTTGGCCTTCGAAGTATATTTATGTTTTATAGAAATGGTGAACATCCCTTTGAGTTTCAAGTACTTTTGTTAATTTTTTACTTGATATTTCCATAAAAGTGATACTGAAACTGCATAGCATTCTAATGATATAAGTACATCTTTTACATTTCTCTGTTCTGTGACGAAAATATTGGGAATATACCACAAGTTATATAGTATAACACTCTTAAGTCTTCAGTATACGCATCGTATATTTTGACTTATAATATATAAGTTCAATTTGAGTACGAAAATAATTTATCGCAGTATCACTTCACTCATAATTGTTATCCTTTTTTCTCATTTGCTCCTTTCTTATCATTTCCTTACTGCATAATACCTTCTGGATATCATTTTTACTCAATATTAGCCATGCATAATTATATATATATACGTACGTCGATCTGTTTTCATTAAGCTTGCTGCAGTGTCCAACTGCATAACATACACTCAGCATCTTTAATAGGGAACGACACACATTTTCACTTGTATGGTCTATCTTTGATCATTTTTATATCTAAAAGCTTCGACGATCTCTTCAGTTTAGCTCGAAATACTTATACAGAAGAAGCTCGTTCATGTTGGGTTCATTTTGAACACAGATGATCACCTACGGCCAACTTGCACCAGAATGTGAGAAAAAAGAAATACAAAAGAAAGGGTTACTTCAGGACTTGATGAAGATGCAAGACTTAATGCACCAGATGACGGCAATTCGTCTTTCGTGTCTTCCTGATTTTCACCAGGCATCAGTGATGGTATAATATGCTCACGATTGTAATCTGTAATTAATTAAATAACCAAATACGTGATTGAGATTGAGAAAACTAAATATTTAATAGCTGATATTATGCATTCAAATTAAATAAATATATGCAGATTGTTATTTTTTAATAGAAACACAATAAATATATTTTCTTAATATTATTTTCTGATTTAATTTTTCTTAAAATTGTAAATATTTAAAATTGTGTAAAGTAATGTGTAATTAACTACATACATAGTGATTTTTCATGTTTATCATATTAGGAAGCAATACTAAAAAATTGTCAATACTAATATTTAGAGTTTCTTATTTTGCATGATATAATCAAAACAACAAATTTTCAATAACAAACTCTGAAATATAATTTATTATCATTCAATATATTTTACATATTGCTTTTACTCATATTTACGTTTTCAAACTAATATTAATATTTTTACAATTAAAGATATTAAATAAAAGTAAGAAGAAATAATTATCCGATGTATTTATTTTATATCAATGATTAAGCAAATGTTAACTGATATTTATACATATCTGGATAAATATTTTAATAAATATTTATTCTAAAAAAAACAATGATTACAGCTTAAAGAAAACCATTTTAAAGAATTTTAATAAAATGAAATTATTAGTCACAACGAAATATTGTCAAGGAATTATTACGCATTAACTTTCATTTCTTATTATAATTGTAAATATTTATATTATTATTATTATATTATTATTATAAGTACTATTAACTTTCTTTATTTTAAATTAACTATTAAAACAGAACACAAAAGATGTTATTTACGGAATTATAAACGTGAAATTATAAAATATTCTTGAAACAAATTTTAGATTAAAAATTTTCTTCTAATTTAATTAGCAATTATATTAATGATAAAATTATTATATATATATGTAATATTATTGTATTAAAAAAATTCTGCTGTACCACTTTAAGAAATTCGATAGAAATAACATACTAATTCTACTTACAATTAAGAAAATAATTATACTTTAAATTCTTTTCATGAATTAATATAACATATTCTATAAATACATCTGAAAGAATTTCTAAATACCTTATATTAAGCAATCAAAATAAAATATCGTAAATAAGTTGAGTATCAGCCATAAAAAAATTACCGTGATAAAATGTTAGTATGAATAATTCAGTAATAAATATAATTATTCAATTAATATTTTATATACAAAATATGAGTACTAGCTGCTCGATAAATAAATTAAACTATTTTAGTTTTTTCTTTTCTTTATAATACATAAGTCTGAATATATATATATGTGTGTGTATGTAGATATATTATATTATATAGAAAAAGAAGAAATTTTATGCATTATTGTTTCCTTAATGATTAAAATATTTTTAACCGAATTATAATAGTTTTTATAAAGTTAATCTTTCAAAAAAATCGTCTTGTTACATATAAAAAAAATGTTTTATACGTAATGATAAGGTTAAGTATATATATGAATAATTGTTCATCGTTTTGAATATATATTTAGCTAACCTGGTTCTCGCCATTCTTCTACTTCGTAGTCGTTTGGTCGATTATGAAATTTTCTATTTCCATTTTTACCTAAAAAATGTATAGTACAAAAGTATGTTGTAGAAAATAAACAAGTATATTCCGTTTGTAAAAAATATATTATATATTTTAAAAATGTTAATATAGTATTTTTTAAAAAGTATTTGTATTAAAGTAGTATAAAAATATGTAAAATTAATGATTACCATTTTGTTTTACTGTGTAGGTAACGTGATTTGGAACAAGTGTACTTGTTGGTGGTGCTGGAATTTCTATAATTAAAAAATTTTATAAAAAAAAAAACGGTTATTAAGTAGGTGAAACTTATATAATTTTTAAAATCCTGTTTTTTCCTGATAATTTAAAAATCAAGAATCATAGAAAAAGCTTTTTTATTAATTTATAGATGTACAATTACAATGTTTTTTTTAATGCCGATAAAGTGAATTAACATTAAAAATTACGAAACTCATTAAAATTTAAACAATTATAAAAACTGTGTATTTCGAAAAATGATCTAATGATCATTATACAATTGAATTAGATGAATGGAAGAATATTGAATTTATCTATATAACAAATTACAGATTTATTAAATACTGTAACTTTAATTATTATTTTTTACATAAGAATTTATATAAATTAAAACCACTTCTATGGCTTTGGTTAATCAAATAATTACAAGAAATTAGTGCATTAGTAGAATACATACCATATTATATTTAGTAATATACGTAATTATTTAGCAACATTAAAAACGTTTTTGAGATATTTAAATAAAAATAAATACAGTCAATACACATCCTTATTTGAAATAAATTAAAATATATTTTATAGGGCACATATAACGAATATTAATAGTAAACTTATTGTTTGTACTGTTATTATTGCAAGATGGCTGTATTTAATCTCAAGGTTTACTGGGTATAGTGTAAGATTCTAGAAACTATATTATATTCATAATTTTTTGGAACATTGTACGTAGAACTTATTACGTTTATAATTAATTATGAAAAATGAAAAAAATTGAGATTTTTTAAATTTAAAAAGTGAAAAATTATAAAAACAAAATTTTTTTAAAAGTATTACTAATTTTATTGATAAAAACTAATTTATATATAAATAATGGATAGTAACAGTTAGGATGTTTAAAAGTTAATTTTATTGTGTATTTATTTATGTGCAAATAATATTACACGAATAGTAATTAAATTATAATAAGAATATTTCAATTGTTTTTTTACATGAGAATTTAAAAAAAATTTTATAAAAATTGAAATAATTTTTTCTTTTCATATATATTACTGAAGGTTCATCATCACGATCAATATATACATACATTTAAAATTATTTAGAATATTATAATTTACCATCCAGTTTGATGACCCCATCTGTCCCACCTAGAGAATTTTGGGCTACGCACTTATACGATCCAAAATCTTTCAGTCCAATATTTCTTATATGAAGCTTCATGTATTGGTTATATCCATTTTTAGTTATCATTGCCTCGTACTTATTGCCTACAACCGAACGGTAATTGCCTGGGCAAGTAATATCGAGTCTTTAACTATTGTAATAAAATTATATATTTATCATCGTTAATAACTAAAAAGCAAATTAATATGCATAATTATATAATATAATCTAATATTAAAAAAAAATTTTAATATTTCTGCATGGAATTTTTTTAAATAATATTAAGCCATTTAAAAAAATTTTAAGACATTAGAATATTTGTAATAAATCAAACTTCTTATTTATATTAATTTACCAGATACAATCATATCGCCATGTTCGGTAGTCCAATAATTTATAGAGTCTGGATAAGCTTCGGTGTGACATTCAAGAATGACGTCCTGCCCGATGTAAGCCCCTTCTAATTGATTTGGTATTGATAACATTGGTGGAACTGCGAACATTGTATTAATATACACTAATTTTAATTACAACATACACAACAGTGGAAAAATAACCAATAAATAGCAACATAAAATTAATAACTAATTTTTAATAATTAGAGGAAACTTTTCTGAAAACATTTTTAAATTCAGTTAAGGGAATAAAATAGAGATAAAGTAATCATCAGTTTTATATACTAAATTTTTTAAAGCGTCATAATAAAATCTTTTTTGTATATCTCAAATTTTAATAAAACTCTCGTCTCAAATTATTTTATTTTTAGATTTAAGATTGTAACAAACGTTACTAATGCCGCGGTACCACCCCCTCCCCGCGCCTCATGACAAACCATTACGATGCGTGAGGCAAAGCGATTGCCTCATATATCGAAATAATGGTAAAAAGCGACTGTTAAAAACGGTCGCGGGGGGGAGTATACACCGAGGGAACGAGGGGCCTGACCCTCGGAGAAGCGCGATGTCGCCTCCCTGCGACAGGGAATCGGCGCCAGCGACTTCCCTCCAAGGCGTAATGGCCGGAGCTTTAAATCTGGCCAAACCCGGAAACCTTTTGGTCAACAACGGTTCCCCGAGAGGGCCCTTTCAAAATTTTCAATGCGCCTTCCAATAAGCCAAGGAGACGAGCTAAGGGCCGGCGAATTTGGCGAGGTCGCGAGGACGACCGGAGAAGATAAAAAGGACGGCGCGTGAAGTGCTCAAGAAGAAGAGGCAGAGAAGTCAGCAAGGAAGAGAGTAGTGAAGCGTGAGGGACCAGAATCCGAGGATTCAACCCCCCTGCAGCGTGATAGAGGAGCGACAGGAGTGATCCTGATAGAGGAGATCCGAGGAATTCGGAGCCTGCGAGCTCCTCCCTGGCACATCTTCTCCCCTTTGACGTCGGGCTAACCGCAAGCCCGCGTCACAAGATATTAAAAACATGAAAATATGATAATATATAAGAAATTATATATATATATATATCAAGGTACATATGACTCAATTTTTAATATCAGTTACCGAATTTTGCTATTAAATTTGCAAAATTAAGATTGCTTTTTTATTTTATGAAATAATAATGTTTTTTATCTTACTTTACACATAATATTATATTGCTTAACTATTGTTACCAAAGTAAATTTCAAATATAGCGCTGAGTATAATTTTATTTAATTATAATAATTTAATCATTTTATCGTCACGATTTATTTATTTTTTTGAAATTTTGTTACTAATTTTATCCATTTTAATCATTAATATTCATGAAACCCTAAATATAGAACTATCCTTGAAATTAAATTGATTGATGTCATTTTTAAACGTCTGAAATACTCTGAAAGAAATGATTATTTATGAGATAAAAATATCTTTTTAATAAAATAAATTCGATTTTTTTTTACTATCCGAAGATAAACAAAAATGAGCCCAAGCGGCCCAAGAATATGACGGCAAGTAACCATTCACGCGAATAAAAGTTGCGCCCGGTGTCACTAAAGACAGTTTACTACCCGGAATCATCAACTCTCTCGTTTCTCTTCCCAAAATCTTCGATTTCTGAGCCGCAACAATTCGCACGTGGCGCCTTAGTTGGCTTATCCTCTCTGAAAACCCGGATCGCCCGTATCGACCCATTTGCAGATTGCGTCCTGGATCGATGAGGCCAACTCAAACACTGAACAGTACGCACACACACACACACACACCAACTCGAACACATTTTACAAAATCGATCGGAGTTGCAGCCGATGGGTTACTCGATGCTCCTCGCCTCTCGCCAATGTTGATACCGCGTTACCAACTGTTACCCACCCGGGGACTTAACCCCGACCACGACAATCCGTCCCTAAGTGAGCTCGGCTATTGCGAGGAAAACTACGGCGACGCCATAACGCGTCGCAGCGACTCTCCACTGATCTCCCGCGTAACTATAGCGACCACGCCGCGACGTTCACGCGCAATCCCCTAACCTGGACGTCCGTTACCGAGTATCAAATGGCCGTGCACCATCGATGACGAGGAACGCAGAATGGAGGTGATGGACCTTACTCAGAGAAGGAAACAACTCCAGCCTGACTAATAATGACTAACCGGACAGAAATGGAAGGCACATCACAAAGACAGCCCTTTTATCCTTTGTTACGAGGGAAAGAAAACATTTTAAATGCCTAATTAATAAAATATATTTACAAATATTTTAATTAAAAAAAGACATTTACACTAGAACAAAATGGTGTACGATCGAATTAATTCCTATTGGCGACTGGCCAAAAAAACGTCTCCCTGACAGTTCCCAATTATATCACTCCTCATTACATGGCGCCCGAACAGGTACTTGAAGCTTGAGTCCAGAGGAGAGCCCGGGAGTATTCAAAGCAGAATTTTTATCAAGGGTTTTTCTTAGAAAGAGCAAGTTTAAGAACTAAGAGCAAGAAGCTAGAAAACAACCGACATCATCCCTGTGACACTCAAGTGACCAGAAGCCAACAAGTCGGTGCGATGCTCACCTGTACTCACCGGAGCCCCGGATACGGACGACGAGGAGGTGAATACCTTCGTTGAAAACTTAACCCGAATAATCTTAGAAGAACCAACTTTGATAGAAGCACGAAGCTTAACATCGATAATGTTACGACGATGGAACGACCGAAGATAAGACCCTTCACATTCTAGGGCAATGAATCGGAGGAGCCGAGTATAGGGAAAATATCGCCGGGTGGTATATCTGGATGGACTGAAATCAATTAAAAGGTAATCATTCAGATTTGAAAAAAGCAGTTGAAGGGAAGAACCTGTACTCCTTCCTATGGATCGAGGAGGTGTTGAAATTTTATAGGCTGATGGATGAAAATTTTTTCCAAGCAGCAACACTATTTTTGCAAGCATAAGCTCTAGAAAACTTCTCGAGCAAGGGCTCATTCATATCATGGAACAACGTAGGTCAGGAATTATAACTGTAACTTCTTTGTATGCTCGAACGAGCTCATCTCCCTAATAAATCAAATCTGCGGGCGAAAGTAAAAACAAAATAAAAGCTTTCGCTTATATATGGCGGCGATTTCACCCTGATAGGTGATATGAAGGGTACTCCTACTAAGAGCACCTACAACATGTAATTCGAAATATGAGGCGCGGTATGTTCGTCCTCGTACCCGGTAGATACCAGGGGAAATTAAGTGCCCTCGTACAATAAGTTGAAACTCTGACTGATATTCTGGAAAAAATCGAGAGGGACGAATGGCACCCAGTCAATTACTGGTAGCAGCAAACAGCGAGGACATCGGCAATAAGTTTTTGAACTTACGCAATTGGTCGAGTATCAGATTCGTCTACTCGATTTGAGACCAATAAAACACAGGTATCGCCCACGAACCTAGTTATGTTACCCAGTTATAACAAATAATCGATGAGGAGGTGAACAAATGCTTGAAGAGGAAGTATTTGAGCCCTCCAAAAGCTCTTGGAACTAGCCAATTGTTCTAGCAAGAAAGAAGGAGTCAACCAATCGATTTTTTGTGGATTTTCGCTGACTAAACAACGTAACTAAGAAGGATGCGTATCCTTTACATCAGATTAACCTTGGTGGTGACAAGCATCTATATGAAGAATGACTACAGAAAAATACAACTTACCGAGGAAAGTAAACCACTTACAGCCTTCATAGTGTCGAACCGAGGAAAGTAAACCACTTACAGCCTTCATAGTGTCGAACCGAGGACTCATGTAATTCAGGGTCCTACTTTTTGTATTACATTCAGCTCCAGAAATGCTTGCCACGAGAACCACATCTTTCAACTTAGTGGGAGTCCATCTGATGTTTCATCGACAAAACACATTCCTGTTGGTCATGCAGAATCG
Source organism: Kradibia gibbosae (assembly GCA_018907135.1). Classification (NCBI taxonomy): domain Eukaryota; kingdom Metazoa; phylum Arthropoda; class Insecta; order Hymenoptera; family Agaonidae; genus Kradibia; species Kradibia gibbosae. The sequence goes on from JACCHX010000001.1 coordinate 43,819,282, forward strand.
GTTAATCAAGTGGGAGGACCTGACGGCGCTGAAGAAGGTCACTAGCTCAGCAATCACGAAAAATTTCAAGGATCTTATTATCTTTAGGCATGGATACCCCCACAACTTGGTCTCTGATAATGAATAGCAATTTTTAAGTAAGAATTTATTTCCTCGCTTTTGCACCGCCAATAGCATTCCTCGTTGTAAGGCTGTTGTGGGATAAACTATAGGAAAACTCCACCATACTAATCTCGCTGCAACTCAGTGGAACATACGAATCGAGTTATCAAGACAATGCTGGCAAACTATGTGGATAAAGATCACAACAACTGGGACAAACACGTCCAGGATATAGCATTTGCGTACAATACGGCTTTCTCCTACAGCTCCCTTCATAAACCAGCCAATCTAAACCACGGACGACAGCTGATCGCCCCCTGACATTAAGAGACTTGTAAATGAAGTTCTCCGTCAAGAGATACCATTTAAAAGTTACAGGCTGCTCTGACAATAGATCGATACGCTAAAACCCTATAGAGTCTACAGTGGCCAACAATAGAAGTAAAGCTACATGACTAACGAATGGAGGTCTGGCTTGATAGGGCAGCTACGATGTCCACTATAAAGCGAGAGCTCGGTTACAGTTGCTACAGAGCAGAAGCTGAGAAGATTAATGGAAATTCGAGGGTCCACCTGAATCTAAGAAATACCGCCAGCAGTGTCGACTGTGAAGTTGATGTGTCAGGATTGAGTGCAGGATTCAGGTTCGAGGTTGAGAGCAACGGGTTATGCTTGTGGTAGACTCGATGATCCTATGACTGTACGTATTGACAAGGGTATGTACAAGGGATCTAACTCAGGACGATCCAGAGCACTAAGTCCAAGGAATAAGTTTACGTCGGCATTGGTAATATTACCGGCAGCAGGATGAGGGACTCGGGGAGAGTTACGAGGAATAAAGGATCCTAGGAGCGACTTGCCGCACATTGTTGTAAAAGGTTACTCCATATGTATTACATGCTAGTGTATGTATTATATGTATTATATATTATACGTATTGTAGATTATTATATGTATTAAACATTAAATTATTTTAGGTTTTTGAGAAAATTTATAGCTCTTGTAAGGAATGTTTAAGAAAATAATATAAAAACTACATATACCTTTATATATCTTTTGTTTTTTTTATGAAAATGATTAATTCGATTGATGAATTTTTAATAATAATATCGCTCAACAGACTGTAATTAATCAAAAATTGCTTTTAAAAATATATTAACAATTGATATTGTTAAAATATAATTTTTAGATAACAATTATTCTTTAAAGTTTCTTTTAAAAAACATATCTCGGTATTTATGTATCAAAAATTATATATTATTTAATTATATATTAGTTAGGTGAAAATTATATCTTCAGTATTTGTGTAAAAATAATAGTCTTAACAAAATTAAAAAATTAACCTTTTGCCATAACTCATACACTCAAATCTTTTAATTTAACTATGTATTTATTTTAACAACGAATTGTTTTACATACTTTCAATGTTTCGACTAAACTTTTTCAACAACACTTTCAATCTACTATTTTTATTATTCTGATTATACTAAAAGATAAAATATTTATTATGCATAAATCGTAGTTGAAAGAAATGAGTAAAATATTTGTAGTAAAGAGTTTCCTGGTTGATATAAAAACTTTAATAATAATAATTCATTGATTATAAATATAAAATCTAAATATTATTTACCAATTTCAATTCTTTTAGTATATAAAAATAAAAATACACAATACAGAATAGAAGACAATATAAAAGTCAAAGTTTCATGTTAACGTTTTAAATACTTTAATAAGTAGAAATAGATATGTCATTTCTCTATTTTTAAAATCCTGAATAAAACTTCTTATTTAAATTTTCGGCATTAGATTAAAGTAAAAGCTCAAAATACAAAATTACAAAAAGTTATGAAGTTAATATTTTTTTTTTAATTATTGATCCTCGATTAGGAGCAAGATCCGAAAATTTCGTGTTAATTGATAGTAACTCAAACACATTAATAGACACTTAAACATATTTATATGTATAGATTATGGAACCATTTAATTTTTAAATTTTCTACATAATTCCAATTTTAGTATAAGATGTTTGTTGTGATTTGTTCATGATCTATATTTAATTTAAATTTTACTTAACTTTTCATTCTTGTAATGTAAGAAATTGAGTAAGTAATTATCATTACAATTTTCTTTAAGGAAATGTTGTTACACTTAATACAATACTGTATTATAACGTTTAAATTCAAAAAAAGTTATAGAGAATATTGTTGTATATTATAAGATTTAAAAAAATAATTATAGTAACTTTTATATTTTTATATAGCCGTTTAAAAGTAAATATTCAAGATAAAGAGATTCTTATATTAAAAAAAACTATCTACTATATATTACTTTCACTTATGGAATTTGATTGGCTTAATTTAAAGAAATAAATAGATTTACAAGGTTGAAAAAAGTATTTAAGATTGTGTAAATCTCAATGCTGTTCGTGATGTGAATTTTATGAAAGTTTAATTTCGAAAGGATCATTGGATTTTAACGAGTAGAGAAAGAAAAGTAGATGAGAAGTAAAACATGAATAAGGAAAAGAACGAACGAAGTAGAGAATTAAGAACAGAATGAAGGAAGGAAAGAATTAAGTGGGGCGAGACTACAATTTATAGGAAATTGGTTAATCAGTTAAGAAAGACATAGGAAATACGATTGAGTAATTCTATTAATCAAATTTTGTTTAATTGTCCCAATAAAAAGGTAAAAAAACATAATCCAAGGTAGCTAATAAAAAATTTGTAGTTTACATGTTGGAATGTCATATAAATTAGAAACAATACATTGTTCAATACTACATAAAACTCTTTAGTATGCCCCTATCTTCCATAACTTATTTATTTTCGGTCCACCTACGGACTACACTTTCGAAGACAGATTTTCTATCTACTTGAACCACATTCAACATTTCCTGAATATTAGTTCTTTTCATTTTATCAACAGACACGAAGAGGAAGGACACTGGAACGAAGTAATTTTACTTTACAAAAAATTGACATAATATCTGTATTAAGAATTTAGGTTAATATTTAATTAGTAACTTATAACAAAAAGCTACATTGTACAAATTTTATTTGAGTAATTTATAGGTCAATATTTTATAAATATAATAAATATTCTATAAATATTTATTTTTTAATATAATTAAATTATACATTATATAAATAATGCCAAAGATTTAATCAATTTTCAGAATTAGTGGAAATATTCTATATTTTGTAAACTTTATTATATAATAATCAATTGAATGTTCCTAATTTATTTAAAATCCTTTAAAATATTTTTTTATATACTCAATATATAATTACTATAGTAATAAAAAAATTTATCTAATTTTACTTAATATGACAAATATTGATAACACAAAATTAATTTTTTTTTTATTTGTGTAATAAAAACTTCAAATACTTATTGCATAAATACATGTTCATAAACATAGAATTTAAATTAATTGTTATTTTTTTCATATTTTTATTTTTTATGTACTATTTTCATATGTTTATCAATTTGCACTAAGATATACGCATAAAATAAAATTTATTTTTTAAATTGTTTTTAACATAATTCATGTTATTTCAAGTCTACAAAATTCGAGTTTTTTATGTATAATGTTTTTTTTTTGTTCTGAAAATAATTAGTCTAGATTTACATTGCTACAATATTTATTTCTAGTATTTTGTGAGTTTAGTGTAATCTCTGAAAGTATATAATGACTGTGGTCTCCAGTTTACATTACACTAATATGAGTGTACTGTTAACAGTGATTCGATAAAATTGATTTCAGAGATTCCATATTCTATACAAATACCCGCGTGTAAATATATTTGAGTTGAAGATTTGTCTACATAAACGATTATTTCAGTTATGTAAGATATAGCTAACAATACTAACAGTTAAATTGGGATATATAATTGAAATTTTGCAGAAATATTTTATTTTGATAAATCAAAGTCAGAATCATTTATGTCAACATTTAAATATTAATAAAAAACAACATAATTGATAGAAATAACAACCATCATTCTATCACTCTTTTTTTCTCCATCTCTTAAAAAAATAGAAAGTTGCTAACAAATTTAATTTAATACTTACATTGCACTTTTAAGAGAACTCTCGTACTAACCCTAGGTGGTACTCCATTAGCAGCGATGCATAAATATGCACCCATGTGCAAGCGACTAATTTTCATAATGTGAAGTATTTCACCGTTTACAACGTTAACTGTGAAAGAAAGCAACCATTAATCTTTTACGTATATTCTTACATTTCTTTATACTGATGTCTATCACATTAGTATTTTTACTTATAATAACGGGTTTTAACGAATTGTCCAGGTCTTCTTAATTCATCTATATTATAATCCCGTTTTGGCTTTATTTAAAATATTTCATATTCAAATTATTGTACTTACTTAATAATTTGAATTTTATAATGAATAAATTCAATATGCTATTTTCTATAAATTTGAACGGCATTATGGATTTGAAGTAAACTCATTTTTAAAATGTGATTTTATTATGTAATTTAGTATTTAATGTTATATTAATAATCCATTGAAAAATTATTCATGTGATAATAAGGAGATTTTAACATATAATGCAGAAAACTGCAGTATAAAAAAGTTGTTTAAATTGAACTCTTTAGGAATACTATATGTATAATAATTTAAAATTAAATTATAATAACTTAGTAATATTAATTTTGAATATTTAAAATTACTGAATATATATTATAATTTTTTTATCGAAAAATGTATATATTTAAGCAATATTATTTTCATAAATTTTAATAAATAAAATTTGTGATCATGTTTGTTGTAATAAATTTAAATTTTCAATAAATTATTTGTATTTTTTTAACAACTAAAAACATGTTTTTAAAAACTCGTAATAATACATCAAAGTAATTCTAAATTATCATAATTAATGGATAACAATAAGTTTAGAATAACTGCTTGATGTAATATATAAGAAATTGTTTAGTAACGTTGGAAAAAGTATAGAAAAGAATTCTTAGTCTTATGATATAAGAAAAATAAAATAATGAGCTAATTATACTTATCACTGTAATCTGAAATAAAAATTTAGAATAAAGAAAATTTCAACAATCGTAAACAAAAATATTTAGTAATATTATACTACTGATAGAATGTTTAATATGAAATATTTATCTCAAATGTTGAAACACTTATCAATAACAAATTAATATTTAAGGAAGTAAATATTTGACTTGTTATTTAAGCTGGTACTTTATATCCTAAGTTTTAATATCCTTAATTTATCATATTTATTTTACATATTATTTAAATTTTATATAAATTTTTTATTTTTTGGTATATTTTAAATGCATACTATGCTAAAACTCCTTTACCATTAAAATAAATATTGGTATTTTAGAATAATGAATTTTAAATAGAATAAATGAGAAATTAAGTAAGAATATTTTAAGCTATTTAGATATTAAAATAAAAATTTATATTATTTCATTATTACTGGTTATTGAAATGCTAAAAAACCATAGCTTATTTATAAATTAGTACTGAGTCATAAAACATTTCTATTATACAATATGTAATTATATTTTTTATACAATCACCTATGTCTATTGTAAATTTATCATTTATTACATTGATATACGTATTGAATATTTCAGTTAACCATTATATAAATATAATAATTATAGAAAAAAAAGTTTACATTTATATGATTTTTAATACATTCTAAACAACATTCTTTGTAAAAAATTTTTTTGGTTTCTCCTTGAATATAATTTAAATATGTACGTACAACAAATTAACTGAATTTTTAATATACAGGTTTATAAAAAAAGATTTCTGTTTTTCTTCATATAAGCTATGTTTCATTAAATAAATAATTAATATTAACTTAATGTAGACGAATACACCCTCAAAAATGTATATTAATATTATATGATAGGAAAGATTGCACTTAATAAGAATTATCGTCATTTTAAGTTTCGTGTAAGATAAATAGATTCAATTTAAGAATTTAAGAAAATACTTTTGTAGAAATAGAATACGAAAAATTTTGATTAAATTGAATTACGATCGAAACCATTGATATAGATAACAATGATTTATAAACATATTTAATCATATTATACTACTACTAATTAAAAAAATATTGATATGTATATATATCTACTAGAAAATAAAATTGTATGGTAATTCGGATATTTTTAATAAAATTTTTTAAAATAAGTTTAAAATATGTATTTAAAATAAGTATTTTGATTCTATTATACAAATTAGCTCTAATTTATAGAATATTTGCCGTTTCAACATTGTGGATTGTGTATTAAACACAATTCATACATTATTTCTCTTATTATAAGTAAAATATATTCAATATAATTAGCTTATATATAAAATATCATATTATATTATATTACATTTATTCCAGCATTCTTGTCTTTTACACAAAAATAAATGAATTATTAGGTTCAGTCAACTATGTATATTTATACTGTTTAATTTCTATGACTGAAATATATACAGTAAATCTAAAGCATTTATAAAATTTTTCAAGCATGTGTTTAAAAATTTCCAATACTTTAAAGCGTATTCATTCTTTGCTAATCAAATTTATGCAGGTCTCTCTAATAAACAAAATTGCTTTAGTTTTTTTTTAACTTCATTAGAAAAAGTAGTTGATTTTCATTACACCGGTTTCGAAATTCTTCTTAATTTTCTCAAATTTCTTTCAACCACCCATACTCATAAATATATATAAAAATAAATTTAGTAAATAAAATGTAGACTGTTGAGGATAAAAATTGTTAGTTTACAGTTATGAAATATTAATTACTAATTATTAAGAAGATTAATTTTTTTTTACATTTGTCACGTAAAATTATATCCTCATCTGTCTTGAGACCTTAAAAATAAAATATATTTTCATCGACTGGTATACATTTGGGAAATCACCAGCGTTCAACTATTGTGAAGATCGATTTTATTCAAATGTCTGCGATGATTCAAACGTATTTTAACTGTTACGTGTCGGATTGCCATGCAAACGAAGGGGATTTTAATCAAGTAGTCCCTGTAGTGATTTTCAATGCACAGACAACAATTTTGTGACCTGTTCAGGAATATATATGCAGTGAAGATCAGAAAACTTTTGATACTCGACTGAAAAATAACAATGACAGTGAGTGACTGCTTCAAATATTGCTTTTCTTATATAATCTTAATAATGAATAGTAAATAAAGAAGAAAACATTGATCTATTAAAGATATTTTCAAAATGAGATCTATCTTATTAAAAAAGAACAATATTATAAAATTATATACGTTTATTGTAAAAAAATAATGAAATATAAATTCAGAGCTTGTTTTATCTTAAACATTAATTATAAACTATCAAATTGTAATTTCATTGAGTGAATTAAAATGTCAGACAACTTTAACATCATATTATAAATAATATAAATTGTAAATTTATATTTACATGTTGTATTAATTTCAATCTCTAAAAGTTACATTCACAATAAACCAATTTTTATAAGAATGGCCTACTTATATGAAATTGTTTATATAATAGATATCCAATTAACGATTTAACGTAAAAATAATCGGAAACAAAAGAAAAAACTGCCGACTGAATATGAATGTGTCGTAAATTATTGCTTGTGCATTTGAAGTAAAAACTGCTACCTTTACGTTCTCTATTACCACTCGATGCCATACGTCCACGGTCCCAGTTGCCTATGGTAGACGATATCATACGCTCTTCAAATGTTCCGCTAATGAAAGATGACTACAATGTTGGTATAGTCGTTATTGAGTGCTCACCGTCTCTAAAAGAAAGACCTGGCTTGTGCCGGAGCGTAAGACCAGGTTCGTCTTGTAGAGAAAGTTTATTTGCTGACTACAACCACACGGTTTCCCTAAGGTGAGTCCTACTGCTAGCAGTTATTTATAAAAAGACGGTAGCAGTATAAGAACACATCCCTATCGTCTAATTTGTCGCATATGATCAAAAAGCTCTCCACGCTTTTCCGATAATTTTTTAATCGTATGTACATATAATCTGTATATGGTGATTTTTTCTATTAACACAATCAATATTAACACAAAACTACAAAAATAATACTTTTTCATATTTTTTGTATAGGTAGATGATTTATACACATTGTACATTTGATTTTATATATTTGATTTGAATGGCTTTGGTGATTTATAACGTATGCTATTTTTTCTACTCATTAGCATATATTTATTCATCTTTTGTTAACATTTTTACAAACTAAATTGTATAAAAACAAGATATAGGAGGTAAAATAGGAGAAGGTATAAAATAAAAATTAAATTTTTAAATAATAGGTGCACACGTAAAACTATAGCACATAGTTCGCTTAATATTAGAATGACTAGAAGCTGTCAGATAAAGAATATAAGTTCCGGAAGTAGTAAATTTTGTAGTGAATTTTTAGAATTATTTTGGATGGCTTTTATTTAACAATATAATTTCAATTATACTAATTATGTTAACTTTTTTGGATTTATAAAGCTTGTTTACCTTTAGTTACTATTGTGAAATTTTAAATTGTATAATTCGTGCACGGCCAATAATCCGCGCCTATCGACCAAGAGTCAATGTCGACCTACGTGATGAATGAATCGTACAACGGGAAACATTGCGACCTGGAGTCCGGTACTGAAGAATCAGGAGCAGCCAGAAGCCGAAGGAAAAGAGACTTCCTCCCTGGAACTATGTACTCTCAATGGCTTCGTTAGATATAGCAATGCGTAATTTCTAATTCCTTCTTACTCTTTGAGCCTACCAAAGATTCGAAGTATTATTTTTCTTACGCAACAATATTTAGATCATCGACTGTTTGCAAAACCAAAATCACGCATCCCCTCAACTTCTCTCCCAGTGTGCCAATGAAAGTCAAGCGAATGCCTGATTCGTTTCGTATTTCGCAGGCGAAGACATTTACATTAAATTCGGAATCTACCTTTGCGTTATTATATTATCAGCTTCTATTATTTTACTACATTTTTTCCCTGGCTAACCGCGACTATATTAATAAGTATAAAACGCGGCGTAAAATTTTACAATTATACTAACTAGAGAATTATCATTATTATTTTTTTTATTTAGAGAAGAATTAATTTCACCCCTCCCCCATGCCAGTATAGATTTAACACAAAATATTATACATTAATCGTTTGTAGTTTTGTCTTATTTATTCTGCCCCTTCATCTGGCTTCCCACTCTTAAAGAACCCTGGGACTGTTGAGTCTCATCCCAACAAAATCCTCCTCAGCAAGACGATATCAGGTCATAATGAATTTTCACTTTGTAATATAAAAAAGGTTTATGAATAAAAAATATCAATACTTTAAAAAATTAAATATATTTTTTTTTAATTATTTACATAATATACTAGAAGAATTAATGTTTACACAGAAGACTGATGTTAAGATAATATTGAGATATAAGTATTATTAAAAAAAAAATTTCTTTTATAAGCTTACTTAATATTAAAAAAATTAACATTCTTAAAAAATGAAAATGATTATTTTTGATATTACAAAAGTTGAAGCTTGAAATATTAATAAAACATAATGCTTAAGCATATATAATTTCGTGCCTGCATCTGCTTATATGGTTGTATACGAGCGTCTGTGCGTGTATGAAATTTGGTTAAATGGTTTCATAAAAATCCAATTATACCAAACAAGAAAGTTAAAATAATAAAAATGAAACGGACCAAATTGATATATTTAAGTTATTTATCTAATGTAGCGAATTTTTAATTCTTTATTTAGATAGCATTTATTTAGCATTAAAATAGTGTACTATTAAAGTACTTAGCTTATAGTAATGTAAATTATAATAATTATATTCCTATTGTAGAAAATATTATGTAAGAAATATTTTGTTGCTATAATATTGAGAAACTAAAGATAATAATAAGTTATATTTTTTAAAAAACTGCCGCTTCAGCTTATTGGAAAAATGAAATTTATCGTTATACATATGTTTGGTTATTAAAAAAAAAATTATTATTAATAAATTAAATATTGGTAACTCCAATAGCTGTTAATATGCACCACTTACAATTTCATGATTAACTATCATAAAATCCAATTTAAGATAATATTAATAAAATATTAAAAATATTAAAAAGATTAAAATTGCATAATCATAATTTATATTTGATTATCAACAGATGCAAATATTTGTTGTAAGTATTCAGCAAGAATGTATATTTTATTAATATAATCATTCTAATGAAAGCTACTACTTTTGTATTATTTATATACTATTTCTGAAACCAAAATATATAAATATAATTATAAATATATTAGCAAATTTATTAATGTTCACCGTAAATTTTAATATATCCTATTAATAATTTTTAATTATTTGTATAACGATTTTGAAGCATTACCTTAAAAAAATTTATTTTCATAATTGCCGAATTTCCTGTATCATGAAACTATATTCTTAATTATAAAAGTAGAATAAAATTGTTAAAATGAAATTAGTAAATATGTAAAATTTATAATATTAATCGATTATTCTATAAAACATAAATGTAATTACTCGTAAATTAAATTAAATTGTATTAAAAAATATAATTTTTTAATGGCTTCCTTTAATATGAATAGTAAAATGAATATTAAAGACATTACTAATGTTTAATTATTTTTAAATTATTATTCATTAGTTATATGTAATGGAGTTTAGTAAATTATTAAATTTTCTGACATAAATTCAGATAATATAATTCATTAACGGTTAGTGAAAATACGAAGAAAATTTATAAATTTTAAATGTTAAAATAACTTTCTTATATATGTTGATCAATCCTTTTAAATGAAAATCAAATAGCTAAAATACTCCTAGTAATCTCTCTTATTTTCCCATATATTTCATGAATTTTTGCAAATTATCTCCCTCTCTCTCACATACACAAATATACGCATAATATTTTTCCATTATACATGTTGATATATAGTTTTAATCGCAAGTATATTAAACTAGTAAAATTTATATATCGCTAAGTCAAATTTCACGATGAACAGGTGAGAATGGATTGCTTAATGGCTGTCATTTTGTCTTATAAACACCAAAAGGAAACTCCAAAAAGGAAGCCATCTAGCCATTACAACCCTATTTTGAACCATCAAGTGAGTTTTTACGAGTAGAAAGATTTGGCAACGCAGACTTGACCAACCACAGAAAGCACATTATTATTTAGAAGTAACTGGAGTTGTTATATAAGTAAGCTAGCAGTAGAGTTAGTACATAAATTAATTCTGCATGATGAGTCAACTCACCAAATTGCGGATTCAATAGTATACCAGGGTTATTTGCCTGCAAATTAGTACTTATCAATACAAATAACAATACAAGCATTACAGTAAGGACCTTTTTTAAAATACAAAACAGCGACAAACTCATTAATTAATGGATGATGGACGTAAAGCCAATAAAGGCAAAAAGACAATAAAGTATTTTTATTCAATCATTCCATAGAAGGAGATCCATGCACTCGAATATGTAGCATTATGAGGGACTATGAGAAATGAGAGGGGAGTCATTGAAGCACCATCTGAGAAGAGTAATGCTGACTTTCAAAAAATTCATCACAGTGTTAGCCGACATCGAGGGTTGCTTTCTTAGAATCCATTAGGTCCAACTATAATCAAACTTGAAAATCGAACACACTAACTTTTGTTTTCAGATTGGATCAGCTACTAGTGTCTTAGCCAACCATACAGACTATGGATCATCAACAGTACTCTTTTATAATGGTTAAAGCACATAGAACAGGTCAAAAAGATTTCTTGCTTCTACAAAAGCAAGTGAGATGGCGGCTCCTGAACGTAAAATTTTTCTATGGTATACAACTGGTGGTAGTTAATTAATGGTAGTTATGATAGGACTACCGATATGCCTATGCGAAATGATACTAAGCGCATGTACGTAAGATTCACGCTGGGTCTAATAATTCAGTGAAGATAGTTACTGTAAAACACAGTACTACATACACATGCAACTAGCTCGTTGCGAACTCACATTATTCGTCTAAGCCTTCTCATACCGCAGCATCAATCAGCGCCCGTCCAAGTCTTCTAAAACAGTATAAGAATGGTCAACAATGTAATTTATCTTATGCACTAAGTTGGGCGAAAAGTTTGGGTATTTTCGTACTGAAAACCGCAAGAAAATCTGTCGGCGATTGAAGGGGGAAATGAGCAACGCAATGAAAATTGTAGAAAAGAGTGGGACAAAGTTAGAGCGTCAGTTGTGGGAAGAACACCTTCGGGATGAAGTAACGCCAAATCGAAGTTTGTCACATATACACGAGCATGACATTCGTGTGTAGGGAGCAGGTTTATATTCCGCTGAAGGATGAACCAAGTACTATTGTAGAAACTATTTCATCAGTTCCTAGAGCACGTAAGATAGTACGGATAACTGAACCTGAGACGTAGTCTGTAAGTAATCGGGCGCCGTGATATTCCACAGCCTACTCGCTGCCCGAAAAGTTTTCCAAAAAAAAACTCGCAGTATAATAAGGGGGCGGCGGGTAGTAACGGAAATGAGTCAATCTTGCGTCGGTGTACTCATACTTGTAAAATATTGAATTCTTTAAGCGTAAGGAGGCTATTTCCTGACTCATACGAAATGATATTTTTTATATCGATAGCTAAGGAAAGTTAAAGAAATAAAATCAAATTTATGCTCCGCATTTTTTATTCACTTTTTTTCAGTTTTACTCAGAATTCTCTCCACCTTCTTGTCAATTATATTTATATTCATTTAGATTAAAATAGTTTTGTGTTTTAAAAATTGATACTTGCATTATGCATTAAAATGTTAAATATGTATAGTTTTAAGTAAAATAAATATTTTATGTTTAACTATTATTAATATTTAGTTTTATTTGAAATACAATTATGTCCATAATAATTAACAATTGGCTTAAATAGAAATTTTTTCATAAAATTAAACAAATCAGTATTTCAGTAAGACAAATAAAAATGTTCTTTCATATTTTTGATAATATTTTTAAAAAATTTCTAGTTTCTTTAAAAATGTTGCAGTTTAATTAATTTATATAACATGTTCAGAATTTACAAAGTAGTAAAGGGATCAATTAAAAATACTTGCCACTCTCTCCATTATAGTTAACGTTTTGTCCATCTTCTCTTTGCCACATAACGTAGGGTTCAGGATATCCAGTTGCCTTGCAAGTCAATGTCACGTTCGAAGCCTCTCGTACAACCATGTCTGTGCTGGTTTCCTTGGCAACAAACGACGGTGGCACTGTCATCAGAAACCATGATTAAGATGAAACGACATGAGGAGCAAAAATTGGCTGCTGAATATATGTTATGCAATCGATTTTGCAACGTTTTTTGTGAACAGTAACGAAACACAATAATGATAAGTTTTTATTTTATATATTTATTCAAAAATTTGCAAGAACGTATAAAAAAATTATAGTGTTTTATCATTTATAATAATCCTAATCCAGTCATGAATGTTTTATTTTTTGAAAAATAATGCTTTCTGTACTCGTCATACATTATATATTCATGTTACATTTTTAGATACTTTATTTCCCTAAATTTAAATATTCAATAATTAACAGTAACCTATTTTTAAATTTATTTATATATGTTTCACTCAATATGTTTTTCAATATTTATATTTTCATGAAATAAAAATCTAATTTCAACAATAACAATATTTACTTAATTTTTGTTGAAATTTTAATTCATAAAATGAAGAATGTAATTACATACAAATTCATTTTTGTACACAGTTTTCGATGTTTAAATAAGTAAATCTCTTATACTATAAAATTATGTAAAACCAGAATAACATACTTTTATTAAAATTATTACATTAAAAAATACGCAAATAAAATAACAGTTATTGTGATCTTATAGTATAATTACAACAAGCAGTCACTTTAGGAATATAAATAATAAAAAATGTCTTATAATTTATTTTCTTGATAAGATAATTTTCATTATTAAAGAACATTAATTAATTTTTTAAAGATAAAGAAAATAAATTTAATTATTAAAATAATAGCATATAGCTTACCTACGACTTGAAGGTATCCTTGTCGACTTCTCATGGGATCTGTATTCACCTGGCACATATACCATCCTCGATCAACTTCTTGGACATGTTTTATATGAAGGTACCAGGTTCGATGATCTGTATATGAAAGTGATATGCGAGGATTTTGCGTGATTACATTGTGATGAATTGATATAATTGTCTGCGTATCTACACGAACCCATGCGACCTGTTAATCAAACATAAACAACCATATATTTTTTATATAGTATTAAATATGTTATGTTTATTTTCATGATACTTATTTAATATTATTCACGATATTATTAATTCAATTGTATTATATTTATATTACTGTATCTTATTGATTGCTTAAAAAGAGCTTTGACAAATCCTTTTTTCTCAGAAAGCTTTTATTTTACAAAAGTTTCGTGTTAAATTTAATATCGAATTTCTAGTAGTCGTTGTATAAGACAGATACAACAAAACAGATAGAATAGAAATTGGGTTATTGACATTAGATTAAAGATTCGAATATTATTTTCTAGTTAAAGACTTTTAGAAAATTTTAGTGACATCCGTTAGTAAATAACAAAAAATAAGGATTGTATCATAAAATACTCTTATCTTTGTGTCTAGATAACTAAAATGATATTCAGATGATATCGACTTGCTGGTATGGATAAAAATGAAATCGTCACTCTCCAACACGAAGCTTCCACCTTATATATCTAAAGTGGGTTTCTTACGAATATAGCACGTGTTGAACAAAAGGCGGGAATACAAAAGGTGTGACATCAATTTATACTCACAGTATGCATCGAGTTATTTTACGTGTTTTTCCAGTTTCTATCTTTTGAAATTTTGAGATTTGTATCACCTGAATCTTGGGAATAACTATTCTACTTATCACTCGGTTGAGTATTTGAGCAATTCGTACTTCATCGAGGTGCATTATTATGCATTTTTTTTAAAGTAAGCTAATTAGTTACTTTTTAATTTTAATTTTACACATTAATTTTTTAGTGGAACATATATTAGTTCACTAACTCTTTGAGACATTATTTTACGTACAATTTTATAGGCATCTTTATAAATAAACTTAGTAAGCTATTTTAGATGCATGCGTTATTAAATTAATTTTGATCATTTGAGTATTTAATTTAAAACAAAGATTTAAAAAATATATAGAGCATTGTGAATACTAGAAAAATGGAATCACAAAAATCAAGTAATTTTCAAGAACGTACCTTATAATTACGTAGGTTGTCAACAACACAGGCTAATAGGGCATCTCGGCCTACGCTTACAGTGACATTCTGTATCGGTTCTGCTAGTATCGGTAGCTGCAAATCTGTAAATTAAAAAAAAATAATAAAATAAGATAAGACTGGCTGAATGTAAATATCATTAAAAATACATATGTAGTAGTGCCAAGGATCATTTAAAGTAATAAGTTTAATAAAGAACAAAATGGGTGTCACCTGTGAGACATAACAATAATACTGAAAGAATTTAATAAAAGTTTTATGAAGGACGCAAGGCAGATTCTGGCGATTATTGATTTTATAAAGGATATGCAATCGTCAAATTCTGAATATCAGACGCCTAAGCTACAGAAAGCTGTTGTTACACATGGATTCCAATTCCATTCTTTTGTACTTTTGGTTTTATATAGAAGCGGAAAAATTAATATTTTTATAAAATGATGTTACTGAATTTATTAACAACTTGTTTTGAACTTAAGTTAGAAATTCACTTTTTTATTTAGTAATAATTACTTAAAAACATGTACAATGTTACTTTGATTAATTAAAGTTTACAAATAAATTTTATTAGACTTTTTAAGCAATTATTATTTAAAACTTCTGTAATTTTATATTACGTTAAAAAAATTAATATAGCATAATATTGTTAAAATTTTTAGACGTAAATTTCAGTTAAAAATGTGTACACATCAAATTAACGATTTAAGTAAATAATCATATTTTATTATTTTAACACTAAAATTCTTGTTTAAATATATATTTTCTCAGTCCTTATTAAACAACAGTACTGTAACTATAATGATTAATTATTATTACCTACCAGTATCAATGACTATTTATGATACATATATATGATAATCGGTTGAATAGATTGCATTTAATATCTGCGGGTTCTGCTCCTAGGGTAACTAGACATGGAGTCACGATGGTGGATAAACAATCGATCGGAGAATGAGAATCCATGTGAATTCATCGGTTATCGAATTGTCGTACAGATAAGAAAGATTTACTGTATAAAATGTCAATCTACTGATGAAACATGATAAAGTAAATTTGTAGTTTTGACCCAATCATTCCACCTACGACGATCAATGTTTCAAACGAATACATCTTACATCGATGGTGTAAGCTTTATTAAAATATACTATGATAATAGCAAGATGTAATTATATTTATTGAATATTAGTAATAAATTGTTCAGAATCAGAACAGTTTTGCATTTATTAACTTTAATTTCAAACTCGCAATTCTAAATTATTAATAACAATTGTATTAAAGTATGGAAAGTTGAACTTGTATTCATAAATATAATACTATTTTAAGCGCTATATACATTGCTTAACAATAAAATGTAGTAATGCAAAGAGTAGAAGTAGTGAGATGAAGAATATATTATAAACATATAGATAAACATACATCATTTTATATTTTCCAAATAAAATATTTTCAATAATCATGTTTTTATCTTCCTATTTCAAATCCCAAAACTTTGATAGAAATTTAATATACAAGATAAAATCATGTCTTAAAGGCTTCTAAGTTTATTAAATTCATTAAAAAATTATTTAAAGCATAACTATATAACGAAAACCCTTTTTTGTATGCAGACAGTGATTTTAATTAATCATGCAAGTGAGTTCGATTGGTGCTTTACTATACTAATAATAAATTTTTGTATTACTAACTACATAATTTGTCTCTGTAAAAACAACATTTTTTGTATAACTTCGTATAGAAAAATTTAAGGAAATATTTGTTTTTAAAATAATATATTTAATGTAGAATGTGAAATTATAAAAAAAACATTATTCTAAGCTTTGTAAATAATGTTCATAGTTTAATTTTCTATTTTTATTTATTTTTATTACTATTTTTATTAGCCGTCATTTGATTGGGTGCTCAACTTCCCAATATTTGATGTATTAGTCGGGGCGTCGTTGCATGGGTCATGTGATACACTGTCTCGCGAAGCGTTTATGTACTTAAATTGAAATTTAGTGAAGGGGGAATTACTAGGGACAAGATAAAAGAGATTTAAAAATCAGTCAGTCACAGTTCTTCGATATTTTTCGACTTAAACTAACGGGTGTCATTGTAGGCTATCGGAAAACGTGTTTGGGATAAAAAAAATTAACTTGCGATGGGAGAAAAGAAAACGATAAATCTGATTATTTTGTACAACTCATTCTGGAGGTGTTGCGGTTAATTAAAGAAAAAAATGATGCGAGAATGGAACGCGGAAATATAAAAATTAAAAAAAAAATAAGTACATTAGATTGAGAGTTGTAGAGAAGTAATTTCAGAAATATTTAAGCGAACGGAAAATGTATGTGCCCATATTTTAAATGTGTTTGTTATTTTAATATATTGTTGTATATATGTATTAAAATTGATTTTAATGAGAAAAATGTAGTTATGTATAAACGATAATATTCTTTATTGATTTTAAATTTTATTTCATTACAATAATGTACTAAAGTAAAACAAAAGTAAAAAATAAAATAATTATAATAAAATTAAAAATTCATAAAATATTGTCGATATTGAAGCATATTCTTGTATATTTTTTTTAATTTTTATGCTTGTATTTAACATCTAAAGTGAGATAAAAACATTCATTGAGAATAAAGAGGAGGTGAATAAATCTCTCTTTTAATCCGATGGAGATCTGTATGAATACACTTTAAACAAATTATTTAGAAGGATGTAAATTTTTGCCTTAACAAAATGTCTAAATCGGTTACCTTCATTAATCATTTTGGCACTTCATATATATATAAAAGATCTTTATTTCTCTTTATACATTTTAATATACCCTATCTTCTGTAAAAAAAAAACTTGCACAATCATAATTTTCGATAATAATTGCGCTATCGAATTTATTTGAATATTTTCATTTCTCCGATGATATCACTTATATCCTCAGAAAAATTTATGTGTATTTATAATTTATTTATAAATATATAAATTTTAAATGATTGATTCATTATATGTGTTGATAAGTATAAGGTGGTGAACTTCGTGTAAAAATTATGATATAATATAATGAAAATATATTTTCTTTTATTAATTTTTTATAACATTCAAAGATTCTGATAGAAATAATTAAAAATTTGTGAAGTATAGTTGATACTTATATTCAGTTATTAGAAATTATGCCATTTTAATAGCATTTAATTTCATCTGAAAATATTGTTAAAAACTGATGAAAAGCATAGGACTGTTACTTACATTTACTGCTAAATTTTAATGAAATAAAGATTCATTTATATAATCAGAGAATTCAGAATTTTATGTAAAAATGTTTTAAAATATTTTTTAATAAAAATCCACACTTTTCTACTCTTATCTAGTGTAGAAAGTATTGGTAAGTACGACTGAACATTGAGAAGCGTGAAAAAAAAACAATCTAACCTGAAGTAAAATACGACGAATGTTTCTTACCCTTTGTTCAGGATAACTATGTTCATCCTCTTACATCCCGTTTTTCTAACAACCTTAGATGTTAGTCCGAAAATCGTTTCGGTTCTGTATCTTACTGCCCGATATATTTATTTCGCTTTCTCTGATCTGAACCTTTTCATTGATTCCTTTTTCCTACTTTACTATCTTGTGCTTTTAAGATCTTTCTCTTTCATACTTGATATTTTTTTATTTTGTGTCCCTTGTTTTTATGTCTCTTATCTTTCCTTCTCTATCTTTCTCTCACTCCTACTCGTTGATACATACAATACATATAGTCTTTCCATTTCCTAAAGCAAATTATTTTTCCTTTGTGGAGTAATCTTTCAAAATGAATTTCAAAATAGATACTTGGTCAATCTAGCTCTTTGAACAAAAATTATGGAATGAATAATATTCAAACACGATTGCTTCTATCTAAAGAAGTCACTATTTCTATATATATAATAATATTTTATTGTATCTCTCATTCTCATTATCTATCATTGTCTCCGTGTCTTTGTATTTATGTACATGTATGTAAAAAAACTGAATTAGCACGTAAATTTTGGATTGACAAGTAACGGGATGTACGTTGACCCACTAGGAGTATGTTTAATGGAAAATTAAAATATATGTTCGTACAAAATTTTAACAGATAGACCAAAAAAAATAAAATTATTTAAAACATTTGATCATTTAATTTATTAAAGAAAACATCATGACATTCATTAATTTTTTTTTCTCTATTGTTCTCTCTCTGGTTTTTCTTTCTCAACTGATAACTTTGTTGCTGTTTTAAAGTTTGCACTTTAAGAGTATAATTAACGTAAATTATAATACTAGATACTATACAAGAATAAAATCTATGATATTGAGTTTTCTATGCAAGTATAATTGCCGCTTTTTTATCAAATTAATAGTGCATTAATGCTTTCGAAGAATTTTTACCAAAAATCAAGTATGGATGAAAAAAAAACTTGAAAAAAAGAAAATATTAATTTTACAAAAATTAATTTCCAACTTTTGAATGAATCGCGTGCACTTTTAGCCTTTATTTTTTTTATAGAAATGTGCTTCATAACTAAGCATAATTATGAAGCTAACAAATTTTGTTTTAAGTTACATCAAATTATCTGATTTCTCGGCAACTAAACGAGCAATTTACCGAATCCAAGGGTTTCTGCAAGAATATTTAAGAGCCTCCTCACGAACAACGGAGATTCAAGAACCTCTTAGAAGGGAGACCTCGAAAAATTTTTTTTTGCTATTATGAAGCCAACGCCGTTATAAGAAGAGCGATGGAAAATGAACAGCAAGTTGCAATTATGCTCATATGAAGTACGCTAAGAAGCTTGCTCACCAGCTGCAAACCCTGGTCATGTGATAGAACGAGTTGATGCACGTAATACGTAGAGCCAGCTACATTTCTCTCTATTTCTTTCCTACGTCGTGCTACCAATATACATCGACATACTGTGAGTAGACAGCCTATTCTCTCCTTTTCCATACCAACGAGGTTCGACATTTGCGTTATATATTTGCTGCACGTCTACTTACTTATTTCTCGTTTTCGAAAACTCATTATACTAAAGATTTTACTCAAAATTACCTAATTTTTAATTGTTAATTATTTCAAATACCCCGTCCTAGTTTCGGACAAGAAGATAAGTGTTTTTTTTATTTGAGTTGCTTCGCCCTCCGCATTTATCCATCTGATTCGAATCATAAGTTGAACCATCCTAGTAACGTAAACTCTCCATTTTATTATATGAGCTCTAATTTATTTATAATTGAACTCAGCTTACTAACATGAAATCATATTTTAGTTATGTTTAAATATTTGTAATATTGTATACGTATGTATTAAAAATAAAATAATTTTTTGAAGATATTAATTTACACTCTTAAAAGTTAAATAATCCTTAAAAAGTTTCAATTATTTTGGTTTTATTTAATTAATTAGGAAAAAATTAATCTTTCAACTCAATAAATATAAAAAAATTAAATATTATTATTGTCATAATTTTAGTATTAAATATATTTTTATTCAAATAGCTGCAGTAGAAACGGTAGTTTCAATTTATTGAAGGTTATATGTAATATAATTTAAAAAATTTGATTCTTTTTAATAAAATTAATTTTTCTTTAAAGTAGTTTTAACAACTTATATAGTTTTAGTAGTATAGCTACGATGCTCACAAAATATTTGCACATACTCTATCGATAATAAAATACACATTACATATTTACATATTTATTATGATATTAATTTGATATTTCAGAGAATCTGAAAGTTTCTGATCTGACAGTATCTCCAGTTCGATTTTCTTCAGTTTACTCGATCAATATTGCGCGTGTTCTTACTGAAATAGTTATAGAGTTCAGAGCTATCTAAATATTCGAGTATGCGATACTTTCTATGAAAGTTCTGTTCAATAATATTACGGATTGGTAAATGACAACATAAAATGTAATAAGTATCAAAAAGCAGTGAATTTCAAAATGTGAAAAAAAAGGATAGCAAGGAAACTGCTTTTGTCGATTATTAGCAGACGAGTTTATATCGTCAATTCGCAAGCAACAGTAATTTATTTTCTAAAAATATTTAATATAACATGCTGGAATTTTTATACATATTATATTAAAAAAAATTAATTAATCATGAATGATACCTCTGAGTTAATTATTTTCAAAAGATAGAGAAAAACTAAATCTGAAAACTAGTATATAAAGAAGGTTATTGTGTGCACATTAAAAGTATTTAACTCAGCCATACAAAAAGTGTGTGTGTGTGTGTGTGTCTGTGTAATATTTAAATTTATGAAAGGTAATATTAATATGAGCAGGGCTTTATACAAAGCGATAAAAGAAGTATTTTTATCAAACCACAATTTCATAGGAGAAATATATAAAATGAAATAAAAACATATTGTTGATTTTACATTTTAAAGTTTAGCAAAAGAGAATGCATTTTAAACATTTTGGTTTAATTACGTACTAACAATATATATGATATTATTAAAAAAAAACGTTAAAACGTATGGTAAAACTGCAAATCTTCTGCTTTCTATCTTTCGAATATTCAACCATTCTCTCGCAAGAATGACGGATTGAGCTAAGAATCTCGTTGAAGCTTTTATGACCAATGATAGCGCTTGGATGAGTTGCAAATCGTAGGTTTCAAGCAGTCATGAAACTATAAGAGAGGTGGTAGTTATATGACCTTATTAAATCCTGGAATTTCGAGCTTATAGCCTATCACTTTTTTTCTCATACCTGTGATACTGACACAAGTGCATATCAAAGCTTTTAAACTGTGGTCTGATTATAACAGGTAGCTATAATATATATTTTATATTTTTTTAACTTACTTGCTAAGTAATCGAGTGACGTGAATGTTAAGAAGTTAAAGGAATAAAACTTGTCATAAGATAAAAAGATAAAGCGATTTATTAGGTGGTAAGAATTTTTCATGTTTTGCCATAAATTTATAATCAACAATTTTTTAATATTTTACACGCATAAATTTTAATTTCGAATTTTCCAGACAATTATTATAATTAAGTAATAAAAATTTTTATACGTTTACTCGGATATCTGTGAAAATAAATGCAAATGCTGAGATAAATTGCATTTTTATTAACAATTTTTTATTAAATAAACATATTATGGATAAATTTATATACTATAAATGTAACATAGATGTGTCATCTTTTTCACGAGAATCATAATTGCACTAAGAAATAAGCAAAACATTACGGGGTCTGATTATTTTATTTGATCTTATTTTTATTAAAAATTTTTTACTTTTGTTATGACTACAAAACTACATATTGCTCCCTTTATGGAATTTAAATATAAAACAAAAGAAAAATTAACTGGTTTAATTGAGTAAATCTTCAATCACCTTACACAAGTTATCAGGGTTTATATTTTTTATTTGGTATTAAGTATTCATTTAATAAGTAATTGATACTTATAAAGTAGACTAAGGGGTACAATAGAAGTGAGATGCACATTTATTAATTATAACTGTGACAGAGAAACTATACAGTACGTAACGACAAACACATAATTTCTAACTCTTGTATCACCCTTTTCAAAGGTTTTTCCGAAAATCCTTTGCATGAATTAATTATTTTGTTAAATTTGTATAACAAAAACAAACAAAACTTTCTTTTTAATTGGATTAGAAAAAAGATTATACTATTGTATAATACTATTGTATTATACAATAGTATAATCTTATTTCTAATTATACTATATATAATAATTATTGTTAAAATCTTCATGAATATAAATTGGTAATATGAATAATCTCTTATGAAATAATATTTAAAAACGATTAAATTTAAAATTAAAAAATAATATCATTAGTATACTGACATGAACTGTATGTAACAGCGTGTAACAATATGTAGCAGTAAACTGATATAATATTCGAATATACATACGAATGTGCAAGTGTCTGTAATTGTAATTATAGATTTCCAATGATTTCTAAATAGGAAATTATTAAAAATTATTTGTAATATCGTTACGTAACTGCAATGATAATAAGTAATTTAATTAGCAACTTGCTATTTCAACTTTTCAAAAAATTATAGATCTATGATTTATTAACGTTATTATATTACAGTTTAATGATATATAATTGTAACTAGCCCTGCTCGTACTTTGTTTACCCTCCTCCCCGAGTGCTATTTAGGGAAGGCACAAATGATTTTAAAGTATTATTTCAGCTAATTAACAACTGTTCGCAGCGTTTCGAGGAACGGATACCACGCGGAATAAAGATGCTCAGGGAAGAGAAGGCGAACCGTACACGGATAATTCGTACTAACAGCTTGACCCGCGCTTTCAGATGGGTCTCAAGGAAGAACGATCTTGGAGCAACAAGCGAAATTCGGCCAACCTGGATGACGCATCGCGCCCTAAGAGCGTTAGCGGGGAGTTACTTTGATTTAATTTCAAAATTAACCCCTAATGATGATCATGGAAACGTACATGATCGCCAAGATTCGGGGCGTACCATGGTCACGATGCATTCACGGCCTTGGATTTTGCGCGCCCATGACAGTCTGAAACGAGAGAGTAGTACGAAAACGTGAAAAAATTTGAGTCAGTTAGCGAAATTGCGGTTAACGCAGTTACCGTACTGTCGTCCTCTCTGTATATGGAGGAATTGCTAATGAATACGAGAGCAGAGGTGATTTGGACCGGCGTAAAGAAGCGTGAAAGCGTGGTTACCAAGGGATAAGTTAAGGACCTCCGGGAAAAGGTGCCTTCCCCCCCTTGCCGCGAAAGTGTTGCGTATTAGTGCGTGAGTACACAACGATATTGTCACGCAGCCCAACAAGGGCTTTCTGAGATAAAAAGAAATTATTCCAAAATTCGGTCACGAGGCATCAGCTGATGCCAAGGTTGAGTATTGGTCCGCCCCTTTGCTTCCTGCTATAGCAAGAAGCAAACGAGCGAGAGCCGCAACCGATTTAATAATAAAATTATTGTCGCCGCGGGCAACGAGAAAATAAACTTAAATTTAATAAAACTTTTTTTCTTATTTGCGACTATAAGTTTTCAACGGAGACGGATTCATTTGTTTAATTATAAATAATTTATTATATAATTTGTACATTGTACGCATATTATGTAGTCATTTTTTTGTTGTTACTACTTTTTCTTTAAGTATTTTTTGATTTTTAAATTATTTTTAGTTACTCATAAATTGACACTCCCGCCTTCGCGGACGAATGGAAGATGATTATTCAAATGATTTAAAATCAATCCCTTGCTTATTTTTTTTTAATTATATTTCGCCACCTCAATCTGATAACTTTATTACGCTAACTCCCTTAACATCGAATCGAGAACTGGTGAAGTCAATCCCAGCAATTTTTACCTTACTGTACCACAGCTAGAGATACTCGCGTCACATAGTAATTTCAATTTTTCAAAAAATTAATATAAATTACAAATTTTTATTATTCATTTTCCCGTGAAATATTTAAGAAATTTTTTTTATTTTATACTACTCTAGTTGTTACAATAAAAATTCTATGATTTTAAAAAAATTATGATTTCAATATGCATATTATTATAAATAAAATTCTTACATCATATACAAGTGAATATATTATAATATAGTTGTATAAATATAAAGTAGATGATATCCACGATTATGAAAAAGTCAAAAAATACTTGTTAAGTAACATTCATAAACTTCAAAACTTGCAAAAATTAGCGTTGATAAAAATTCTATCCTTTTCGATTATTAAAAGCTTTATATTTATAGCTTTTGGGGTATTAAATATTAAACTACTTGGATTTTTTTTAACTACAATTTTTACCTTTATCCTCATAAATTTTACAACATAATATAATCATTATACTTGTGTTACATTTAGAGTTTAAGATGTTTAAAATTATATCAATGTAAAGAAGATTAAATTTACCATTATAAATTTTTTATTTTAAACTATACTATACAGTAAATATTAATTAAAAGCATATTTCATTTGTTTTTTTAATTAATTAGAGCTTACAGTTTTGGCGTTAGGAATTCGAAAATGTCTGAACCAAAGTATTATTCCAGTATTTTTCATAATTTTACTCATTAATTTTATAATATTGTGACAGGCTGTGCCCGTTCTTACACTCCTCTACACCGAAGGCTCAAAACAGCTATTTTTATTTTGTTTCTTTTTTCCCTATTTTTCAATTTTGTTCTCATCCCCTCATACTGCTTAATGCGCGGAGACCGTGAGTGAGTAGGATACCGAGAGAGAGGTTTCTGTATCGTGCAACGTCCCCCTCGTCAGCGGCGAAAATCGCGTGTACGTGAGAATCGCATCGGCCTCGTCCGTCTGGGCGTTAAGTAGCGCATCCTTGGCGTTGTATGAAGAGTCCGCGAGCGACCAATGAAACGCCTCTGTTGTTTGCAACTATCGCTATCGAGGAGAGTTAAAATTGAAGTTAAAATCAACTCTCAATGCAGGACGAGTAAAGAGCGGCCCTCTGTGCTATGAGATCCTAGAAGATCCTCTGACGCGAGGGACGAGTGATTCGTGATGCACCGGCTATTGCATATGGATGTGAAAGACAAGGAAGGCGAAATGAATGATGAGTACAATAAAGAACAAAGACAAGCCCCGGATAAATGACAATGACGGATACCTAGACGGAACTTGCAGTAGAGGAATTAGGAGTACCAAGTAGCCCCTTCGTAAAGGGCTCCTTTTTTCCTCAGACGGCTTCTTTCGCTGCCACAATGTCAGCTAGCTGTGTGACGCATAAATAAGCTACCCAATACCTCTCTGAACCATTAATGACCCGAGAAATTTACATTGTCGCGTTACCATTGATGCCAAAAGCTGGTCTTGAAGCCAAATTTGCGCCTCGCCCTGCCGTCTCGCTCAGTATAAACCCAAGACAGTGCGAATGCTTTAATTATGATTTAAATATTTTATTTAAATCTAATATTTTCTGAACCATTTTTTTTTTTGATAAATAATAAATTGTCCGCCCCCCACGCGAATCTGCACGATAACGAGAAGAGAGAAGCAATTTAAATAAACTGCGGCCAATTTATTTTTCTCCCCCTCCGGTCGACCTCTTCATCGCGGTCCCCCATTCCCCCCTGGCCAAGTCGGATCCTAAGACAGGCTGAGTCGTGCTACTAACCGAAGCCTTGTTTTTTTTAAGATTAGGTTTAAGTTATAAAAAGATTAATTATTTTAGTGGTTATTAAATATATTTCAATATTTGTAAAATTAAGTTATATTTAGGAATAATGTTTAACATTAGTAAAAAATTTCATTGTATAGGACGAAATGGTTTGAAATCGTACTCTGCCGTCATTTTTTAAAAATATATAAATTTAATAATAATATATAATAATAATATTGTGAATATTATAAGTTTTTACTAATCAATAACGTATTTTATATAAATCATTATCTGTATTGAAACTGTATTTATAATTAATAACTCTGATAATAAATATATTAAAAGATGTGAATAAAATCAATTTTAAATTAAAAATATTTAACAAAAAGCTTTTTGGTTATGTGATATAAATAATGTCCAAACTGTTGTAAAAAAATATTATTTAGAGTCAAATCATATTAAAAAGACAGTTGTCCGAACAAGTCAAAATCTTAACTAGATTAAAAAGATTTTAGACAATGCAATTTTATTTGAAATTATAAAAAGAGTCAACACATTTTGAATAAGACACTCCAAAATTTAAATCCTAAATTTACAACAAACGACTTATAAAATTCTTTCTATTGATAATATAAAGCAATATAAAATATAAATAGTAATTTACTGCTTATGAAGAATTGAATTGAATATTGCAATAAAAGATAAGTACTAGCAATGCAATCATATCAGATATTAAAGACACTGTAACTTGAAGAGTTTTACTTTTGCAAGTGCTAAATATTACTTTCTTTAGCTAGATCTTTGAACACAACTCCTCATTCATATTCATACGTGTGACCAAGCACTCTATATTCTAATCGACTTTCGAGTCTGTAATTCGAGTCTGTGATGCTTGTTTGAAAATCAGAAATTTACATCCTTCAAGATTAAATATTTGAAGCTAGTTTCTATTCTTGCGGTATGATATGAAAATGAAGATGGAATAATTTGAACTTTCTCAATTTCTGTTAATCTTTCGAAGTTGATTTCGAAGCAATGATTAATATTTTAATATAAAAACACAATATAATTCTATATTTCATCATTAAGTTGTTGAAACTTTCTGAAAATTATAATTTGGTCATAAATTATGTATTTAGTAGTTTTCAGCAATTATTAAATCGTGTAATACATATCTTTGTTTACATTTTACTTCTAATTTTTCCTTTTTTTATTTCATATTTTCTTGAATTTTGTATTCCTTAATATAATTTATTGTCTTCATTATTAACAATATTAACAATTTGAAATTTATAAAATTTGATTTTTATTAAACAATATTTCATGCATTGAAAACAAAATAAAATAATTTATAAATGATAAAAAATTTCATTATTTTATAGTAATTACTTAAACAAATTTCGGAAAAATCTTTTAGAAGCACATATTATAATTGATCGATATTTTTTATTTTCTAAAAATATAAATATCAATACAAAACTAAGACTAATAAAATATATTTTTTATGCTTTAAGTATATTTTGTTTTATTTATTACGTTTATTTATCATAAAATATTTTTACTGATCATTCGAAATTTATTACTTCAGCATTATATATCTTATATAATTAAAAATTGAGATTGCAAAAGCATTCATTTTACAAAATTTCTCTGCTATGAGAATACGATTATTAAAATTTGATTTAAATGGTCGGTTTTATAGAAAATATAGATTAGTAGATATAAAAATGATAGTTTTATTTTAATTTTCTATTCTCTTAATAGATGAAAATAATTGTCATATGAGCCATTTGTAGCAATGGCTTGTACAAACGCGACTATTGACTCTATTTCAAAATGAAAGATATAAAGATTCTACGAGATGGTCGAGCTTGAAGATACTGATCATGCTTCAAGGATATGTTACTATCCTTGCTAGAAATAAAAACCCAAATAAAAATCATCATAAAAGTTCTACCTGCTTTTACTTTACTTATTGTATAGATCGTTTTGAAAATCCCTTCTGAGATCTCAGTTCCAATCATCGAACATCGTACCATAATTGATATACTTTCTAAAGATTCGCAGTTTACTGCTTTTGTTTAATCCACTCATTCTTTAGCTGTCTGTACTTATAAGGTTGGATTATTTTAATTATTTTTTTGGCCGTTCTTGAAAAATAAAGTAGTAATTTCAAAAATTTTAATAACAAATATATATATTTTAGGCTATATAAAAACAAATAACTGTACCCTTGCCAGGGGAAACATCAATTAACATCTTCAAAACTTGATGAAGTGATTCAATCCCAACCCAAAACAATCAGGTTTTTTGTTCTGAGCTAATAAAATATTAGGCTGAACTACCTGAGATGGTGATAGGTCTTGGCTAGACTTTGAATCCGAATATTTTACAACACTACAAAGTTACGTCTACAACCCACACATGAAACTCGTGGTCTAGATCTAGATTTATCATTGAATTATTTTCGTTTGTAAATCCATTTCAATAAAAGTTTATTAATAAAATGTTAATATTTAAAAATGTTTAAAAAAGTAAAAGCTACGTTTAGCAATAATAAAAAAACTTAGACTTAAATTATTTATAATTTTTCTGTCTGTAGTTTCAAAGTATTGATAAATAATTTCTAGTGAGCAATATACAATTTGAAAAATATTCAGACAAATGTATATAAAAATCAAAATTGCTTCGATCATCAAAGCTTTAATAATAAAATGTGCTTATTATAATAGTAAATAATTATAATTATAAAGTATTAAATGTAAAAAAAAATATATAAAAAAATAAGCAAACTTATTGAATATCCAAAACTAGCCGTTTTCCAAAATGTTGCCATTATACTACCGTTTAAATTCAATTATAGTACAAAGTTTTGCAAAAAATTATAGATTCTAGAATCCTTCACCTTGAAGCCCAAAACAATAATCTCCTGGTAGTAACAAGACTTATCACACTTGGCGATAACTGAAACATACTCAGTAAAGGAAACTGAAGAATTAGATAAACATGTTTTGTTCTCAGTAAAAAACTCGCTTTCTTAAATGAGGTATGAAGTAAATTATGAGTCTATTATGATTCGCCACAAAAAGGAGTATTAATGAAACTCTTAAACGAAAAATCACTCCTGACGAATGTAGTCATCCTGGAACAAGTTCTGCAGAAATTCATTACATTTGAAACAGTGAGCTCTGGTATTCTAGCCGTCTTCATGATATTTCAATCTATTAAAAATATTTTCGAAACAGTAATAAATGGAGTATCATTATACAAAGTCTTTGGATTATCGGTACACTACACGGTGAAATATTATCGCCTCTTACAAATACACATATACAAAATCAAAATCCGCACGTAAATATAAAAGTTCCACAAAACTTCCGAAAAGTCTCGTTTAAAATGATGACACAGCGGAAACTGAAGCTTTATTATTAAAAGAAACAAAAAAAAACGTAAATGCACAGCAGAGAAAACGTTCTTCCTTAAGAATATGCTATAAATTGCTTGAAAAAAAAAACAGGAAAATATTATCCGTTTATTTGGTAATCGTTCAAAGCTAATCGATTTTGCTTAGACCATAAGAAAATGCATTTGTTAAAATTGATGACTCAAATCGTAAAAGTTTTGGCAGCCGTTAGTCACAAACCAGAAGAATCCAATATTAAAATTTGTCGAGGTACATCTCACGTGCTTTTACGGTCATTTATGACCTATGAACCAGATATGTCACAGAACGTTTTAGACGAATCAATCGTTAAATACACATACTAATTGCTGAGACGGGCCCTGTACATTTTCAGGTCAAAGTTCAGGTAAAATTTGAGTATTATAATTTTACACGTTAGCCATTATATACTGACTATTGTAATTAAAGCCGCAATAATATACGAGCGATAGATTAAAAAAATCATCAGATTTTAAATAAAATTGTATCTTTTAATATTAAACAAAAAATATTTATAATATTTTTGGTTTTTTTTCAATCGTTCATTTTTCCTAAGTACCTAATTAAAAATTGTGACAAGCTTGGCTCATCCCTCCGCTCCCAACCCCTCTGAGTGCTATATGCATTATTGTTGCCATGCACTTAATGCGCCAATTTTTTATAACATTCGGAACGGAGAGTTCACGGGCAACGTGTAGAAACCGCGATAATGTGTTCCGCCGTGGAATTAGCGCCGGAAAAGGCGAAAATGCGAGTCGCGCCCCGAACTAGGCGCTAGAACCCGCACCTGACGCAATCAACCGGACCTCTGTGTTGATCGCCAACAAACGGAATTCGGGAGTTGCGAAATTAAATTCAAACTTCCAATAAAGCGGAAAGGGCGTAACCCCGTGAAGGTGAAAACCCGGGCAGGACGAGTTCAGAACGCGCGCTCTAATCTTAGATCGTGCCGTGCTCCCGAAGGAGCCCGCGGGCCCTTCGATGATGAGGGTTGCTGTGTAGCTTCCTTCCCGTCACCGGTTGTGTGTAGAGGAATTATTAGCGACCCGAACTAATGTCGAGGTTGGCAAAGACGTACACCGGAAGCGAAGCCGAGGCCCGCTGGAAAAAGACGTCTTCGCCCCTCACCTACGTGGTGAGAACCAGAAGCGTGAGTACGCATCGAAATTTTTCTCAAAACCCAGCGAAGGCTATTACACAAGTAGAGATAGATTCGGTACGAGGCATCAGATGATGCCAAGGTCGAGCATCGACCTGTCCCCTACCTCAAGTTGTACGTCAATAAATGAACGCGCAACAGCCTTGATCTCCTATTTTGCAGCTATTTTAAATGTTAGATATAATCCTTATTTTATACTATGATTAATGTTTTATTTAAATTTTAATTATTATCTTTTTGTAAATTTTTTTAGTTTTATATAAAAAGACGCCCTGCACCGTGCCGACGGAACGGAGGAACAAACTCATTGATTTTGATTCTTCTTATTTTATTACGTCTCCTTGTATCCTACTCCGTTCAATTCAGCATCCCCCTTATTGCACCTCGGGTGAGGCACCCGCATCACACGTAGTGATCCTACGAGGATTAAAACGAGAAAATTATTAAAGATGCGTAGAAAATATCTTGCCCTTTTAAACAGCCTTCGCAATCCTGTGCTTTTGAGATTTAATATGTAGCAACAAAATGAAGATACTTAGTGTTGAGCAGCAATAAAATTGCACATGGGTTGTTAATACTTGAAAACTTAATGTAAGGAAAGGTAGGTGGAAGGAATAGAAATTTAATTATGTATAGATGTTTTTTTAAATATTTGTTAGTTAATAACTTATAATAGATGATCATTAAAGTTTAGAATTTTATGTTTGTATATATTTATATAATAATTGTATTATAAACTTTCTGTGTAATAGTTATTAAAAATATGATTATGTAATTGTTATTTAATTTTTATTGTACTTTTAAATATATTTTTTTTTAAATAATATCTGACCATATTCATTTCCCAGTTGAGCATCTTGTGGAATATGCCGATTAGAAATCTTCCCATGAAATTGAAAGTTCCTGAATTGCCGACCTATAATACAAAAAGAGCAAAATTAAAATGCTTATTTTTTGACTTTTTATTAAAAAATTTTTTTTATTTTAAATTAATTAATTGGTAAAAACTATGTGGAATTTACTAAATATTACACAATGAATATTTAAAATAAAAAATCTTAAAATATATAACAAAATTTTATAAATGTAATTTTGTATAGACAATTGCAAAGTTGCTATTGATTTTCTATATAATAGATTGAATACGGAGTACATTTTTAATCGATATTATCATAAATTAGTTTTTATGTTTTGTGATTAAAAAAAATTTTTTACTAATAAGTTTTACATTATTGCAAATTATATTCAGTTATAGATAATATATTTATAAATATTTTTTAAGAATATTTGTAAAATTCT
Source organism: Kradibia gibbosae (assembly GCA_018907135.1). Taxonomy (NCBI): domain Eukaryota; kingdom Metazoa; phylum Arthropoda; class Insecta; order Hymenoptera; family Agaonidae; genus Kradibia; species Kradibia gibbosae. The sequence continues at coordinate 43,851,733 of JACCHX010000001.1, forward strand.
ATGTATACAAAAATTTTAATTTATAAAAATTTATATTCACAAAACAGCTTATACATTTTTAATTATAATTTTTTTTCTTCTTTATTAATAATATGCTTATATTCATTATGATAAAAACTCCTGATTTAAAAAAAAATAATTATTTAATAATATATGATTTTTTAAGTTTAGAGACTAAGATAACTCGAGTTTTATGAAATTAATATTTTCCAAAAATGTTCTAATACAAATAATACATATGTAAACTTAACATAAAACATAAAAATTACGTATGACTCAATTTTCATCGAAATTGAGTTTTGTCTATTGAAAATTATAGTAATATTATTAGACTTTAATTGACGTAAGCATTTTTATAATAATTTAGAAAATACTTATATATGCTGATCTTTTATGTATATTATAAAATTTATGAAAAAAATATTAATAAAATTATTATAAATTATATTTCTATAATGATTATATAATAAAATGTAATTTCGAAGTGATTATATTTCACAGTATAATTTGTTCACTTTTACTTTTTACTTTATTGAATATAAAAGTTTTCAAATCGTAATTTGTATTAGGCTTTGATATTTTGTAGCTGAGCTTATTAGATATATAAAAAAATTTACCATATCTTGACATATTATAATAAATATAAACTCTTCGATCAATTTTTTAAAAGCTTTAAAAAAGTCTGAAATACACAATTTAGTAAAAAAAAGATATCAATCGTTGGATTGGTAAAAAAAGTGAAATAAAACATGTGTAAAAAGTTTTTTATGATGAATTCTGAATGAACAGCAAAATCTGAAAAACATTTTTAAATATAATTGACATGTATTTCAGTAAGTTTATACATATTTCACTCTTTTTTATATTTTTCGTATCTTTTGTCCATTAGACCATCAAAATTCTTATGGATGCATTTCTTTCGCGAATATTTTAAAAATTCATATTGTACAATTGAAAATCAACTTTATTAATAGTCTTATAACAAAAGTTTTTACCCGCTTACCAATCAAACACGTAAACATTCCCAAATGAGATAAAATGGCGCCGAATTTCCAGGACATTTAATTTCACAGAACTTCATAGAATTATATAAAAAATTCACGTAATAAATCACTCCATAAAATGAGATAAATCTGAGACGATTCGTACTATTTCTGTATAGATTATGACAGTAAACTGTAGCTAGATGATTTTTGTGGGTATAATTTTTTTTTATTTAAATCATATTTATTACATCGCTATTCATTTAAAAAAGAAATTTTTTAGAAAAACCTTCAGATATCAGATAATTTGAAAAACTATTATTTTTATATATTGTTTAAGATTTTTAGTAATTTATTACATTTATGTAACGTAATTTTTTCAAAATCTGTTTCTAAATATTTTTCATATAAACTTTAACTAATTGATTTGTGTATATTTTATTATAATATCAGAATCTGAGCAGGAGATGAAATAAAACTTATGTTTTGAACAAAAGAAATTTTGAAGATTAATATATTAAAGTGGATGTACAAAATATAACAATTAAAATGTAATAATTTTATTTGGAAGTATACCGTATGAAGTGTAACGTATAAAGATTTTCATTTTGCAAATTAAATTTTTTTTGCCTTCCCATTATTATTTTACACAAATAAAATAGTGTATAAAGTTTTCTATTCTGGAAAAAGTTTTTATATACGTAATAGTTATATTTTATTCAATTAATGGAATTATACAACCTCTACTATTTATACATTGAAGAACTTGTAAAATACTTTAATTTATGTATGTATTTTTGTTCTATTTTAATAATAAAAACAGGAGAGTTATAGAAACATTACACTTTGGATATTAAAATACTAGTTTGAAAAAGGTTTAATTTATATATACACAAATATAAAGATAAATTAAAAAAAAATTAAAATCTGTAAATTTGTTATTATATAATTACATATAATAATTAACATTTTTTAAGAAAAAATGGATAATAAATTTGGATTAATATTATGAAACAACATATGAAAAACATAATTATTGAAAGATTAAAAATTGAATGAGAAATTCGAATATTTTAAGAAATTTTGAAAAAAAAAATTAAGATTCATAATGCTAAAAATAAAAGTTTTTACAATAAGGCATCGGGAAAGGAAAGGAAAGGTCCGTTGTCTTGCATTTTTATTTAGTCTATTATTTTTTAAGACTTCCATTTCTGGCAAATACTTCTAATACTTCTTTCAAATAAAAATTTAACATAAATTTTAGTACATTTGTCAATCGTGTAAGTTTAAATTAGCTTCGAAATAAAAAGGGTTTTTCCGACTCTTTCTTTCTATTCCTCGATCTTGTCTCCATTGTCTGTCTATCAACTCTGTCTTTTTCACATTAGCAAATTTAATTAGATCTTTAGTGTTAATTACAGGATATCTGATTCTTGAAACGGGATGCAGCTTAGAATATATAGCATAAGATTAATACGTTCAAATTAATAAAGTAAGATGGCAAGCTGTGCGGTAATGATCGAGTGCGATCGCGACGTAAGACTATACTCTGTTTCATTAATCAGCAACACTCTTTATACTTAAGCAAGGAAGCCACTACTGTATTTTCGGGTGTTGATTATATCTTTTACTCAATTACAATGGTATGGTTAATCTATGTAATGTGCTGTACTTATTTAGAGTACAGACAGAGAAGCGGTAACAGCCAATGCTATTCAGAATTTCTGGCGGCCGGCTTGTGCGACTGAAATGTTAGGACGACGTATCAGATCTTAAATTGATGAGAGCAACATTATAATTGATAACCGTAATAAATTAAAAATTAACATTAAAACATAGAAATTTGTTTTGAATTTATTCTAATTAATTTGCGGGTCTGAATGATTTATGATGCGAAACCGAAAGGCTCTACACTTAAAAGAATAGCCTTTAATTTTAATCGTCAAAGGGGAAGCAGCAAAAATTCAATATGTGATTAAAATAGCTACCTAAGTATATATGTACTAGTGCTTTGCAAAGGATCGACAACTTAAATTTTGGTTGAGATAATTTATTGTTAAGTAAATGCAGTCGAAATTACTTTACGCTAGTATATGGTTATATTTATTGTTTTTTTGTTTTTTGCATTGGAAGACGTTTATTCCAATTCAATAATTTTACAGTTTAGCGAGGATAAAGTAGTCTAAGCATGTACAAAAATGTATTTTAATTTTAACTGAATGTGCTTTCGTTTATTCATAAATTCAAGAGTTCAAAATCAGAACAAATAAAAGTAATGTAAAGTAAAATACTGTATAACGAAGTACAATAGTACAAAGTACTTCGAATATATATTTTTGGTGCCTTTATTTGGTCTCCAATTTTTAATAAGCAGGTTTGTATACTCTTTGTAAAATATTAATATGAATAAATTTTTCTTCTCAAAATTTACATAAATTACAAGAAGGAAACCAATAAATACTAGTATTCAAAATTTTGTATTCAATATTTTTGGAAAATTTCGGGTACGGTTCATCGAAAGCATAAATTAGAAACAAGTTATAATTAGATATGCAACATGCTTTTCTGTTTGCATAGAGAAATAGTTCATTCAATTTTTTTTTTTGCATACTAATTAAAAATATTAAGAAATTTTAGAATAAACATATTTAAGGAAAACTTCGTGTTCGTACACATGTATCGTTAAGTCATTAAATGTTCAATTCGGTTTTAATTTGACTGATAAAAGAGTCTAAGTTAAATACAATTAAATTAAATTTTTTTTATTTGTACATGTAAAACATGTATTTCCTTTTTTAAAAAAATTATATGAATAAATAATGAATTTTTCTAAAAAATGAGTTTGATAAATTAATCTTTTATAACTAATTGGTATAAAAATATTTTAGATGCCCATTTTTTTCTAAACTACAATATTCTGAGTAATGAAATTAATCTCTACATTGTGTTTTCTAGTTAAAAATCTCCTATATAAACAGCAAAAAACTTGAAGTATCACATAAAGAGTTAGAGGATTAAATCAGTAGAGAAAAAATGTCTAGGAAACGAAAAACAGATAGAGAGACAAAAAACAAGAACAAGAGGAAAGGGGGAGTGAAGATATAGGACCAACAAAAGATAAAGAGAAAGGGCAGAGGCGAAATCGATTTTAATGTCATGGCTGACGAAAGTAGTACGTACCAACCCGAGTTATACTCCAGTCGAAAAATACGTTTCGATAAAGGTCATCTGTCTCTTTTAAAAAGGGATTGACTCTAGCCATATCAGCACAAGTGGATAGCGCATTATTCGATCCACAAAGGTAGTGTAAAAAAAAAAAAGAATATCGCTTCTACCCGTGAAAACGCTCTGCTAACTCAGCGCAAATAAATTAATGCACATTAATATGCAGACAAAGATTTTACTAAAAATAATGTATGAGAATAAAGAAAACATTTTTTTTTAACGCGTAAATTAAAAACAAATATTAAATTAGTGTCGAAGTTGACTAAAATATTGATTATACTTAATAACATTAAGGTATTACCTCCAATTGATCGTAATTACTTATTTTTAAGAAATTAAAATTTTTGTTGTCAACTTAAATATTATATATACATAGAAAAAAACGTATTTTTCTACCATTCATATATGATTAATTATTTACAACACAAAAATTATTTTTAAATTGAATACTAACAATCACTGAAACACTTAACGAAAATTATTTTGTACAATGTAAATTGACAATTTTATATTTAAAAGGAGATATAAGCATTAATTATATATTTTTAACTTGTAGTTAGATAAGATTTTTTTGGTAAACAATTTCACACTAATTATGACAATAAGATGATATATGACGTACTGTATGTTGATAAATTATATTTTTACAATGATTAATACATGTAGCAAGTAGACATGATTTTAATAAAACAATATAAAATTTATAAAATAAACATTGTTAATCTAATATAGTTGAGCTAAAATTTAATAATAATTAAATTAAACAATGTTCTTAAATTAACATTATATGTTCTTTTTTAATTTCAGTGAATCGAAAATAATTCTGTTGGTGAATAATTGATTTTATAAACTTATTGAACATTGTTTAGAATTTATTGTTAAAGTATTTGTTGTTAAAGTTACACCCTAGGTAGTAGAGAAATGCTGAGAAAGTTGTCTATATTTTAATAGGCAGAAATTTAAATCCTTGGAAAAATTCAATATTTCATATTCTTTCGAATATAACAATACTGGTACTGTCAATGTATGTGCGCTAGCAATTTCAACACATTTACATTTATATTGATACATTGAAAGAGAGTAGTAGTAATTGTATTGAACCTAAATTTGTGTTGAAATATGAAGTTCAAAGATTACCCATCTTTACACTACACGCTACCTTTAGTCATAATTTTCATTTTCATTATCGTACTGTCAATCTTTTTTTTTAACCTCTGATTTTATCAGATTACATAGATTAGCTATTTAATTCCAGATTTATATTTTATTACGTATATAAAATTCTGTAAATATGTGATTACGATAAATAAAATAACAAACTAAAATTATTGTTGAAGTGAAATTAATTAATTTGATTAATAGAGAGAGATATAATAAAAAATATGCTCGTTTGTAAATTAATTAATATTTTATAGATGAATAATATAAATAACCCGCAGGTATTTTTTTTTTTTCAAATTTATAAAAATTGATTATGACTAGTTATACATCAGAGAATTATAAGTTATATACTTTTTTAGAAATTTGAAAAGTAATCTATCAAATTTCGTATGATCAAGATAAAAAATTACAATATTAAAAATTAAAAAACAACGAAAAATTTACTTATTTAAGGCTTAAATAAAAATAAAGTTTTTGCTTCACAATTATTACTTTTATATATTTATTTTTAGAAATTCAATCATATAATTAATAATCATTCTGTGTCTTCTACTTCTATTGCTCTATAAATATGCAAAACGTCATATTTAGCAACAACTGTTTTTTTACACCTTGTCCCACACTTAACTAAAGAAATATAGGAAAATCTCTAACATTATTTTTACATTACAATGTTATTATTTCTAGTTCACTGATCTGTACTTTTTTCAATGATTTTAGTTCTCTTAAGAAGGATTTTTCTGCAATCCCAACCTTGCATTTCATACTCACTTTTCCGCATTTACCTCTAACGTAAACGCATATATATATATATATATATATATATATATACATATTATTAATGTTGATTTTTTCTTTCAACGTGTATCTACGTATGCAATAATATTGCATATAATATTAAAGTTTTTTATATCTTTGATAAGCACACATTCTGTTGAATTTTATTATTATGCCTTTTTTAATTGAGCTTATTGATTAACTTCTAAACGATAAATAATAATGAGTTCAATAAAAGCTAAATAAAAGTTATTCAGAAATAATTTTTTTTAAAGAATGGTTATAATACATTGAAATACATAATACATAATTCATAATATAAAATTCAAGGCTGAGGGTTATACAAACATTCACAGCTTTAAAATACAATTTTCAATTTTCTGGTATACTTTCAGTCTTATTTGTGAAATAATAATGAAATTTTTGTATATAATGTGTTATACTTTGTTTCCGTTTTTCTCTTAGCCTTTTTATATTGTAACCAAGCTCTCCTCCCACATCTCTTATAAATTAGCATCTTCGATTATAGAGAAGAATGGGACCCTAATAGTTGCCATATTTCTAGCGATGAACACTTATGGTATATAAATAAATACAAAGCATGCATAGAACTAGGACGGCAATGTACTGTAGGCAATGTAGTAAAGAAGAAATCCGGCCATTGAGTGCATACACAACCGATAACTACATTATATATATATATATATATATCTACATTAAATACTAGTATTCATGATTATTTTTACTTATATATAAAATGAGATTGCTATCTAAGAACTGCATAACTTTGATGTGATTGCTTGTGTATTAATAGGTTGGTGCTCACCATAAATAATTGTAGAAATGGTAGACTCGAAGGAGACTCTATGAACGAGTTATCCGTTGTATTTCCATAAATTGGACAATTCAAAAAAATGGAATGAATATTGGATAAGTATATAAATGTATTTTTATCTTTTAGCTTAAGACTAAAACTAGATTTACGATGATTTACCTGATCCTGGCTGTGGGAATCTACTATACCTATGGGATACGAGGCAGAGCCTTGTTTGTACAACAAAAAAGCAGATCATATTGCTTTCAGAAGGAGCAGAAAAAATTATTTGTATCTAACTCATAATTCTTAGGTGTGAGTAACCGCGCCTAAGTAGCCATGCCGAGTAAACCGGAGAGGACTAGTTGGGCGATTGGATCATTTGAACCTTTGAAAGCAACGGGCACCGATGGAATCTTTTCGACCTTGCTAAAAAAAGCCGAGATGATCATTGGTCAATTGATAAGGATGTCGAGATTTAGTATTACACTTGATCTCATCCCGGGTGCATAGCAAGGCACCAACGTGATTTTTATCCCCAAATCGTGCAGATGAAGTTATACTTTCCCATAGAACTTCAAGCCGATCAGTCTCTCCTCTTTTATTATAAAGATGGTGGAGTTTTTAATAGATAATTATATTCGAGACTCTGTTTCTGACAAGGGTCTCCACATATACAAAAATATCTGTAGGGCGAGCAGGTCGGCGAGACCACACTCAATAGGGTGGTCACGGTGATCAAGTCACAGCTGACAGGTAAGGAGTAAGTGATAGGTCACTCCAAGAAATAGGGGGTTCCTTTGATCACACCTCGAGAGAGGTTGCTAAGCGGGTCATGGATTCACATCAAATACTGCTGGGCATAGCAAATGGGTGAATCACATGTTGGATAATCGAGAAGGGGAAACTAGTAAGGGGACTTTCACACTAAACGGCACAGTTGGATATGGTTGTTCTCAGGTTGCAGTCTTTTCGTTGTTCATCTGCAGTTTGATGGTGGATAAATTACTGATGAGACTCAATAAGGCAGGCCGATGTTCTAACAATAAAAGCTGGCTTATCGCTCACTTGTACGATGAAAAGAACGGCACTCTCCACTTTAATCGTTATTATCGGAAAGGCTGAGGAGTCTAATGGTGAGGTGCACCTCAATAGCCATAAAAATTCATTCGCGATAGTTCTGGAAATGCTCTTTGGCATAAAACCCTTTAAAGTGAGTCTTAAAGCAGTAGCACAAGCCCTTTTCTGGTTCATTAAATCTTTGCGAATGAGAGGAAAAGAAAAGTTAAAGGGTGATAGGTATGATGCCCATCTGACGTCAATATCAGAAGCTTCCTTTTTTACAAAAAGTATATGATTAGTATATCCTTTAGGAACATAATGGGATAATAACTATTGCATCTATGGCAATGGGTAGGTCTGCCACACAAAAAAATCAAAGGGCATTTCATATGCACCTGAGTAAATACATTTACAGTTAACTACTCTGAATAAACGATACGGTGAATGTATAGGGTGGATTTTGGATAGATGGAAAAACTCACCGCGTCGCGTATATCATGTGTTCGAACAGCAGGAGTGCGGTTAGAGCACTTCATAATTTTGCTATTTATATAGATTAGTTTAGAACCGCCAGATTAAGAGAAACGTAGCCATGGATGATTTGGCTAGGTTCCGAGCCAAAAACAGCTTGCTTAGGCCAGAGTCGTATAAAAATGGATAAGACTGAGCTAAGTGTATTCTTAATCTCAGTCTATGGTTATCAAATTGGAGAGTCGACAACGGATTTTTCATATTTACAGGGATGCAAGTCATTAACTTAAACTCCTATTATAGTAATAATAACAATATGTGATAAAACGATTTGATTAAATATAATATAGGAATGTATATAGATTTTTAAAAAAATATGGTTTAATATATTTAAACAAAATATTAAATATTATTAAAAAATCAAAAAAATTTATAATCATAAACAATTGTTCACATTCATAAAATTATTCAAAATATACTTTTAAAAAAATGATTAATAATTTACAGCTTTTGTCGTAAATAATAAGATAATTATATCAATATAATGATTTTGTCATTTCCCTCTGACGATTATATTTCGATTGTTGTCGATTTTTTAAATTACATAAAATTACAAAAAGCTATAATTCGCTACTATGTGATAATGTAATTCACGAATAAATAAGAGATTTAATTAAAATAATTAGTATTGCAATATAAAAAAACCAATAAAAATAATCTGACGTAGTATATATGTTCCAAATATATCAATTTTACTTTAAATCTTTATGATTAATTATATTATATTGTGTTTTTAAACATATCATATTTCAAATGCTTGAATTTATTGTTAATATCATTAATTAGTATACATATTTACACATGTAATTATACAGACTATACAAAATATATTTCAGAATATACTAAAAAAGACATAGAAAGATCTTTAGTATTTAAGAGAATGGTTAAGTCAATAGAAAATAATATAATTTATCTTATTACTAAAGATAATACTAATGATATTTGTATACTTATCTTTTTAAAAAAAAATTGTTATGAACATATACATAAAATTTATGTAATGATGTGCTTTACACAATAAATAATCTGTTATATATAATACCATGTATAATACTAATGTTATATACGATACTATTTATAATACGTTTTTTATTTAAAAAATTTCGCTGCATTTTTTAAAAATTTAGTTAGCACATAACTACTTCATTTTTTTCAAAAAAGATTATTTGAATTGCATTAATATTGTTAAGAAGAAGACGAAGAAACCATATTTATAGTCGCTATCATGTACATTATTTAATGCTACCTTTTTAAAAGCTATAATCGATAAACATACATATAGGTCATTTTTATTTAAAATATTTTAATAATTTTTTTAATAATAGATACTAATTGTTAGAGAAAAGTATTAAATTATTTTAATTTAGACACTGAAGTTATACTCTAAACATTTTGTTAAAATTGTATGGAATCAAAAAAATGTGCATAATTATTCAAAAATATAAATGTATAAAAACTATTGAATTTACATTGTTAGCAAAATTTCAAATATACTCTACAATTTAACTCGCAATAAAGTTTTATTATAAAGTTACAAGTGATCACATACAATACTCACACGGACACGCACACTTCGGACTCTTAGTGTAAAGTATTAATATTACATAGAAAAACTGAATATCGATTTTGTACATATCTCATCATTTTTCAGTGACTGAAAAGTCCTAAATAATAAAAAATACAGATAAGAATAACCGCACTCAATAAGGAATTGTTTTTAACAAAGAATATTATCGTAGCCACACATTGATTTTTATTATATATTAATCTGGAGATGTAAATAAATTTAAAACCTTACATTATATTATTTATAATATGTATTTTAAAAATATTTTAAAAATAATTTTCTATTATGATACAAAAGCAATTGTCTAAATGTACTAGCATCCTATTTTCAAGATTCCCTTTCATTAGAATTTTACGTTGGTAGAAATTGCAAATGTTTATAAAATATATAAAGCCTAAGTTTTAGTTGTTAAAGTATATCTTCAGTGCTTAATAAATCAAATAGAATCAATGAAATACAGTTACACTATTTAGCTTTAAAAAAAATGACAGAATTAAAAACAAATTATAATATTATTTTATCATGATAACGTGTAAATATTTTTTTCTAAAAAGATATTTTTCTAATCATACATACAGTTTCTATTGTAATTGTATAGAAAAACTTTTTTTTTTAATGTATAATTAAGTATTAAACGCACAAATTTGTTACTAAAACATATAAATCTATACCCAGTAAAATGAAGCTATGAGAAATCGGATTACATATACAAGTAGCAGTAACGAGACATTTGTACTACATATAATGGAAACCAGATACAAATATAGAGAGTTTGTAGAAGTGCGAAACTTCGCACTGCTGGATCGTTTGTCGTCTTCACAATTTGAGTTATTTCAAAGGGATCTTTGACTAATTTTCGTTCAAGTGGATTGAAATGTCCAGCCTTGAGTTTTATCCTCTGTTTAAAAACATATTTTCTTGATGACGACTTAAGGGTGTTATTCATCATTTGACTAGTCATTTAACTATTTAAAATCAGTTTTTGATGATACTTATTGTATAAAAGCAATTATTCGACTAATTAATACAAAATGTTGTATTTATATTATATAATTAGTACTGAAGAGATTGAATTATATATTTATCACTTTATTACTTGAGCTCTCGTGTATTTGTGAGTTTCCATTATGACTGAAAGTTTGTGTTAATCTAAAATTTTGATAATCAACAAATAAAATTTAAATATTAGCAAGTAGAAATTCTAGATATTTTTCCACTGTACATACAAAAAATTTTTTTTATATAAAGAACAATATAATGAAAATTCAGTAATTAGGGTGAATTATACATGAAAAAAAAGTTGAATAAAAAATAGTCGATATCGACAGATTTAACAATATATTTTTTAGTTTATATTTCATATAAGCTAAAATATATAAAATGTAAAATGCGTAAATACTTATAATTAATACTAAAAAAGTTATGTATAAACATACACTATTCAATTCATTAACTTAATTTAGAATGAGTTTATATTATAAAATAACTTTTCGAAAATAACCAATCAAACCATTCCTAAAGAGTAGTAGTATCTACTATCTTCAGTGATGCTTTATAAGGGTGCAAGAGATGTTGTCGAATGACACGGTTCTCTTGTGGCAGAGGCGAAAGACTAGGAGACAACAATGCGCGTGTCTCCACCCGAGCAGAAAAAATCGCTCGATCGGAAAATGCGACATTGCCGGAAGATTGCACTATCGCTCCTGTCACTTGTTTCTTTCCCGTGTATACAAATCTGTTTTAGCGATTCGCGCTTCTCACGTTTGCTCGTTCCCCGATATCGGGTGATATTCTTGCTCATAAAATGACAATCAAGAAAAATGGATAATTTATTTTTTTCTCATTACTTCTAATTCAGCCGAACTTTATGCGCGAGTGATTATTGATATTACAGTATGATTTTGAGGAAAAGTGCGAAATACATTTTCTTCTTACATCGTTTAATTAATTTTTATTATTTTTATTATTTTTTTTTAATGTATTATTTTTAAAAAACTATAGGGTTAATATCTGAAACAGAATCTGTTATTTAAGGGTCTATTTGAGAAATCACTTTACTCAATTTATTAATTGTATTAAATTGTATAATACATATTTACAAATTAATTACATAAATAATTATATATTTTATTATATTTTAATAAATTTTAAAATTACATAGAAAAATGAGACGAACAAGTTCACTCTTATATAAAAAAAATTAATTTATTAACTAGTTATTAACTAGTATTTAATTAATTAGTAATAATTTTAGTGTATATATTTAATTTTTTTTTTAATATATTTACAAGAATGTTTTTTAGTTGTTAACAAAGAGTTTTTAATCTTAAGCAACTATTTTGTAAACTAAAATAATAACGTGAAATAATTAGAAGTTATTTTTTTATTTTAACTCGTTCTTTGATGTTTTTATTTAATTTTATAAGACTGAAGTTATCTAAATAATTTTTTAAATAGGTAATCCTGAAAAAATATTCCATTTAATTTTCATTATAAAAAAATTAAAAATTTTGTCTTCTTGAATAAGTGGTAATATTACTGGTGCAAAAATAACAATTATATCATTTCTAATGGAATGTTGGTGATTTATCAATTCGATCTATGTACTTCTACAAATATTTAAATAGAGAGTCTATATATAATAGAGATAATAATAATACTAAATTACTAGATAATAGATAAAGATGAATAGACTAAATTACCACAGAATTAATAGAGATAATACTAATAGAGATCTATTCATTATCTGTAGTTATATAGCAATATAAAGTTCATTCAGAATCGATAAAAAAAGAAACAATCAAATATTGCATTGAAGTCTCAATATATGATAATATATAAACTGTTTACCTATGCGTATGCATTCAGGTAAATAGGTGGAGAGGTAGACTTTAAATCTTAAGACGTTATTCAACTTAGAGAGCGGACGCCGTAACTATTCTAGAAGAACACCCTGCATTGAAAATTTATAAGCAAATCTACTGCGCTTTCATTCATGTATAACGTTCCATACATTCGTGCCTAAAAGAGGTAATCATTAAAATGAATATGCAAATATACGGTAAAAGTCTTGATATAATGAATTTTCAAAACCATTATTCATTGCTCATAATTTTTACTGTTAAAGACATTTATCATCATAAATGTATATAATATAATTCAAAATCGAAAAATTACCTTGTAAATAAAAAAACAAGAATTTTTTTTTAAAATTACAAAAATTATTTCTTACATAAACATTGATTTATAATTTATGAGCTTTAGTTTTTTATTAATAAAATGAATGCATTGTAATTTAGAAAATAAATTTTCTTTTATATTTATTAATCAAAAAGTAGAATGAAACTTCGTCAATCCTAATGTTTTATTGTATTATGTATTGGAAAATAAAAAAATTTATTTACCTGCAAACTCTGAGTAACTTATAACTATAAAAGTTTCATCATCCTGCTTGTCAATATACAGGTTGTGCCATGGAATTTTCTTTAAATGCGGATACGATTCAGTTTTCATGATACAAGACTAAATAACCTACGGGCAAATACATTGTATGTATGTATATGTAAATATACACGCACGCATGCAAATGAATATTTATTTACAGAGATGAGAATATACTGTTGTTTTCAACTTGTATAAAGAGAGAATAGCCTAAAGCGATACATAAATCGCTTTTCTCCGCGATCCTTCAATTTCTTCTCCTAAATGCCCTTATTGGACTATTTCATTCGTCTTAACCATATCTGGAGCCACTGTTTGGTAAACGAATGGAGCGTTCACTTATTGAGATCACTTTTATTCTGTTCGAAATTTAAACTTACATATTTAATCGTTTAATCTTTGGTTTCTAGGGATTAGCAATTAAAATATTAATAAATTTTTAAGCAACCGAATAATTAAATAAAACATTTGTTATGAAAAGATCTTTGACACTTACTGCTTTGAATTTATACACATTACTTAGGCTAACAAAAAGTGCAATTATCATGTATTACGTAATAAAAAGTCCTATATAAAAATTGTAAAGTTTTCTGTTTCAAGATTATTATTTAAGTAAATATTTTAACATAAATGCTATTATAAATATGGACAATATAGAATAACAATTAGACAACTTACGAAGAAATAAATAGTTATCATGTCAGTAACATTATCGTATAGCTTTGAAAAGATCATTAATTAATGCTTGTATTGCCATGTTATTTTATACAGAGTAGTACATACTCCTATGAGTAAGAATTAGCATGAAGCAATTACTGGGCACGCGAAAGTCTTTTCGACTCCTCAATCTGTGCTTGTAATTAGAACTCGTGTCAGAACTAGAAGTTTTAAATCATTATTTCCATGATAAATCAAGAAGATTGAAATTGACGTAAAATTTTTAAATTTGGTAAAAGACAGATAGAGATGAAATGTTTAAGTGAAATAATTTGTGATAATAATCTTGAGTAGTAACTATGGTAAATGGAATTATCTACCTGTTCAGCCTTTGGAGTATGCGAGATAAAAAATGAGCTTAGCAGAGAAGGCAAATGAGGTGTGTTTTGCGCATTGTATAAACAATGCGACAATACATACTTCATAATCTTTGTGCCAGCTCAATGAGATATTATCTATCCTACTATGTAGTTATCAACGCCCGGTGTCTTTTCATTAATCCGTTGACGATTTACGGTTTCGAATTATAGTCAACGGACCTGTAATATGATGATGAATAATGTCGACTATCTTGTTGATGCTTATCCGATGAATATTTTGCTCCTAAATATCAAATTTAATTGGACTCGGTGTAAATGAATTTATCCCTCTTTGACGTGTCGAACTAACTTACACTATTATTTCTTCATAAATTCTCCTAGTTTTGATATATTTTAATTTTAAAAAAGTAAAAATTATAATCATGTAAAATAGTATTTTATTATAAAATAAACATTTTTCTTTAAATTTCTGACATGTTATTTCGAATACTTAACTGAATAGAAAATAGTGAAATCATTATTTATTTAACCTTATATAGGTGATTTTTTTAGTAAAATTTAATAATTGTTGACATTCTATTATAACATTATTGTATGTATAGTGGTTACATGCAATGATAATTAAATTTTAAAAACGTAGTTATTTAGAAAAAAGGTTAAAAATAATAAATAGATATAATAATAAAATGTAGTTACAAATTTGCTTGCAGTGTATTTATAATTTAGTTTAATTCATATATGATTAGTATTGATATACATATATCATTGAATTATTATTTAAAAGAGTTTAAAAATCAACTTAAGTCAATCGTTTATTTACAAACTTTTCAATTACTTTCTAATTTCTCAAAGCTAAGAACGAGACAATTATTATCAATAACATTTTCGCTCGATGGCTTTTCCGCTAGGAAATATCTAGATATAATATGAACGGAAGTGAAACGATGTATATATACACGTGTATTTGTAGCTCATCCGCTCTTAGTCATACTAAGGGGCAGAAGCTGTGGTGTGGTGGTTCGGGTCCACGTAGGTGCCGACACCTTCAACCGACAGCGGTTAAGCGGTTTGGAGGTCTCTCTTGCCATTTCTCTGCAATACAAAATATTCAAACGATTTAGTGACAGTGCCAAGAGTTCAGTCTGACCTGTGCTTTCTTTTTATATTTGACTCTCTTGTTAGACGGTTAAGCTTTATCGCGTCCGTGATAACCTGTCTGATTGAGATCTTTCTCCTCCGTCTCTTGCTTCTGATTTTGTCATTCGCGCTGCTTCCCAGTTACTTTAAACTATTTTGGATTAGAGCCAGAACTCCTACTATATTGCCACAATTTCTTTCGTTTTTTTTGTTGTCTTTTTTTTCTATTGATCAATTTCCTCCTGTTATACTCGTCGCTTGAATTTTCTATTTGTTCATCTCTCTTTCATTGTTTCTCACGCCAAGTACTAATTGCTAAGTACATATCGTTTCAAATTAAATATTATTATTATTAGAAACATAATAATTTAATACTGTCCTTTATCTATGATAGTTTTTTGATATTTCTTTCCATTATTTCCAATTGCATATACTGTAAATTGAATATCGATTGTTTCTATATTTGATTTCTGACTAATACAAAGAAAATTGTATGAAATATTTCATGTAAAATGTTATTTATGGAATGTACATTTAAATGAAGTTGGAAAATACTTGATTTTAAAATTAATAGATTCATGAAGTCCCAAAATAACAAATACAATTAGGAAATCTCAAACCTGTAGTTGCTACTTCTATTATTTGAATAAAATAAATTTTAAAAACATACGAAGATGATATAGAAATCTTTCATATTCAATGACAAAATGAAAATTATAATACATGTATTATTTATAAATTCTATTAGAATTATTATAAATTAAAGAATCTTATTTCGACACTAATTGAAAAAATGAGAATAATCAGTATAGTAGTATAGTCTAAAAATCTTTTTTTTAATTTTAACAAGAAGATTATAAAAGATAATCCAATGATATCAATAATACGTAATTTAGTATGTTTCATACATACAAATACAAGTATAAAAAATGCTTATAAAAATACATGCTACTAAATGAGTTGATTTTTTATACGGATTGTTAACGTAACGACTTATTAATGATAAAAACAAGCTATATTATTAGTTACGTTAAGTATTTTTTAGCTTCCATGTAAAAATATACTTCTTAAATAATTGTTACAGATGCCTGATTATTCAATTCATGCATGTATACATTTAAATACTCAGATTTATATGGTGGCTTTGATATAAAGATTATCCGACCATTCCCAAACTGAATTAAAAACCAAACAAAAGGAGCAAAAAAAGAGAATATTGTTAAAAAGGTAGATATTTATAAATACGAGGTAAGAAAAGTGTTTGAATTTAAAGCTTCAAACTACAAAAAAAATACTTCCATTTCTGAAAAACTGAAGCATTTCAGAATTTTGAAAAGTAACCAGTGCTATGATCTTCAGTTCTGTTCACATAGTGTAAAACATTGATTACTATTGGACAATTCGATATATGTGAACTTTAGAAAACCCTTTGTAAACATTTATGAAAATTCTTACATTTCTACGATTCACATCTTTGTAGAATACGGCTGATGCTTAAATAGGAAAAACTTTCGAAATAATATTTCTCAAAAATTTTTGTATAAACTATATCCTAAATACATATATGATAAAAATGTTTAAAAAAAATGAGGAATTAAAGTAAGCATACAGTATGTTTAAATATTCATACAGTACCATTTTGTATTAGTGATATATAAATATATAAACTGTAAAAAATTTAAATACATAATAGTTTTTGTTGAAGTAATAATGCAATACTTCATAAATGCAAATAGCTAATTTTAGTCTACATAAAAAATATATCCTTTTATTAAATTAAAATATCTATACAATTGCTTAAAAAATTGTAATAAAAATCAATCATTGATTTAAAAATAAATAAATTGTATTACATAAAAATTTTAAATTCAGAAAATAGAAGAATGCAATTATAAATGTATAATTTATCCAGATGAAATTCTGATACCTAAGTAAAAATTGTGATATAACGTTTATTAGTAGTACGTAAAGATTATTTACTGTTCATGATTTAAATAACAGTATGTGTGCAAAACATAAATTGTATAGATATTATTATTTTATTAAGTAGTAAAATATAAAATTTATAATTTTAAAATTTAAATTGAATACTGCGAGTTGTATGAGAAATAAAAAATCTACAGTTAAAAAGTTGTGAGTTTGTAACAAAACACCGAATGCAACTAGGTATCAAAAAGTACATGAAGTTGATATTTATTTCTTATGCATGATATTCTTAGCTCCATCATTATTCTAAATATTTAATGAATTTTAATTTATTTTTCTTATATTCAGTGCACAAAAAATGTTTTATTCATTTTAATATTAAAAAAGCTTAGTTATTACACATTTTAGAATAGAAACTATGAAGACAATATTTATGGATTATATAAATTTAATTAATTAATTTGAACATTATTAAGTGTTTACCGAATATGCCTACCTACTTATGGTTCTGATTCGTATACTCATAAAAGTCAAGGTTATAATACTATGTTAATGGTACATGCGCTCTCGTTGTTCCTGGGTTGAAAGTTCGTTTCCGCCCAGACGCTACTATTTATTATTGGGGCAATTTGCATTAATTAGCGTAATCTGGCTGCAGCGGGTGGTTCAGTACCACGTTTCAGTGGTATGCTAACGATAAAGTTGCCTGACATCGTAGTACGGTAATGGCAGGTGCGGGATGGCAGGAAAATTTAGGCCCACTAGAAGGGGAAAATCTTAGAGAAAGATTTGGTGGTCATGAGGTGCTGAATTGTACAACCACATACTATGTTCCGAGATCGTATTCCTGATTACATTAAATATTTTATTATGTAATACACTACCATTTTCATCTCACCGCTGGCTTTATTCGTCAGATTTTTCAATGTTTTTTTTTTAATTCATTTGATGTTTTTTGGAAAATCTCAAAACTTAGCAACTCACCGCATCATAGAATAAAAATAAAAAAAAATAATTTAAAAGTGAAAATCTTTTCTAAAAAGTTGATTAGCGTAAGATATCTGTACAATGACTTTTTTATTAAAGCTGTATTATTATTTTTTTCTCGGATAGATACATAATAGATAAATTCGCTGGTTCATATTGAAGGTCAGTAGTTGTTTTGTTCTTTTAAGTATAGACAAAATAATCATAAGCTTTATTTCTGAATTTTTATATATAAGAATGTTTCTTCACTTATTTCTATTTACATTCTTTAACGCAGTTTCACTTATTATTACCAATAAAAGATTATGAATTCCTATAATATAGCATTTTAAAACAGTTTACATATAAATTATATGTGGAATAAATATCCGAGATATATATATTAATTCGATATTCGTTATTTATGTCTAAAAAAATTGATTATTTTGTACTAATTTAAAATTAAAATTAAATAGAAAAATTATAGAAGTTCTTTTTTTACTATTAATGAAACTAAAATATTTTAATATTTAATTTAATATGTTTTTTGTTTATCTTAGAAATATACTAGTTCAATAAATATAAGACATATTTATGTTTGTTCATACATGCATACACGTTTGTATTTTATAAACATTACATAAGAATGTTCTATATTGATTTATTAATTATATAAAAATTGTAATTATTATGTTAATTAATAGTATATTTGTCATTTTTAAAATATTATTTGATATATATGGGAAATTGAATTTTAAAAATCCCACTAACTACTGTACGCTGCACAGTATACTGATAATTTTTATAAGAATTTTTAAAGCAATAACATATAATTATTTGATACAAGACACATATTTTTTCAAATAAAAACAATCAGGTTGATATTCCTAATAATTTTATTTAAAAAAGAACTTTGTAACAGAATTAAAATTTTTTTACTTCAATTAGAAAGAATATTAACTGATAATTAACTGATCGAAAAAAAAAAATTTAATTTGGAAATTTATATTGAATTAAATATTATATATTTTTTTTATTTTTGTAATAATTGTTTCTGATTTTATTATTAATTATTATATGAGTTTATTATTATTGAAAAAAGTCAATTTTTTACAACAATCAAATCTTATGTGGAAATTTTGTATTCAAAATTTAGAGTAATCATACAGAGTTCTGTATGATTTAATTTTCTTTCTATGCTGTAGATTAATGAATGTTAATGAATTATATATTTGCAGTTCTATAATTCTCAAGATTTCATACTTATAAAGTGTCTTCAAAATTCTTAACAAGTTATAAACCACTGTAATTGATGGAATAAATTCAGTTTAACGGATATATATTTTAGTATTAATTGCTCTAACTAATTTATAATAGCAATAATATTAAATGTTATTTGATTAACTTCTTCATATTAACATATTAAAGTAATTTCTATAAAATCTAATAAATAATATAATGAAAATGTGAAATCCCTATTAAATGATATTATTTAGATATAATATATATTTCATAAATTATATTTATTGCTTCTAAAATGCAAATTATTGTACAATAAAGTATAAATTATTATATATCATAAAAAAGTGTATGGATTTATTTTTTAAGATTTTTCAGTATAATGAGTTTACATTAAAATGAGTAAGTATAATTGTAAAAACAAGTACCTGAGTATCAAAAAATATTTTAAAGTTTTATTACCAGTGTTTTGTAAGCCTCGAGAGGTTCGACCATTACTTTTTCCTTGTGGTGATATTTTATCCAGACTAAACGATAGATACTGGTATTTTAAACACTTGGAATAAGAAAAAAAATAGTAGGGCTAAAGGATTGTTGGGCCTGAGAGAAAAGATACTGAGAGACAAAGAAACATAGATAAAATCAGCCGAAGCTTCTAGTCTGCGGTTGCAGTAGTTCGCCCGTACTGCAGAATTGCCATTTTCAGGTCTTTCTCTGTTTCACTCCCTTAATCCCAATACCATAAATTAACTTGGACAAAATTCGATGTGCTAGTGGCCATATACAGAGCTACACTTTCTTCAATAAAGTTGGAAATTAGGGGAAAAACTGCTACTTCAAGTTGTACCATTAATCTAAGAATTCGTACAGTTTAATTCTTTCTTCGCTCAAGCAAATATATACGTAATAGTGAGAGAAAACAATTTATCTTTCATTTTTTAATTTTTAAAAATGAAAATCATATACTTTTTAAACCTATTTATCAAAATTTAATTTACATATTTGCTACTGATTAATACTGATTACTTGCTACTGAATAACAATTTAGATACATATTTTAAAGTAACAATTGTTCAAGTACTAATTATTATTTCCTTTTTTTATATTTATTAAATCATGATATCAAGTAATTTAAAGTATTCTAACAGTAATTTTTCTTAATGATTCAGTATTATCCATAAATCATTATCTTAAAGTTTCTACTACTGGCTATTATAAGATATCTAAAATGGTGACTAAAAAAATCACTCTGTTTTTATTCGACTTGTTTTATATTTCCTACTCGAGAAAAATTTGGTTGTTCTATTTATCCATAAATAATTTAAAATTTAATAGTCACATTAATAATTAACAAATGTAATCGACGTAAAGCAATTCGTAATAGATCGCACAAAATAAATATTAATTAATCAAAAAATTTAATTTAATTTATTTATACGTTAATTTTTTTTAATTAGGTTATTTAATTTAGTTTTTATACGTTAATATTTTTTAAATTTAGTTTAGGGAATAGAAATTTTAATAGATTTAACGGACCGTATAGTTTTTATGTTTATGAATAATAACCTATATATTTTATATTTATAAAATTTTTATCAAATAATTAAAAAAGTTGATGAGATATTTAAAAACGGATATTTGCTAAAAAAACTTAAATTGATCATTAAATATTTAATTACAATTGTTTTTAAAACAATTTATAAGATGTTAATTAATAATTTAAAAAATGTATAAATTTAAATTAAACCAAATGTAATGAGTTATAAATAAATAATGTTATTATCAAATAAATTAACTATCAATCTTTGAAAACATCTTTGCTTTTTGAGAAACTTGTAAATGTAAATTGAATAGTATTTACTATGGATAATTTGAGTTTAGCCAACATTAATTGACATGATATTTACATCTAAATATATTTTCATTAAATTTTTTTAATATGTTTATAAAAACATTACACTTATGGTGAAATTACATTACAATTAGTGGTATTGTAAACAATATCTAACATAATTTGTTTTAAACATATTTGAGCTCAAACTATTTAATATCAAGATAATTGATTACACTAACTTACTTAAAGAATAGGATATACTAACATTTGCACTAAAAATTGTCTGTTATAAGGAGATGCTTATTAAACAAAAATAAAATACTAAGAAATTGTTTTGAATCATGTTTATTATTTTTACAAGTATAATACATTGGCATTTTATAAATTTTATTGATCTCTGTTTATTAATATTTTAAAAATATTTTGTAATTATTAAAAATTATTCTATGTTTGATATATTTTTTATATGTATTTTTTTAAATTTGATATTTGAGTTAGATATTTTTATGATATATTTTTTAAATTCAATAAGGTAGATGTTGTAGCCACTGTTTTTTATCTTTATTTAATTTTCTTATAAGCACAGACATCTCTATACTGCTCTTAATAATTAATTGGAATTAAAGAAAAGCAAAACTAGTTTATGGTACAAATTGGCATACAGCTTATAGCGTAAGTATAATTTTAGTAATGTTATACGCAATAGTTATATATAATTATATACTAAATAAACTATTATTATTATATAACTTTATATAACTAATAACATTAAAATAATTCAGATTCATTATAAATTAATTAATATTAAATAAATAATTAATAATGCTTGAAAAAAAATTATTATAAAAACTATAAGAATTATTATAGTTAATATTTTTCTTATTAATCATAAAGAATAAATTTTTCTACTAGTTCACTAGTTTATTTATGTAATTAATGGCTGAAAATATTATCGATCAAGTCTAAATTAAAGATGATTTATTGTAATTAACAAAATCTAATTTGAATAAATATTTCTGTAAATAGAAATTTCGTTTCTGAACATGGAAATTGTGGATTTGAATTGATAAAAGACTATATAAATAAACAGTTTTTTTAAAACATTATAATATTTATATAAATTGAGTTTAGAATGATCTAAAAAAGTATTTAAATAAAAAACAAAAATAATAACTCAATAAATAGCTACATAAAATATTTAAATAAGCGCAGGTTAGTATTTGGAATTTTTCAGCTAAAAAAATGTATGAAAGTAAGAATATGATTTTGTTTTTAAGAATTAAACTTTTTTTACACTGCAAAAATTATTTTTTTAAAAACTTATAATTTTATTATAACTAAATTTTAAAGTATGAATAACAAATTTCATAAGTGCAAATATAAATTTTAATTTTAAAATTCATACATCTAAGCAATAGATACAAGCAATGTATGATAAAAATGTAAGAAATTAGAAATTACTAAAAAAATTATTTTTTAGTAATTGTTTTTTTTTGTATTTTTAATGATAGTTTATCAATATCAGTTAATATAAACATAGATTAAGTTCCCTTTAGTAGTTAAGTAGATGAATATGTTCAATGACTTTCTTGAATAATTTAAGAGGTAATAATTAAAATTATATAATAAAATTCACTATTAAACTCTATGAAAATTAATATCCATGCAATATCACTTCATTAGTTAGACTTATTACTAATTATATAAAGTAAAAAATTAAAGCTGAAATCCTATTTATCTTTTTCTCTCCATTCATTTATCCATTTATAGAAATTAAAATATAAGAATAATTTATATCCAATCCCTTCAAGAATTACGGTCAATTTGGAATGCATAAAAAGGCGGTAAGATTAGGATATAAGTTGAATTAAAATAGAGACGAGTGGCTTAAGATAAATTAGGCATAATACCAATACTAGCTCGCTGATAGCGCCAGAAAAAGAAAAGAGAAGGATCTCTTGTATACGTAACTGGACGGCTTTGTAGACAGTTTCTCGGTAGCACACTGTATACTGTATATTAATGACTTTGTCTGTGTGCAGAATGCATGGAATCCTCTACATATATCAGAGGTTCACAATGCCCAGTGACGTACAATAGTCCGCATCAATTCGGATGAGTCAATCACGACTGTATCCTAATTCTGCTCGAAACATTCCCACATATTGAACTATGAGTGTGGATATGTGTTGACAATGACGGTTTAAAGCAGAAATCCGTGTCAATGATTAAATGCTTGTTCGCT
Organism: Kradibia gibbosae; assembly: GCA_018907135.1. Lineage (NCBI taxonomy): Eukaryota > Metazoa > Arthropoda > Insecta > Hymenoptera > Agaonidae > Kradibia > Kradibia gibbosae. The sequence goes on from JACCHX010000001.1 coordinate 43,875,678, forward strand.
ACTCTCTTGCTCCATTGCTTCCTCGGATCTTCACCCTCGCTATCACCCTATTTAAAGCTTCGCAGCTGCCTCCTGTATAACTCTTATGTGTCATCAACAGAAGAGAAGGTACGTATTGTTCGGTATTTTAAGTGTTTATATATTTTACGTATGTATTTCATAAAATTAGGAGATCTACGATTTCTACTATTATTGATTACAATAAAAGCCTTTAAGTCATATTTATGTTGTCGTTGATTTTATATTAATCTATTTTTCTGTCTTTGAATTTTTAATCAATGCACCAACATTAAATTTAAATACGTTTAAATTTAAATCTACGTATCACTGTTATATGTGCCTGTACTATAAATAAAAGGTTATTTTTATAAATTTATACAATGGTTATTTAATTTAATAATAAAAAGTTAAATCATCTAGTATATATATATTATTATTTATTAAGTATTTTTCTATAAATCATAACGTTTGCAAAATATTGGCGTAAAGTATATTAGTGATTATAAGAGACATATATGTTAAGTCATTTACTTTTCAAAATGAGGACATCTATATTAACCCTAGCATTTTACCTTCTTGAGCGCTATCATAGTATCACTAAAAAATATTGTATTTTTTATACAAATTTAATAAGTTTGGACAAAACATCGACTTTATAAAATTTTTAATGGCTCAGAGGGTTGTCGAATGTATAAAATTATATCGATCCCCATGAATCAATTACGACAATACAAATGTCCGAATCTATAAATTTTTCAACAAGTATATCATTTATTACTGATTGGCATATTCATAAATGAATACAAAAAGTAATTTTGGAACATACATAAATAAATTAACAATGGCAATTCAATGGAAAACATTGTCAGTAGTCATAATTACGACTGATAATGACATGATAAGGCAGTAGCAATAATAAATTAATAATTATAATTTTGCTAATTAAAGAGCCTAAGTTTTTTATGAAAAAATCAAATTGATAATATTGAATACAAAATTCAATCATTGAAAAATAATTGTGGTTCTTTTCATTATTTCTTTAGTACTAATACTGATTGTCAATATAACTTTAAATATTATTTATTTACTTAATGCATTTTAAAAAAATGAGTAGATTAGGGATGAATATTTTTTCTTAATTTATTTCATAAAAAAGTTTATATACACAACTTAAAATTAATTTTCTTCATAAAATGTCCTCAATACATAAGAATTGTTGCAAGTAAGTAAAATATGAAGTTTATAATAAAATATTAAACAACTGAATTCAAGCAAGTCATGTTTCTGATGGAAGTATTTGTCTTAAACAAAATCTTCTTTATAACAATTAATATAAATTTAAAACAAATTTTGGCTAGCAGATTTTGATTATGAAAAATTTTTTACATGCAGAGTTGAAAGTTGAATGTGTATTTTATTGTATTTATATTTATATTTAATTGTAATTATGTAAAGTTTTCAAACGACAGAAAAACGTCAGAGGGAAACTAAGAAATGTTTACAATGATGATGTATGAAATACTTGAAAATTAAACTACTTTAAATTTGGGATTAAAAAATAGGATTGTATTATAACAAATATAAATTATGAATAGAAATAACATTTGCACGAATCTATTGAGTTATAATAAAACATCATGTGCAAAGATTAAAACACGCTAATAATAGCTATCACAGCGCAACTCAATAGGATCTAAAATAAATATGTTTTACACCTACATTATTAAAACGTTCAATTAACGTAACGCTTATTACCCCTAGTATCCTATCCAAAATATGTCGAGCACACCAAGTTAGGCAGTTCCATTTCAAGCACTGTAAAAACACGCGACACGCTCGAGTGTTAATAACACATTATTAAATGTGCGCTCATTCCGTAATTGAATATTCTAAAAACTGACCTTCAGTGATTGCATGGGTACACATGATGAGAAGAAGCAGGTGTGACAGCCGTGACGGCCTCGACGCCGGGACGACGCGATTCGGCGACATCCATCTAGGATATTAGTACAACGCGACGGAGAAAGAACCAAGGCGCGTCGGGCTCTCGCTGCTGACTGGCACGAGGGATGCGCAACGGCTCACTGGTGTTAGGTCAGGCCGCCGCGACCCTCGACTTTGAGGCAGTCATGGCCGCATCCGGAAAATGCCGCATGCGCGTCCGATCATACAAACTTGAGCCGTGATAAAAAATACTCAACTGCGTTGTTCCGTTCAGTCAGATTTGCTTGAATTACGCTCAGTACTGTGATTTTTCTCTCCTAGTCTTTTTATGGGTAACTGATATTATATATACCATCCTAGTCTATTTCTTACAGATGCTGAAGATTTAGTTTTGATAAATATCGTTTTCAATTTAAGATTTTTTAATTCATGCTCAATTGGCTTACATTTTGGATATACTAAATTAAATGAAAACTGTACATTAAACAATTTCTGTAATGAATTCGATATCTACTTTAACCTAATTTAATATCCTTATTAATATTATTCAATTGTAAATGAATATTTATTTTGTTGTTTTACACATTTTAATACAAAATCTCAGGAATACGTGTATATGTCTATACACTCCTCAATAATAATAGGTATCTATATTGAATATATATTAAAATTAAAAAAATTTTTTCTTTCTTCCAATCATGAATAAAGCTGTTTTTTCTTATACCTTTTCATACATTCGATTAGTTTGTTCATGTTAACGTTATTACACAGACTTAACATGGAAAAGCTGGCAAGGTGTCGATAAAACAGACCACGAAAATTGTAAAGGTGATTGACATGTAGAAGAGCTATTAAAATGTACTAAGAAAAATAATTAGATAAGAAAAGACTAAGCAATTATGTACTAAAGGAAAATGATTTAATGGAAATTTTATACAAAAATAATTATTGATAGGTAATTTATAATTTATATGAAATAAAAAAATTAAAAGAGTTACATACCTATAATGAATTTAATAGTAAAGTACGTATTAGAAAAAAAAATTGAAAATAAAGAAGGACGAAAGATAGACATTCAAACATTAAATATTGTAATAAAAAGTGAGAAGATAGATCGAGACATAATTAATCAATTACTCTAATATTAAATTCTATAAAAAAAGATTTGCATTTCTATGCATTAAAGATACTTTTATTGTTAAATACTTTGATCTTTATAACTATATCATATTTTTAAAATAGAAATTTTTTAACTTAAATAATAGTTTTTATATTAAATTTTAATATCATACTGTCAACCAAATATTTTTACTTTAATTATTTTAAATATAAATGTTACTGTTGAAATAATAAGACGCTACATAACATTTTATAGTTTTATAATTAAATCCCATATGATATTCTTTTATTTTAATGAAACTTATAAAAGACATAGTTTTATAAAAATCTTTTGAAAATTATGGAATTGAAATTTGAAAAAAATAAATTTTAGAAACTCATTAAAAATTAAGATTTAACTGCTAAGCTATATTAAAAAAAACAAATCTTAAATCAGTAAGTAACAGTTTTATTAATTCCGTAATTAAGTACATTTAATATATGGATTACATTTTAAATATAATAATGGATTCATTAAATTTATAAAAAAAACATACAATTAATCACATTACTAAAAATTGTTTTAATTGCAAACAAGAAAATATTTTGATAAAAGTATAAAAGTACCATGAAAGTAAGTATTATATAAATATATTTGATACGAAAGTGTAAAGTATTTTACCCTATAATGAAAATAAAGGTAAAACGATATTTTTGATAAAATCAGCAACTTCAACTGTAAGAAATAAGTAAACTAATTTAAATTAATGAACAAGGTTCTAATGAAATTAAAATATTATATCAAATTGTAGTAAAAAATATATACTGAATAATAACGGGAATATTATAACGAACAAAATGCAAAGGAGAGTAGATAATACTTAAAATTTCTGCAATATATAAGAGAAGAGAAAACATTCAAAATATGTAGAAAATGAAAGGAATATTAACAAAAATGATAACAAGTTCGCAACCACATTGTAAATAAAAAAAGAAGAAAATAGATGAATCTACATACAATGAACTCTATAAATTTTTATTTTAAAAGAAAACGAAAATATCTTAGGAAAAGTATGAGAAATGCGAATACAGGACTGTTATTAAAATTATATTGAAGTGCCTATTAAAGTAACAGGAAGATATAAATGTGAAAATAAACTCAAAGCAAAGAAATTCTCGAAAATGTCTAAATAAAAAAATATATAGTATCTAATAAAAAAAGGTACAATATTAAGAGAATGTGAATAAACGAACTGAAAACTTAAATAAAATATGAATTAAAGATCAAAAGAGCAAGGCTCAGAAATTTTTAAGAATACTGTAAGATTAAGATAAAAAAAATGCAAAGCGTAAAATATAAAATTATAATAATCGAGGCAGAAAAAATGAAGAGTAACACATTATACAATGTATTACATCAAAAAAAGATATAAATTTCAAATCAAAGAAGTAAAAAATAAATAGCTGATAAAATTATTATAATTAAATTAAATGAACTGATAATATCTAAAAAAATTTAAACAGTACAATAGGATGTACTCATGTACACTTGTAGTTATTACTTATAAAAATTAATTATAAAATACTCTATTGTTAGGTACTATTAGGGAGTTATATATCTTATATATGTACAGGCGTGTTTTCATGATAGCGATTTTACAAAAATTAATAATTATAGCCCCTGATTTTTTTAAGATTTAAATAATTTTTCAAACCCTAATGAAAGGTGACTCACTACGCGTACACTTTCGTTCGTGAAATACTTCGTATATGTATTAATGTATTGTATTACCACAGCTAATAGTATATATAATTAAAACTTTCTTGAAGGTTTCTATGCATAAAGAATAAACCTGAATATTGTGTGAAATAATGAGAACCTCGTTTAAAATTTATAAAACTTGCTTAGATCAATTTAAATTCTTATTTTGAAAATTTAAGTGTTCAATACAAAATAATTATTTAATTATGAATTTAATATATTAAGGAGACAGCAAGTATTTAAAAAATAATGTAAAAAAATACATTAGAAAACATGATTTTAGTATCATTATGAATTGAATTTGTTAAAATTATTTTAAGAAAATATTGGACAATCAATATTTTTATTCATGAAACCTATCTGTTTTTACATTAATTGTAATTTAGTCGTATATATATACATAGTAACTCTTCTATTATCTAACAAATGGAATGGGTCATCCCAATACCATAACAAAAATGCGCCCCGTCATACAAACACTTTACTGTAAAATGAAGTGCCGTAGTTCCAAGTTTTTTTTTATGTGACTTGTGCATTTCTTGGAATTTTTCACGCTCTGCTTAATACCGGGCCTTACTCCCGTCTTATTGCAGTTGGTTAAACGTTCGTGAGAGCGTTTACGTGCGTGCCATACACTTTCTCACCGATCTTTATGCTTCTTGGTAAGCTTTGCTTTTTCCAGAGTGACAGTGTAAAAGAGAATAATAAAGTGAGAAAAGCTCTTACTTGAAGTTTTTCATTAAATAAAGATTACGATCATCGTTAAAATACTCAAAAAAAACTATTAGTATCTTCTATTATGTTATTTATTGTTTTCAAGAATATTTGTTCATTGAATTTGATATTACGTCTACTCATTACTACGAAAAAATAAGCTAGCCTTTTAATTATAGTATTTTATTCAAGATATTTGAAATTTCATTAATATTTTATAATTGGTAAGATTATTGTATATATATATATGTGTCTGAAAAAAATACGTGTATCGGAAAGAAATGATATTTACATTTAAGAATAAAATCACGCTTGTGGTGAATTAATTTAATTATTAGTTTACGGTTGCATTATTGTATTTAGACAAATTAAATAAATTCCTTTAGGTAAAGTATTATTGCATTGGTATTGAAAGGACATAATGAAAGTCTTATTATCATTATTAATATTATATATTAACAATATTGGCAAAATAAGAGTTTGAAATAATCATTGATTTAAAGTTGAAAGAAAAATTGGAAAAGTACAATTTCTTATTTGATACTTTTAAAATGAGCGTATTAAAATACACTCGGTCAAGCTGTGAGTACGAAACTTTTGAATACAAACTATAATGAAGATTTTTCTTTCCTTACTCCGCAAAATTTGCATCATAAATAAGTCCTAGAAAATTGAAGAAGTAAATTGAATACAAGGATAGAGAAAAAGAGATGAAGATAAACAATATGAGAGATTGTACGATTAAGATGAGAAGAGACATCAGTGACTGGGAAATGGGTTAAAGATATAAAAGATAGCAGAGATCGAGAGATAGCAGAACCGAAGTGTATGTACATTTTCAGTGAAATATCTACAAGTTCATTTCCTGCTTGCGAACTAAGGCGAGAAATGATTCGATTTTCGCTAAAGCGTTAAGAGGCATCCAAGGTCTTTTGCTCGACACCTACTAGAATATATAGTATTCGCGGACTCGTGGAGAGTTTATTCGCGTCAGAACAGAATCCCTAGATTTTCCACTGCTTCGGAATATTTTAACCTCAAATTTATAACTGAGCGAATAACTCATTTTTTAGTTTTTTTTCGGTCCTTAAATAATTCATCATCTCATGAATCGTTTTACTTAAAGCCTTACTCACTATAACAATGGCAGAAAAAGCATTTATGATTACTCAACTGATATTTGAAATTAAATGAAGCGAATTCTAATACTTTGACGATAATAAAATTTTTATAAATAATAGAGGTTCTTTTTTTAACTTTTTTTTTCATTGGTGAGATAAAAATAAAGCTTCTACACTTTAAACAGTAATATTTCTGTTTTTAAAATGTAAAAAAAATTTAGAAATGAGAATAAAAGCTCTTTACCCTAACGCGCCTGGAAAGATAAATTAGGGTTTTAGGGACCCGGGGATGCTCATGGAAAAGTCATCCAAAAGAGGAACATATGAGAGTGCAGTGTAGACGAATACGTGAATGCAGAGTCCACAGGGGAGAATCTTATAGAGATTCTGCGCCTGTGAATACGTGAAGGCAGTGCGTGAACAGCAAATTATTTAAAGCAGGTACTAAAGCAGAAAGGCTTAAAAAAATTGAAATGCTGGATTGAAATAAACATGAAAACATTGTACTTTGTGTTAGTTTAAGAAACATTGTGAGCAGCGTGAAGCGAAAATTTCGAGGAACAAACCACTAGATGGCGAGCAGCGACCATCTCAATTTAAAAGGGTTATGTGACTGATACAATGCACTTAGTGTATAAATAAAGACACAAAAGTGAGTAGCTTAATTTTTTGGCTTGATATAAGCAGTAATCTATATTAGTTGCGTAACGATTAAAATAGAGCGACCGATATTTTTAATTATTGTATAACGTGTATATGCCATATTACGTAATAATGTTTAACAACTATGCAAATAAAAAAAATAAAAAAATCTTTATATTCCGTGTTATCTTATTCGCTGTAAAAAATTGTAAAACCAATTATTCTTACAAAAATATTTTGAAAAAACTGCTCTATTTTTGCATTAAGTATCTGTAGTAAAAATATTCTTGATGACGCGATGAAAATAAGATACAAAATTTGTAGCAATTTAAATTGGCTATTATGCGTATGTTGCAATAGGATTATCTAAGAGGGCAAAACCTTTTAGTTTGAATCGATTGACTATGTAATTTTACTCCTTAGGATTAGAATTATGTCTCCAAAGAGCAACGCTATAGATAAAACTATTGAGAGAGTCTGGATATTTATTTAATATAGCTATAATGATATTGGTTTTTATTTAACAAGTGTTAAATCTGGTTAATAAGAATATTTCATTTTGTATCTGTTTCAAAAAATGTGACAACATCGCTAATATAAAATAATACAAAAAGAATGCCATATACGTAACTGCTGGTATCATCGAAGTATATAAGATTTCTATTAAGAACTCCAAGTAATTTACGACTATAAAATATAACAATACATTCCCAGATTTGCGGAAAAGGATTATATGTAAAGTAGCAGTGATTTCTGCATGCCCTAACTGTTATTATTAATTTAGTTAAATACTACATCAGGCTGAGATGTTTCTGATTAGCAATATAACCAAGAACTAAAATATTTTGTACAGTGTACAACAAATTTGTTAAAAAATTCAGTTTTTGTATAAAAAAGTTCTTGATAATCAATGAATGAGTTTACATCTGGTGAAATAAATAAGATAAGATTAGAAATAATTATGTTCAAATCATGAATGAATTGAGCAGGTCAGGAGAGCAAAATAAGATAACTCATAGACATTTCAAATTATCTTAATTTTATTTATTTTACAGAAACAAAAATGGAAGAAAATCGCAAAGCACGTAAAAAACCTGGAAACACAAATCTCAATGAATCGTAAATAATAACGCTTTTTTATTTCAGTAAATGTATTTATTCAGTACCCTTAGATGAGAGTACTGTTATAGTTATGCTGAAACATTTTTGACAAGATTTTGGTTTACAATACAATTCCCATGATATATTCTACGCAACAATCTTGGCCAATCTTTGATAATTGCATACTCAACGTACCATTTTAGTCGAGACTGGAGATTGAAATCTGAAGTGGTAGATTTTGGCATTTAGATTTCCATTCATCTATCACATGTTATTTCTCACGCTAGTTTATATATTTATCGTACAATATCTTTTTATATTAATCATACTCCACAGAAACGAAATATGCTTATTTTAAGTCTCCTTATGACCTAAAAGTTATAAATATTTAAGAAAATAACATTTGAAAATATGTTATAAACATGTAATATACAATGATTATTGTTAATGTGATCCGCATATTAAGAGTATTTTTTTACGATCGAATCCTCAATTTTGTTTTAAATATAATACATTTTTACTTTACCAAATGTATTCATTTTCCTTTGATTATCTAAAATAATTTGGAAATGTCCATAGCATCAGCTCTAAGATCCTTCTTGACAATGGCGACGACGCATGCAGTGAAGAAGAAGCATTCTAGGGAACCAAGGCAAAGCTTATCCCTGAGTGAAATCAAACCCGTTCGCTGCTCTAATATCATTTGCAATACAGTCAATCCTCATCGGCAGAATCCTTATGGTCACAATCGTTCGTCAAATTTTACAATCGTCTCTCCTTGACAACTTTTTTGCATTTCCTTGCATAGCTTTGCGGTATCAGGCATCATGCAAGGACTAATTTGCACCTGCACTCGTATCAACTTGATTTTAAGCCAAATTTCCGAAATTAACAATTGTACAGCTACTCTATCCTAAACACAGCTACTATATCCTAAACTATATCCCGTCTGCCTTTGCCAAATTAACGAATTACCCTGTGTTTAATTTCAAGCTGATTCAGATCTACGGATTCTTCGGTTTCTTGATAAAGGGAACAAAAGCGGAATATGTGTCATTGTACGACACAAATCGCACTTCTTATAGTGACTACCCTTATTTATTCATTAGGTCTCCGGTGTATATCCCCTACCCATCCAGTAGCCACTTCGGGGGTGGTACATGACATCCTGAATAAGCACTATGTGGACGACTGCAAGGTTCATTTGTTGTTATCTCCATTTTGCCATTTCATGAAAATAAAGTAAGCATTCCCGTGACAATTTTTTTAAGCCATCGAGGAATCACGGTATTTGGTAGTAATTGACAAGTAAGTCCTTTTCTTTACAATCTGGAATTATAAATGCAGTGAATCCTAGTATAAAGTTAGCTGGATCCGATGATAATGGTCATAGCAGTATTTAGTTTTGGCACGCTACTATTTTAGCAAGAATGGTACTAAATTCCTTGAAGGTAGAAGTCAAGTGTCTTCTGACTCTTTTTAGGTGATACTTTTGCAGAATTGTGAAACTCGCTTGAACCATTTTGTAGCTTAGAATCTCCACCTTTAAATGTTGTTGGGTTACAGCTGTATAGGCGTCATTGAATCCCTGTTTGGTTATCGAACTGCTGATAAGCGTTTAAAAAATTTTACGTCGTAAGCTAAGTTACTATAAAAAATAACCGGTGTTTGTCCTTAATGAGTTTATCCGTTGCAAGGCATTTAGAACCATAAAGCCTATTCGTTTGGACAGAATCTAAGGTAAAACAACGATTCTTACCAGAAACTCAAAACCCCAATTTTGGGGCCGTGCTACCTGTGTGTAATACCTTACTTAATGAATTTTTCGTAGGTCGATTCTTGATATCTTGAGAACCCACGCTTAGATTATGGCACCATCGATCAAGCTCCTTGAATTCGTTTTTTTAGTCGCTTTTCAAGTTGCGCTGTTAGTCGGTGGTAGTGCGGAGGGAAAATATACAAAGCGTAGGTTACACGGTAAAACAAGCGCATCGTCGAAGGGAAGGGGACGATGATTGCTGATTGATCGTTGCAAATTTAATTTCTATGATCGTTTTTTTTTTATATACAATGCTGAATATCTTTAGAGACTGCTTTACATAAATTTCTTTCAAAAAATGTAGAATCCATAAATTACACATGATTTTAATAGAATCATAAAATAAACAAACAAATTACCGAAAAATACTAATTTTAAATTAAACATAATCTATATTCAAATATTGCAGTCCAACGAAATATATACGGATCATCTATGCTAGTCACTAGTAATGTATCCTTATCTGGAGTACGAAATAAGGTTGCGATACTTTAAATACCTAACCTTCTAATAATATTGACAACGGACAGGGGAGTGAGATACAAGAAGGATCAATGATAGCACAAAATTACCCGTGAATAAACTACGAGTCTGTTGAATTACTTCTGGATTTCCGACGCTTTATATATATGTTGTAAAGATATAAAAAGTTAAAAAAAAACTTTTCATTGTTCACAAAATAATTTCAATCTTATTTTACAAAAGCTGATAGAATAAATTTTGATAACTAACTTAAGTTCGATTAACTTGATTTATTAAAAATTACAATATTCAAAGAAAAGTATAGCCACGAATTTTCTTTATATAGGATTACAAAGGCTACATAATGTAGAAATTAGTCAAGCACAACAAAATTTATCTGCTATGAGTTATCAAAATATCTTGGGAATAAGAATAAATTGAAAATCTTAATTGACCTATTATGGAGACCATCAAGTTTTTTCAGGCAAAATATTTGATTTATTCTATTAGAGGGAATCATTAAACTAGGCTCATTTTTTACTCATTATCTTTTTATAAACTAATTTAACAAAAGTATTGAAGATTTTTTTAATGAATTTTATGGATTAAAATATTATGCATATATGGAATTTTATAGTATTTACAAAATTTGAACACTAATAAATAAAATTGTATAATTTTTCAGCTAAATTCAACATCAGATTATTAAAAAAATAATTAAAAAAAAACAGTATATGTTGCTGTCCTAGTTTGTATGCATGTGGTCTAAAAATAAAAAACAAACGATTTGCTATTTTTTGCCAAGTTAATGCCTAATATTGCTACTTCTTTACTAAAAAATATATTGTTTCATGCATGTAATGCAGTTACATTAACATTTACATTTGGAACTGATATTTCCCACTACTATTTAATAAAAATATCACAAATATTTAAAGAAATGGTTTATTGTTTATTTTTATCTTTGAAATGAAATAAATTTAATTTATTTTAACAAATTTTTTTTTAAATAAGTGTAGTGAATTTGAAAATAAAATACAAGCGCTATATACATATGCAATTTTTAAAGTATTAATTAATATAACCTTAGCCAATCATGAATGAAATTTTATTTTTATTACAAATATGTTAAAATTTATCCAATTTTGATATATGGGGAGTGTTCATTCAGAAGTTGTAAAGATGAAGGTGCGTACAGGGGTTTCATGCTAAACTCAAATATTAATAGCATTTAGGTAATGGAATTTCTGGCTTGTGCGACACCCAACTATTCTAATATACATAATTAATAGAGGAAGTTTAAAAGAATTTTAACTCCTCTCTAACACGAACATAGCCAAACGTACTGGTAATCTATGCTTACTGTATGCAATATTGGCAGTTCAAGTATAAGCTTATAGTTAGTATGAAATTTAATATAAACTTTTTTATACATTTAAATATTTAAAAAAAAATTACATAGTACGAATTTCATTTTTTACATTTTATGAGAGAAAACTATTCTTTTTCGTTTACAAAATGAAAAGTATCTATGAATGACTTAGTAGTATTATTTATTTAAAAAAATAATCTACCTTAAATCCATTTTGATAGATCCATCTTTCATTTCATGGGTCTTACTCTCATTGAGAACCTAGACGAGATAGTCAAGACAAATGAGCAGTTAAAGGCAGGGATAACCAGGATAGAAGATAGGGAGAAATTGTATTCTTAACCATCAAATTGTACCACGAAGCTAGTGCAATGGCGTCGGAAATACTTTAGCTGGAAGAAACTTGGGAAAACAATCCTATTTTCTAGCACTTATTTCGCGCTCACTTAACCATTTTAGCCACCAGAGCCGAGGCGCTATGTTTTTTTCTACTCTAACGTCTTTTTTCCTGTATTTCTCGGTCTACTTTTCGTAAATTCCTTGTCTTTCACCACTATAGATCTATGTACGTTAAATATTTAACATTCTATGCAAAACTGTAACAATCTCTTCATGGTGAAAAAGCCTCTTTTATCTTCTTGATATACCTATTCGCTTTCTTCCACATCATCTGCCTATTTAAATAAAGCCGAATAAAATGAAACTGTCTCTATCGTTTTGGAATACAGTATTTATCGAAAAATTCCATGATATGCTTATGAATATGCATTTATGTATAAATTATATTTTACACATCTGGAATTGTACAAAAAAAAGATATATATATATGATAACACATAATGATTAAAAATCAGTAGTACACTTTAATAATTATTATTTTCATTAACCTCGTATATTAGAAAAAAAATTTTTAGAAGCTATTATATAGTACAATACATTATTTTAAGATTTTAGTTTAAATACGTCAGATTTTTTCAGTTAGTGGCTTCCTAAGAGTTATTAGATAATTTGTTGTTTATAAATTTTGTTATTATCAGACTATTTAAATATAAGATTAGCTGTTTATGAATCCTATATTTGATCATAATTTCATAGGATTCTCACTAACACTTAATTCTAATGAAACAGATTCTTCGTAAAAAATTGTAGATTAAATTCATTATTGTTCTTATTTATAACTATTTAATAAATTAATGGCAAATTTTAATTTACTTTTTTTAAATAGCAATGATGCATAATGGATTGATTTCTTAAAATTTATAATAAGGTTTCATTTTTTGAAATGATGTTCAAGATTTTATTTGCGAAAAACAATCGAGAAGTATTAAATTTAGAAAAAATAAATGTTTTCGGTGTCATGACATTTAGATTAAACGTGTGACTATATATTACAATTGGAGCGTAAAGAAATATATCCAGCTGCAATAATGTACATTGTATCTTTTCATAGCCATATAAATAATAAAGATAGACTTTTTTGGTTAACCGAAAATAGACCATAAGAAGACCAAGATTGCAATCTTGTATTATACCCATCAGTATAAGCATTGATCCATCTACTTCTGGTCGCACAACTTGATGCCTCGAAATAAACTTGGTTATCCTGTGCATATAATGTCGCGCTAATACTGTATCTCAATAAAGCATACGCATGCATCGTACAGCCTAATAATTTATAGATTTTCAAAATAATCTTGTGACACCATAAATGCAACATTAAGTATAATTTAAAAAAAGGTTATTTATAAATACTAAAAATAATAACATTTCTAATCTCTGGTAGTCTTCATTTTCGCATCGATTGAATGTAATTTGCTTATATTCCGTATCTTTAAAACTAGCCCCTTTGTTTTAAAAAAGCATGTTGTTTATTTACTTCATAATAACGATACATAAAATTTTTCTTTGAATTTTTAAATGCATTTGATAAACGGATGATACATATATAATAATTATTTATTATTTAAAAAATGGTATTATGAAGTAAAATATATATCTAATAGTATATAATAATAGTATATAACATCAAACACAGCTATAGCATCTAATAAATGATAAAATCAGTTTTAAGTTTTTCAAGCAACTGAAATTCAAGATATAACATTTAAATTCATTATTAATTAAAAAATACATCAAAATATTTTTTCATAGCCAAGTGCTAAATCAATTTAATGTATAAAGATATGTTGTTGCTTTCATCATAAATAGAATCTTCTCTTTGTACAAACCTAACCATCGTTTCTCATTATAATAAATCAATCTGATGTTCAAATATAGCAAAGCTGAAAAACATGCACAGGTTATATTTCATGGTTTCGTTGCTACGATATTCGTGATAAACACAATATTGTTAGACATCATTATACAATAAGTATACATCCCCTGTTATATATATATTTTAAATGACCGGAAAATTAATCAATTCAATATTCCATGAAAAATGCACTAAGCGCATTCCATCAATGTTTTTTTCGTAAAAGTAATATTTTAACGACGTGTTTTATCTGACAGAAGTTGAATCATAACTAAATATAAGTATATGATGAGTATGGAAGATTTTTTAATGCTATAAAATGTACTTTAGAGATAGATCAATTTGTCTTTAACTATTACCACAATGTCAGCGACACCTGACTGTGCCAAAATGAGCAAAGAATAAAATTAAAATGAGAGATAAAATGAAGGATAAGAGAGAAAAAGAGAAAGCGTCTATGTGCAGGCAATTTTTCTCAATTAACCATGTCCTTCGGACACCCAACTTTGCTTTCTTACTATCTTCTCGTCTCAAGATTTTTCTTCTCCGATGAGACTCTACGAGTGCTGGAGCCCATTTTATCTTACGAGGCGCATCTTTCTCTATAGGAGCGACAATAGAGCGGAAATGGGATCTCGTCCAATTTTGCTACGGTTGCTCGAAAAGACGCCATATTTTAGATGCCTTGTGATTGCTTGATAATTGGTTCTGCAAGATTTTTAAAATTGTACAGTTTTTTTATAGTGGCGCAATGCAATGAGTCGACAGTGGCTTAATTTCATTTTTCTTTTCATGCCTTTTTCACAAAATACCTTTTCTTCATTTCTTTATTATTATGCAACATCGGTGGTTGTTCTTACCTTGTTAACACTCTATTAAAATACTCTAGGTACTAAAAACTATTTATACAAGTTTGTTCTTATAAGAAAACTTTTCTTAATAAGTTGTTGAAAATTATATTTAACTTAATGATAATTTATGCAGTAAATAACATGAAAATAATTTGTTGAAATAAAAAATGGATAACAAGAAATACACATTTATTTGTAGAAGAAATTATTTTTTAAAGAATGTAAAATAATTTTCATTTGTTTAGTTCTCAAGTATTTTCTTTACATTAATTTAATCACTACCTTTTGATTGACTCCATTTATTTTTAGATGGAAAATTTTTACGAAATTTATTCACTCACTATATAATATTTAGTAAGTGATACCTACAAGTTTATTATTTAAAAATTAATTCTAACATTTTTTTTCTATTATCTAATATATTGATGTTATTAAACTTCATTACGAACCTCGTTGCTAACTTCATTTCTTGTAAATTTTATGAATTTGTAGAAGTATAAAAACACAGCTATTAAATTATTACTTGCTACATATTTAAAAATCGATTCCTTTTTTTATTTTATGCAATCCGCAAAAACACTGAACTCGGATTTGAGTAAGTTTCTTATATGAACCATTATCAAAGTAACTAAATATACAGTTGTATGTGAACTTAAAATTTATTTTTATTAAAACTCATCGCGGAACACAATTTACGTAATTACGCATAAACACCAAGACTTCGAAAATAGAAACTTTTACTTAGAATTTACTTTAGCTACCCCCCTCAGTATCTTGTTAGAAGAAGTTTTTCATTCATAAGATCAATTTTTGTAGAATGTTTCGAACATCCTCGTTTCATCCAAGTGAAAAACTCTTGAAATATGCATGTTCATAGTTGAATAACGAGTCGTATGAAAATATTAAATGTATTCAGAGACTCCTTACTCTTACTTACCTTACTCTTACGCTTACTCTCTTATTAGAACAAAAATACACGGTTAAAATGAAATAAGTATTATTAAAGACATTTTTTACAAAAAAGCTATCGATTATGCGATTATATGGTAATTATGCTTTTAAGCATTATTGCTATTTTTACACTATGCTTGAGACATTTAATAATACGACACTATTTGTTTCTTATTATTATCTTTATCCTTTCGAATATATATAATTTTATAGATATTATATATGAATGTTCTTGCAATGTGTTATTTATCAGGTAGATCTATCTATCAACTATTATTTATTTCAACAGAGAAAGAAGCTTACTAAATTCCATTACCACGCAACAAACAAATGGCGATTGAATGTTTCGATGATGTACTCGGTTAATTAAACTATTAATATCATTTCTGTACTAATTATTTTTAATTATTATTATTCAAAATAAATATATATACATTTTTCTATAAAAATAAAAATTCTTCAATTGTGTTACACTGTTTGAGCTAAATAATTTTCCTAGCAATAAAATTAATTTAATTGATGAATTAAATGTGAATTCATAATAGAGTTTTTATAAATAAAAAAATATTGACATTAACTTTATTTCAAAATATTAGATTATGCTATTAGTACCCATACTAATAAAAATAAATAATTTGTGATGCGGTTGTATGCACCCACGGTACAATACGAGGAGGTGTTGCTAAAATGGAGATTGCCACTTCAAGGTTCGATGGAATAAGGGGAAGCAGGGTGAATGGATCAGATTGAAGTGGTGAAATAAGATAAAAAAAAGCAGTTGATTTTAAATATTTTCTGTTCGTTTGCACTAGGGGCCGCCAATTCATTCGAATACCAAAAAAAGATTACATAAAAAAATAGTTATTAAATTTAATATCCATTAAAAAAATTCTTCCTTCTAATTAATGCGGCTATTGAAATACTTACAATTTAATAAATACAGTTCTCGCCTCCGTCGAGGATGAAAAGATTTAATTTTAATTACTTTGTACTGGTCCGCAACAACACAATATTATTGTAAGAGTGATGGCGGCTCTCACCCGTTAGCTTCCTGACGGGAAGTAGAGGGGTGGAACAATACTCAGCCTTGGCATCAGCTGATGCCTCATGACCGAATTTCGGAATAATTTATTTTTATCTCGGAAAGCCCTCGTTGGGCTGCGTGATAATATCGTTGTTACTCACGCGCTACTACGCAACACCTTCGCGGCAAGGGGGAAAGACACCTTTTCCCGGGGGTCCTGAACTTATGCCTTGGTAGCCACGCTTTCATGCTTCTTTACGTCGGTCCAGATGTCCTCGTTTTCATTAGCAATTACTCCACACCCAAATAGGACGACGGTACGAGAAGTTCGTCAACCGCAATTTCGCTACGTTACTCGACTGTTTCACATTTGCGCACTACTCTCTTGTTTCAGACTATCGTGGGCGAGCAAAATCCAAGGCCGTGAATGCATCGTGACCATGGTACGCCCCTGTGATCATTATTGGAATTTTCTTTTAAAATTAAATCATAGTAACCGCTCGTTAATGTCATTAGGGTGCGGCGCGGCCTCCCGGTTGGCGAATCCGATTTTCATTTACTCGAATAAACTTTTTTTTTTGTTTTTTAATTTTATTTATATTAACATTAAAAATATTATTTACAGTATTTGTAAATTATACATCTTATTTTCTCTGCTGGTTAGATGGATTTTTTTCATATAATTAGGTACTCATATTAAATTTTGTAATGAATTTTATGATTCGATTATTTTTATTATAAAACAAATATTAAAATCAGTGATTAACTTTTTGAAAATAACTCATAACACTCAAGTTATTATTTTATCTTTAAGAATAATTGATACCAAAAAGAATATTCAGAAAAGCTTCATTATCATAAAATAAGGTGAAATTTGTTACAGTTATTACACAGTTAAGAAATATGGTTCGCGAATTTTTATGATTTAGTTTAAATTATATTGTTATTAATTATTCATTTATAAAAAAATATAAATTTTTTTAGTACAATTTTTAAATAAATGAACAGTTTTTTATGAAACTTTTCAAAATATTACAGAATTGAATTTTGTTTTGTTTAACTTTCTAGTTTCTTATAGTACAATAAACTTTAAAATATATTCTTGATTTGAACATGAAAAAAACTTCGTTTACTTTTCCTATAATTTTATTACTTAGTAAAGTCCTTTACATTTTTCATCCTTTATATTTTTGAAAATTATATATTTTATCATTTTGCTAAGTAAAAAATTTGTCAGGACTGCTTTTGTTTCAAAACATCTTTATCTACGTAATTATATAGTAATAATTAGTACATTAACTAGGCTTAAAAACAATAATAAAACATGTTTCATCCACATTTTTAATCTGAAATTTTGATAAAATAAATTTAAATTAATATAACATTCATTAACGTCTCCCATTGATACATAATAATTTTACAATAAAAATTATGTTTATAAAAAGAAAAATCAAATTTTCAAAAAAAAATTTTTTTTATATATGAATATTTTATTATATAAATTCCCATTTAACTATGTAAAATTAAAACGTTTTACCTATTATTCAATGCAAAAATAGTTAACTTAGTTTAAATTGGTGAGAATTTAAACACTTTAAACAATAAATTAGTATGATAAAAAAAATGTTACAATTCTATTTGTGCACTAGTCACTGCTATTAATTCCATGATATATAAATATTTTCCTTTTTTTGAAAGTGTTATTTTAAGTTACATCAATCAATTTAGTTCTTCGAATTATAAATTGTATTGTCAGCAATTTTACATATAAACACGGAAATATCATTTACGGAGTCATTTTAATAAATAAAAATGTCAACATTGTTGTACCTTTATGAGTGAATTATAATATCGCTATAATTTTTTCATTACTTTTTGATAAATTTATAATATAACACATATTTATTAAAAATCAAATTTTTTCATTATTTTCGTAAAATTTTGGTAGATTTATTCTTGATTTCTAGTTGTTAGCCTGAATACTGCGTATTGTTTAAAATTTTAGTACGTATTAGTAAATCATGAATCATGAATTTTAACAATCATTAGACTAAAAATAGCTAAAATGCTTAATTAGTAAATTTTAATTATTATTTAAATTAGTAAAAATGCTTAGTATATGAATTGGCATTTTTTGGGTTACATTAAGCAGGTATTATCAGTAGTAGAAATATCTGTTTTATTATAGAATAAAAATGGAACGCAACGTTAGCTATGGATGATAAGCCGCTAATATTATCTATCAATGTATAACGTTTAGATTAAACTTGTTACTTCCTGTATATGTATAATCACAATACAATCAGGTCCATTTACTTTGCAAATTTGCAACCCAATTAAAAAAATTAACTTTTATTCAGAATAGTAATTAAGTAATTTTTTTAATAAAATATATTTGAACATAAATTTGTATTTTTGGCTTGACCCATTTAATAAAATATTCATAATGTATATTAAACTTCCCCTCCCCATTTAGGGGTTGCATATCAATATCGATAGTTAGGGGGCTTAAGCGAAAATTAATATGGGCCTAAAGAAGAATCGTCCGTTTGAATGGAGGAGAAAATGGGAGATTACCCTAAAAACTTGTTTTCCTGTTGAAGTCCTATATCAATGTAGAGATCCTCCTTAATGGGAACTTTCCCATGAATAGGACTACGAATGCGATATGAGTACGTCTCTAGAGCCCGTGGCTTAGACCGCTGGAACGGGTATCCCACCGCATTCATCCAGTCATCTTAATGGGAACCAATCTGTGAATCCTGTAAGTAAGTCCAAGGTAGTGTCTTCCTTCCGCGACTAAAAAGCAACTCACGATTACGTTAAGAAGGAGAAGTAATGATTAACAAATCCAACTCCTAATATGTGCGTACCCATGTCCAGAGTTGTTTTCCAAGGGTATCAGTTGTCTCAAGCAGTACCTCAAAGGAACTAAGAAAAACTTCAGAGTATTTAGCCTTATTACTTCAAGCGGGAGTCTGTAGTGATAGATCAACCCTTTTCTAACTAGTCGTGAGAACAACAAACCAATTTTGATCGTAATAAAAATTTTCTTTGCCGCTGACCTACATTGATTTGCAGATAGGAGGAGAAACTGTCTCCGAAGTGATGAAGGATAAGCAGGGAGACAAAGAGACCAAAAGTCGATCCACATCGGCTCGCCCCTAACAAGGTGCAGACAGATTTAATCCATTGACGATAGTTGTCATAAGGGAGGTTCAAAGGGAGGTGTTCAAAAAATTTCGGGTTGCAGCTCGTTATTGTAATGGTGCCCTGCAACCAGGAAGCGAAGGATTAGGCATTGAAAACAGTCCTGGATGGACACGGGATAACGGTGGTTAAGGAAGACCTTCTCCAAGCATTTTTAAATAGTACTGAATCGTATAAAAGTTGACCAATAGGATGGAGTTTTGAAACTATAATTAGTAAAAGTAGAAGGAGAGAGAGAGAGAGAGAGAGAGAGAGAGAGAGAGAGAGAAAGATGCGATGGAAATTGCGATGATGATTTCGTCTATAGGAGCGTAATTTCTATATGATTATGATCGGTGAGCGAGCCTGCCTCGCTTTCAGAGGACCCAGTGGATGTCGACGGCCAATCTCAGAATCCCTATTCATCCGCGGATTTATAGTGACGCAGAATGCTCTGCCGCGGACCTGGGGCTCATTAAGATTTAGGCAATAAAGTTTACATTTTATTATTATTTAGTAATTAATTGTGTTTTAGTGGCTCATTTTAACTAAGCTTCATGTCATCTCAACACACTCCTTTTCCTTCCGCTAATTGTACTAAAATCACTTCAACATTCATCACAAAATATAATGAGTAGTTCATTTTCAGATTTTCGATTTTCCTTAGTAAAAAATATCGAGAAAAATACAAGAATTGTTATGAGAAATACCCGCATAGTTTGAGAATATATTGTTTATTATAGCAATTTGAAATGGTATTATTTTAATGGAAAATAAGCTGAATTATACACAATCGTAATCACTTTTGACTTCGTGATAAAATGTAAATCACCGTTACTCTTGCATCGTATATTCGAATGAATTTTTAAGTTGCACCAAAACATGAAGATGAAACGATCACGTACTCCTATGTGGATAAATGGACGGTTTGCATTATTGCTTGGTTGCTCTTCGGGCATTATTCACCTGGGCTACATTACGAACGCAAAGGTGTATCTGATACTTCTCAAACTTACACTTTCACTACCTCTTTATCTCTCCCATCCTCTATACTCCAACGAAGTACTCTCAAGGGTGAACGCCGAAGAGGGGATTTTCGCTTACAGGCAACATATTTACATTAACGTATAAATCTCGCCATGGCATTCTAGGAAAATTGGCATGCATGAGAATATTCTGCTATTCGATTTAATACGGGTAAAGAGGTAAAGTGCAAGCTGCAAGGAAATGTCTGGTAAAAAATATCTGTCCTTTTTCCCGGTCTTATCCGATCTTCAAGATGTATATCGCACGCGTCGTTTACGCTCTCTGCGATACATTTGCATTTGGATACTTTTTAACTTGTTCGTGCCCTCTATTCCGTTTGGCATAGCCTCGGCTGGTCTTATCTTATATGTTTCCCAATGCTTCGATCTATACGCCTCAGTGGATTGACTCTTTTTTCATAGCTCTATATGCTTTTGATCGAGTTTGGATTTCGCAATTTAACTTAACCATTACATCAAATATGATGGAAATACGCTACAGGGGTTTATTTAAAAACCCCTTTATGAGCATTGAATTTACATTCTATCCATATATACAAGTTATAATTGCGATAAGTTTTCTATTATTCTACTGGTTCAAAAATGTAATATCAACATTTACCTTCAGTAAGAAACATGAAGTTATTATAGAATTTATGTATATTTAAAAAAAAGTTTTTATTAGTATGACTGATCAACTTATAAGTAATTAGTTACTGTAATTTATTTTTTTACTAAAAATTTACTGTTACTCTTACTTACTTATAAAAGCCTTTTTCATTATATTATTTGATAATGTATCTTGAGCTCACATACACAACAATTATGAAGAAAATGTATGGAAACAATTGATAAAAATGTACATATGATTGGTTTAATGATTGCTATACTTCTATGATTTGACATTACTACGGTAAAAAAATTAAAGATTTCTTAACTAGTTATTATATTTATGTATCTGTCACCTCTAAAATAAGATAATTAAATTGTATTGGAAAAGAAAAATCATATTCATAAAAGTATATTCTCAGAAATTTTTTTTAAAATATTTTTGTCGATGTTTTCCATCAAAAAATCTACAATGAACCAATTAATGGTATAAAATATAATATTAATATGTATCACACGTTAAACACAAAAAAAAATCAATTTTAATAAAAAGAACATTTTTGTTTTGTGTAAATGATATATATTTTTAGTAAAAGGTAAAGGTGTTAAATCTTAGAGATGAAAATAAATACGAATACTATGCAAATCTTGAATCAGTTATATGACGTAATACGTAATAAGTTATACTAGTATAGTTAAATATCATATACATTATATAAATGTTTATAAAATACAATTATTTGTAAGAAATTAGTAAGGAAAAGTTAAGTAAATAAATATAACTAGCGATTTTTTTACATAAAATTCGATTTCTTGGATGTCGATATTATTTTATTCGAGATGGTGAGACAGTATTGTTATTAAGAGAATTAGGTTGATTTCTTAATCAAAAATGATTTCAAAGCATTGCAAAGCAAGTATAATCTGAATACATAGTTGCATAAAATTATTGATAAAAAATTAAATAAAAATTAAGCTATGAAATTAGTAATAAAATCAAAGCTAAGAATAAAAAGGAGTTTACAAAAGCTTTGTATAGAAATACATCACAATTATCTTATCTAAACAGTAATTTTTAAGATTACATGAAAATTCAATAATAAATTTTTAATAAATAAATTATTGTAAATCTTTTCTTTATTCTTTATTCAGAGATATAAATAAAAAATTTAATTACATGAAAATATAAATATTAAAATGTAAATTAATTTTTAAAAATTTTTATTATACGTAATATTTAAAAAAAAATTCTTTATGAAATAATCGCAGTGATAAATGAAGATAAAGCTGACACCCATTTAATCGTCATAACGTGACATAGTAGTTTTTGATACGGATTTTCACACTTATTTTCAAAATTATCACATTTTTTCTTACCATCTCTCTCTCTTTTTCTGTATCTTTCTTTACTTCTTTTTTCTCATTTATCACCCTATCTCGTCTATCATCTTATTCATTCCCATTACTAATTTAGTGGATCTATAAATTGAAGGTGAAATAGACATAAAATAATGAAGTAAAAGAAATGTTCTATCGGTCCTCGACAAAGACGATAGAAAAGTTTAAAGTGACGATAGCTGTTGCTGATTTTTCTTTTTGCAAAAGAAACATCTGACGAGTCAAGCAAAATTAAATATGTCATTTATATCTGATGAGCATAATAATGAAGTCGTTATCTCCCGATTTAAAATTGCTGAAGGAGTGAAATGCTCGTATTACTAAAAGAAGACAGTCACTTGTCGTACTTACTAATTTAAGATGAACATAGCATCAGAATATCTTTTTGAGGTTTCCGCTTATCTAAAATACGATTAATAATATTATTATACTAAAGCATTGATTAATTTACTTGTGATTTTTATAGAATAAAATGATTGCCATTAAATCACTCATGTTAATTATTGAGCTCGAACGGAGTATTTAAAGTTGGAACTGCATTGATAATGAGTTAACTTGTGCAAATGTATACGATTCACATCAATTATGATTGAATAAATAGAGATTAAATTCTCACCAGAAATACGAATTCACAATGACTTGTTAATTAAATTAAGATTCTAATTTTCGAAGTAAGATATGAATTATAATTTTATGTGTATATTGTATAAATCGACAAAATTGGCTGTTATATTCATTTTTATATTTTCCCATTGCATAACATATAATACAAATAGTTTATCTTGTCTTTGTACTTTTTTATTATCATATTATTTCTTTTACATATTCTAAAAGAAGTATTTTTACAATTTTTTAAATTAATTTTTACTTTTAGTGTTAAATTTTTACTAATACAACCGAAAAGTAATTTAAGCAAACATCAAAACATTTTATTTATGTATATTGATGAACATCCTAATAACAAAATATTTTCGACATTTGTTATACAAAATAAGAAAGGCAGTAATAAATGCAAAATAATATAGGAGCACAAAAAGATGTTTATACGAAATGGAATAAATAAAATTAATAAATTACGTATTTTCTTTCAAGTTTGAATATTTCTTTCTGAAATAATGAGAGGATAATATGAAACAATAAAAACGTATTCCATTATTCTGCATAGATTAATTAAATACGATTATCACTATACGATTTAAAAATGTAAAATTAATTGTATGCGCATATTATTTACATTTAAATATACCATTATATACTTACATTGTATTATCTAAATTATTTATAATAAGAACTATTTTTTCATATAAAGAAAACAAATTACATCAAATAAATAAAATTTTATTGATAAATGCGTATGATATATTTATATAATGAGAAACCATCAGAAAAAAGTGTAAAATAAGTATAAATAAAGTTTATAATACAAAACACATTGAATAATTAAATATTAATTTTTAATTCTTTAAGAGTATAAATTGATATATAGAGAAACAAAGTTAAGCCACATAGATATTCAAATTTGAATTTGAACAGAATGGAAAAAAGGAATATTAATTCCGTAAAATGGGATAACTATCTTACTATAAATATCAGTATCGATTATTGAATTAATTTCAATTTTTTGTTGAATAGAAAAGAAGAACAATGAAATACAAATTTAGTCTAGATCGTTTTATACCGGCAAATATAATGTTTAAATGAATGAATAATAAAAAAAACAATAAATACTTCAATCATTTTTAATTTTATTATTAATTTATTTATTTTTTAGTTTCATTGTATAAAAATAAAAATTCTATTATATAGATTAATGCACGATGCTAATAACGTATTAATAGCAAGATTTGGTATGGGCTACTTATTCTTAAAAAAGCTATAATATTTATTATTTGCATATATAAAATACTTAAAGAATGATAGCATGGAGATGCTGTCCAATTGTTAAAAAAATAAATTTATAGGTAAAAATAAATGTAGCGTACATATAAATAATTTTTATACTTTGACGCTCTCCGTTAATATATTATGTAGTGTATATACAAACAACATAGTCATATGTTTTGTCACAATCTTAAATCCATATTATAAGAAAATTGGGAAATATAAAAAAATTATCTTTATACACTATATTTATATATTTTTAGCATATTTATTTAATTCCACAAATTTTAAAATAAATTAAAGGTAATTTTACTTACTGTTTTTTTTAAATACGAAATATAACTGATATTTTATATAATATATATGCAGTTTTAGGATATAATATTAATTATTATAAACAATGTATGATGCTTTCCCCATATATTTTGAAAACATTCGTAGTAAGTTACTTAAGGTACACATTTTACATTTTATATTATCTTCTGTTTTTTTAGAATAAAAATACTTAATACAAAAATAAGTTGATTTAAATTAAATTAAAAAAATACTTAATATTTTAATACGTCTCAAAAATTTAACTTAACCATTTTATTTTTAGTCGATTTAATGTCGTTTTCATACCCAGGGTGGAATTTTTAAAAATTTTACTGTCAATTATATAAATATAAAACATTAGCCCATTGTCTACGATAAAATGTGATAAATTGCTGCTAGTTCAAATTTCAGCATGAATAGGATGTAATTTTCAACTATTTTTAGTTAAAAAGCCTAAAAATAGAAAAAATAAAAGATAAATACTTGGAGAGACGATTAGACCTGTAAAAACTGAAGTTTCATTTCATAATGAAAATATTTTATAGATAAATTAAGTGATAAAGTAAAAGAATTATAAAAAATAAAAAAAAAATACAAAGTTGATACATATATAACCTTTTTTCGAAAAATATTATAATATATGTAATTAAATTCATTAATTTTCAGTAAATATTGCTATTATAATGACACATATTTAAAAATTAACGTTATTAATATATATGAAATCATTGAAATTGTCTATTATCATTGAATTTGTATATTAAATGCAAAATGTATTTCTAATTACTTTCGTAACAACTTTTCAAAAGCCGTGTGCATTTAAAAAATTATGTGTATTATTATTAATGGCAAAGAGTTTTTTAATGGACGTAATTATAAATATAAAAAATCTCTAAATACGTAAAAAAAGATATTCTAATAAAAATTGCATGTGTTGTGAAAAAGACATTTGGCATAAATGACCAAGCTGAGTAACATATTGAAAAAAAATGACTCAAAATGTGCATTGCTTTAATGTGTTCGCAAGTTTAGATTAAAAAACTTCCTATTTTTTTATTATAAGCATTCCCATGAAGAAATAATTTTTTTTAAATATTATGAATTTATCTGCTTTATTTATGTCGTGAATTATCTTATTCGATATTATGATTTAAAATTGAACAAACCAATATGTTATAAATAAATACCTATTTATATTTTAAGTTTAAATTTTTTTTTCAAGTATAAAATGATGTAAACATTGTAAAGATTATAAAGATGTACAAGTGATTAATACAGTAAATCCTATTATATTTGAATAATTAGATAATTAAAATATACAGGACATTATTTTTTTTAGTTAAGCTTTATTTTGACAATATTTAAAAAAAATTGATATAATGTACTCAAAGTATACTCTGAAATTAGGATTCTAATCTATAATTTAAAAACTTATGCAATAATAGAAATAAAGTTTAACAACATAAAAATGAATGTGAAGTAGATGCAAATATTGAGGACAGAGGTTCAATGAGATCTCTAAAGAAAAAGTAGAAGCAATTCATTTATGCACATGAAGCATTTCTGTTTCTCTGGAGAAAAGCAGAGGTAGAAAACCATCAAGATAAGTAAGCAGGCGCGACTGCGTAGTGCAATTCTTTAAACTCTGCAGCTGTGCTACCAGCCGGTGAGGATATTTCTCATGAATGTTTCAAACGAAATTGCGGATCTAATCCCTGGGTAGGACTAAATCATTCGAGCTCCAGAATTTTATCTCCTTTGCTAGATCCCCTTTTATTCTGTTGTTATCTTATAAAAAATGTTTGCTCGCATCTCAAATCTAGTCGTTTATAAAAAGGTATCCTTAATTATCACTTTTATAAAAAAAGTCTAAAATATTGAATCCTTTTTACCACAGTTATTATCATTTTATGGATAATAACGGAAATTACCATCAAATTCTACACGTGTGCGACGGATAAATAAAAATTATTGATTTTAAGGATAGGATAGATGTTTATTCCTGATCCCAAATTGCTAATAATTCTTTTACGTTCAAATATAACGTCTGAAAATTACTGCAAACAACTTTGTTTTATCGATTTACATTTACGTTGAATATTAGGACTATAATAAGGGAAAATGGATACTTCAGTTTCTAACAAAGTAAATTCTTATATGGCGACTATTTGAAATCAACCTTTTTTTAATTTTAATGCCGAAACGATAACTTAATATGTATATATGTATATAGAAGCAAAGAGAAATAAAGATAGAGAGTAGGTATGTAGTTCTATAAAATTTTAAAGAATACTATTAAGAGACATTAGATTCAGAGAATTGAATAAAATAGAGGAAGAGTTCTTGGTTTCAATCCCATCATCCTGTTAGTTGATATTGGTATGGTCTAATGGAGTCACGCCCAAGTATATTCCTATTCAAACCAAAGGATAAGAAATAGCAAAAAATATTGTGTTCATTAAGTCAGTAACTGTTAATGATAAATTAAAAATAGAATGCACAATATTTAAAATACAATGCAATATATTCAAATATTTATTTAAATTTGGATAAAATTATTCAATACCTCTCCATTATTTTATTGTGAATATAAGGCGCAGATGCAGTAATTATAATAAAAATGATACGTAAGATAAGTAAAAATAAATTTATTACAAATATCAAGCTAGTGAATATCGCTAAAAATTGTAATTTATAGAATTTAATATTGAAATTGTTACTACATATATTATATATATATATTATATCATATATTATATATACATATAAGTTATTATATACATCGTACTCAAACTATATAAATAAAGTAAAATATAGAACTCTGTTCTACTATTAAAAATATGAAGTTAAAAAATTTTATGGTAGAAATAGCACTAATAAGAGCACTATTAAAGTACTGTGTTAATTTAATATCTTGTGTATTATTATATAATTGGCTTATTACGAAATGTTTACAAACAATTTCTTATAAAGAATTATAATGCATTATGTTTAAGAAGGTTAGCTTCTTCAATGTATCATTCTAACATTGTAGATACCGCAGGAATTTTAATAATGTAAAAAGTAATGACATTCGTCTATTTTAAAAAGGTATGGTTAGAGATACAATAAATGAGGAAAAACGTGTTAAGTTTTATTTTCAATAATTTTTTACTCGATTCTTTCAAGTATTGTGTTTTACTAATTAATTGCATATTATAAAAAAAATGAAACTGAAGTTAAATAAAAGATATTTTTTGTACAATTATACCTTCATTAGATTGTACACATATACTAAATTACATGAAAAAGTAGATGATATTTTATTATTTTTTTTATTATATAATAACAAGAATTACGAATTAAAATTTAAAATATGGAGAAATAAAATATTCAACTGAAGAAAACAATAAAAATAATTGTTCACTGCATTTAATACTTTGTTAAACAAAATTAATAACATTAAAAAATATCATATTTTATTATTTTAAACTTAAAAATATAAATTAGTGCAAAAATTTTCATTCAAGTAATCAATACATACAAAAATTTCTATTTTAATAGTCGTATTAATATAGTATACATTCTAGTTGTCCATAATAACAATAATACCACTTTGTATTTCAACGTTGGATTTTATTTTGCAATTTTTGTATATTTTATCGCTCATGTATTTGTTTAACGTATTTATTCAGACGTTATGAAAAGAATAAATGAAAATTAAAACGCTATAATATGTTAATTAAATAGATAGCTTACGTTTTACGTGTATGTAAAACTTGGCTTATCAGAATAATATACCACAGATCAATACAAAAATAAACACTAAAGTGAAATGAGAATGAGAACATTGATACAATAGACCCATTCATTAAGATAGTCATAATAAATTATTAAAATGGACTGAGCAATTGAATAAAATGACACTCATAACATTCCCTAAAAGTTCTACCATAGTTTATTTTCAAGTATCGAATGCCAAATATTTGCTTACAAAATAGCTAGTCAGTATTTCTTATGTAATAAATGATTACACTGCAGCTACTTTATCACATATGTAAATAATTTATTTTTTTTAATAAATATTAATCGGTTATGAATAATATAGTAGCTTCAAAAGATTATAGTAGTTTAAAACCATATATCTAATAAAATTCTAATATTATTTGTACAAAAAGTCTAATAGTTTTCATTCTACATACATACGTCTAACAGAAACAGAAAATATCTTAAGATTATTATAGTAGATGTGTAGTTTATAGACCGGCTATGATTTATACACGAGTCGTCACGACTGATTTGTAATTATACTTTAACGTTATATTATTGAACATGGGCAGATATCGCTACGAGTATGATACCCTATGGATCTCAGAACAGATTAATGAGTGCGGTAAATGTTTGGTTCTTCCTCACTCGCATGGCTCAATGTCACCGAACGACGGCAGTATTCTGAGAGGGGTAAGTTAGAGTAAATTACTGTGAAATGTACACGTTTTATACATTATATTGTTCGTTTTATATGAAAACTTTTTTTATCAAGTATAATGTAAATAAAAATATTCTGGCTATCTGAATAGCAAACATTAGTTATTCAAAAACATGTGAAGGTAGGAAATGCTTAAATATTTGCTATTATATGGAATTTTTAAAAGAATATTTAGAAAAGGCGTCCTTATGAAATTGATTTTTGTGCATAGCGATTGTATATAATTAAAGAATTTGTTGATAAATTGTTATTTGACTGTTAAGATTTTGTAATAGCTCTTTAAAAGAAGTTAATTATACAATCGGTGACTTAACGGTCGGTTATCAAGTGGTTGCCTAAGAAATGGCAGTACCGTACGTAATAGTCGCTATACGCTAGTTGAACATAGTAGATTCCCGACGTGAATGAATGAATGAACTTGTAATTTAGTAGTACAGTTGCGACCTCTGAAGTAACGCTCTATCACTGGGACAAATTACAGTTACCTTATAAATTATTTAAACTACAATTGGTATTTAATATATAATATAAATATTTATAATTAATTTATATCTTTCTGATTAAAGTCTTTATAATTAGTGATTAAATTGTTTTGCACATTAACATAAAATATCCAAAACTTTACTATAATATATATAAATATATATCGTTTTGATAAATTTTGAAAATTCAATTCCAAGATTGAATACAAATATTTATTTTATAGTTTTATTTTTATTATTTATTTTTATAACAGAACTTAAAATATTTTTAAAGACGTAACTGAAACAAATCTGAATATAAATCAACGATTCTCCTTTAGTTAAGAATGATCGATTAAAAGGTTTATGAAATTACTGTAAGAAGATTAATCAAATTTTAAATGAACAAAAGTAAAAAATTTCAACCAAAAAGAAGTAAAAAGTTTTTTAAGAATCTCATAAAGAAAATTCACACTTTTTTTGGATTCATTAAAATTTTGCATACATCCCTCAATGTTCGGACCTTCCTATTATAAATTATAAACTGTCTATAAATTTTGCACTTGCGAACATTTTTTCTTTGGTAGTCTTTTTACAAAAAAGACATGGGATACAAAAAGAAATGAAATCTGTAAAGCATCTTAATAAGCACACGTACAACTGAAGTTTATATTCTTGCACTTTTAAAAAGTTAAACAAAACATCACTTATATTGTCTATAGAAGCTATGATTGCACATATATACGTATGTACGTGAAATCTGCCCGTGAGCACTTTGTAATACAATATACGAAATGCCTCGTCTCCAACGTAAATTTGTATGTACGAATGTTTTGGCAGATACTCATATTTGAAAGTACGATGTGCAGATATTGCAAATGTTTATAAAGAAACAAGAAAGTATGTACATATTATTTAAGGTTAGCATATCCTTTGTCCAATAGAATTACTAACAGAAATAATATTATAATGAGTGAACACTATTAATTGTTTTAATACAACATAATAATAAATACTAAATAAAATAAAATAATAAATCTGCCCTACAATATTTTGATATCTTAATAATAAATGCATTATTATATATTCGGTTTCGAAATGATTTTAGCTTTAAAGAATATTGTTATGCAATTGTGCATTTTACTATGTACACATGCACATGCTAGTTGGATAGAAAATTGAATTCTGAGCTTAGAGGCTGTGAAGAGAATTGCTATTTTATGAAGCATTCAATACATAAATCAGATTAAGTATATCCCTTTAATTTGTGTTTATCGTTAAATAAAATGTACATTATCTACTTTTTCTACAATAAATAATTTACTTTTAAACTAAAGTGAGTATTATCGTTGGATGTTTGAACTGACTTTTTAAATAACGTTTCAAAATAATTTTATTATTAAATTAAGAAAATTTCATTTTATATTTGGTGTTACAAATGCTTAATATAATTCATTAATATCCTTTCTTACAAATATTTTTTATTCATTTGTTAAAAATAAAATTTAATTATAAACGTAAGAAATTGATAAAATTACTAGAATTTGTTACCATAAATATATTATCTAATATAAGTATTCAATTAAATTAGTATTAAACTTCATGTATACGTTTTTTATCAGTGAATTAAAAAAAATATCTACTTTTTTAATTTTAGATTAAAATTTATTTCTAGAAATATCTATTCATGGTTAAAAAAAGTCCACTTTTATTTTACTCATATTTAATTTTAAAAAGTGAAAGTATACCCATTTATATAATGAAAATTATTGTTAATTGGTGTAATTAATACAATTAGTTACATTAGTTTACTATGCGATTCTTTGCAGCAAAAACTGGGTTGAAAGAAATACTACGATGCTATCTAAGGGAGCTTAGAAACAGCGGAGGATGCATCAAGCGTGAAATTGCATCTATAGGATACAATACGAGGCGACAGCCTTTGAAACAAAGCGTAAACGTTCCTAAACGAACCGCGGAAAAATACCACGGCACGTGATCCCGGGCCCTAAGTACTTCCGTTAGGTGTTCTAACTTTATCCCCACCTTTCTTTATATCTTTCCACTTACTGAGGGATTCCCGAGAAATAGGAGGTAGCGAGTTTCAGCTCAACAGCTTGAAAGTACGTGAAGAATCGACACGCTATAGCAAAGGGAAAAGGATCACGTGGTAACTCTCAAAATATCTTTCTTCTAAAGACTCAGTTTCTTTTCTAACACTTTTTAAAAAAAAATAGATTTATATGGAGACTGAAAAAGAAATAATAATTTTGAAAAAGTGAATGAGAAAGAAAGAGTTTCATGGGCCAACCACAATGGAACATCTTTTATTCATAATAGTGGTTTGCTATGTGGTTGGTTTGTTGGATGAGTTAAGTTTATATGTACTCTCTTTCACTAGAAATCGATCTGCAAAATTTTCTTAGTCAAATGCCTAACATCTTGTATGGGTCTTCCTTTTCCCCTGAACAGCTACTTTCTTTCAATTTATAAGTATGCAATTTAACGAAACAACTATAATTGAACCATATGATCAATTCAAAACAAGTGTTCATATTCCATAAATTTTTTTCCTAAATATATTCATAATTTTTTAATAAAAAATTTTTACTAATTTTTATAACATTATTAAATAAGATCAATAGGTCATTAATAGTTAATAATTTACAAAATAATATTATTTAAAATTATTTATAATAAACATTATATTAGAAATTAAAATATGTTTTACATGAATTTAATTTCATTCGTACCACAGTATAAAAGTTTAAATATGGAAAGTCCACGATATACGTATTAGTAGAAATTCAATGTCACTGTAAATTATTAAAAAAAAACTTTCAAGAAAAAATATGATTCAATTGTATTATCTAATGATTGTAGTTAATCATAAAAGTCACAGGGAATAAATAATTTGTTAATGATTTTCGTAACAAGTTTGAAGCATAACCTATTATATTTTATTTTCTGCTTAATTTACATATATTTTTTTAGCTTACACTTACTGTCTAGATCTCTTTTTCCTTAAAATTTGTTTCTCACTATTTTTATTTTCTCTCTCTAAATATACAATGTTTTTTATACTGTTAAGTAATTTGTTATTTTGAGTATTTTTCTTTGAAGTAAAAAGTTTAAAGATTATACCTAATAATGTATTTTTTTAAATATGCTTAAGCACATGATATGTCTAACGTTATTTTTACGCTATAAATTGATAAATTTCCTTTGTGTCACTTTTCAAAATGTATGTATACACATGATAAATGTATTGATTATGCCTCAATAATTTATTTAAATCTTTCATCACTTACTTTAGTAATATTGTCTCAATTAAATTACTGTATTATTATGGATGGTATTTTATCAAATTCCAATTTAGGTGAAGGTGAGTAATTAAATATGTTTTTAGTATATAGTGACGTAATTGCAATTTGTACAAGTGATTATAAGCGTAAAAATTTTTTTAATTCAGAAAGAAAAAGTGCTTATTTTTTTTGTTTGATGCATTTATTGATTAAAATCTTTTTCCCTATCTCTCTTTTTCTTGCTTACTTTTTCTATTTTAAATATGCACACGTCTTAATTTCTAATGTATTATTTTCTTCTTGTTTTATACATCATTTTTCATAATAATACTTCTGTAGATAAAATGTCAAAGTAACACCTACACAATTGTGATAACTGTTTCCGTGTCGTGGGTAGATAATAATCATGACATAGCTTTATGACCATCTAAAAATTATTAGTTTTAGTAGAGGTGCAGTCAATTGTGAAAGGCTTGCAAAATTGTATTGTGCGCTCAGAATCTACAACATATACTCAACAAAGCTTTATTTGACCTTTATTTTATTTAAGATATCATATATTCAATATTTATTGATACACTAGAATCATACTTGTTTAAAATAGTATACAAAAAATTAATACGTTAGTCAATGTAAAAATAGAAATATTTAAATTAAAGTTAAAATTAAACGGTTACAAAAAAAAAATCATTGTTTTAAAAAAAAAATTAAATTTCGTTTTGTCTTAGGTGAAATAGAGTTATAGTATATACTTATAATTTAATCAAATATTTAATATTCAGCCATTTCTATTTGCTTATTAGCTACATATAAAAGCTTTAATATCAATGTATTAATTTCGAAGCTAGTATATGATTATAAAATACTTTAATGTATTTGATTAAAGAAAATACAATATTTTATGGCAGCCATAAATAAAATCAATAAATTCTTTGTCAAGTACTCCATAATAATTACTTAAGAAAATCATATAAATAATGTCTTATTTGAGTTTTATAGACGAACAATAGTATTATGATCTACAAATATCTTTTTAATAAGTAGTGAAGCAGATAAGGAAATGGTGTAAACCACGCTCCTATATTGCAGATATAGATTTATTAGTAAACTACATACATGAACATCCGGTCATATAACAGCAAATAGACGTGAAGTGTAATTTATAAAATATGTAACTAACACCAGAAACATTATTGAAGTTCAATAATTTAAACCAACACATCGTAATGAAATTTAATTAAATAGAACAATAACGATATAATGAGATTATAATAGAGAGTGGAAACAAAGTAGGTTCAATAATAATTTTTTTTATAAAATTAAATTAATAACAAGGCATTGTACGATAAAAATTTATATAAGCATCTCTAGTAAGATATCTAGATACTTAATAATAATATTTGATTTTCCTTGTATATTTTAACAATTGGATTTTATACATAAATCAATAAGGAGTATAGTTATTGATGCATATAAAATATTTATATTAATTCATAAATGCATCTAAAAAAACTATTATTATTAAAGTTAAAAACTTGTAGACGCTGTTTTATTTCATTGAGATATTTATATACAATGTATATATATAAAAGATATTAATTAAATAATTTAGATAATTATGTTTTAACTTTAAACATAAATGTAAATTTAGTATATGTTTTATTGTATTCAACTTAAGTTTGTATATAGAATAACTCTAAGGGATTGTTTATTATAAGCAAGCCAACACACTGATAAAAAAAGCTGTTAAGAGAGACATAACTCGAAATACCTGCGCATAAAATGAAGAACGTAAATAGATAATTAGTTTAAAAATGTCGCAAACAGTTAAATACCTATCTACATCATAAATATATCTATGGTAAATAATCTGGTTTAGCATAGTTCCCTGTACTCAAGTACAAAGAACAAAATGAAAGTCTAAATTGCAAGTACTACACAGTTAATCTTCGCAATAGAAGTGGTAGAAAAAGAAAGAGCAAAAGAGAAAAAGTGAGACAGATATACAGATAGGTAGAAATACAGAAAAACGTAAGAAAAACGAAAAAGTGATTTAAGCTGATAACTTTGAAGTCACGCGATTCACGTCATCGTACCGCTTTGAACCACCCACCACGATGGTCGCTTTAGCATCTCGTTTCCTTTTATTCACAGTAAACTGTCTAAAACTAAGTCTTGCATAGGTATGAAATTGAGAGAGTGTGCGAGAGAGAGGGAGATTAAGAGAGAAATAGGGCGACGAGTGAAACATGGCAGTGAGAGGAAGGGAAAGGAGTATAGCACGAGTATTCGCACTTTTATAACTCTTAGCGCACCTCCGCTGATCACATCAGTTTCGCGCGTTTTCACGCCCTCCCTGCGTCTCTTAGCACAAAATCCATAGGGGATTGCAATTCTTAGCTACCTCTGCTTACTTTTAAAAATTTCTACTGAGATTACTTCGCACGTCTTTTTGAACATACAGAAATTTACAACTAACTGCAGATGAACTATTTTTAATAGTGTTACTTTTAACGCTAATATTTTATATTACTCTTTATATTACTATGGAAAAAAAACAAGTAACTATGGCAACGGATAGAGGGAAGGAGTAATGTAGTTTGACTAACATTTTAAACTAATGATAGAAATTGGAAATAATATAAAGATTATGACTTTTTTCTATTTCGTCATTTCCTTAAGTAACCGATATACGGTATGAAACTACCGTACAAATGTTTTTATTTAAATGCCTAGTAGTGCTGAAAAGATAAAGACGAGTTTGACATGGAAATCACAAAAAGTGATAATAAAATCTAAGCTGTTGGGACATCGATTAACAAGATGGATGAATCAGTGCAATTAGTATTTTATTAAATAAATTATGTAAGTCTACAGAAATTTTAATGGTTTCAATTAAAAGTAATTTTCCCTTGACATATTTAGAAAATTGAAAGTATTTTTTTTAAATAAACTAAATTCAAAACCAGAAAATCCTTCATATTCCAATAGCAGTTTAAACCTGTAAGTATTATAACATAGGGACTATTTTCCAAAAATTATACTAGTAAAAAGTAAAAAACTAGTTATATTAAGTGAACAGAAGTTGATTTGCTGTATTTAAACGTTTTCATAATACGTGTTTTCGAACACAAAGAAAAGTCTTTTGTTTAATATATAATTGTCTATGTTTAAAATTAAGTTTTTGAAAAAATAGATACGGAAACATCAACAAAAATCTTTTAATATTCTTGCATTATTCAACATAGCTAGTTTTAAAAAGGATTTATTAAATTTTTTAAAAATTCATATACTCTCAATCAGAATTTTCCATTATTCATGATAATACTTTTATGATATAGTATTACTAAGCTTACTTTCTCTTGTCTTTTTTGTGTATATTAAAACGTATTATCATGAGGTGTAAAATTATCATTTTTTCATAAATAAACTTTATAGATTTGAAAAACTTATCTTGCCTTTTACTATATTTTTTTTAAAAAAACGAAGTATTTTAAGAGTTACAAATTCTATTAATATTACATTTAGAATGCCTATAAGAAAAGTTTAATTTATTTACATATATTATTTATTTCAAAAATATTAATTTATTTAATATAACGTAAAATCAGTTACTTCAGAATATATTAATTATACACTTAACTCACTTATACATAGATGTATGTATTGAAACAAAAAAACAAGTAAAAGATATTCTCAAGATATTATTTATGTTAACAAGAATTTATTTAATGGTAGCAATCACTCCCTTTATAAATAAATTATTTATGAATTATTATACTTTTTGACTCTATATAATAATTTATTATATTAGATTATTTTATCTTAGTAATATTTTTTATAAAGTATTAATAATATATTAGTTATGAGAGTTTATTATTTTAAATAATCATTAAATTTTATTATTTATAATTTTTTTTATGAAAATATAAATTTATTTAAAAAACTTCTATTAATAAATCTAAAATTTTAAATAATATTAATTTAATTAATTTCAATTATTTCGGTACCTTCTTAATAATAAATTTTTTCTATAAATAAATTAGGGTTAAATATGATATTGGCACATTATGATTATTATAATAACAAATTTCCATGTAAATAAAAAAAATATATAATATATAATACATATATAACAAGTATATTCTCAATTAAAAAAAGGTTCAAATAAAATTTAATTATTTCTATATAAAACATAATTTTTTTAAATATCTGCTAATTGTATATATATATAGGTATATGTATATATATATAGGTACAATAAACAAATTAATTCAATTTAATG
The DNA here is from genome assembly GCA_018907135.1 of Kradibia gibbosae. Classification (NCBI taxonomy): domain Eukaryota; kingdom Metazoa; phylum Arthropoda; class Insecta; order Hymenoptera; family Agaonidae; genus Kradibia; species Kradibia gibbosae. The sequence continues at coordinate 43,913,729 of JACCHX010000001.1, forward strand.
CTAGTACATATATTTTAGTGTATCAATAAATTATTAAATTTATGATGAACATGATATTTGTATTATAATTGTCTAGATTTACTTATACTACTTCTTGTAATTTCATTATTTCCAAGATAAATTAATATTATAGATCGTAAAAAATGAGTTTCATTAGACAACTTTTGTTGGAAATCATCTTATTCAAGCACTATATTCATATATCTGGAAAAAGTAAGTGCTATCAGTTACATCCCTGCTTCGTTTTCTCTGATCAAATTTTTTTAGAAACATACACAATCATCTATATATAATAATTTTATTTAGAAGTGTATAGATAGAAAAATTTCTTAATATTTATGATTATAACATTTAGTTTTATATTTATTTAGTTTTATTTATTTAGTTTTGCTCAAAGCAAAACTTATAAAAAATTTTATGTTAAATGGATTACTTTTTTACAATTTAGTATATAAAATAACATTCTATTGAATACTTTTTCTGTTTCAAATTTACAAATTAAAAAAGTTTAAATTAATTATGAATACCAGTAATATTAAAATTAATATAATGTAACTTATACAGTCAGAAACTTAAAGATCTAATAAGTATTTACATGGCTATTTAGTGCAAACTTTATTCATTTATGACTTATTTTTCAGCAGTTCGTAGAAAATTTACAAGACAGATAGCACATTTGATGAATTTTTAAGTAAAAGCGCATGAGAGTTTTAATCGGATTTATGTTAAGAGGAAAGTTGAAATCTTCGATTACGTAGTTGCATATGACTAAAAGGTTCAACTAACATATCTTTTATTTTATAAGAAGATATGCAACATTTATTATAATATGAAATTTTATTGAATTAATTTGAATTTTATGATTAAGTGACTTGTATTAAGGAATTTGTATTCTTGTATAAAGGATTATTTATATATAAAGTATTTTAATGAATATTAAAGCGAACAAATCTAATGAAGATTACTGATAATATATATATATAAAAATATTCCACTCTAAGTTATCAATACTATGTATAGCAATATTTAAAAATTCTGAATTTTTAAAATATTACTAATAAGTTGGTATACATATATTGTGGTATATATATATATATATATATACATAATACATATATATGGTATATATATATATATGTGCATATTTATAAATGAAGTGGAATCCATAAATGTTATGATATTATTATCTATAATATAAGTAAAAAAGTTATGAATAATTCGTGTTGCCCTCTCTTTATCGTTTACAGCTATTGATATTAAATTTTATGATAATATTTAAGAATCAATGTGACTACGCCTGTATTTAAAACCGTCATAATTTTATTCGTCAATGCATTAACATAAGCTATAATAAGATAGAAAGGTGGTCGAAATAATAGTCAGAAAAAATAAAATAAATGGAGCACTTCTAAGGAGTTGAGAGTATTAATATAAAATATATGAAAACGCAAGGCACGTGAATCGCTTCTAAATGGTTAGCTGACTGTACGACTGCTTAAAACGTTTCGTATTTTGATCACATCTCACATACACGCAGCCAGTCTTCGTCTCATACATTCCCTTTGACTTCCCTGATAGTCTTATCGATTATTATTGATCTGTTAAACTATCAGGCACTATTTTCCACTAAGAATAAGTACAGGATAGTCAATTGGTACGAAAATAGAATAAAGAAATATTTAACTGAAGGACACAGTTTATACCACTTTTAAAGCTAATACAATGTATAAATTCAGATATTTTATAGAACTAAAGTGAGATTTTAACGTCATTTTTTATAAACATGTAAATGTTGGCTGCATTTTATAAATTTCACAATTACATTATAAAAATTTTCATAAAAGTTATCTATTTGTATAAGATTTTTTGTATATTGTTTTTACTGCTTAATATTTACAGTTACATAAATTAGATATTATAAATACATTTTAACTTGTAAAATATGAAAATAATACGACAGAAAGGATAGATATAAATAGAATTCAAAACTTTCATGCAGGAAATAGTGATGTTGTTAGGTGTTCTAACGATCACAAGAACATGAAGAATGTATTCAACCTTTATACGACTCCTTGTTATCTCAGCAATTTGCTCGTTCCAGACTCAGTCTCTAAAGTTTGCATTAGTAAACTGCTTGTTACATGTACAAGTAAGTACGTGCAAAGTAGAGAATGTCAAGTATCGAAGGTACTGAAAAAATGAATAATTTGTAAATATCAGATTCTAAAAATAGAGTCTTAGTTACTGATATAACTGATATACAAATAAAAAATATTTTTATAAAAAAAGACAAAGAATAGAGCAAATAAAAAAATACATTAAGAAGCCTGGCAAGGACTTACTTTTTTTAGAGCAATTAGTATTTGATTTATGCCAGCATACAATTAATGACGGTTATCTAATAAATAATTTTATATTAGTTCGTTATTGTTTGTTTTATAGACGTTACCATCAATTGTAATTTTTTCTGAAATTAAAAAACTTTATTCATTTTCAAGTGTATTATATAAATTTAAGAAAGAAAAATGTATTACTTTTTTACGATTTTACATTTACTCTAATTTATAAAATTGAATTATTCTCTATATTTTATTCCTATGCATTTTATTTCTACAGTATGTGTTCTATCAAACATTTATGACAAATTTTATTTGAATTGATCAATCGTTTAAAAAGAGCCATAAATATCAAATATTTTTAAGATCATTATATTTATAAGAATATACATATTATTTAAATGTTATTAACTCTTATTGATACAATGATAGTAAAAATATAAAATAATAATTAATTAATGAAATAATAATTAAATAATTGTAATTACTTCAGAATTTTGAAATGGTATAGTCCAAAATCTTATTTAAATCGTTCTTCACGTTATTATTTTTATACTGTATTTACTAACCCATTAACCCAAAATTATAATTATTCATTAATACTAATAGTGGATTTATAATCCGGATTTCAGTGCACATAAATCATAAAAATTAAGCATAGTTCGTGCTCAGCGTGATAAATGTGGTAGTAGTTTAAGCACCAATGTCGCGCTTTTGTACACGATTGATTGTCGATGCTGATAAATCCAGATGACACATTGATCTCAAGCAGCATGGCCTTCGGTAGATCCCGCTTGATTAATAAAACGACATCTTTAGAAATAGAAAAGAGGAAGGAATATCTTTCCAGAAAAATGGATTTGATCTATTTGAGCAGATAAAAAATGAAACAAGCGACAGATGATACGTTGCACTGCAACAGCTTTAATTTTCCATAGAGAACAACGGAATATATTTTTCCATTTTTTCAAATCTATCAAATTTTGCCAAAAATTTGAGTTCATTACTGTGAGTAAAATATAAGATAAATCAAGGTAATTTTATACTAAGATCGACATTTTAAGTAAAAATTAATATTATAAAGTTTTTTACTTTACTACCCAATTATTTCAATTTTCAGTTGTACAGACATACTATTTGTATTTGCAAGTATGCAAATTCTTACAATTTTGAAAATAATTATTAAATGGTACGTAATAAGAAGTCAACTATAGAATACGTTAGTTATTTAAATTTTTAGTTATGTAAATAAATAACTTATTTAACAATTAAAATTAATAAATTTCATTAACAAATTTTTAATATGCTATAATTATTTTATAATTCTATAATAGATATTTGACAATTAAAGTTCATTAAATGTTTTACTTCATTTAAATTATAAATCAAAACGTATTGCAAAAAAATGTTTCTATAATAAATATCTATTATTTTTAATGAAATGCGAAACATTTTTTATAGCCAAATACATGAAGATTATTTTAAAAAATAACGAATGAAACGATATTCAAGAACATTTTAATTGTAATGGTTAGAATGTTTTATCACTTAACAAGTACTAGTATGCTCGAAAGAATAAGCAACAAGTGATATTAGATGAATTTAATAGATTTCAAAATGTTAGTGTTTAAAATAGTAACGTATAAAAGTATGATAATGTTGCAGATATCAATTATATTTTATAACTATATTTAATAACTAGTTTTTTTCCACATAAGCAGTACTTAAATTAATAAATAGGATTATAAATATATAGTCAAGTGCCATTAATCATAGGTGGATTTTTTTATCTTATTTTTTATTATCTACTGAACCAAATAATGTTTTAATTAAATGCTATGTAATTAAGTACTAACATTAATAGTAAGTTACTTGATCGAATTTATTAGTCAATTAATTTGCAATTTATTTTAATAAGAAAATAGTTTTATCAGATGTCAGATATACTGACAAAAAGTCATTTTAATCACGGTAATAAAATATTAAATAATCATGAAAATATTATACAATTTTATATAATTAGTTAAATACCTTATTGAAAAAATATAGTTGAATACTTAAAACCAATAAAGAAATTTCTGTAAGATTTTTCGGCGAAGGGTATGGTTAAGTATCTTCATCATAAAATCTGCTGTTAAAGGATCAATAACGGCTGAAATGTAATTTACACAGTCACTCTTATAATTTTCCCATTTCCATTTCTTGTCTTTACCTTTCTTATATTCAGTGAAAAACTCACGTAATGATGAGAGTCTCGCTTAGCAACATTAATATTCAGTTATGAAAGTAAAATGAAAAAGTAATGCCTTTTTTACTCACCTTGCAAAACTCTTTGACAAAATTTCATATATTTTCGTACTCATTTCCTTTTATCTTACTTCGTACGTTTAAATAGTCTTTCAAGTCAATTATTATAATCATTTATTATTCTTGACAAACAAACAAAACTTAGTACTTGAATATTCATGCGGTTTTCACATTGTCTTTTCAAACGTAGAAATCCAGTTTTGCATACTTACTGTTAGTAAGAATTTGATTACTACTGATTATTTTAAGAGTAATAAGTTTAAAAAGTTTTTATAAAAAAAAAAAATTAGCCTTGTAATGCACTTGAAATATGGATAAATCAATTTTATCAATTTATAAACATATAGCAAAAAAATTTTTTATAAAAAATATTATAATTGACATTTATACTTGAAAGTTTGAAAATTTATATTGTTAAATAAAATATAGCTTATTTAGGGTACTATGGCCGTTATTTGAAAGTATTTAATTGGCCTAGTAGAAAATTCTCTATACTTTTTTTTAATTTTATAATTCATAATACAATTATGTATACAATTTCGTATTATTAATCGTTCAATTTTTTGCATATATTTTAACAAAGCCAGACAATCAAAAAAAATGTGCATTTTAAATCAAATATCTTTCAAGATATAAATAATATGATTAATATATGAAGTTAATATATAGTAGAAAATTTCATTATAAATTTTATTAAATGTTTTCATATGTATGATAAAAGTAATTTTCTGATGAAATTCTTGTTTCTCTCTACTATGCGAAATAATAATTATTCTTAATCATGGTAGATATTATTGGTTGTGGACGTGGCCAGTGCTAGTCAATCTAATCTACGAATCAATAAATTAGTTACCTCTGATCGTATTTTCTTGAGGAATGAAATTGAATAATTCAATGAAAAATATATTCGCATGGGAGATGAAAAGTTACAAGAGGAGACGGACATCTGAACCATAAATGTGTATGTAAGTGTAAAAGAAAAATTCAATAAAAACTTTGATCATACACATGAGCATTCTGTGGAATCGATATAATTATGTTTGAATTATATTTTTGATGCAATGACATTACATTAATAAAGAACCACTAGAAGCAATAAGGCAGATTGATCCCTAACTTACATTATTTAGGCTACGTGGTGACGGTGCGCAGGAGAATGTTTAATTAACGTCCTTAATGATTCTCGATGATCATCTCAAGATACTGTTATTCAATTGCTCTAAATTACAATGTATTTCTTTCGCATTATAAGTTTATTAGTTTGCGGCGCCTTTTTAAATTTATCTCAAACTTCACAGGTACGTTTCAAATACCGATAGCAAGCTCGTTCTCTACTCTGAACGTACTGCTCTTTTTTATGGTTCTGTTCATTCGAAATTGACATTATTTTCTCATAGATAGAGTAATGTTAAACTTTATTATAATTATATTTTATTTCAATTATCCTAAAATTTTTAATTAATACATAGTTGAACTGCCAATTCTGCAAAATTTTAAGCTTGAAAGAGGGCATGATAAATGAGCTTTAGTTTTAATCGTATTTAGTACTGGATGATTGATGTATCCATCTGCAATATTAATTTAATTTTACCAGTTAATAAGTTGATCTTTAGTTATAAGTAATATAAAAGACGTAATTTTTAAATATATCCAAAATTAGATTTTTCTGAAAAATGACATTTTTGTCACAGCAATTGAATTATAAATTATTAATAAATATAACTTAGAAATATTTTACATAGTAATATTTTATACAAATTAGTGTGAAATTTTCGTCTAAATTTAATCTAGGTGATTGATCTCTAGGAAACATTAATTGTAGATATACTATCATTAAATTTTTTTTGTAATATATATGTATGTAGACATATATATATCACTTATATAAAATTTGTTGACTTTAATTATTTATAGTGTTTACGATGGTAAAAATGTACGTGTAGCTGAACTTAATTATATCAATTTAAAAAAGATTTTTTTTTATTTGTACAGTACATCTTCTAACATTCTTTAATGTTTATGATTTTTGTTTAAATTTAGATTAGTGTAATTAATTTAATCTTATTATTTATATAAGTCTAATAATAAATTTTTCTTGTAAAATAGTTACGTGTTTAAAATGTGAAAAAATCAGATTACACGTGTAAAGTTTTTATGGTAATATAGCTTATAAAATAAAGTAATTAAAAGTTATTCTTAAAAAAATTATGAAACAGTTCATAATAGAATTCTTCACAATTTTATAAATATGCTTCATTTCAGAAATTTAAAAAAAAAATGACTTTAGCTACTGTTAGCTAAATAGAAACTTCAATACCAGATTAATTTCATACTAAGCCATTATTGAACATCACTTGCAATCGAAAATTCAAAGAAGGGAAACAATAACCCAATTGAAAGGAATTAATTTTAATAATTTAATAGACCATTAGAACTGAATTCCTTTAATAGACCTGTAAGTTTAATACAAATGTGATATCATAGTAGATGACGATTACAAATTGACAAACTAGTTATGCTGATAAAATGCCACTATCTAGAGTTTCATTATAGCTTTATGTACTTTATAATACAAACGTAATTTAAAAAAGAATCTCTTTCATCGGTTTATATGACTTTTAAAAATGCTTTTTTCCACCGAAGGTATTTAACCATGGCTCGCTTGTGGTATGTACTTAACTCGAGGAATTCGTTTTTTCCCTCCAACTTGTCGAAAGAGATGATAAACAAGTACCACTCACAATGTATTACTTTTTCCGTATTTGACAGGCTATGCATGCCGTGCGTTTTTCTGCTTAATTATTTAATGGACGTACTGCAAATGACTCGTACCAGAGAGTACTTAGTTTCTTTTTAGAATCGTTCAACTGGTCCTGTTACTAATGCTACAAGTTCACATAGTAATTTTTTTATTTTTCAGAGAAATACAAAATGTGAGAGAGAAAAAGAAGAAGAATATCTTCATCATCGGAAGTATATATTGTACATACTTGCTTGGACTAAGGTAGTATCTAGTCCAAAATTTTAACATACACAATTACATCGCGATTAATTAATTTACTCGTTAAGATATATCGATTAATATTATGTAAATATTATGTAAAATACATTTTATTAAACACTATTTTATTATGTTTTTTAAAAAGTATAGTATAGAATGTTTTATGATATTTATGATTAAAAATATCAAATAAAAGTACTTGTTTTAATTTTAGTTTAGTAAAAGAGAAAGAATATACTCCTGAGAATATACATTGACATTATTTTTTTAAAAATACACAAGAAAATCTAAATTAATTATTTTTAAATTTAATTTAAAAACAAATTATTTTAACAAAATTCGCAATTAAATTTTTATAGACGTAAATTTACTTAAAATAAAACACGAATTATGTTTTAGCTGTATACGCACTAAAACTATATTAATAAAATATTTATAATAGTTTTTCGTCATGTATTTATTTATTACAAAACTGTTAGTAAATTAAACTACAAGACATTTACTACATTCTAATTATATTCCTAAATTAGTTAAAATTTTATATTTTTTTATAAAAGTCATGATAAATGATCATCAATGCGGTTTAACAAATCTTATCACAGATAAATAAATAAGCTTTTACATATTGCGCGCAATAAATAATGACGTCATTGACGTTTCTAAAGAAACTTATAAATTAACTACAATGTAAATTTTAAATTTGCAATTAAAAACTTTTTATAATAGCCAGTATTTTTAATTGTATTCATTTTGCTTATATTTTGAATATATCTGTACCAAAATACATGCTTATCTGAGATTTTTTTAGAAATTTGAATATATCATTAGTCCATCATATGCGAATATTATTAATATAATATACATTATAAAATTTCTAATTTTATATAAATTATAGTTTTTAAAAGCTGTTGAACCTAAGAACTTAATAATCATTTAAATTTAAAAATTATATTTATGCATACTTTATTATATATTTTATTAAAATTTTTTATTAAAAAAAATACATTTAGAAATATTGTATATCACATTCAATTAATTAAAAAAATTCTTTATCTATATTTTTAGTGTTTCCTATATGTTGCAGTCATTAATAATATTGAGTTTTTTAAGAAAGTTATAAGAGTAAGAAAAAGCTGGGTATTTTAAGTTCATTATAATCTATATTTGAGTATTGATGTAAACAAAAAATATTTAATAAATAATAACAATATTCAATCAATTTATTAATAATTTCGAAACGTATTAAAATATTTGCCTATTATTTTATATCAATTAATTTTATTGAAAAAACGTATAAAGGACATGCTAGTAAGATGATGTCACGTATATAAATAAAACTATATTTTCATTCGAGTTAATTATTTATTATATTTAATTTTTTTCAAATTTATTGTTACGCACAAACAGTAATTTAAATCATTAGTTCTATAAAAAGTACTTATACCATGTACAAAAACAATTTTGTCTAGGAATATAATTTTACAATTGTTCGAAGTTAATTTGTACTACTATCTATTACTGAAAAGGAAATATATGCGAACACAAACTTCTATCTAAATCCATTTCAGATGTGTAAATTGATGTATACTCTCTTATAATGAGTCTATAACAAGGTAAATTATCTAGAAGTACTACTTTTGAATTTACGTATGCGAATAAACCCTCGGCACGTGTGTAACATATTGAGTACCGAATAGTGCGATGTGCACATTATTTCAAGTATGTATAAACTTTCTACCTTCATATATTCCTTATATTTGCGCGGCTTATGCGCTTTTACAAAGGTCATATACACAGTAATCATAGAAATTGGAAAAAGTTAGTAAAACAGATATAATAGCATTAGTATACTAGGCACGACCTTATCATTGGTCTGATTAATGTTAAGTAACTCAATAACTTAGACAGGAAACATCTTCATATTGCATTAAAAGTATTTCAGATAATCACGAAAGTTTTGAGTATTTAAATTATGTTACGTATTATTTAGTACTTAAATAGTAATTTTTAAGGTAACAGCTAAAGCCATTTTTTGGTACATTTATTTTTGTTAGTAAGTGTTTATTTATAAATGGAAAAATATAGCAATAAAATCATCGTAAGCGAAATAAGATGTTATTAAATACATATAATATTACTTGTATTATAAGAGATGTGTCCTATTATCAATTATGTATACCGATTATTAACACCGAAAATCTGATAAGTTTTTTACTCTTTTTATACAACAATATTAGGAATATTCATTAAAAATACGAAAATTGTTGAACTGAAAACAGGTATTACATCTCGAGTCAAGATTGAATAATTATACTACGCGTAATAAATATGTATGAAATATTAAATGTATATTATAAAAAGTTAGTTGCAATAATTTGTAAAGACTTCATCAGATTTTTTATTCAGTTAAAGAAAACATAAAAAAGAATATTTTTCATAACTACGTAAACTTTGTTCAAAAACCATAGGCTGTCTTATATAAAATTTTATAATTGAAATGTTTATTAGCTTTTTTAAAAAAACTTGTAACAAAAAATTTCAATATTCGAGTGAGCTAAATTAAATTTTATATAGAATAATTTAATTTCTAATGAAAATTAAGAAAAAAAATAATTCGCGAAAAATTGTAATTTTATTTAAATTTATAATCAATTACTTAAGAATATCTTATTAATATTAATCATTTTTATTATAATTTTTGCTATTTAGGTGTATAATACAAAAACATAACCATCAAAGAATATTCAAATTGCAAAGAATCAAATTATGAAATTACATTTTCTATTAAATAACGAAGTACTTTATACATGTATATTTTTAAAATTATTATAATAAAAAAAAATTACAGTATTCGTTCATGTTGATAAAAAATATTATTTTTAATGTATAATATCATGAAAATCTTGACAAACAATAACATAGTTGGCAATAAATTTAATTATAAAAGAATTTAAAAAAAAGGTAAGATTTTTCTTTAATTACTGATCGAATGAAACGTTCAAAGTTGTTTATGCACATTTTTGTATAATATACAAGAAATTAATATGTTATTACTGATAATATGATGACTTATTTATTTTTGTTATTTTAGTTAATTGAATTTTAGTTAATTGAAAAAATTATTTAAAATTAATATGATTAAATAATTCCATTTATACAGAAAAAAGTTCTTGTCGATCATAATGAGAAAAGATTTTGTCGTCTTTATAATTATAAGATTATTCATTAAAGAGCACTACATACAATAGATTTTTCTTCATATTGCTTACATCAACAGACAAAGATCCGCAACGTCGCGAACTACGTATTTTTTCTCTATCGTACTAGCGACAAATAAATCAGCGAATAAGTATGCCTAAGGATCCCAAGGCTTAGTAATGAGGACAAATGAAGTGGCTAAATTATACGCGAATGTCCCTATGGGGGATGTTAGCCAGCTAGCCGACTACGCTCATGAGTTATTCATGCGACTCTATCACAGCTACTCCATTCAGAATTGCAAGATTAATCGCTGCTTCTTTCACTGCATCCCCCTGTGTCCTATGTGACCTCAATCCATTTATACGTACTTCTTTCTTATTTGTGCGTAGCCTTACTTCGTACTGGTGTTACCTCGTTTATCCTACTGACGTTGCCTTTTTCCTTGTATTGTAACTAGATTCCCAGAAGAAATTTTCTCAATACAAATTTAATCTTTCAATTAATCAATATTTCAATAGTTTTTCAAACATATCGATCGATACTTTACCATCATTTTTTACTATTTTCTCATATTTAAATATTATTTGTAAAATTTTTATCTGTCTAATTATTTTTTTTTTAACATTACTTAATAACAGTACGAAAACAATACATTAATGGCGACAATTCAATATTTCTACTGACCAAAAAATAGTTAAAAAAATACAACATAATTCTGATATTATATTGGTTATGATTTTAAAAAGTTTATGCAAGAATCTGTATGTGCTCTCACTTTTTTCTTCTATTTTAGTAAAATATACGATTGACGAAAATTCGATTCAAAGCAGCGTAGTTAAAATCTGAAGAAAATATTTGTCCGACAAGGGTGTTAAGGAGCAGTACGAGCGAAAAGCAGAGCAATAGAGTATACAAGGCTTTTCTCACGTACGCAGTACGTGTACGTCAATAGCGCTTCTTCTCAGACGCTTTGCGTCGACCAGAAAATAATACTCGAGAAGTCGCGAAGCCGGGCTGCGGCTGTCACACGTAGACTACTCAGAGAAAAGGAGAGAGAATTTCTTGCCAAATAGTCCTACATTTAGACGTGCGGGAAATAGAAGGGTATGTAATGAGATAGAAAACATAAAAGGTAGTATGAAGAGATGAGAGGGTGGAAGGATGGTAGCATGAATGAAAGGGAGGAAAGAAGAAAGGAAGGAAGGAAGTATTGCAGGGAAAAGGAAAGGTGAAATTTAGCATTTTGCATAAGGTCTCTGCAAGTTTCCGACACGTGCTGTGATGACTTACCCATCAAAGCTGCCTATCTCATGTTTTATAACCAGACTAATGAGTCTTAATGGGAAGAACCGTCAAATTAAAGAAATCGATTAAAATCTCCAGAAGATCGCCATGTCTGCCTTGACTTGATGACACGAATTATTTTTTAAGACGTTGCTGTATGACGTACAGTAATCATAGGGTGGATTCTTGGAATTTTCATTTCATAGACTATTAATCGACATTAAAATAAGAGAGGGATTCATCTCGATACCGATACTTAAAATGCAAATCTGCCTTTTTTCATCTATGACAATATTATCAGCTTCTATTTCTCAAAATTAACATATCTTTTTCTTGAATTTAAGTATGGCCAAAGAAACACAAAAAGTTAATTATTTTTTAGCAATACAAGTATTTCATTATTAAATTAAAGATTATTAAATTTAAAATCTTAACTGCTCTAAATTTCAAAAAAAAGGGCTCCAAATATAATGTATCAAATTATAGAAAAAATTTTTTTTAGTATTTACAAATTTATAAAAACAAAATTTTTATCACAAGTATATAAACATTAATTTTTATATATTTCTTGAATTATTAGACTTGTAAAATTGTATCTAGTATTCTTAATACCATGAAAACACACTTGAATTAAAAAAAAAAATTTAATATATTTCTGTAGAAAAGTTGCCAAACGTAAGAAATTTTTACATTTTGTTTTTAGTATAAAAGTTAAATAAATAACCGCCCTTCAAATGAAAATTGATATATGCTGTATGTCAATTGCTTAGTATATTGACTAGATGTAGGTAGTCTAGTTTTGTGATTATACTTTTGGAATCTTGCATCTATGGCACAATTTTGAAAGAATAAATATGGTAATATATAAAATATATAGCGATGGAGACGTATAATTTTATATGTATTGGGAATAGTTAAATTATCAAAATATATTTTTTCTGAATGAATTGTAAAATTACATGTGCAAGTAAATATCTGATTCCACTTAGGAGGTCATGAAATGATGTTTACATGACGTAAAATAGTACAATATAGAATTCAATACGTAATATGTAGTGAGTCGGTTGTATTTATTTTTGAGCTCTAAATATATCATTTTATCCCCCTTAAGTCATATATAGTTTTTTACAGAATTGTAGATTCTCTATATTATATTATCCTGTATTTTTTGTTTCAAATTTTCTTACTAAATGTCAATAATTTAATAAAATGTAACGAAATATAATTTAAATTAAGTTTAATTCTAGCAAAATATTTATTTAATTCTAGCGTTTCAAAAATGTAATAATTATAAATTTAGTTTAATTATAAATACATTAGTTATACTAATATAATAGTAATATAAAAATGAATATTTGTGTAATAAAAAATATATGTATAATTAAAATATTATTGTATTATTGTAGATTTAGTAATAATTCTGAGTAATATTTTTTGTTTTTTTCATTGTGAGGCATTTGTTTAAAAGTGAAAAGCATTCAAAATTTGTAAAATCCCACATGCTATTATTTCATAAAAGAGTACTTAAACTTATAAACTTTACTCTTGTTTTTAGGACTAGAATTATTATAATTTTTTTAGTTAAGTCTTACTTTGCAGCGTTAAAGTAAGTAGATTTAACTTAAATCTCTACACGGTTTACGCAAATGCGGATTTAAACTGCGAACTAAACAGCGTGTGAGATAAGCTGACTTTCCTAAAATCTTCTATCTATATAGTAAACTTAGTTTAAAATATTATAAATATAAATACAAGCCATAATTATATAATAGTATATTAAAATCTAATCATTACTAATTTAAGAATTTTTTAAACTGTAGTTCATTCTTAAAAGACATACTTTTAAAAAAGTAGTCATTGTTTACATTATTTGTTATTTATATTCATTATATTTAATTTATATTTATATATTCTTTATATTTAATTTAAAAATTAATAAAATCTAAACAAAAAAATTTTATTTTATTATAGTTGAAAAAAAATAATCAATAATTTATGAATATAATATGAATTATAATCTTACGATATTCTTTTATATTATTTCTGAAAATATGTTTTTATATAATAAAGAAATATTTAAATTATTCGTATATTACTATTTCTAATAGAATTAAGTGTAATGACCATGAAACTGCATTTTGTAAAATAGCAATAGATATGTGAATAATTTACTTACTTTTTTTATTCTAGTCAAGTTAACAAATATTTATTAAAGAATTCAAGTTTTTATTAATATAAAATCATATGTCCAGAAAATTTTCATTCTGTTGACGAATTTTAATGAATATGAGCTATTTACTTTGATAAGAGATCATTAGTTTTAATTTTAGCGATTTACTTTATGTTTAATTTACACCAATAAATAAAATATTTTCTAAGCTTTTTATTGCATATATATATATATATATATATATATTAATATCGTCCCATCAAATTGATTGTTAGTAATTATTTAAGAGCTCAGATCAGTATACTCATTTCGAAATGTCGTAAATGTGATAGATCTTGAAACGATATAATTAAAATGTTTTCCTTCTCTTTAAAGTAAAACGTAAAGAAAAATTTCATGTTCTAGACACATGAGGAAAATTGACTGAGGTCATCGAAAAAGAAAAGAAAGGAGTGTTATTTCCCGCATTCAATGTCAGAGAGACTCGTTTAACTTGAATTAGATTTTCAGTAGGTAAACGAATCACGAGTTGATTTTTCAACCAATTCCTCCCCCCCCCCTTACATGATCAAATACGAAAACTCCTATACTTTTATCTCAATATCAAATTTCTGTTTCAATGTCCCCTTTTTGCTTTTCACCTTTTTTAGAAGACAATAAAAGCTAAAAAAGAATTACACAAAAGTATAACAGGAAAATAGACAGGAAATCACCGATTGATCGATTGGTTACATGAAATATACTTATATGATATCTAATATACAAATATTATAAGTAAACTTTTTATAGATAATTTTTACACATAAACTTTTCTCAACAACTACAATCACAATAAAATAAATTTAATAATTAATAATAGAATTTGAACAAATATATATATTTTGCATTAAAAAATGAATATTTATTATGTTATCTATGATTGCACGACATATAAATGTAGTATGAAAATAAAAAAAAAAATTCACTTATATTTTTTTTAGAAAAATTTCGACTTTAAAGTATTTAAAATATTGAAGTTCTTTCATTAAAAATGTATAAAGTTGGAAGACAGCCGAGTTGAAAAATAAAGGAATATCCCTAAAAACGATGAGTTCAAAAATCTGAGAATATAAAACGAAAAAAATTACAAACACGTAAGGGATCGAAAATTTTAGAATTCTAGCATGCATATAAACTTCAATGGAACTACATACGAGATATCTTAATGTGAACAAGACAAGACCAATCGCTTATAACAGAATTTGTGGGCACAGAAATGCATCCCCGTGGATAATCTGGCCAAGGTCCAAACAAAAACACATTTCTTTCTTTTTGTAGAGCAAATGAAAGTATTATTCTTTTATGTATAAGAAGCAAGATAAGGACGTAAGCAATAAAAATATGAACGAAAAAAGAAAAGAACTTCTTTCCTTTTGTCTTTACTTTATCTGCTTTCAAAATTTCTTTTAAACAAATTTAGTGTGCATTTGAAATTAATGTTAGGAGGCAGTATTTACAAAAAGCTTACATCACTGTTTTTATTTTTTTTTTAAATAAATCATTTGAAAAATAGCCAAAATTGTAAATCAAGATCTTTACTGAGCACCAATCTAATATTTTACAGATCTAAGCTATTTCCTTTCGTCTTACGGTCTTTTTCGAAAAATGACGGTATGCTGAAATGGAATTATAGTTAAGAGAAAAAGATGTTGTACAATGGTTCTTAAACGAGAAAGGTAAATATATATACTTTTCGAGTAAAGAGAGAACAACTTATGGATATTACTTAAGTAGAAGAAGAAAAAAATATGTACAGAAAATGATTCGTGTATGGGATAAAAATTATATACATAGCTATATAAAACTTATATAAATTTTTTATACGTATATATATATATATTTACGAGTTATTCTTATTTTACTTTACTGTTTAATTTTCTCGTTACTGACTGAAATAATAGATTTGAAATTCTTGATAGTGCACAACGATTCGTGAAAGTTTCTATAAACCTGTTTAAACTACTAAAACCATTAAAACGTAATTTATAAAAGTAAAGATATAACTAGCAAATTTGTTTCTATAAATTACATTATGTTTGCTATAATAGTATTCTTTTTTTATTAATATTAAAAATATTTTTAATTTACCAGTATAAAAAATTCGGTTTTGATGATTAGAATTTTTATTTGAAATTATTACAGTAAGTCAGTTTTAGCTATATTTAATTACATTAATAATGTTATTGATCGCGTAAAACTAAATCATAATAAATATAAGTGTTCCATCTAAAGCATTATTTTTAAATTCTCAGTAGTGCATACAATCTAGTAGGGTCTTTGGATACCTAAATATATTAAAATTAAATTAATTAAATAACATAGCAGTGAATTTAGTTCTTTAATCTAAAATACATTTCACAAAATTTTTGAATTTAGAATTCGTATTAATACAGGATTTTATTTACGGCGCTGTAGATAAAGGCAATAAAGCACAAACAAATACCAAATATAATTTCCGAATAGCCGTTGCGTAATGAATTAGCTTGTACTACCATACCGCTATACACTTTTGAAATCTTTAAACAGTATATTGTCAGTGAATTGAGCAAATATTGTGCATCAGTAGCATTCGTAATTATAATACATATATGATTAGTATTTTATCCTAAAATTAATACGTAAATATATAATTTATTAATATTTTCATTAGTAAATTAAAAATAATGCAAGAATTGCTATGTGCAAAGAAAGTTTTATTTTATTAATAGCATACAATAAGTAAATTATAAATAAGCGCGTATAATAAATTAATACAAAATTGACAAATATAACTTTATTAAATAAATTTTAATTGATCATATTTATAAGAGACATGTTTTTACATAAAGCGTGACAAAATTAGTTGGAAATTTTTTTAATGTTTATTTTTGAATATATCACTCATGTATTTACTCTGGATTGTTTTCACTCATAAGAAACCGTGTATATATACAACGTATTCATGAAAACATATATTCTCATAAAACACTAACTTTACAGAAAATAAGAATTAAAAGTAAATTTTACTTTATAGGTTACTCAATTTCTGTTACTAAATCTTTATTTAAATATATTTACAGACCATACAATGAATATGAAATTTCAGTCAAATTTTACATAAATAGATTAAATCTCTAAAATAATATAAAAAAAATTATTAAAACTTTATTTCATAAAATATTTAAATTGTTATATTTAAATATAATAAATAATATTATATTAGCTGTAAATATATATATATGTTCTAATGATGTACTATCAAAAAAATTATCACATATTCAGTTTTAATAATTTATAAATGACATTAAATTATTAATGCATTTTTCTAGTGTTTTTAGTCAATATTACACATCCTCATATACAATTAATAGAACTATATATTCTTATTTCCATACTAAGCGTTATTGTAAGCGAGACAATAGACTTTTAGTAGTATTTAGTATTTCTATAAAAAAGTGTTCTTTCAAAATTACATTATTATTTTAAGTCATAATATCTTAGTAATATAATTATGAGAAATATTTTCGTATATCTGCGTATCTTTATTTATGTAAAAAAACTATATATTATATTTATTTTTTTTATTTATTATATTTCTGTAATTTTATATCATCTTTATAAGTAGCAAGTATGTACGAAGAATATTATTTCAATAAGCGTCCCATAACTTGCAACTTCAATTTTATTTATTGTTGCAATATGGAAATCGATCACAAATATATTAATTACTATTTTAGATCTAGTAACATTTAACTTTTATTCTTTTTTTGTAATTTATGAACCTAAAAATTTTCAAATTAAAGTAAATAGATAATGCACTGTAGCTAAATACTCTGTTGATGTAATTAAATTATGTCCTATAGATTAAAACATTTTAATAAATAAGAAAAATATTTCATTGATTTGATAGAACTAAAGTTTGTTAATAATATATTGCATTTTATAATTGTAGATTCGTATCCCTATATTATTAAACTTAATTGCATTTATCAATATCGAATAAAAAAAATTGGAAAAGCAATTGTTTGTTATAGATAATATGTAGATTAATAGAAAGACTAAATTAAAAATTCACTCGAAAACAGTGTAAATTAAAGCTAATAATGAAAATAAAATATACATTATGGATTAAAAAATAGACAAGACTTAATTTTCCCTAAATATGCATGGCACATATAGCAAAATACTGATAGGTATACATTTTTTATTCACTTGTCAATTAAATGAACCCAAGTTATGTAAATTGAAT
Organism: Kradibia gibbosae; assembly: GCA_018907135.1. Classification (NCBI taxonomy): domain Eukaryota; kingdom Metazoa; phylum Arthropoda; class Insecta; order Hymenoptera; family Agaonidae; genus Kradibia; species Kradibia gibbosae. The sequence goes on from JACCHX010000001.1 coordinate 43,932,295, forward strand.
TTTAGATGCTTATACTCGTTCAGATATATCGCGCAAATGTGTTATTTAAAGCTCGCGTAGTGAAGCACAAATATTAAAATGTTTATCTAGTTTGCGTAAATTCCATTAACAAAGGCTGTTTCATATAATCACAAATTCATTATGTATATTTTGGTAAATAAAAAATATCAACATAAAATGCGTTTCGTACGGCTGCTTGTTTATATAGAAGGACATACCAAACACTGTAACGTAAGTTTAAATATATATATATATATATATATATATATATTACTTATCCCGAAATTCTAAATACTGCAAATTTCAATCATTACTTAGATTTATTTGACTGAGAAAGAAAATACAAAAATTGGTTATAGCATATATAAGAGATACACAAGTAAGATGATAGTGTTGAGTACAGTATTCCCGATGGTACCAACAACAAGAGTAACAGCAGTTTTGCTGCTGATTTTCGTAAGTCCGCGTTATACGAGAAAACGGTAGGTAAAGTCATTTGTCAGGATTTGGTATGACGTAAAACGAGATTGGCTACAATGGAAGGTTGTGGGTAGAGCGGATAAGGATTGGCTAAAGATTGTATGTGTTTCATCGCGCTTTAGCGCCTTCCACATATGTAGGCTACATATGTACATCAAACTTTCAAATTTAACTTTTTCACAAACGGAAGGTTATATAGATTAAAAGGTATCCGGCTCTAGAAATATCAGACTCAATACAAACAAAAGGCAAATAGTACATCCAAGAAGAGAAAAGACAGCAAGACATAGTTTAAGCAAAAATAAAGGGTATTGATGAACCTTATTCTGATAAATTTAAAAAAATTACTAATCCTAGTCCTCCTACTAATTTTTAATTTAATAGAGTTTTTGCAATTCTGAACAAAAAAATTAAATTAAATAAATATAAAAATGATGAAAGATTATATATTATTTAAAAATTGATATATACTTTTTATTTTTGTTTAATAAAATTTAATTTTATAAATTTAATTTTTAAATTTACAGATGGAGCGTAATTTAACGTAAAAAATATTTTGTTATTACTTTACAATGTAAAACTAAAATATAAATTTGAACTTACAAAAAGTTTTGGAAACTTCAGATACTTGACTTATTTTTATATGTACTTGTCACATAAATACTTCGAAAAAATTAAATCAGATTTATTTTTTTACATAAATTGAAAAGAAAATTATGATGTAGAGCATTTTGTAGTACACATAAATTTTACGATTATAATAGTTGCATCATTACAAAAAATTTATATTCTTAAAAAGATAAATTTTTTATTCTAAATTAAAATATGTTTTGTTTCTTAACATTTACATCTCAAGATAATAAAATTTTGTTACATTATTTCGAACAAGTATTAATATACAAAGATTACGTAATATCCATGAAATAGTAGGTATATATTACTTAAAAAAAATTCAATGTAGATAAGGATCGAAGAATTAATTTTAGTAATAAAAGTAAATAATTTGATGATATTACTTCTTATTCTTTATGCAGTCCTTATAACAACTGCCTTTTATAATGTAAAGTACGAATTCGTATGTAAACGTTTTCTTCATTATTTTGTTTTATAAATAATATTAATAATATATAAAAAACAAACAAATTATAGTCATATAATATTATTATAATTATATTTTTTATAGTATTTTAATGAAAATATTTGACTCTTGTCTATAACATTTAGGAAGTTTTTTGTAAAAATTATCACATTTTTTTATTTATTGATACAAAAATTTAATTAATCCTTTAAATATTTATTAATTTACTGTATTACAAATATAATATTCTAAAAAAAAAACATTTTTTTTAGAATATTGATTTATAGTAGAAGGTTTAAAAGTATCGATTTAACTTATATTTCATCTGTAAAGATAATTTAAATTTTTTTCTATATATACATGGCAAACGACTATTTTATGATTGAATAAAACATTACTAAAAACTATAATTGTTTTTCATTCATCGAATAATGCAGTTCAGAAATAAAAAATCCATGCTTCCCATAATCCGTCACGTTATGCGTGCACAGTTAAAATACACGGTCGAGAATTTTGTTACATCTCGCTTCAGCTTATCGGTGAGGTATTGACAGAGATTCGTGAATAAAGCCGGGCGAAAGTTAACTACTACGTGTCTATGGGGTTGTATAAAGTCACGCATCCGTATTTACATAACCGCGCATATTGAGTAAATAGAAATTACAAAGCATGGCCTGCAAACTCGTTTGAATTGTGCTGTTGACGGGCTCATACTAGCTTTTATTACTAAAGCAGTTGTGAAAGCTTTGACGCACTGGAAAATAATTAGTTAACTTATTTGTGAATAGCTGTGAATATAGAATGTCCTATAAACTTATTTCATCTTATGCAGTATACTTCTTGATCATATCGGGTACTATGCTAAGTTCAAAAATTCACAAATTAATAAACAAAATATTTCTGTTTCAATCAAATTGCAATAGTTGACTGAAATAATTTTTCCCTTTTCGTTTGAATCAAATAATTTTTTCCGCCGTTAAAAAGCTGTGAGAAAAAAAACCTTTTTTTGTACTATTTTTCAAATAAACTACATTATATATTTTTTTTGTTGAAGTAGCTCCGTAAAAGACAGATAAAATACTCATACTAAAGTACTTTGTTGTTAATTTTATAAGTTTTTGAGAAATAAAGCATAATTACTCACATTGCATAGTATCAAAGAAAATAAGATGAATCATAACTATTAAACAGAGAAGAACAATAATTGCCATAATTTCTTTCACTCACTAGGTCACGTGAATGTAACCGCACGGTACCAGTTCTATTATCACTTAAAAGTCGAATGAGCAAGAAGGGGGAAAACCCACGCGTTAGAGAGTTCGCGTACTGACTGGCTCATTGAGTCATGTACGCGAAGATTCCTGCGCAGCGCTAAAAAGGTAGAGATTAAAAGGGAGACGAAGAATGAGTAAATACGATGCAAGAATGAAGAAGAGTAAGAAAGTGCCGACATTGACATCAGCATCATACGCATGCGTTGTCTTTTGACGCTAGGCAATCTACTTCTGCACGTGTTTAGCAAACTCTGTATCATATGGTTTTTTTACTTTTTATTAAAAAAAATAAATACAATTTTTTTATGATATTCGTATATTTTGCAATATTTATCAAATTAATTCAGTTTTAAGGTTATCAGCATGCATGCATCTAATTCGTCAAACTTATTTGTTTTTCGAAGTGTAATAAATATTAGTTGCATCACAGCTTCTATATTTAATTGTACTGATAGTAAGTAAATATTTAATTTTACACACAGCTTTTACACAACCTTTACAAACACATAGTTGAGATATAATGACAATAGATATAACAGTATGTATTACTAGTATTTTAAAACTTTAAAATATAAATTATGATTGTAATACAAAACCTCAAATATTATAGTACTAATTGTATACACCTATACAAATTTATGAGCATTTTTTACATTATAATTCAATTTTTATCGTAAATATGCATTGACGAATAAATCAATTATCCTCATTTTTTTCAATGTATACTAGACATACCACTAAAAAAATAAATTGCTTATTTGATATAATTAAAAATAATTTTGGTAATAAAATATTAATTGCTTTTGTTTGTTAATATGTAAATAATATTGATATTAATAACAATTTCAAATATTATAATGTTGTAATAATTTTAATTCATTTGAAATTAATTGGAAAATTTTTGATTGGTTAAGATTTTTAATAAATTTATACTCTAATTTCATTCATGTTAAAAACTGTTGCCATTTTTGTTTGAGATTATAGTTTACGTAGACAAAGTTTTATCCGTTAAGTAAAATTAGGTTTACTTATTTTTCTTTTAACTAACTTAAGTTATTATTTATTCAATAGTCATGCTTATATATGTGTACTATGCACTACAGTAAAACACATATTTTATACGAAACAACCTAGTATGCGATAATGAGTCTAATAATTCGAGTAGCAAGCCTTACACGTACCCCATAATCGCTAGTACAAATACAAATGGCTCGAGATGCTGCTACTCTAATGGTTATCTGTATAACCAACTTGCAAATTAAGCATCACATTTCTAATTTCAATAAATTGAGCATTAAGGAGGCCGATTCGCTTAAATACCAGCATAAAATATAAACAACATATATTCATGTAACTTCATTCCAACCTAGTAAATAAAATATCATAGTGATGATATTTTATGAAAGGAAAAATAAGCTCTGACCGGTAAAAAAAAGTCATGATATTATTATTTTCAAATTGCTTATTTTATTTCATATTGCCCAATAGGAATAACATTTGACCTTTTATCTTTTATCAAAAACACTTTTATCAATTTTTTTCTAAATAAGAACGTGAATTTTAAGTATACTTTTCTTATCATATTTTTGTTTAGTTTATAATATTCAAATATATAAAATTTTTCTTTAGATTTCTATATAATTCTATATATTCTTTTTTTTGGCTGCACATGCTAAAAAAAATAATTTTTTTATTGTTCACATCGAATGAATAATTTATAATAACGAATTTAAAAAGCGTTTTTTGATGAATTTGCATCATTAATTTTCGTAACAATTATTGATAAACCTTGCTTTATAATTAGGTAGTATTATCATAATGCTACTTATACCAGTTCGTCGATATTCCTTAACATCGAAAGAACAAATAATTGATTTTTATTTTCATTACAATTATTTACATTACAAACATTCTGTTAATTTAAGATACTAAAAAATATTCATTTACAATTACTTACTAATGTCAACATTTTCAATTCGTTCAATTCATTATGTGATACAGTGGTTCATATGATTATATATGAGATTATGTATTATATAGATGATTTTATATTTTAGCAGTAAAAACTACAAGATCTTCACTCAAGCTCAATTATAATTGAAAATCCGACAATTTATTTCAAATTTTTTGAATTTGACTTATATTCCAAGATTAATAAAATAATATAATATTTTGTTTTATAAGGTATAGTATGATTTAAGGCAGTAGACATTCAAATATACTTTGCAATCCGAAGAATATTTCTTATTCTACTTCCAACACTATTAATAAAAAGAAATTCTATTGAAGTTTAAGTAATATTTTTATTTAAAACTTTTAAAATAACCATAACGATGAAATAAAGAAATTTATATAGAAAATACTTTCGTGTAGTTGATTATGATTATAGTGCCAATAAAGGAACTATATTATTTCTAGTAGATGTTGTTGCAAAATTAAAGTTGAAAGATTTTTTTAAATTTCTCAAAATTGATGCAATAAAATTTATAATTATAATTTAAATTTATAATTATAATTTAAATTTATAATTGCAATTGTTTTTTTTTTTTTTGAAAATGAGTACTTAATTTTATTATATATATATATATATTTAAAGAGTTGTCAACTACTCAAAAAAAGGATTTAGAGTTTTTAGAAAAAAATATATTTCTTGCATCTGAAAAAATGCAATAAGAACAGCTGTAGTTCATGAGATACGATAACAGTACGCTTGTGTAAGCATGCCCTTAAGATGGAAAAGACGCTTTCGCATAGCTATAAATTTCATGAGATTTTATTACATCCAGTCATTACATCCATTTAAAAATATTTTGAATATATCGATAGGTAAAAGTATTATTATTTAAGTATTATTAAAATGTATTACATAATAGATTATTATATTATGGATTTATACAATTCAAGAAAAAATATAAAAAAATATATACATATTACAAGTAATATATTAATATATTAAAATATATACATATACGTAACCATATTTAAGTCATAAAAATGTATTTTTAAATGAATAAACATTATTAAGCACTAAAAATATTCCAATATTTATTTGCCTCATTCATTATTTGCAAATGATATGTTATTACTAATACTACAATTATATTTATAGAAGAATATTAATAATTACAATAAAGTTTTAATGTATATATTTATAATTTACATAATATTTTTATTATATATTTTAGAACTATAATTATTTAATCAAATTCAGAATTATAGCAATTTGAAAATAAAATAATTATAGAAATTGATTCAACACTTAAAACGTGAAATATGTTTATGATAACAATATGAAATTTCTTTTAACAACAAAATATGTTATACAAAAATTTATTGTAATTTAATGTTAGAATATATCGAAATACTTTAATATTATTATGAAAAACAAAAACATGCAAGTTAGATAATCTTTTTTTTTAGAAAAGTTTTACTTATATAAAATTAAATATAAAACACGTATCATGCCTATATAATACCTATTTAAAATGTATTTACTATTTAATAAACTAATAATAAAATTAAATTTTCAATAATTTGTTGTTAAGTTTGACGTAGAGTGTACCACAATATCTTTACTACAATACGAAAATAAATCTCAAAAGATTTTGTAATTACGTACTGAGTTTCTGACATTCATGATAGTGTTCTTATTCTTGTAAACTTTTTTCGCGACTGTTTCCTTATTTTATTGCTTAATGGCAGGTTTCTTTTTACCGTACATTTTAACTGTTATATTGGACTTTCTAATACTAAAAAAAGTCGTAACTACCTATATGCACATGTATGCACTTTGAAAGCTAAAATTAATTGAGAAAATTAATTACTTTAAATTTATTAAGTGCCATTTAATGCACTTCAATAATATAATAACAATAATAATAATAACAATTTAATAATTATTATTTAAATTTAAATAATATAATCATGTGCTTCAGAATTAATTATCTATGAAAAGTATTAATAAAATTTTATTACGTTATAAATTTGGTTCTAGATGAAGTATCATTAAATTTTTTAATAGTATTAAATAATTATAATCTTTAGTCAAATTAAGCGGAAGCTTTTGAGACTACATTTTCATTAAATTTTTTTTAATAAAAAAATAAATAAAGTTCTAAAACATTACGCTCGTCAAAGCATCATTTATTATTATGAAACTATTACGTAATAAAGTGTTTTTATCTACAATTGAAATTCACTACAATCATGGAAATTAGTTCGATAGAATATTGAAGATTTCCTGCTTGTATTTTATTGAAATATTGTAGAAGAAAATGAAATGTAGGTATCAGAAGATGGTGACTGTAAAAAAAATGAATGCTCCAGCTGTTACATTATTTACTGCACTGGAATTTCAATGTTGTACATATGATAAAATTACAACTTAATAAACTTTCCACCTTGTCTGAAGAATAATAAGAATATAATTGACCAAACAGGTTTCTTAATATTTAAAGACTTATGCTGTTAATATTAATGATTTATGTACATAAATTTATTACTAGTTGGAAGTCCAAAATGACAAAGCCCCTCAGTAACACGAATATAACGTCACACGAATATAATTATAACGACGTCTCTAGCATACTTGGGCATAAAATAATTTTACCACGTCAAAATTTTAATTGGCAACAGTCAATTGTACAATTCAATTCAAGATATTCTCTTTACATATAAAATTTTCATAAAAAAAAACAAATAAATGTTCATTGAATCCAGGGCTCGTATTGTTATTATAATAACAAATTTATTTCGGTTTACAATTTTTTAATATACTTTTTATTAAACTAATAGCATCATATAATAAAAAATATCTAATATTTGATCATATCAATGGCACTAACATTTTTATATTACGCAAGTTAATATTCTGTTTATTCTGATAAAAATTAATTTTTTATTTTCTTCCTAATTTAAAAGATTTTAATTGTTTTTCTTTATATACGTGTATATAATAGAATCATAAGTTAATTTAAATTTGCAATAAATAGAATAAGTTAAAAATATAATATCTCTCTCTATGAATATGTCCTTTGACACTCAACTTTCGAAATCGTTACGTAATAATGCAAGTAGAAAAACCTTTTTATTTCATATATTAATTCAGAGATACTTAATTATATAAAATATTGTACTAAGAATATTTAATATAAGGATAAATTGATATACCATAATTTGTTGATTAATAATTGCTCCTTCTTATAAGTATCCCAATTAAATGTTCATATCAAATTTGTGTTTATGAGACATAATTTTATATTATTTTAATACATAATTTACATAATTTTATAATTTTATCATTTTTTATAATTGTTTATATAATTTTATTATTCTATTAAGTAGAAAATGTTTTTATAGTTTTTATTTATTTTTTGTAAAATTTCGTCAAAATATAACTACGTTTCTAAAATAATTTTTTTTCAATAAATTTTTACGTAACGTTAAAGTAGTATTGGTGTCCGATTTCGTGCTACGATTATTATATGAGGACGAGTGGAATAAATAAGTGAATATATAGATAACAGTAAGATTATTTGAGACAGCATACCGTGAAAATCTCTCATCGATTTTCATAAAATAATACTGTATATTCTATATATAATATATATTATTATACTAGTTACATTAATTTAATATTTAGCTATTAAATTTATTTTGAGAATAAATGTAATTTAAGAATTAATTTAATCTAAATAAATTTTTCTTTCCTATATCTAGAAAATATCAAATTATAAATATATTTAAAAAAATATATTTCACATTCAACTTATTTATTCAATTCTGTTTTACAAAAAATATCAGATTTTTTATTTTTATCCAAAAATATATAAAAAATATAAATAATTATTGTAATTAACATGTTTAATATTTGAAGATTTTTACGTATTTGAAAATAAAATTTTTAAATTAAAAAAAAAATTATGTAATATATAACAGTTTTTTCTCAGTAAATGAATTTTTAATGATTATCATGTATTTTGTTATAAGCACATTATATGAACTCAAGAAAAATTTTCATGCTATTTTATTTTTACATATCCATTCATAATAAGTTTTTAAAATCTGTAATCAGTTTCTGTAAAAAATAAATTATATTATTTTTAGAAGTGTATAAAACAATTTTATTTATTTCAAAACTTATTGCGAAAATGCTAATAGCAGTAAAAGATTTTATAATTTTTTTTTTGATAATTTTTATTGTTTTACAATAACTAAGTTCTATTCTTTTATTTTTTTGATATATAAATTCTTGATGAATAAATTTTTAAGTATAATTAAATCTTTTATGTCTCTTTTGTTTTCTTTTATGCGAGAAAAGTATTATTACCATACATATTTTTTGGAGAAATTTTTGCATATTTGATATATAACTAATCATCTTCACAATTTTTCATGAAATTCGTACTTAATTAGTACATTTTTCCATTGTAGTTTCTGACAGCAATATCTACAACATTAGATACATAGAATATTTCTTAGGCACACTTCTATGTAATTGATTCCATCTATTTAATTTATCATTATGTTATACATGTAGATAAAACAACAATAGCTTATAAATTAATTAAATAACGATTTTTTTTATTTTTGTGTGAAGCTTAAACAGTTATCCTTAACAGCAGTATAAATGACCTTTTCCTTTTTCGATAAAAATCAAGATAAACTAAATTTCTATACGCGGTTGGATATATGCATATTATTTTTAATTTTTTATGTATATACATATAATTATTATTTTAAGAAATATAATAGGATTAGTTTTTTACAAACTATAAGCATTTATATACTAAGCAAAAAATTTTTTTGAGTTTTAATATTTTATATTTCTTATGTTTTTAGGTTTTTAAATTGTAAATTAAAAAAAGTTGACTGAAATTGTATTTGGACTAATCTAATTCAATTACAAGTTGCAAATCATAAATAATTTCATCTTGTGTTTTCCATTTTCTTTTTTTACCGTTTTTTACAAAAAACTAATTTAAATAAAAAATATTTTATATTTCAAGTCTAATTTTATTTACCAAAAAATTTTTCAGTACTTATTATGACATGATTAATATATTTTTTTTTCATTTAAAAATTGATTTTGAATGAACTTTTAAACATGCATATGTACATAAACCTACTACAAAAATATATTCTAATAATATAAATAATCTATATTATAATGTAGTAGTATATTGTAGTATTTATTATACAAAATATATATTAATTAATATTTGTAAAAATGAATAAATCTGTTCTTTTCATTAATATTATGTAATAAAAAATTAATTTTAGTAGAATACTTAACAAATCAAATGTAAATATAAGTATAATTCCAGTATAAACTAATAAATAATAAAATTGAAATTTGTATTTTTAGAAATACCGGAAACCTTCAAAACATGATGAAAATGAAAGTATATGTATAAGAATATCAAATTTCTTACGTTGAAAATTGATTTAAATATTCTAAAAACATAAATAACATTAAAAAATTAACAACATTATCAACAACAAAATTAAATAATGCATTGTTTAATCTTACGTGTATTTTGACTATCTTAAAATACACCTTAATGTACTTAAATATATTAATATCTTCTTAAAATAAATTCTTGCATTAAGTAATTTCAATTTTTTTTAATTTTTTATAAAAATTCTTTTTTTGCTGAAAAAATAAAATTTTTTTGTATCATATTGTTTCTTTTTTAATTATACAATAATTGTTTTTTATTGACGCATAGAAATTTATGAAATTTATACTAAAACATAATGTTTAATATAGTTTAAAACATCTAACTTTTGCAATTATTGCATATATTTAAAAGAGACTATAAAATCTTGCTTTCAGCCTTATTCTCATATTTAATATTTGAAATAACTCGACTCAATGTTTGGCTTGCCAATCCTCCAAGACTTTCTTTCCCTACATCAAACCTGCCACATGTACTTTGGCTTATTCAGCATTCTTAAAAAAACTTATAGATATGCAACATACCTTACAAACTTTTTATTTTAAATGAAAATAGGAAAAGAGACGAAGACAAAATAGTTACCTGATGTAGACCTGGCTAGAATAGGGAGCGACCACGAAGAAGAAAAAAAAGTAGAAGCTTTCGCGTATATTACGGTGTTACTTAAATACTCCATCGCTCCAGGATGAGGGGTGAAGGAAGAAAGAACTGTTATATTCAAGCTGTCGCTAAACGGAGCAGTTCTGCCAACTTATGGAACATGTAGTGCAGCCAAGAAATTGCATGGCTTCTTCTTAAGCATATTCACACATACTAACATACAAGCAAGGGTATTCTTGGTAGATTTGCTCTACACAAGTTCTATATGTTTTGCTACACACCAATTCGGAAGTCTCCAGCTTAAGAATCACAACTACACTTATACAATGCGTCAGCTAGAAGTTCATATCAGAAATCTCACATTAGGAATGGTTATTAAAAAGAGTTGAATATTTATGCAAAAATATTAACCGCGTCGAGTCCTTAAATGCTTATTTTATTGAGTACAGTATATAACATTTTAATAAGCAATTGATTACTTAACTGAAAAAATATTTATATTCTTCAAAATTAGATCTGACATATACTACAATTTAGATGAAAAGAAGAAGTAACGGCTTCATTCGTACGTTCAGTCTCATTTTTTTAATTTCGAATATAAAAACTGTTCCATTCTAAGTTATTCACGGGTAATATCTTAAGATAAATTGCTTCATAGATTTTTGAATAAAATTTTAAATAAAATTTCAGAATAAATTGAATAGATAGCATATGTTATTAAATGGATAAATATCAAGACTTGCTATCATTTCAAAGTTAGATGTCGTTTAAAGAAACAATTATAAAAAATTAATATTTTATTCAGTAAATTCATATATTTATTACTTTAATACTTTTATCATTTTCTTATAGCTATTTATTGAAAATATAAAACAATAATAAAAGTAATTTTTAAGTATTAACGAATATTCCCTTCAATGGAATATATTTTATATTAGTATCATATAATTTTATTATTTATAAGAAACTTAAATTGTGAAAATATACTTATCCCATATTAAAAAGTATTACGTTGAACCAAATATCCTTACGTATTCCACATGGTAAATTTTACTAAAATAATCGATTACATAAACAATAATGTAGTCTTAAAATATTTTTTCTAGTAAACAGAAAAATATTTAGTAATTATGTTAAAATTTTTACAATTCTACCAAAACATCTCATATAACGTGAACAAAAATTCTTTTGTATTTACATAATTATAATAAAAAACAGTATACATTTATTGTTTGAGCAAAAGAATATGAATTTAACAAAAAAATAAGAATAATAATAATCTGCTCTATTTTAATGAAAATTATACGCAATATTGATTTTTTAATTTTTAATAACAATATATTATTACTATTATTTATATCGATAGTTTTATTTTTCCATTATAATAGCAAAATTTTTATTTAAATTATTGTAGCAAATAAATTTGAATTTGTTTATTTTAAGATATTATTTATTTGTTCAATAAAAATTCTGTGAAGAGAATGTATTGAATGCAAGTGCATTCTTTTGAACAAATTTAAAATTTAGTATTGTAATCATAAAAAAAAGTACTAGCCAGTTAAAGCGTGCAACATATTTGTTAATTTTAGTATCACTAAACTAGAATCATAGGATTATAATTTAATTTAAAATTAATTTTTTTTAATTTTTTTTTGTTGATAAACTCAACATAAAATAGGAACAATGCATATTATTTGAATTTACAAAGAAAATTTTTTAAAATATGTATAAATTTTATTTTTCTAGATCAGAAAAGTAGTTTTATAAATTAATTATGTAATAGAAGTAGACTTCAGTTCATGAAATACATTCATTTATAAATAACAATATTTATGATATTATTCTACATAAGTAAAATATATATTCAACATAATTACTTCTCTTAAGGATCGAAAATTTAATAGCTAACTTAAATAATAATTTTACTCTCATTTCTGCTAAAACAGTAATAGAAAAGTATCTGCTTATTTATATAATTATTGCCGCCTGAAGAAAACCTCGAGTCTAAATATTAATTATTGCACCCTACATTAAATTTTAATTGACGATTAATACATTTCTATTATTGAATTCAGTAAAAGAGCATAAAAGTCACTATCAGATGATATGAATCGTAAAGATTATTAAGCATATAAATCGGGTGAACAAGACGGAATGATAGCACGTGGATACAATAGGACATGATGTTTTAACTAGATGCTCGTATTTTCTTACTCACCTATCGAATTTCTCAGCGTAAAGCTTAATCGCTTTTAACCAGGCTATATATATATAGATATATACGTATAACATAGATATGTGAAAATGCAAGCTCGTAAGCTTACGAGCGTTAACGTAAAAAGCAGAGACGTAAAGAATAAGGTGACGAAGAGACCTAGTGCAGGAACCAAAAAAAACTCTTGAAGGTTTACTTTCTTCAAGAAGTTGTTACTACTTCGTTTTCTGCTTTCTTTAGTTTGCTTTATTTATACTTTCTTCTACTAGATAATTTAAGGTAGTATAGTGAAATATTCTAGTAATCTGTAGGTTTTGATTGCCGACTAATTTTCTAAGAACGTAGTTAATATTTATGTTTTTTATTAATGATTTCCAAATATAATATTTCAAATATTATTATCGTTATTAATTTTGAGTTAATTTAATAAATTGGTTAACTTATATTATTTATATTATTTATATTATTAACTTATATCATTCCACTTTGTAATTATTCAGTAAATAGATGAAATTTATCTATATTATTGACAATAGTCGATGATGCATATTAATACAAGTACATTTCAATTGCTAAACCAATAAATATAAAGCAAAATTTAAAATTAAAGCACAAAAAGGTGTAATAAAGCGAAAAATTATCACTTCTTGTTAATATTATGTTATAAGTATTCTAATTGTAAAATTAGAAATATAAAAAAAAATTATTCTATATTGCTATTTAAATTAATTTATAGACTTCAATATTTTAACACTTACAGCGCAATAAGGCTTAATATTGATATAGATTTATTTTATCATTATTTTATTATTATTTTTTTAATTTTATTTTTCAAGAAAATCAATGAATTTAAGTAGAAAATCTTTTTAGCAAATATTTTACAGAATTTTGTAATAAAAATCCTTTTTTAAGAGCATAAAATTTTTAATTGTATTCAACGTTATTTTAATAACACTAATACTTTTGATTGAATTATTGATAATATTCAGTACAAATCGACTTATTTTGAAAAGATAAATTTAATTTGATATTTTTTAAAGATGAACGTTTCGCCATCTACCATTTATTATGAAAAAACTTGGTTTCCATAACTACAGTCGATGAAATGATCTTAGAAATGTTATCATTGTAATAGTAACTAGGGAACTTCTACAAAATATTATGGCTCTATCGGTATATCAGATAACTCTATTTCCCGAAATCTTCCTTGTCCCTTACAATATACTTTTATTAATACATTGATTGAATTTTCAATGTTTTGAAATTATTCTGTATTTAATACAAACAATTTCAACAAAGTTGAATGATTTATTTTTAAAATTTGTTATAAATATAAAAAAAAGATAAAATTTAAATTTAAATGATACGTTTAAGACGTTACTCAAAAATTTAATGGTTAATAATGTTGCCAAATTTTGAAATTTGACACTATCTAACAATATTTAGTAATTTAAAACAAACTTTGTGTAATATAATAATATAAATAATATTTATTTTTTTCTTCATATAATGACATGGAATTTGAATAATTTTTATTAATGATTCTGTTCAAATAAATACATTATTTCACTGATAATGATACAGTAATCATCTACGTGTATCTAGTATTACAAGCTTTCATAAATTTTGTAGTTGTTAAATTGTTATAATAAGGGTAATTTCTACAAATAAATACCAAATATATTTATTATTCATGTAAAAAAAACAATTTGTATTGCAGCGCGTGGAGCGTATGACGCATGGGATTGGTACACAGGTTAGCGTATCACTTGCTGACGCTGTACGACGCCATTTTTCTTGTTGAGCATGGCGTGGTGGCGCTCATAGCACATCACCACCTCTACCTCTCCAGACGAAGGTCCACACCCAAATAGGTAGTGGCGATAGAGGCCACTCCACGTAACCGTGGGTTCTTGCGAAACCTTGCTGGCTACGCTGAGCTCAAGTCACAAGTTGGATCACACAACTCAGTCTCGAAGAGTCGAACACGACTTCTCCTCCTTGGGGTGGACTTACAGGCGTATTGCATCCCGAGCCATGACCTGGAGCTGCAACCGTTCTGTTCCCAAAACACGTACTCACTGGCGCATTGCATCACGCCAGTCGACCTGGTGCACTATCTGGTGTACCATCCCGACCACTATCGGTGATCGGCAACTGACCCGAGTGCACCACCACTATACCCAATGACGGTGATGAGTTAGATGCACCATCTCCTAGTGCGCCGAGATCAACTTGCAACACCCCCCTAGCGAAGAATCCTGGCCCGGCTGATACCACCGGGATAAGCGCGAACCCTCACCATCACCACAGCCGCTCTGCATTAACATATTGTTAATTTAATAGAAAAAGCAAATAAAAGCCTCGGTATCGTCATAAAATAAATAAGGCGGGATTCGTTATTCATTTAATAATCAAATCGTGGCAGTATGAAAAATATTAAGATTTGTTTTAAAAATTTTACTCCAGATTCTTTATTTAATTAATTTATTTCATCTTACTTTCTGAGATAAACGTTTCTTTTTAAAAAATTAAAACAAATCTTTTAAAAATTTTTTTTTTAAATAATATGTAAGAACTTGTAATTAGTAGCTATTCAAATACGAAAAAAGTTTGAAGAAATGATATTTATACCAAAAACTATATATTCATACAATTTTATAATTTAAATTTCATAGAATATATTCTGATATAAAGAAATTCAAGATATGTATATATGTATACATATATATATATATATAAATTAAGTTTGGTCAAACACACTGTTTAAATCAAATGTTTGCTCGTAATTGGACGTTCGTAACTGGAGCATTATCTACATTATCTATATTATCTAAACTCTCTTTTAAGTTTTATTTTCGTAACTTACTTTCTAATCTTATTAATTAAATTTTACGTCTTGCATTTTGAAAGCTTTTTAATTTTATTCTAATATGCAAGTTCATTTATTAAAAACTATTCCTAAGTTCTATACAAGAATTCCTTTTCACATTAATTATAAAAGCGAGTGACATATAAATAAATTAATTTCGCAAACATTTAATGAATATTAATCTATTTTCTTATTTAAAAAAGAATTAATTTTTAAGAATAGTATCTTAAACAATAGACATTAAGTTAGTGTGCATTATTTACGTTTATTTCCATTATCATCAGTTAAATATAATGTATTATATAGGTTAGAATGCCTGATATTTTAATGTGAAAATTAGAAATGAATTATTGTTTAAATTAAACTACTTTTTATGTAATATAAAGAAAATATCTTATCTTACAATAAATTTGCAAGTTGTGTAAAGAAACACAACTCGACGAATGCTTAACAAAATGAATGTAGATTGTATATAAATAATTCTCGCAATCTGAGATTAATAATAATCAATTGACATAATATTTTTTAGCCAACTAAATTAATATTCACCATTCGGTAGATCAATCGACTTTATTATTACATTTTCTCTGGATGCTGAGTCTATATGCTAAGGTAAAACACATTGAATAAAAACGGTGAAATATGATTCATCTTAAAAAGTTGAAATTTAACCTGCTGACGAGGCAAAAAAAGTACATGGGCCATCGAAGAAATAACCATCGAGAATGTGCAAAGTGACTTTTTCAATTTCCACCCCATTTTCTCAATGATACTTGTTTCGCCTTCTGTGCACTACGAGAGCCGCGGCGGGGTTGCTCCTTTTCTCCTTTTTCTATTCGCTCGTGAGATTCATTGTCGAGCAAATTTTTAAATCTGTCGCAATCGCGGTAATAAATTCAGAAACTTTACTACACCTTCGCGCGGCTCATCGTTATATAATAAATAATGATAGTCGATCCAATTTTGAATGCGATATCCGTAAGTTTTAAGTATTTATGAGCGCGTAAATAATTGAATTATGAATAGTACGAAAAATACTTTCTCCTAACGATATACAACTACGTATAAATTATAGAGTTTCAAAGAGTCAGTAAATACGAAAGCATTTATTTGAAAAGATAATGTTCAAATATAATTGGAAATTATAATGCCTCAATAAAAGAATATATAAGCATTAATTGTAACATTTTCGCATTAAGGGCATTTTATATATATAGTATAAATAGTTAATGTACTTTTATTATTCATCTATTTTAATTAATGTATGATATTATAAATTTAATTTGAAAATTAAAATAAAATTGAATAAAAATATTTGTAAGTCCGAATAAATAATTTATTCTAATAATAATTTTTTTTTAATTATGAAGTGAAAAATTAGAAAATATATATTTTTTTTATTTACAGAAGAAAGTTAGTTTTATACGTTGAACTTTTTAAACCCATTTTATTAGTTTCATGAAATTTCATAAATAAAACAAAACTATTGCAAAAAATTATTAATGCTTAAATATTATTCCATACAATAATTATAAAAATTAAATCTTTAAATTACAACATAAAATGTAATATTTATATAAGTGTCCCACAAAGTTTGATAATTAAATTTATAATTAAGTGACCAATTTTACAGGTTAGTTTCTTGGTTGATATGGTCGCGGTAAAGTCAAAATCTTCATTTGAATTGCTTGAGTACCAAAATGATCATATATTAAGGCTCTATCGATCCTAGAGGGAGTTAAGAGTTTGAAGGTGGCAACTGCAAGATCAACGAGTCTATATCAGTTCAGTGTAATTAACAGAATTACGAGTATTCCATCTATACCATATTGCTAATAACAACCCCATTTTCTATTCCCGAAAGATTATAATTGCTAAAGATAAGATAATAGGTTCTATTTCTAGAATTACTATTTACTGAAAATCAATTTTTCATAAGTATGAATTATTAACATATAATGTATAAATGAGCTTTAATATAATCAATTTTTAAAAAATATATTTAAATTGAATAAAAAAATTTATTTTTAAAAATAATAATTGTTAAACCATTTATAACAAAATAAGATTTTTTAAAATATATTATTTTGTTATTTATTATAAAAAAATTAATCTTTAATTTAGTAATTTTATAAAATAAACAGTCAGATAAATGTCATATTGAAAGTTAGTTTTATTAAAATACTTCATAAATAACAGAATAAAAATATTTATTTATTCGAATAATAAAACAAAGAGTCTTTGGTGGATAAAGTTCTCTTTACCAGCTTTACTAATTTCTTTATCGTCTTGCCAAACATTGTAAATATAGGTATTACTGTATATTTTACATGTTTATATGTAAAATACATTTAAAGTGGTAATTCATTCGATGCTTTTTATTTTACCGACATACTCGGTGATGGAAAAAGTGAACTAAAGCGACTTTTTTTTTTAAAGATATACTCTGAATTTACCTCCTGTTCTTGGTTCATCTCGTTCATTTTTTAAATCTTATTTTATTTTAATTTAATCTTTCTGTGTAGCTTCTCTAGCCTTCTCTAGAAGAGTTTTATTATTATAAAAAAAATTGTCAACGATATCAGATATTGTCAAATTATATATTGCAATTCTTAATATATATGTAATTGTATACTTTTAAAATCTTTAGTATTTATATTAAAAAAATGGTTTATATATTTTTTTATATTCTGAAATGTATGATTTATTTAGTATTAAATATTTTTTGGTACTAAAAACCAAAAAATTGTCTAATTATAATAAAGATATCACTTTTTAATACAATTAAATATGAATAAAATTTCAACATCATGACATAAACGTTAGTATATCATTTTTTAGAAAATAATCCAATTAATAATTAAGCAATTACATTTTGAAATTAGACCAGTAATACTTAAAATCATTTCAGAATTAAAAAAAAATTATTTGAAAATTCAATCAATTAAATCAAAAAACATGAAAAAAATATTATTAAAAAAAAATTATCTTAAAAACGCTTGTCTTTTAGATAATTGTACATAATTACATATAATCATTCTTTAGTTGAATCTAAAATCCTTGAGGATTATACAAATATTTTAATATAAAACATACAATTTCAAAATTACATTATATATATAATACAATATTATGATTTATTTAACGCTAAATTTGATACTTGCAAAAAACCCTGGCAAATATAATAAATAAAAATATATTTGAAATTTTACTTTTTGACATTCTATGATTTATGTGTGTAGCGAGATCATTATAGACATTTTTAATTAACATTTATTTTATTGATTAAAAAAATTTTATGATTATAATGTTAAATAATAAGAAGTTTACGCTTGATATTAATTAAAATTTGGAAAAAATGTTCATAAAATGACAAACTAATGTGAAGTTTAAGAATTTGATTTGTATTTTTTTCTTGACCTTTATTTGTAAATAAAATACTAATCAACTATTTTTTTTATATAAGCAGTAAATAGCAATAAAAATTAAATTTTCGAAAATTATAAGAAAACAATTATAAATATTATTTCACCATATAAAAATTATTTCAGATATATGTACAATTAATAATTAATTAATTAACTTTCTTTGTTTAGCATTCATCTTTTTATGTACTCTAGTTAAAAAATTATAAGCAACAATAACCATGACAAAATATTTATTAGCATTAATTTACGTTGTTGTGGGCCAATTTTCTACGAAACATAATAAATTAGTGTTTTATATAATAGTTCACTGCTTTAAATAGTAAAAGAAAAAAATAAGAAAATGACTTCTTTGAAATGATAATTCTTTGGGTGATTGCCACCCAGTCGAACTCGTGTATTTATGAAAGCAACTAGTATAATCATTAAATGAAGCGCGAAGCCTTGCCCAGTAAAATTTCACATGAAATTATTACAGCATGCGTATGACGACCATGAATGTTATAATGAATGAAGCTCATAATATGAAGTCGTGTAGAAAGGTCAAAAAGAAAGATAGAGAGAGAGAGAGAGAGAGTGAGAGAGGAGAGAGAGAATGTGGAACAGGGAGAGAACATGAGCAGTCCACAAATGCAAATTATTTTACATAATTTAAATTCAACTTCTACACTTCTTTATATCTCTCTCTCTCAATTAAGAAATTTCATTTTATTCCATTTGACAATGACGGTTATCTGTGTATTTTTGGTTGTCACAAGATTAACGATTATTTCGTGAGCACGGCAAAACAATTATTTACTTCTTGAACAAACATACGGAGCCGGACACTTAATGTAAGTTTTAATAATAATGAAAACTGGTTATTGAAATTATTAGAACATCAGAACATGATTAAATTTGAAAATTTGAGTTAAAATATTTGATTTTAATTTAAGATATCTTTATATGAAACAACTGTTTCCGAAAATGAATGAGATATACTATATAGAGAATTATGCAGGTAATCTACTAATTTGTTTCAATATAGTATATTATTATACTTATTTAATATAACCTCTTATTATTTAATATAATCTCTTCATCATATCATGTTACTGTTCATTATTAATACTTTTTAAAAATAATAATAATTTTAAATATTCTATAATAAGCTTTTCCAAAAAATACGCCTTTCATCCATTTCCTTTCTATAATTTCTATCAAATGCCAATAATTATAAACAATTTTGAGAATTTAAAAGTTTGTTGTAACAATAATTAAAAATATATATACAATTTATTATGGAATCTTTAGTGAATTAACCTCTACAGAATGAAATAAGAATTGTTCTTATTTCATAAATAAGATATTTAGATAAGATATAAGGTCTATAATAAGTATTATTATTGTACTTATTATAGACGGTTTAATCCGTTCTAACTGTGAATTCTCTAATCATTTCTCAAGCTTCATAATAATAATTATTTAATAAATCTGAAATGGTTAACATGTTAACTTAAAACATTCAATTTATGTTGATTACATTGATATTTATTTAAAGTTCGATTATTTAAGGCTGCGTTAAAAATTGGTAATTATTTTTATCTATGAAATAACTATTATTGTTTTTATGAATCAAAAACATAATATAATTGTATTGTTGAAAATATAGTAATTCAATGTTATTAGTAGAATGGATAAATAATGCAACTTCCAGTTGCACTTGATATATCATCAGCTACTTTCAATTTCTTATAAAAAAATCTTTATTAAACTATCTAAAGACGTTGAAAAAAATATTTATAACATCTTTAATAAAAAATGAAAAAATGTTTATAATTAGTATTTGTATTTTCTTATTTGAATATATATTTTATATTACAAGAAAATTTAATGACACATTAATACAAAGTATTAATTTACTTTCAAAATTGATAAATTGCAAAAAAAGCATCTATTAAAAGATATAATATAATTACTTAAGAATATACGATATAGAAAACACACATTATCATTTTATTTTTGTTTTTAATCAGATTTTTTAAATATATAAAGCATAATGTTTTTTTAAATCAAAAGATTTGAATATAATGAAGTCATAATTACTCTTTATAAACAGAAAAATTAAAAATAAAATCCGTTTTTTATCGTTATCAGTTACTGTCAGTTAATAATATAAATATAATCTATATCAATATAAATATTTGCTTACAAAATGTAAGTTTCCGATAAAAATTATTCACATAATTTATTTCATAAAGTTAAAATAAAAAAATAGAAATATTGAAAATTCCTATGTAATTTTTTTGGACAAAATTTTTATGATACAATGCTCAATTTTGATATTAAACATTGTCATGTCGGAGTATATAATATTTTTGAACACCATAAATTAAGTTATGTATTCACATTCTAAAAGATATACATAAATGTACCATTTGTATGTAGATAAACTTCGCAGTTTAAATTTGAATGCCAATTGGGATTGTTCTTGTCCGAATTACTTCATGTCAAGTACATGATCTGTATGAATATATATCTGTATGTGACAGCAAGTGTAAATTTGAAAATTATTTTAGAGAAGAATACGTTTTGTTTCTGACGTTTAGAACTTTATGAGGAATCGATTAATCCTTTAACATAAGATTTTTTCACCTTTAGTCTTCTTTCTTTACTATTATATAAATAACTTATTGATAAATAATGCATTAAATTAGTTTTTATTCTATTAAATATAATAAAAAAATTTTTATATTGATTTATTTTGTTGAGAGTGAACAAGCTTAGCAGAATATCCGCGTGATGTTAACGCCTCCTGGGCTAGATGTCAATCGCTTCATACAATTTAAAATTACATGTCTAACTAGATGTGCTCTAAAAATCTAGAATATTCAATTCAGATCTTCAATTAACTCGGACAGTGAACTCGCTCTCTTCCTTTCGTGCCCTCAAACAAGAATCGACCCTCAAAAATTTTTCCCTGCATTACAGTGCTTGTGTATTGATATTACCCGTACCGCTCGCGTATCGAGCGCAGTGGCTCATGTAGTATTGACTTTAATCCTTTTTTTCGAGTTAGTGTTGTCTGTATTATCTGTATAATTATAAGGAAAGCCACTGCCGTCGATTCACTGTGTCAGTGAGAATTACACAAAAGGACTCGTTGTTACAGTTTCACGCCACATGCTTAAAGCGTCATTTCGAACCAGCACGACATTTACATTCTGCATTTAAGACTCTACACGTTTCAAGATTTTTCTTCGAATAATAAATCATAGTGGGCATTATAAAGTGACAATTTAATTAATAAGCGTAACTGAACGTATTAACTGAAATAAAGTGATATTTTTACTTAATTTTTAAAAAATTCACTGCATGACTCTCAATCAATTATTTTCTGACCACCAGCAACCTTCCTTGTTTTCTACTTTCTCACTACATTATTTAAAAATTGTCTGTATAACATTAATCATTTCCTGAACTTGTATTTTTCAAATCATAAATATTAAACATATAAAAAGTTTGTACTATAACAAATTAAGTATTATAATTTTGTTTTTCTATATCATTTATTGTATATTAATCTCAATGTTTTATATTAATTATCATGTTATATATTATGTTACATATTTGTCTTTACAAGATAAATATACTATAACAAAACTTATTTGAATAATATTTTAATACATAGTTAAACTACAATCAAAACCTTTTATACAAAAAAGTAGTTAAAAGATAATATAATGTATTTTGATGGTATTTTAAAGCTTTGCAAGTACAACCATTAACAAAAGCTGTATTAATTATAATATAATTTGAAGATAAAGAGGCAGTAAAGTATTACAAGTGCCACGAAAAGTCTATATTACCCTTTGCATTCTTGAGACCATATACAATTAGTATATACCATCATACAATGTGTTCGGTAAAAGTAAGTAAAGATTTTATTAAACTACTTGAACATTAATTAACACCAAAAGAAAAAATGATGCTAGCGCGATGGAGATGAACTTTTGAAGCGATTTATATATAAAGTATGAACAAATTAAATCATAATTTATAACTTCACGTTATTAATTATAAATATCGCAATGGTATAAAAATACTCCCCTCCCGCTAAAGGAGCAAAAAGCCTTAGTAACTCTATGCAACGTACACACTAATTTACAAATAATATGAGCTCCTTTCCATGCTTAGCTATGTGATGGCTCCCAGGACCGAGCGTCAGCAGCCGTGTTTCTGCCCTATTTTAAAGTTAGTGAAGAGGGATTCCGGGAAAAGGCTGGCCTTGTCAACGCCGACGAATCCTCCTGAACCAAGTAAGCGTTCGATTCCACGACGGGCCTCCTCGTTTACATTTTTTACATAGAATCACACTGGAGAGGAAGGGCTCTTGAGATCGCCATAGAGTCTCTCCTTCACATAAGGGACGAAGCTTCTCGAATTTGATAGTAAGTCGCGCGTCCTCACACAGGAAAATACTCTCGGTGACAAGAAAAATTTGTGCAGAACTCATGTATATCTATTTCCGATGGATATCAAAGTAAATCTCGTCCCTTCGTTCTCTGTCCATTTTTATGTCCCCGCATGGACCTTTCGTAAATTCTCCCACTTTACTCGGGTATAATTTCTCAACACCGCAATTGGGAAGGGAATGAATTTCTAGACATAACGACATTGTTACAATTTATTCGAACACAAGAAATTATAGATTTTTCTGTAATACAAGTCAGAAAATATTTTTCTCAATAAAACAAGACATTCTGAATAGGTATTGATACCAAAAATTTCCAAAAATTAAACAAGAAATAAAATTTATATATACAAAAATCATTGATTTATACTTTTATATAAGCATATTAAGACATGAATATTTCCGTAACATTTTGCGTATTTACAAAAAAAATTTTTTTGTATATTCTATACCGGGAACGTATCAGAAAGGTGTCCATAAGGTCTATATATATGTAATTATTTATTGTGAATGGTACATTCTGATACTAGATTTCGAATTTTTATATCCTACCTTTATTTACTTCTATTCAATCATGAATATTATATTTTCATATAAGTTGCTTATTCTTCTAAAAGTTTTCCATTAGTTTTTCGTTAGGATTTTTTAAATTTTAGTTACAATTTTCACAATTTTTATTTCAAACTTCGACAATTTCGAAACATAAATTTTTTAAAAATCCAAATAAATAATATAAAACTTTTTACGAAGTTTATATATAATTTTTTTCTTAAAATATCAGAATCGTTAAATAATACGCGCATTTGAATTAAATTAATTTTGAACAAATCTTCATTATTTTTTATCTATCATAAAAAAATTACATTTTGAAATGAATCTCATTTTCTCTCTATAATTTTTTCAGTTTTAAATTTCGTATTATAAACGTAAAAAGCATCCATAATTTTAATTTATATTGTAATAAGCAATAATAAATATATTCGAGAAAGGAAATTTTAAGTTTCCAGAATTGTCGATATACTTAAAATTAGTAACAAAATTAGTCTAAAAGTATGCTACAATATATGTTCAGACAAAAATAATCATAAGAATAAAAAAAACTGGCACCTTTATAAATAATCTCTATGTCTGGCACGAGTTAATTCCACTCCAGATGTAAAATAAATCACTCCTAATTAAAATAAGTTATAAACCTATTTATTCATCAATGTAATTTAATCATGGATTTCTTTATTAATTGCAAAGAAATAAATACGGATCATTTAAACAACATCTATATACTTGTATCGTATCTATTATATGAATTTACAAGTAATTATCTATGGTATACTTACCATAGCTTCGCGAAGTAACCGAAGATCAATGAGACTTTTCTCCACTTGATCCCAAGGAATTCTTGCAGGGCATGTATGACTATGTATCTTTCTTTTCCTATGATTATTCGATATACTTCAGAGTATCTTTCCTCGTGAATCCGGTCTATTAGAGCTTTCTAAGGGTTCGACAATCGAAGTTAGAAATCATCCTAAAAAAAAAAGATTCATTTATTATTTCATATCTTGTTAATCAATCCTTCATTTTTTTATTTTGCAACCTATAACTGTACTTTCTGTTTTATAATATGTACATTCTTATTTATAATATGTAAAACTACAGAGACAATTCATCCAATATGTATATTGGAAAACAGAGTATCTCCCACATTAATTTTTTTATTCTATTCTTGTTACGGAATATGTTTTTAAAATGAAATATTATCAATATTACTGTAGTAATTACTTAGCAAAGATTAAGTTTTTAAAAATAAGTCGTAATAATAATATGCAAATCATGAAATGAGTTCATGTATAAAGTATGAAGCTTAAGAAAACTGACATTTATTATAAACAAAAATTATTATAAATGTAGTATACTAAGAACTATATCTCAGTTCTGGCTTACAAGTTCAGTTAATTTAATATTATTCAATATTCAGGATAGTATCGTTTTTGTACAATAAATAAAATAGTACAGTATATCTTTTTAAACATTTCCTTCGTTTACAATATATTTTCCAGTACGTGCAATCGATTTGTATTAAATTGCGATTTAAAACATAAGAACGAAAAAAGTCGGGCGTCAAACGTAGACTGTGTACACTTAAATAATAATTAATTATATTAAAAGAGACAAAATTTAGTTTCTTACTTATCAAACATTTGTATTGTATTGATACAATTAAAACAAAATTAATAATAAAATTGCTTAAGTCCTCGACGAGGATTCATTCTTAACATACGGTGTGATACGCAACAATATGTCGTTTTCTCATATTTTTAGTTACATTTATTAAATATTATCTAGTGTATAAAATTTATTTGTATTATATCAATATAATGAAGTGAATTTCCAATAAAAAATTTGTATACTGTCTATTATACAAAAATTAATCTCTTTTTATTAGACAAAACTCAAAAAGACCTAATATACCAAGTACAGAAATTAGAGTGACAAACTATTATCGGTCTAAATTATAAATGCACTACATGGAGTTTGAAAATATTTTGAATGCCTGAACAATCTTGGAGAGATACTAAATGTATAAGAAACAATCTGTAATATACCACTACTACTAACTTATTATTTCATAATAGTTTTCATACTGAGTGATATTTACTAATTATCATTAATAAAATAAAAGTCAAAGGCTAAACATTTTCTAAAATATAAAACTATTAAAATAAAATATTTATATTCTACAATAGTGGAAATATAAAGTTATAAGACATTAAGGTTTAAATTTAGTACTTTTGACATATTTAACATCGATTTGATATTTTATATATTAAATTTGAAGTTTCAGAAAATAAAAATAATAATTTGAACATAATTTTACTATTACAATTATCTAAAGTTAAATAGATTCGTAATTGAACTCTGAAAACTTTTCTTTTGTTTGTGAGAAGCCTAGCCGTTCCTCTAGGCCTCAAATCATAGTAAACTTAATTTAATTTTTAATTTAATTTTATATTTTTTGCTTTTCCATTTTATTTTTATGGTTCATTTTTTCCTGTCTATCAAGTGACCAGTATATAGGGGCAAGGAAGAAAAAAAGGAAAATTAAATTTGCGATGTGCTCACACAGGATGGTACTAAGAGACCGCATCATTGGCGCTATCAGCGTACCTATTAAATCGATTAACGGAATGGCTCCGTTGGTTGCAACCATCAAGGAAAAGGGAGTAATTTTCGTAAATCTCGAGGCAACTCCCCAAATGAAAATCCGAAGACGAATTCTCGGTACGATATCGGTATTTAGGACCTCTGTTGAAAAAAGTATTGGGACTACGCGTTACCCCGCTGTCGTACCTCGCACGACTACGATAGTTTTCAAATCAATCTTCCATCGCGTTAAGATTTATTATAATCCGAGGGCGCCGTATACCTTTATTATTATTATTATTGCTACCACGTTTATACTCCAAATATGTAAATTTACAGTATTATATAGTGATTGCAAAACTATCTTTGTCGAAGCGAATGTTCGTCTGAACATGTTTAGAGTCGCCTCAATGCGACCCCGGTGATATTTAACAGTATTGTTCTAGATGGCACCAAATGGCGCTTTTATACACCTGTCACTCCTCATTTTGCTGAGCTGTAGGAAGCAGCTTGTCAAACAAGTAAGCCTGTCAAACATCACTTCAAGAATATGCTAACGGACACCCTATTCGTTTGAAGAAATGTTTACTCTATTGGTTCATATTGAGACATGCCTCAGTTTTTAATTCCTCTGGAATTTAACTAACGGTTCCAATAATCTTTCTGCTCTTACTTCTTCACATTTTTCAACGGAACTCATATTCTAGTTCCTGAATTGTTTTCTCAAATATAGTATCTCTCTTTTGCATCGTTGGCGATTAAGTCTTCAGATGCTTCACTTTTTTATATTCTATGATTCTATACATACCTTCATTACTTTTAGTAAAAGAGTTAACGGAACACCAGAAACGGAACAAAATACCAAGGTATCTCTAATAAACATGAGTAATTTGAAGGTAGTCTATATGGATTTTACTGACACCTTGTATGACGCCTCTAGTCCGGTCACTAAAATATTTCCAGTTCACAATGAGGTGACCAAGATTATCATAGTTTGGACGTCGTCTGCTCAATTGAAGCTGTTGGTTCATAAGTTCAGCCCTACCAATACATTTATAATTTAGAGGTGTTAAATATTCTAACAGTTTTTAATTTCTCGCTTTACTGGTCAGATCAACTCGACCACTAAAGAAGGTGAAGAAACATTTGAAAATCTTAATTTTGCACAACTGATCCTTCTGATACATGCAGCAAGTAGTAGTTATCCATAATCAGAATTTATACTAGATTTTTTCCTTATAGGTCTCAAAAATAGTTCATAGTATAATTTCTTTTTCAACCACAAGATGGTAGCAGTCAATTTTTTGAGGCTCACCGAGAATATAAGTAGATTCGATATATGATTTGGCGACTTCTTGCCATTATAAAGTAAATTTCATATTCAACCTTATGGCCTCGTGCTACTTCGCTATAACTCTACAGTTAAGCTTTCATTACTCTTTTGTCTTACATTGACAATTAGAGTCTGTCTAGCCATTCATGCATCATTACAGTTTTTAGGTGACTTGGCTTAATTACTCAGTTAATCTTCTAACTATATTATCTGCTATAGTTTTATTTCATTTCTTGTCTTCATATATTTGTGTTTCATTTGAAAATATACCCTAATTTATTACAAAGCATACTCTGGATTAATATAGATCTAAGCAGATCCAACAGTCAAAAGTAAATGAAAACATTTATTTATGCGTATTTGTACATGAAAGACTGTTATGATGATAAACATTCTACAAAATTGAAAGGGAAAAACAAACAAGAAAATCGTCAACAAGAGTGTATTTCTAGTTACCATCACTAATGAACAAAGCATTCAGGAGCCCGTCACCGGAAAGTAGTACCCTACAAGTGAAATCTCTTTCGAACAGTAGATCTCTCCTCGTTGAAGCCGTAGTTCAGAAAACTGTACCAAGGCAGAGCAGAATGGCTCCTCTATATATCCGGCTCTGAAGAGTGCCGAGTCAGTCTTATCGTGGGACTCCGTTTAGAAGAAATCGCCGTTGTACGTCGTTCTTAACTAGGATTCTGACCTAGCTAAGATCGCTTGATACAGAGAATAGAAATAGCGATCCAGGTGGCCGACGTAGCTATCACGAGCCCTTAATCCATCGCATGATGCCACTTGCATTCCTATCCGCACGTGTCGCGAAATTAGGTTAGTTTTAATTACCACAGCGTCACAATTAACCTAAATAAGACAATATTGTACTAACTGGATCAAATACTAAATCAGTTGTTATATTAGATCAATTTTCAATCAATAAGTTAGTATTAAGCCTATAAATTAGTTTTGCTATAATGACGAGTGCATGGTGTGAACATGATACGTGCATAATCATAAAAATTGTATAGTCTATAAATCGGAACTTTTTACGCTCGCTGCTTCTGTCTGTTCCGAAAACTAAATATAACTTTTTTTTATTTATTTTGACCACTACCATTTGCAATATTTTTTAAATCATCGAATATTACAAATTTTTTTTTATTCTTGAAAAGTAAACTTTCTTTCACAGTCTATTCATATTACTGACAAAATATTTTATTAAAACTTTATCTCATTTAAATAATTGATAGCTCTAGTTATATTAACAAATAGGTTTTAATTCTCCTCGTTTACAATTTACAATCATAGCTTTAAGATATAAAGAAAGTCATTGATACAAATGGTAGTTAAATTACTTAAAAATTTAGTAATTAGATGTATTTTATACAGCTCAAAATTCTATTTCTATACCATTTTTTATAAAAATTTCACAGTATGTATATCATAAAGCAAATTTTGTATAATTAAAAATAAATGAAATATTTGTTATGGCGTCTCAATTAATTGAATAAGAAGAAAGAACATTGTTTTAAAGATTGTATAATTTCTGATATATTGTTTTTTAAAATTAACTTTAGTGTTCTATTCCTATAAGTATTTTCCCTTGATGATATACTATTTAAAAGAATCTCAAACATAACAAAAAAGTACATTTGGATTCCCCAGCAAAGTAAAATCACAAAAATCTCAATAACATACTAAATTCTTCCTAATAAATTGTACTCCGTCGATATTGTTTTTATAAAATTGTTTTAAATTTTAGACGATTACAATAAAAGCTAAAATTTGCAAAAAAAATTATCAGTGATGAGATGATATATTTTATTAAAAATTTTCATTCCTAAATCAAAAGAAAGTAAGAAAAATTTTTTTTTAGAATTTAAAACAACTATTCATCATAAATAACAAATATATTTTTTGATATAATAAATTACATTAAATGTTTTGCTAAATTTAATTTTCTACGTTCTATATAATGAATAATTATATATTTTATCATAGATTAAGTTTGTTTTTTATGTATTCTACAATAACAATAACAAATAATATTCAAACAATAACGAGTTATTATAATATAAATAATTTTTAAATAGTTATTATTAAATATGAATAAGTAATTGAGTTCAACTTATATATTTACCTTATATACTAATATAAGTTAGTTTATTCACCAAAATAGATTTTATACTAATACATGTTATAAACCATATTTTATCCAATTGCTTCGACTTCAACATTATTTTGTGATTAAATTATAAGAAAAATATTTTACTTTAGCCTTACTGAATGATATTGTTACAATTTTTATATGTGGCTACTAAATCGGCATGCAATTCTGCCATATCGTGAGTCGAAATCAACCGAAATAAATTGTGTGGAAAACGAATATTACTGTACCTGTTTGCTCGATGTGACGATTTTCAACGTTTGGTTTCAGCTTTTATTGCTTTTTCTATCAACTGCGAAGTTAAAACTGATTCTTTTTCAATATTTCATTTCTTAACTGCCTCTTAGGTGATAAAAAATCAAATTACGTTCGATAAATGTAAATATTGTTTCATGTCTTTAAGTTTCGAGCTAAGTCTAAGACTTGATGTATGAAAACAATATATAAAATTTTACGGGTATAATATGAAATTTTTCATTTACTTGATATATTATATTATTAGCTTTGGTCATTATGAATATTTACCATAAAATATTTTGTATTAAAAATGTATTATTGGTATAAAAACAATTTTTTTCAAGTACTGTGATCATTTTATAATTTTGCCTAGAAAAATATCTTTATAACGCATTAATGTTTTATCATTAATTGATTATATATTAAAAATAAATTAGCTAAATTATATAATTTAAATCACAATTGAATTAAAGTAATAGTTAATGCTTTACTGATAATTTATTTATATTAAAATAAAAACAAATTATTGTACATGTATAATTATATATGTATGTATAATTTTTTCATTTTATTTATAAATACATAAGTATTTTTGGGTCAAAAAATGCACAATTAATAATATTATACATACAATATATGCATTTGTGATATGATATAAAATACCAATTTTATGTATTTATTTTTATTCAAATACTTACATTAATCTACGTAAATAACCAGAAATCATTATTTTTCTACATGAATTTATAAAATTGATTATAAGAACTGAATTATTAGAATCAAAACAGTATTGTTTGTTATAAGCTTGAATTATCGCTTCACAAGCTCATATATTTAGCATTTTATATTTTTTTCTGTCCTTTTAAAAACAACAAATACATTCAACGTACTTTACAAGCAGCGCTTTTTACAATGCTTGTTTATAATAATTGTACGTATTGTATCGTATCGTATTTAATACAATACATAATAATTAGATAACGTATCGTTACATAAATTAGTGCATCCGGTACGTTTTGTTAAGAGACACATATTAGTAATACGTATAATTATAAAAAATATCCATTATTAAATAAAGTATTAATGAACACTAGTTTTAATTACACAAATTTTATATATTATAAATTTCTTTTGCTTTGGATCCATGAATAAGTTAAGTGTAAGTTTTATGTTTTTCCTCATTTATAATAAGTGGCGATAATATCCAATGCAAAATATTTTATCGTACGGTGAGGTGTTACGTATTTCCTTCCTACTAGAATGCGTCAATCAATCACTGTATTGAGCCTATACATAATTCAGTGCAAAATCAGCGTCAGTTTGATGGGCTTTTAAAACGTGATATAGTCGACAGTCTGATTTGCATTCCTGAATTGCTCTAATGACGTACAGTTGTGAAACTACGTTTTTTGTCATACAAAAATTACAAGGTTAACAAATTTTCAATTTTTTAATCTATTTTTATTGTTATTAATAACTTTCATAGGTTAATACCATTAATTACCTTAAAAAATGGCCTACCTTTTTTATTAAATTAACTGATCAAAAGAAGGAATTGAAGAAAGCTAGTATTGAAAAGAAAATCGCGACAGCTTTACAATTTAGTCCACTTGCAATATATTAAAAATTGTAAATCTTAGGTGGAAAACTCCATAAAGAGGGAAGTTTTTATTAAACTGTATTATGATATTAAACGATGTATCTAAAAAGTTTTGAATTACTGTGAGAATTATGAAACCTTTATATATTTAAAAAGTACGGATATTCTAAAATTTATTATTATGATCAAATATAATAAAACTACAGCTATGTAAATATAGACTATAAATATTAGAATAAAAAGTAGTTTCTTGTTGTTAATGTTTTCACACAAAAATGGAAAAAATAGAGAATCTAAAAATAAAATATATTACTGTTTACAAGTAGGTACAAAATATGTTTTAAAATATGATGTACGATTCAATATAGTAAAAACTTGATTAAGGGATTAAAAGACTCACAGATTGATTCTGTTTATTTAAAAAAACAAGTAAATATATTTTTAATGATGATAATTTAGATATTTTTAATATCTTATAATTGTAAAAGAAAACCCAGCTTTGTAAACTAAAGTAAATTATATGTAATATGGATAAGTTATTATTAACTTAATTTTCTTTAAGACTCCTCTCTGTATGAATCATAATACTTGGTATAGGGAACAATATGTTGCTCAGATTGAGCACGTAACGAAAATGACATCTTGAGAGCCGTTTCAGGCGAGCTCAGCAGAAAACAGCTCGTCCGTTTACCCGTCCGTAATTTTAGGCCGCGACTGCGAAATTGACTGTATTGCGAACTTTTTGGGTCACCGGAAAATGGATTTTAATCATTCGCCCATCGAAACGCTGACTTCCATGGGGTAAGCCGCCAAAAATAAAAGGTCCCCTCGCGCGACGAAGAAAAATTCTTCCTACGATATCCTGCCCAATTCTGGACTTCCTACCTCGATATCCTATAAACTGGAGCCTTATCACCCAGATACATTATCATTCCATCGCCTTTTCCATTGTGTCCTGGGTACCCTTTCAATAATGCCTTGCTCTCTCGGCTTCGCTCTTGGGCTACCAACGTAGCCTCCTCTCCAACAACCCCCCCTCCTTTCTAGATGATAGAGTAAACATTTCCATTATACAAGGAGATCTCGAGAATGTGGGACCATCGAGCAGGTATATTTACGGATCAGGTCTTCTGTGATATTGTTGTCGCGGAGCCCCTCTCTAATGAGCGACTGTACCAGACGCCAAATGCAGAGGCGCTTCCTCAAACCGGAGAGGCCGCCAGTGTAATGCGGGTTAATTTATTAATGTGTTAGTCACTAAGCTGTAGTATTAGTTAAGTTCTTAAATTAGTATTAATTAGTTCTTAAGAAGTATAGGGAAAGGAAATAGTGTGCGACGGCGAGTAAAATCAACGCGTGTAAATTGTTACAACTTTAACTACAATTGATTTATTAACATAATTTCTCTATTTTTTATTTAGAATATTAGTCTCATTAAATTTAATAAAATTGATCTTATTTAAAATGTTACGTAGTAAAGTATTTTCTTAGTTTTATAATTTCGGACAATAGGTTATCCCTTCAAATAACAGTATTTAAGGTTTGTTAAAGTCTCTTTTCTATTACCTTTATCTCAATTCCCGGAGAATATGGTGTTCTAAAAAAACCTCAAAATACATTTTTATTATGTGAAATACAGTAATAATATTTTTTTAAATAGTATTAGAGAAATTATTTATATATTGAATGGCTAATGCAACATACGTCAATCATTATAAAACGTGTTTTACTTGGACATATTAAGTTTCAATTAATGTTTTTTTTGTTGTTATTGTCATACTCTAGTAACGTCAAATAATCTTGAACATGTATAGGATTTAGAATATCATACCCGTTTTGTTAGCATGGATAACTTTTTTTAAACTTCATCGAATTTGTGTGGCCCCATGCACGTCAAATGCTAAGCACTTAAAAAGTAAGTAAATTCTCATTGTATCCTTAATCAGAATCTGATTTTACATCCGGATTATATCTGTATTTGATTGGAAAAAAAACGGTTTGAAATATGTAAGAATTATGAATAAATCAAAGGCTACTTAATCAGTCAAATTAGCAAAATATCACCTGTAAAATAGAAATTTATCTTATTCCTAAAGCTTCTATAAGTTAAAATCATTGTTTGGGCTCAATTATCTTTTCTTGAGTTGTTTTTAAAATTATTATATAATCATAGAAGCTAATTCGCATTAAAGTATCTACAGACATTTTATTTTGTGAATTATTTCAATAAATGTTACAATATCTTTCTCACGTAGTTCATATATAAATTGAGGACGTAGTGTCTATGAATGAATTACAAGCTATAAAGGTGTGCATTTCCTTGTTGCTCTACCAGAAGGGAGAAAAAATACAAATTCTTACCAAGTAAAACATTTATGTAGGGTATGCTCATTATATGTATTAGTTTTATTTAAAAAAATGTGTTTTAGTGAATAATAGTACGTATATATTTGAATGTTATTTAATAACCATAAAGTTTAAATACGCAATATCAATTCAATAAATTTACGATTTAAAATATGTAGTGAACTGTTTTGTATCTAAGTAAGAGCATGTCTAGGCGCGCTTGTAGAATATACAAGCTAACAAATCTGTTTAATATCAATAATGCTACTATCGAAATTAATTTATGTGAGTTTAAAAAAACGTGTTACCGTGGTCTATATTTCATCTTTCGGAACATATTTTATCATTCCAGAAACTTATTTTTTCTGGTTTTTAAGCACTTTTATAAATATTCTTTCCAACTTATAATTTATATTATTTTTTTTAAACAATCGTGTTCCGTCATGGTTACTTTTGATATTAATAATAATTAAATTAATAGTATTTAATTTTGATTTTTTAAATTTATATCATGTCAATATACATATAATAATTATAATTTAATTTTTCTATTTTTCACTAAAGGTTGAAATTGATTTTCGTAAATGTAATTTTTGATGGAATGTAATATCAGTAGCATCTACTTTTTTATTAATAGTTTATTTATTTACTTTTTTTATCTAGTAATATGCATTAATTTAGGATATAACTAGTTCATATATAAGTTTCTAAGATTCTATCCTTTACTCGAACTTCAAAAATATTTTATAAATGTTATTTATAAATAAAAATTTTTATTTATAATTTAAAATTATTAAAAATAGGTGTTCTGAAAAATTTCTCATTTTTTTTTATTTTCCAAGTTTTAAAGATATTTACATAAAAATTTTATTTTAAGATATTTTAAGAATTAAAAATATTTCATGTAGACCATTTTTAAAAAATTTTTAATAATATTTTACGTTTATAGTTAATTTACTTGATTTAAGTGTTTTGTATTCTAGTCTGTGCTATGTAATGGCGAATCAAAAGAAATATATGTTATTAAACTAATTATTTAAAGAAAATAAAGATAGATAGAAAGAGAGAAAAAGAGAATTGCGCAAGAGAATCTGGCAAACAACTTGACTTTTAGAGAGTTCGATCAGAAAGACAAACTCATAGTAAAGAAAAAGCTTTATACTTTTCTTGACCTTTTTTATTCGCGTCGCGGTTCAAATGTTCTTTCAAGATCACTTTTTTAAGCGATTTAAAAATTCCTACTTTTTCATTACTTTTATAAAAAGTATTTATTTTATACTTTTTTTATAGAATTCCTCGAATTTTGTAGTTTAACGTTTGTATTTTTCAAAATCCTCTTGAAGTCTTGAAATGAATGTTTTAAATCGAATTGAAATATTTCAAACTTAAATAATGATTATTTGTATCAAAATAAAAATGAAAAAGGGAATAATATGTATAATACATAAAAAATTAATTAAAGCTGTAAAATATCTTTAGAATAAAAGGAATTAATTATCATTGCTAGCTTAAATTTTTTCTATTTAAAAAATTATTATGTTAAAGTTAAATACTTCTATAATCAGTTGATAAATATCATTAGAATTAGAATTATTATCATTAGAATCCATTTTATAGAATACATCTGTCACGTAGAGATTTTTCAAGTAAATGTAGTAATATAAAAATAGTTAAAGTGTTGAGGATGGATTTTCAATAAGGACAGTAAATTAGTCTTTGAAAATAATATTAAAACTCCCGTTTATTACATTGCATATAAACTTATATATTGTACACTGATGGATTAAACAACCATTAAACAATTATTTTACAACAATACAAATATCTATTTCGTTAGATGGGCAAAGATAATATATCGGTTTTTAAAGGTTTGGTGATTAAATAGCGTACATAATATGTA
This sequence comes from Kradibia gibbosae, assembly GCA_018907135.1. Classification (NCBI taxonomy): domain Eukaryota; kingdom Metazoa; phylum Arthropoda; class Insecta; order Hymenoptera; family Agaonidae; genus Kradibia; species Kradibia gibbosae. The sequence continues at coordinate 43,968,864 of JACCHX010000001.1, forward strand.
TGAAATGTTACATAAAAAGTGATGATTCTTTTTTCAATGCCTATATTAGTATATTCGTCGTACATATTTTATCTATTATTCAAAATTTAACATTATCTTTGGCGTTCGCTATCTGACGGTTGATTTAAGCATTACCTACTTTTCCAGATTCCAGTACTTATATACATAGTGGGCCTGTTCTATTTATTTACTAACCTTTTAAATTGGCATTTCATGTCGCTTTCCCTCTATGGTACCTCACAAACTTTTTTGCTTCTCATAATTTTGATTCATCGGAACTATTTTAAACTACCGCATATTACATTTTTTATAAATTTATTTTTGTTGTTTATAAAAGTTCTTCCTCTTAATTCAGTATTTCAGTTTGTCAATCCCTTTCCTTTATTCATGATTCTTAAAATATTTGCTCTCTTTACGCACTGCTTTCTAGTGTTTGCAGTTGCAGAACTTTCATAAAATTGTCCCCTTTGGACTCTGCATTCACGTGTCCGCAAACTGGAGTGCCTTCGTAATGTCGTTCCCTATGGACTTTTCCCCCGGGTGTCCTTGGGTTCCTGAAACCATAACGGATCTCTCCAGATGATTTATATGAAGGAACCTTATATTTACACTATTTTTGGATGGATTAAGTTTGAATCACTTCATGTTCATTCACCAAGTGACTAGTCCATAACAAAAAGTGAAGGTCAAGATTCATTATATCATTTGTTCATTATATTAATATTAATTAAAGTAAAATTCATTAGAATTTATGAAGTCAAATTCGACTACAAGAAATTACGAAAATGTTAATTGTAAGTGTTAATATAATTGAAAGTAAAAGTAAGTTAATAGTAAGTTATATAAATTATAAATTTTTTCATAGTATTCTATATCATAAAAAAATATTCTATTAACTGAAGATATTAAGAATTATAATTGAATTAAAATTTAATATCGTTAGATATATTAAAAGATATATATATAAATATTTATACACATACTCAATGAAAAAGTAATTCTGCAGAAATATTTACGAACTATACATATATGTACTTACAAGCCAAATTTAATTTTCTCAATAATTTTTAAGTATTTATAAAAAGTTTCAATCAGATTTTATAACAGAATAAATATTTTAATTATTTAAAAATTTTAAAGTTTTCTATAAAATTGATTGTTATTATATTTTTAAAGTAATTATCAAGTAAAATGCAATAATTTAACAAATAATTATAACATTTTAATAGAAATGTATCATATACCTTTAAAGATTATAAATACATTTTTACAAAACACTTTTGTACCGACAATTATTACATGAAATTGAATGTAGTTTAATAAATTAAAGCTTGTTACTTTTTTATATTAGTTTTATTATTAATTATGTTAGTTTTATTGGGGCAAAATTGCCCAGAGATACGTGTAAATGGCGGTGGCAGGGCCCGCAAGAGAGGAAGATCGACCCCCGACGCCGCGAACGGAAGAATGCTAAGAGTGCAAAGTGCAACGAGTGCAACAAGTGCAGTGCGTGGAATTTCGCGAGAAGAGAAAGAGAGAAGAGAAAGGGAGAAGAGTGGCTGGATCGGAACGATCCACCCACAACCAGGTGGGTGTGATACCGCCAAGAGGCCTGGCAACGAAAAATCGGTGCGTGGCAATCTCTGCGATCGGCCCAAGACGAGCAACGGCGTACGAAGTTCGGTCGGTGGCAATCACCAACGGTACAAATACGGCGAACGGCGAACGCGAAGAGCGAGCGGTTGGTTAGCCGAAAGGTAGGGTTGCGATGTGAATGAAGGAAAGTAAATATTGTGACTAAAGAGGCTTTTTCCCCGTACGCCGATGGGGTTTTTTATGCCGTATGTAAGGGCGCGGGCCAATAAACGAATATAATGAGCCCATATTGTGTCTTAATTTATTTCATACCCGATCCTTCGCTCCTTCACCTACTTGCGAATTCGCGGACTGACGAGGCCTGAAATCGCGCGAACAATCAAGTAAGGGTACTTGGATTAAAAAAAAATTATTTAATAATTTAAATGAAAAAAAATTAAAATATGTTTATGTTTTAAATAACAACTCTTAATGTTCAATCAATTATAAAGTATAAAGAAAATGTTCCTGTGTATAAAATCATAAAAGATCCTGCGAAAAAATTTCACTTGTATTTATTAAAAATACATTAATAAGTAATTTCAAGGAAAAATAACATATTTATATTAATAGACCATTTATTTAAAAACAAATTTAAATTTATTGATTATAATTTGAAAATAAAATAAGACATAAACTATCATAATTTTATTCATAAAATCATTTCATCATAGATACAAAAACAAGCATTCATCTTTTTATGAACAATTATTATTATTCTTAATAAATATTAACAAACAGTTAGTTTCAGAATAAACAACTGTGTACATATAATTTTTAAACATACGATGCTTTTTTGCTAAAAAAATCTTTTTTATATTTGATACCTAAAGTTTAAATATTTGAAAAATATATTTATGTGACAAATTTAAAAACAAATTTTTATTATAATAGATATTGTTTATATAGAATACAAAACTTCGTATAATGGACATATAATTCTAAAGTACTAATCATTGTGTTTTGGTTTTTATACGAAACAATATTAATTAATATTTCAAAGGAATTATTCTACTGCCTATATTAATTTTTTGTTATATAATCATTTATTACGATAGATATTCTTATTATTATGCAAATTAAATTTTTTTGCTTCCTTTTTTTTATATTACATAAGAAACATTAATTTATAGAAATGTATTTATATATTTACGTACAAAAATTTTGGATTTCTGAATTGTTTTCAGTAAACTCTAATTTTTTTCAAAATTATAAAAAAGACAATGTAATGTATTTAAACCAAACGTTTTCTGATGTAATTACATTAAAGTTTGCTTTTATATGATACTCAAAAATATCTCTGAATAATGTACTAATTTGAAATGTATGATTCAAGCATCTTTCACTTTATATTATTGTAGTTATAAAATAAATTAAAGTATTCTAATTTTAAAATATTTATGTTGAAGGCAATATTCGTAATTACAATTGCTTTTTGGCTTATCATTAAAATATTTTATTTTCACTGATAAACGTTTGAAAATAAAGTTAAAATTTAAAATTCATGCAAATTACGAACATACATAGAAAGTTGGTCTTTAGAAATATTTGTATTTATATTATTTTAAACCACATTACACATGCAGAATAAAATATTATTAATAATACAAAATTTATGTAAAAATTAGCATTATTTTTAAAAATAATATCTATATTGTTAGATATCATACGATATATGAGAAATGCAATTAAGCAGGTTTAAAATATTTATGATATAATGAAAAAATACGACATGTAATTCCTTAAGTATTTTTCATAGGAACTTCTCAAATTCTAAATATCCAGTATGAATACTTAGATAGGCTAATAATTTAGAAACGAAGATAAAATTTTCCCGTTTGTGCTATATTTTTAGTCATTTTTATCATATACCTATAAATTCAATATAAAACAATTCAATTACGCATTAGACACCAATAAAAAGCTACAATTATAATCTGAAAAAGTACTTATGTTGCGTTATTTCATTCATTATAGAACATAATTTACGAAACATGGGCTCATAAAACTTGTCAAAGGATCATTAATACAGGTTTCACGTGTATCGCAACATGTTGATGACGTAGTAACGATGTCGGGAAAGTTCGAACGGTATGATTTAGTACATCAAAAAGGGTAGTCAAGGACGTGAACGAAGATGCATACCAGAATCCAATGCGTGTGTAAGACCGAGTATTGAAAGTGAGTCTAGTGTCAAAGCCTAAGTGCTTGTCAAAGTCGGTACTTCTATAGGATGTATTTTCATGGTTGAAGTAGCCCATGTGAACGTGAAGGTAGAGTTTAAATTATACGCATCACAGTTACATTAAAAAAAACGTCAATTTTAAATTAAGCGGACTTTTTAGGGTATTTATACATGATATATTAAAAAAAAATTAAATATTAAATATGTTCTGACTGTTAGACAATTAAATGAAAACAGTATGATTATTATTTTTTTAAAAGTACGTTTATATAGTCTTAGATAGATCTATTAGAGTTTATTAAAAAAAAAAAAATTTTTTAATATAGAAAAATATTTTTTTTGCAGTATATGCATAATCAATGTTCACTCAAAATTTATTTAAATTCTTGCACGAATGAATTTAAACAAAATTGTTCAATTTTAGTAATGACTGCTGTTAAATAGATTAAGTCATTATTGGAATAAATTTTTAATGTAAAATATACACATCAAAATCAACATTTCTACATAAATTATTAGTAAATTAATTTATTTCAATTATATAAATTTATAAATTATCAATTCTTTTCACAACGCTGTCGGTTTAATATTAAAAATGTATCAGTGTTTTAATTAACGCTCATAGTATTAAAATAACAGACAAACGAATAAGAAAAAAAATTTTGTTGCACTGATTATTTATATTTAAACGGTATTTATTAAAAACTTTATGTCTCAATACAGTCATTGTTTCAATGTTATTTATGTCGTCATAAAAAATTATATTACAGCCGGAATCGTTGCTCTCATGTTTATAATAATTTTGTTCATATTACAACTATGAGCTTGAATTTCTTAAAAAGCTTCTAATTGATTGAATGTAATATTAAGTCGTGAATCTTAAATAAGGCAACTTCATATTCATGAAATATTGGCAATCGTGTTTGTAATTTGCAGGTACTAGTTATAAAAATAAAGCAAATTAAAGAACAATGAGTGTACCACATAACAAAACAGACAAATCCAAACCCAGACACCGTAACTTTCTTCGTTAGGTCGAACGAAGCCGGTGAATTAGGAGGTAAATTCTATTTCGTGAGTTTGCTTTACTACTAATCTACTCGGGGTTTGGTTCACTGTTGGTACGAGTATTAGTGGTTCTTTTTAACATCTTCAAATAGTCTCTGAGAACGGTAAAGATAAAAGCTAATTTTTTTATTAGCAATTTTCAATCCATAAAATTTTTATATATTTATTTAACACTATGGTATGATAACCTAATATTTATATAATTTGAACTAATTAATATATATTATACAAGTACATTCAAGTTTTTAATTTTTATGCACAGTACTTAGATGCGTGAACCAACAGTTGGCAGATTTTATATGGTCGTGCAAGATAGCACATTACATTTAAGTACCAAGTAGCTTTTCATAACATAAGAGCAGATTAGAATACTAATGAATTCCATCGACATTTAGAATAATAGCCTCTGTTTTTCTCTCTTTTCGACTTTAGAATCATGTCGGATAAGCGGACTACCCGATGGTGTGAAATTAAGATAAGAGAATACAACACTTAAAAACTATATAGTGTACCTCCATTGCTTTACAAATATATACAATTTTGAAATAATATAAAACATACGAAATACAATATTTAAGCAAAATATCCTTCTTTCTTTAAACTTATTTTTTATATTTTATTTTACTCTTTGAATTAAGAAAGTGAGATTTACTTTAATGGAAAAGAATAGACTTTATTTTAAATATTTACACATTAAATATACATATATTGATTGTTAAAAAGGTCATTATACATAAATATTTATTAAGCATTTTGCGAAAATTCAAACATAAAGTGTATTAAATTTAAATACTAGAATTTTTTATTTCAAATAATTCTATGTTATATTGATTGGTACTTAGTTAAATTAATTATGTATTTATTTATAATTTTCAAATCGTATAACATAAATCATAGACACATTTTACTCATTTAATTAATAATATTTCTATAATTTTATCGAACACCATTAAAAATATTTAAAATAATATATGAAATGACTTTTTAATTTATGTAGATTATATTAAATTTAATTTCTTAGTTATATATAATGGAAACGATGAATATTTATAGCAAACTATCAAAAAAATTTTTAAAAGATCATTCAATATTAAAAAAACCACACTAATTTTATATAATATTTAAAAAATAATGTATTTCCTAATAATATTTAATTTTAGTGTTTTATTTTTGTATATATACATTAAATTCATTAAGAAATTAATTATGATTTTTTATAATCAATGCTTTTAACTCACAATAAGTATTAACTTTTGCACAGACTTAGCTTAAAAAATGCTTTTAAACGTGGTAACTACTAGCGCAATTGTATGGTTATAACACAATTCTTATTATTTATCGAAACTAACTTACTATCGATTAATACCTATCGAATCTCCAGAGTAAAGTTTAAACATTTGTTACATTAATAGTATAAAAAGTGTAGCACGTGATGAAGCATCTGTGAACTGATATATTTTAGTTTATTCTTATCTTGCACTTTTAATCCCGAATAAAAAAATTTCACGATTTACTATAATTTTTTTAACAGTTTGGGTGAACGAGATATACATATCAGAAAAAGAGAATTGATTAAGTGCCTACCGCAAAATCCAACATCGATTTCAGAGTAGCCAAAATCTATAGTAAATACTCTCCGCTTGGACCTGACATTACAATGTTTGCGTTGTATTCACAATGTTTTTCTTAATATTACACTTATGTAATACAGAATATTCAAGTAGCTACAAAAAGATAAAGATTATAACTATTAAATATTTCTATATATTTTTTGTACAATTTGAGTATTCATTATAAAACATTGGATAGTTTAACTAAGAGTAATTTTATTTATACAATTTATATAGTGAAAATTTTAATGATGAATTATATAGTGATATTTATATATATATATAAAATCAATTGTTGAATTTGTTTTAATACTTTTTTTTAATATTACAAAATTGTACAATAAGTTTATTGAATTTATCAATTTCTATACTATTTATTTGTGTCAGTAATTATAAGCTAATGTAATTGATATCATTAATTACGTTCTTTCCAATAAGATTTTATGAATATGTTCCATTGTGATTTGAGTACTAAATATACTATTATTGAAACTGTTAAAGCTTATATTCAAGACGATTCTAGAATTTGTTTGAATTTAATATTTTTATAATGTACTGTTTAAATTTAGTTTTATTTCTAATTTACTAAATATTTTTTTTAATCTACGTCGTCATAATTAATTTAAAAATTGAATAAATTTTGAATGCGCTATTAAGAATTATTTTAAACTTTGTATTTGTATCTGTAGATAAAATTAGAAAAATGCAGATGCAAATTACACGTAAAGAAGTGTATAACTCTTAAGATGATTTTAATTAAATGAAGTGGAGAAAATAGGGAGTCTAGCTTAACGAAGCTCAGGTAATGTATATTAAATGAAACACGATAATTAATAATAAATAATAACCAAATGTAACTTTATTAACCGTGACGGTGAATAGCAGGATACAAGTTCGCGGGGGAATATCCTGCGTCACCCTGAAACCGCAAGGTAATGAGGCGTTTTTGTAGTTGGCTGGTCTAGTCGACATCCATCGGATCCTCCAAAGGCCAGTCCGGTCTCGATTTTACGAGAGTTTGCCTCGTTTAAAAAGTATCACAACCACACACCAAGTTCTTTCTATCAATGGAATCGTTATGTCAGCACTGTTTCTCTTCTCGTTCCCTTCGCTAAACTCAGTTTTGAGACTGAACTGGTGTCTGTATTGTTTTCTTTGACCTCGGATTCAAGTTTTCCTTTTAGTCTCTTAAACTTTTCATCGTTCCCTTTTAATTATTTCTCGTGCATTGAACAAATAATGTTCATCAGTAGCTGTGTGAAATCTAAAATCAAATCATAGAACTCATTTTTTTAAATATTACAAATTGACAATAACAAGATGAGTTTAAGAAAAATTGATATTAAATAAAAGCACGTTTCGACAAGTTATCGTTTTATTGGAAAGTTTTTCTGCTTTTATACATTTTATTAATAACATAAAGTGGGAATTGATAAAAATAAAATAAGTAAGATTCATATGTAAAATTGGATTTAAATGTATATAGAATTTTAATCAAATAAAAGTTTTGATTTAATGATTTTATTATCTTAGGATAAATTATAAATAAATTTTAATTTAGTAAACTAAAATAAATAAAATATACTGTAAAAATAAGTTTTGTAAAAATACATAGAGTGATTCAACTTAAATATATATGAAAAACTTGAATATTATGTTAAAATTGTCATCATTGAAAAAAAATTATGCAAAGATATTTCGAAAAAAACAAATCATCTAATTTTTTTCATCGATATATTTTATAAAAAAGCCATCAAAACGTAGTGATTTTTTTCCTTAAGCATTTTTTTTTTTAAGATATCACTACAATAACTATCTAAGCCATAACAACCATTCAGGAATCTTCAGATTACATAGCAACATATGGAGATATGCGCTTTCGTAAATCTGTAATATTTTCTAGATCATAAAGAGCAGTGAAATGTGAAGTTTGCCTTATGAATAGAGAAGAGGAAGACATACAGAGTTAAAAGGACTGAGATTCTTGTCGCAGGTATGTAGATGACAGTGTGGGTTCCTATATTGGTGTTCATGTAAGAAAAGTATCAGGAGATAGGTACGAATGGATACAACCAATAGCTGACACCTATTTCTATTTCCCGAAAGTTCTGGGTCATCCATTTTTAAGCCTTGCATACAACACTTGGGCGTCGTGATCCAAGGCAATAAAGTTACTGTCACCATCACTGTGTCCTATTCCTACAGCTCTCATATCTAACCGCCGTTGCCAATGGCAACCTTTGCTCGGACTATTCGGCTTGCCTTTCCTCTTGTACAACTATTATACTTTCACAAGGTCGACTAATAATTAGACTCTGAGCATGATCCTGCTAAGTGAATTTGCATAAACATTGATGTCAAACACGAGAATCTGGTCATTCTCAATTAACTTTTTTATTTTTTAGAAAAAATATCAAATAAAATATTGTCGATTCCTTTTCTATTACATTTGGCCAAAGTCAATATTATAAAAATTGCAGTATAAGATCAATGACAAAAATTATTATAAATGCTAATTTGACTTATCTTATTCTATAATTTAAAAATTTTTTAAACAAGATTCTAAAATTACTGTATAATTTTATCGTACGGATAATCAATATATTTATTAACAGAACTGAATTTTTTGGTTTGGTGATTTCTTATTTTATTTTCGTATTCACAGATGAGGAATATCTTAAAGTACATTTATATTTTATAGATGTATTTATAAATACAAGCATCGTTAATTTGAAGAAATAAAATTGAAATTTAACACACTTGCATTCAATTTTAATAATGCAAATAAAAAGAAAAATGATCAAAAATACTACATATGAATACACATTTGTACAATAATTCGTTTTTCGTTACAATACACGAAATGGGTTATTAATTTTAATAAAATTTTATAATGATAATTTGCATACATTAAAATAAAATATAACAAAATTGATTATTTTTAAAATAAATTGAAAAATACGTAATAATTAAAAAAAAAATTTTAATTGTGTTTTTTCAATTAGCAGTATTTTCAGATTTTAATACTGTTAAATGCATGAGTATGCTTAAGAACTAATTATTTTTAACCCAACCAAGTGAAATTACATTGGAAACGTTTCCAGTCTTTTTGAATATATTATAAAAGAGCATTTACATAGCAAAAAGCTTTTAACATGGCGGTCACTATGTAAGGTTAAATTGATACAAAAAATCGAATGCTATAGTATACGAGTGATAAACGGAAATAGGTAAATTGATAAGATTGGTTATAAAATTTTTGTGATTGTATGCAGTTGTTTTTGAATTAAAAAATATTAAAATTTATTAAGTCTTATATTTTTCTAAAGTTTTGACGAGCCCTGCTAGTATATCCGCACTTCTCTTCGCCAAGTGTGATATATACGCTAAACAGCGTAAAAAAGGTACGACAAAACTTAAAATCACTTGCGGCAACGGGGCGAGGGGTAACGAACGGAAACCGCTAAACTGCATCCCGCCGACGAGGGAAGCTACGTGCGCGCGTAAAGTGCGACTCGTGCTTCAAATTAGGCCCCAGTAACTGACTTCTGGAGTATCCAACGAATCCGGATCGGCAAATCGGAGGTTCGATTGCTCACTAATGAACAACATTTGGAAACAGGAAATTTAAATCGTTAACTAAGTTCCAATTGCGTAGAAAAGGGTGTCACCTGTAAACCTGTTCGCGAAAAGCCGGGATGGCCGAGGTCAGAGCGTGCGTTCTAGCCTCAGGTCTTGTCGTAATCCCGAAGGAGTTGGAGGTCACGGGTCCTTCAGGGAACAAGGGTACCGTACCGCTCCCCCATCACATCCACTTGCACATGTGGAGAGGATAATAGCTACGGCCAGGGCGGAGGTAAGCCGGACCAGCGTTGAATTCCGAGACTACGTACACCGGGACTAAAGCCGAAGGCCGCAGGGAAGTGTCGACTTCCCCCTTCACCGCAGATATAGGACGCTGCAGCTCATAAGTACGATTAACTCCTGCCTTAGCCTAGTACGGGCTGTTGCGAGAAAATTATCTAACATGTCAGACTCGGTCGCAAGGCCTTCGTTACGCCGAGACCGAGCATAGTCCCGTCCTCTCATCTCACGCCTCACGTAGAACCTTTACACGAGAACTGAAGCGACACGATCTCTGCGGAATTCTATTGACGGGTTAAATAAAGTAAACTCGCGAAAGTAATAAATTGAATATACAGTGAAATTTATTACAACGATAATTATTATTTTTTTTGTAAATTCGATCTGTAATATAAATAGACTACAACTAAATTAGATTTAAGCAGCGCATCGTTAACAAATAATAATCTGTCTTATTATTATTATTATTTTTTGTTGTTGATAATAAATAGTCACGCACTACGCCGACGATCGGATGCAAATAGTTAAAAAGTTAATTATGTTTTTAATTTTTTAAAAATTACACCTCCTTATCCTACTGAACCCTAAAGCCAGCGAGCTCCTTTTTGGCAATACCACCCCACCTTACTATATCGCAGGCATCGGTAAAACCACCCGACTCACAAAGTTTTTGTTGTTATAATAATTTATAAGAATATATATTATTATAAAAAATATTAGTTTTCAGTCGGTGTATGTTCTTTTTTTTCTCCTACTCCTATTCTATTAAAGTTTTCAAATTATATGAATAATTAAGGTTAGCTTTCATGTTTTAATTAAGAATAATTTTTAATTAAATTATTATACATTTTTTTTAATTAAAATATATTAATTAATATTTTTATTGATTTTTCGATAAAACAAAAAAATTATTCAAATACTGAGTATGCAAGATTGCTCTTATTTTTTAATTAGTTATTGTGTATGAATTTATTTTCGTTCATTATTATTCATTTAGGTGTCTAATATTTTTATCTATTCACGTTAGAAAAGTTTGATTTATAATAAGATATCAAAAAATAAGACATTTAATTATAATTTCGAGCTAAAATAAATTATTTCAGCAGTTTAAAACGCGATCTTTCTACATTATTTCATTTACACATTTAAGCGTTCAAATACCGCAAAGTTAGACTATATTACTTTAAAACTGACTTTAATTTAATATTGCTATATTTCAAACTTATGACATGGTCCGAAGAATAAATTTTTTTAAATAAAAAATTCTTTGATCTATAATTTTTATCGTCTTTTTTTACTGTATTTAGATCGGTCTTTCGTGAATTTTCACATTATTTTAAGATAATTTCTACTAGATAAAAAAATAAATGCCATAGACTATTCATTATATATAATCATAATATTAAGAAAAATTATAATAAAAAAATTGTTTTCTATAAACAAACTTATATATATATATATATATATATATATATATGTGTGTGTGAGTGTATAAAAAAATGGATATTGTCTTTTATAGGTTCATTTTTCATGTACCTTTTACAGATAAGATAATTATCCTATAAATAGTTCCAAAAAAAAATTAATGCGCATTCCGGAAGTCATATATAACAATTAAATGTTAACAAATATTTAATTTGATCATTGTAATTAGTGGAAATGACATAAAAATTATTATTGAATATTTTTATTCGGTATTTTAACGTTTTATTATCTCATAATTATATAAACACAAGCATTCTGTCAACACTAAAGAAGTAATATTAAATAAATCATAGTTCTTCATATAATGTATTTCAATTTTAAAAATTATGTAAATATTTTTTAAACTAGATAACACTAGTGTAAGTATTAGAATATATAAAAGTATTACTAAATACGGGTTTTCAACAATTAATTGTCATAATAATATAAGTATATTACGTGTTATTAAATGTATCGATTTCAACCATCCCATGTATTAAATAAGATAATGAAAAAATAATTTCGACATATACCTTTATATATTATATACATATTTAGCTTGAGAAGCGGAAGCGAGGAGAGAGAGAATGAAAGAGAAACAAGCTGAGGATATTGCTGAACTGAATGAAGGTGATATAATGCTAAGCTTGTGTTGGTTACTTTGCCCTTTAAGCGTAGTTCAGCGCACATCTGCTCTATGACAACGGTGATATAACATTTTACGGCGAGATCGTGAGCAACCTTTCTATTGGTTTTCTTACATGATAATGTTGGTCGGGCGATAGTATGTCGAACAATGCATCCTGAACATTTTCATGGAATCAATACAAATTTTCCGATTAAAATAGACCAATGTGCATAAAACACATCTATTTTATAAAGCACGACAGATAAAAACAGATTGAATCACATTAAGGTGTATGCATAGATCGGAAATGTAGTTTCGCTATTTCACACAATTTAATTGTTATTTTTACACTAATAAATTTTAATATATCAGTAGTTAATAAACTGAAAATTCCATATTACCATGATTGCGAAATCTAGTGTATATAACTCTTTACGTAAATGACTGAATGATTTACAATAGTTTGATAGTCTTTTATAGCTTAGTTTTTAAATATATCATTAATTATAATATGCTTAATTTGACAAAATTAAATTATAATGCTCTAATTATATAAGATGTATAAGGTATGTTTTTATATAAATAAATATATAATAAATACATAAAAAAATCAAGAATATAAGCTCAAGAATAGAATTATAATAGATTAGAAGTGATTCTAATTTTTTTTTTATAATATTACATGTGAAATTATTTTTAAATTATATTTATTTATTAAGTTATGAAAATAATTGACTTACTTTTAGTTTTTTATATTAATATAGATCAATTTAAATATCGACAAATTTAACATTGATAAGAACATACATTTATAGTTTTCTGTTAGACAGTAACTTATTAATTTATACATATAAATATCATAATGAATTTGGTTGTCAACGCAGTTAGTAGCTTTATCAACAGCTTGCCGTTCTACCCATATAATGGAGTGATTCCGCAACACATGTAGGAAAATGTGCTGGCACTGAAATGTAGTTTTAATCTTACGCGATGGAACAAGACCATGTCCTACAGCTCCTGCATATTTATTTATCAGCATTTTACAATAGGGGGCTACTCAGAATTGCGCTATTTAGTTGCTACTAAGCTTGTAGTCAATTTACGGTTTGTCAATCTCTAGGCGTGTAATATACCTTTAACATGTCATGCTATCTTTTCACAAGACGGATTTATGACTACCAATTATTACGATTAAGGCAATTTTTCAACGATTCAAGCATTCGCTGATGAAAAAGCTTTTTTCAGTTATGCAACAATTATGGTATTAATCTATGTTATTGTTTATGTCATAAAAACTTTCTTTGTACGGTTCAAGCGTTGCCTGAAAATCCACCATATTTTTCCTTACTCAGGAGTGGTCGTCGAGTTTCTTCAGATACTTGATCTGGGAATACCTTCGAACTAGTTAAATTGCCCATCAAGTTATCATTTTGATGGGTTCTTTAGTAACTATAGTCCTACAAAGGCACGGCTGTCAGCGACCATGATAAAGTTGTAGTTTTTAGATATCATTGAATCTTAGATTTTTATCTTTTCATGGTTAGGCATTCCTTTCCTTTTCTGTGTCGTTCCTCTGTTCTCATTGAGTATATGATTCACATAGGCTAATGTGTTACACACGATTCTGTTTGTACTGAAGTATGGATCTAATAGCAGTCTTTCTTAAATTCTTTCACAGTTGACATACACAGTTTAGATAATAGCGATGGTAGTTACTCTTCTATATACTTATCCTGGAAAGTTATAGGTGCAAAAATTTTTTATCATGACAGTATATAATTAAATCGTCGGTAAATCTTTATATTTCTATTGGTTCAAATTCAAAATAAATATAAATTTTTGAAAGTCAAAATGTAAACAGCTTTGATAATTATAATGGCTAAAGAAAGTCAGTTATCTGGGACCTAAGTGACACTTTTATCAGTTCTTTCAAAATTAGGATTCTTTAAACAGTATCAAGGTGATTATTACCAAGTCGTCGTCGTTTGTAAAGTCTGTATTCACAATGACGAAGTCATCGATATTGCATTGTTTCAATCATTTTTGGTCTAGAAATGGTCTGAATAAACAATAAGAGTAGTGCAATTGACTAGTAATTTATGTTAACTGGGTTAGTGCTGCCCTCGCCCGCTCAGAACAGCGTATAAGAATTTAAAACCCAGAATTTTAAAACAATAATAACAAAAAAAGAGTTGCAGGTCTGTGCTAATAGGACTGGGGACTAATTCGAAGAGGATGAGATCTATTTAATTTTTTCTCAATTTAGTTTTTCTTTTTCTGTCTAATGAATGTTAGCCCGTTGGTGGTCTAGGAGGAGGACGATGATTAAGAACAAATCCTCGATGATGAGCGAGTCTGGATGGTTGCACACGGCTCATTATCCACTGTGGTGGTCCGAAATATGAGGTTAACTAACGGTGACTAGATTCTGCAGATTACATGGATGTCAAGATAGGATCATTATTATGATGAATGCAAGGGAAAGGGATGATAGAACCTGAAATTGAGTAACAGCAATATTGTACCCGAAAATATCAAATAGGAAGAAAAACTGGACCCAGGGCCGTGAAGGAATGTCATAAATTCTTTGAATTGCACAAGTGAAGCGTACCCCATCTTGACATGCATATTCGTAAAAAACATCGCGTCGCATAGTTGATATATTATTCTTAACAGTATTCATTAAAAAGTTATGAAACAAGGGTTAATATACAAGCTCAATCGTCGGTATGAAGCATTTAAATATTAAAATTTTAATTACATGTGAAATTAATTATTATTAACTTACGAAAAATTTTGAATTGAAACAATATATGTCATTGCTTGCAATTGCGTCAAAGTTATATTTATTTATAATTTACTTTATTGTATAATAAATATTTATATAAATATTTTATTGTATAATATAAAAATCATAAAAAATCTGTCAGAAAAATATCAGTATTAAATTTGGTTGATTCTGAAAAATGAAAAAGTTTTTGACATTGTCCGAAGATGAATGCCGTCAGATCGTTTGTTTAAAGAAAAGACTGTTCACGCGTAAAACAGTTATCGTTTTTATTTTCGCTTTAAAACTCATCTCCCATCATCTTACTTGGACTCCGTTACTTTGGAATTATATTACCTCACCCATTATCCTACAACGAATGTGCACACGTGCCAGGTACTGTCATGATCCATGGTATACACCATGGATTTTTATTTTTATTGCGCGTTTACGACTTAACATAATTGTTATTTCATTTCACTATGCCCTCTTAGCTTTCTGTGGCTTTTTCGTATTTTAAACTATACTGAAGTGGGTTTGAATCTCAAAAAAACATAAGAAATTTTATTAAAAACTTTAGTCGATGTTGTAAGAACATATGCAATGGATATAGATAAAATAATTACCTATTTTTGTTTTATCGATGAACTCTTGCTTAAGGAATAATAACCAATATATATATTACTGAAAAATGTGAAAATCATAGTTGAGACCAAAATTTTATCTCATTTTAGTGTATACAGTATCTATGTATAATGACGATATTATTTGACGCATCTATATTGAATAATTTTTTAACAGCTTATTATTAAGCTAATAATGCATGTCTTAAAAATATAATAAAAAAAAATATAATGATTTTTTTCGTTGCCATGCACAGCTTACACCATGCACAATGTAATAGTTGATAAAGAAAATTATTATTTTTGTACTTACAAAAGCTTAAGAACTAATTGTAAAATTATACAATCTACTGGCATAAAAATAACATTTTAATTATACATTTTGAGTTATATTTATGAAAGAAGGGGAAAATATAAAAAACGCAACTAATAATGCATATATTGCTGGTTTAAATAAGTATAGATTAAGTATATTGTATAAAAAGCAACTATTGTAGCCATGAGTTAGTGCAATGCTGTAGTATGTATATTATGTATATTATAATTATGTATATTAATTAACCATGTTTAATCGGAAATGCTATATTTTTCGTCTTTGAACTGTATCACGTACATACAACATAGTGTTATAATTGGACTTCATGTTGCAATTATAACACTAAGAGTGTGTGATTTAAAAATTGCATTTACATCCTTACATTCAATTGAAACAGAAATTATTAGGAAAAAAACCTTAACTAATTTCTATCCTTTTTCTAGACTTTTTTTGATTGTCGTCTGAATGTTTAGCTCCAACAAATGCAAGTAATTATAATTGCATGTAATGGTAATTCTCCTTTATTCAAGATTGCCTTTCTTCTATTTTCTTTCATTTCTTATTCTTTCACTTAGAATTTGCATCATGTATAATATTCATGCAGTTACATACATATTCATTTAGGTACATTTTGTGAATTATTTATAGCTGTTTTCGCATTATTAAATTTGTTATTGAATTTAATGTATATAAAATTTATACAAATATATATATATAGTCTCATAATTCATTACTTTTTATTTTTAATCGTGCAAATAGTAATTGTTGAAACAATAATATATTAAATACAAAATAAAGGATTATGTAGAAAAAGCAGAGAAAAATATATTAATACTATCGAATTTACTTTTAACGATATTTTAAAACATTTAAATCGGCAATGCCAAAGCATTTATGATACGGTTACGATACGGTGTAGAATAAGTAGTATAAATATAAAAGTTCGTAATATTGTAGTCTCGGCTTTTATCTACGAAAGGTGCAATTTTCCAACAATCTATTTAGTAAAATATTCGTTAAATTAAGTAGAGCTTGCGAATATTTTGTCAAACGGAATAGATCACCTATACTCCTCAAAAGATTGAACTTTTTTAAATTTCCATTTTAATTTCTCTTTCGCTATCTATTTCCCTATCTTTCCACCTCTCCCCCTCTCTCAGTTTTGTACTATCGCCGATAAAATACAACTGTGAGTGTGTTGTGGCAAATGAAAGTTATTTACGACGCGGCTGGGTTACGATGGTTTAGCTTAATACGTTGAGCGTGCGTTCCATAAAATGCGAAATAAAAACGTATAAATTTCTTCTCAGTTCAAGATCCCTGTCTATATAAGAAATACATTTATGTTAATTCGTATAATGTAAAAAACATTATTTTACATGTTTATAAATCCCAAGATAAAAAATTTTTTCGAGCAAAATTTAAATTTGAACGAATAACTCATTAAAGAAAAAGTTACATATTGTTCAATTTATTTTAATTTTATTATTTACCTATTGTTACCCATATAAATATTTGATTACGAAACTACTAAAAAATATACATAATAATAACTTATATATTTTTTTTATATTTTAGGTATATTTTCAATATTGAAATGTCTGTATTAAAAATTATACACTTATTTTTGTTAAATTAAAAGTATTTTGTGTTAATAGTACAGATTATATGTATAAAATAACATTCTTAAGATACTGATGCTTTACGAATGTTTTTAATCAAGATTAAAAAACATTTATTTAGTAATAAAATATCCATTCACTTATAAACTATACTCTGTTTTAATCTAAAAATTTATCATACTTTAACTAACTAATGTAAACTAACCAATATGGATAAAAAACAGAAAATTTATTAGATACATTAAAATAATTTTTTTTATAACAAATTAATAAATAAACTGCATCAGGAGTTTGTATAAACTTTATCTAAAACTACCAAAAAGAGTTTAAAAATTATGACATCATGACAAATCTTGCAACAGAAAAAAGAATAAGAATAAAAGTTGGTAAAGTTGATGTTATTTACCTTCTGTCGAAACATGTAAACTATCGAAAATTTTTTAAAAGGTATTAAAAAAATGTAAAATTACTGTATTTTTTATAATTCGTAAATGCATTAAAAATGAAATAAATATAATCTATAAATTATTTTTCTATAAATCTATAAATGATATTTTCAAAATAAAAATGCATTGTAATTTTTTTATTTTTGTTTATGAAATTGATCGTTTGGTATATATATTATGTAAAGATAAAAAAAATTTCTATCAATTATGATGTTTTATAAATCTTTATCATAGTATGAAAACAGATTTAATAATTTTGTAGTATAGTAGTGATAAATTTTAAGTAATTCATGGAGCTCAAAGAATATTTTCAGCAATATATATATATATATATATATATTACATCTATTTTATAAACTTATGTAAAATTTTATTTAAAACTTAATATTATTAAATAATGAAACTTCATCTGTATTATTATATGCGCATACTCCAGTATCAAAGTGTCAAATATATTTAAAAACTTATGTTATTTCGTATATGATTGGCATCACAAAAACTAATAATTTGTTTTAGATTTTACTCCATTTCAATAGCAAACTGCAAGTAATCTATCGTTCACTTGGTGTTTAGTAACATATGCGACATGCTCTTGAGAGCCCTTGAATATTTGCTCAAGAAATGAGAGTCTTCGATGACACGGTTTTTTTTATTTGAAACTTATAATTAATTCTTTCATATACATTATACAGTACTGCAATATTATACAGATATTTCTTTTTGAACGATTTTTGAATAATAAATCAATAATAATGATATATTTTTTCAAAAATATAAATGTAAAAATTTTCAGGTAACAAAATATTTTATTTTTATATTAAATTTATACTAAATTACTTTTAATTTTAAAAAAAAATACAAAATAGATGATTGTGAAAATTTTTTTCATAAAAATATTTATCCAATTAGTATATAATATAAAAATTAATATTTGTGAAATAATAACCGAATGATCTTTGAAGATCTTATATTAAAAACTTTCAAGAACTTTCGCATAAAATCGAAAAATTTTCAAGTATTGCCAATACAACTTTAATATTCAATTATACAACATTAATAATTTTATATTATTATATTTTTTAGGATTTTTTATTATTTCTGTAGAAAAAATATATATATGAAGTATGAATTTTCGAAAGTCTTGCCAATTATGTCTGTTGAAAATTCAATCAGTTCATCCGTTGAATCGGCAAGCTTTAATAGAAAACAAATAGCAGGCAATATGTATATAATATTGATGAAATAGATAAAATACCAATATGCATACATAGTTATGCTAGCCTTAGGATGGATGTGCATATAGATGAATTCATATATTACATATATGTGTGCAAAACGTTGACTCAGGCATACAAGAACATGTTCAAACGTAATGGGGTCGTAATTGTTTAAGTAAATGAGGAAAGGATTATCCACTCTAGAAAATTCAAGACTTGAGCAAGTGTTACCTCTTAATAAAAAAAATTTTCGAGGTACTTCGAATTTTCAAACCGATGTGTGTCATGTTGACCGATGGAAGAGCTGAGTCGCGTAATCCAGTTTAAAAAAGGCGCCGTTTTCACGCAACGGAGTTCAAGATACGGACGAGAAGAAACGTATTTTTCATGACCCATCCGAAACAGTCAAACCCATTTATCCAGAAGTGCAGTTTGAAAAATACAGTTACTCGGAAAATAAATAACCTCGGATTGGTATTGTCGTGACTATACAACCTTGCATTCAAAAAAAAGAGGAGAAAAGTGTCTTTCGAGAGATAATTACGTGATGATAAAGTAACGTGTTATGGCTGGATTGAATACGTGGCTATTTAATTGTATAAACACATTAAAAATACAAAAATCATTAGCACGAAAACGTATTTTGTTATTTATTCAATTTTCACACATATTCGCTCATATTTTTACATTCATTTTCACATCGTTTTCGAGTGTCAATTTCAGGGAGAATCTATAATACAGCTAATATCATGGTACACGAAGTACCTTCACATTAATTTTATCATAGTAAATAATTTTTTATTTTGACTGTATTTTGATTGTTTTTTTTCTGGTTTTTTTTATGTATAATTTAAAAAAAAATATAAAGATAATATTTTATTTGTTTCAAGCGCTGCAGTACAGTTAGTTAGTTTGTAAGTTATGGATAATAAACAAGCATTAAATTAATAATTGCTTACATGAATTTTATTTTTTATTAAATGATATTTAGAATGTAAAATTTTAATATTATAGAATCCTTATATTTTCAAATGTAAGTACTAATTCAATATATTTATATGAATATGATAAAATATTGTACAATTGTAAAATGATTTTGCAAAAATTAACTATAATTAAGTATTTTTTATAACTCATAATTTACATTAAAATTATATTATAATAAAAGTAAGTAATTCTACTTCTATAAATTCATATTACTTTTTAAATATGGATTATTTTATAAACTACAATTTTTTTATTAATATTATTTTTTTAACCATGTGCCTCTTTTTGTTATTTTTAATAATTTATAATTAATAATTTATAATATATTAATAAAATTAAAAAAAAATAGTTACAAAATTTTGTTATGTAACTCCTGATAAATAATAAATAAATTCTCTAATAAATAGTATTTAAAATTGAAATAGCGTATAAAAATTACTTAGTAAGTGGATAATGATATAACTTATAAATGAAGCAGTTTAAAATGTAAAAATATCAATGTGGTATGGTAACATTAGCAACTAGTTATCAAACCCCATCAAGTGACAAGAAACTGAATTTGATTTGGCTAGTTAGTTTCTAATTTAGCACAGTAAATATTTGATAATTATAACCCTACGTTTCGGGAATAGTAGATAATAAGGTAAATTGTTTGATATAGTATAAGCGAGTAACTATCTGCAATTGTCTTATAAAGTTATGTATGGTGCAGAATGAAAATATAAAAGAGCCTTCTTTATTATAATTAATAGGTAAAAATTAACTATTAAAATCAGGACCTGAATTATATCCACTAATAACGATTGTATATCTACGTATAAAATTATACAAGCTTAATAAAATTACTTACTTGGCCGAAATAATTACATTTATATGGTGAACTAAATATATGAATGTTATAGAATGAGCAACTGGTCTCGTATTCCTGTCCATCCTATGCATATATATGAAATTACCCGCGTAACTTGACGACGAAGTGATTAACGGTGCAATTTGGCTGGACGATTATAGCGTAAGTCTCATGATAACGACAATCTCGGTGATCAGCAAATAAACTTCGATCAATATTCCGATAACGTTATATTTGTTTTTAATTAATAAATGTGAACTATACTGAATTAATGAGCCAAATCATTATTACTTGGCAAACTTGTAATCTTTTAAACGTAATTGGACTTATTTTTTTCGAACAAACATCAATTTTTCTATGAATAACAATTGAGTACATGATATTATTTTAAGATATTTTATTTCATTACCTTTTAAAATATTTTTTTTAAAAATTACGTAAAGTATAAATATGTGAGATGTTTTATTAAATTAAAAAGAAATATTAAATTGTTTAGATAAATATTTAAGTCATGATAAATTCACAACGTCTACAAAAATAAATTCATATCAATTGATTTTAAAGTCACATTTTTTACAATATAGAAGATGTAATCCAAAGCTTGATTGAATTATTAATTAATTACTAATGATTAAAAAAATCGTTTCTTGTAATTATTTTTTGATTTTTATAAAATTTTTATTATATTTCTTTTTAATTATTATTTCTTTTTTTATTATAATATATGTATAAAAAATATATTTAATGAATTTTTTAGTATGTACTCTACAAAATGAAAACAAATTTATCTATATTTAATGCGGTAAACTTTGTAATATAAATCTGTGTTCTTTTTGATAAAAAGCATATTCATTATCATGCATGAGCCTATTACCTCCAACAACCAATATATAAACCTTTATACAAGAGACTTGTACATTTAATAGGTCAATATACATTCTGCAAAAAGACAATGTATATTCAATTTATTTAACCAATATTGATGACATATTTTTCCTGCAGAATAATTAATTTGGCACAGAAGATGCTAAAATTTATTGCTATATTATCAATAAATTCTCATCATGTTCAGAAGGCTTTGAGTAAGATTTACATGTAGTTAATTAATCTAATTCTTATAATTAAAAAAGGCTCCATAAACATTCAAAATAATAAAATAATTCAATTATAATAGAAAATAAAAAGAAGTACTTCTTAATAATTAATTTTGTAAAGATATGTACAAAGATTTTCATTTTTGTACAATTTTTCATTTTTGATATTTATCCTTGATATCTATGTCTTAAAAATAGCAATTGATTGAAATATTACATTCTGATTAGTGATAAGGATGCCACGATTATAAAAAGTAAAGGAATACAAGAAGTGCAGGAATTCGTAAAATTTAGTTGAAATTCAGGCAAAGATAAATGAGGATGAAGACAGTGTCACTCGAAAATTCTCACACTAGCAGTACCTTCCGTAGGTGATTACTTTGTTTATTATATTTTCGTTTTCTGTTGGCTAATATTTGTTCGAATTAAAGACCTTCCTTTTCAATTTCTTTAATACATGTCATACTTTAGTTTTAAAACTAAGATCGTACAATTAAAAAACCAAAAAAACCAAACCAGACTTTAATTAGAACTATTAACGTCTGAGTCAAGATACATGCAATAATGCTAACATGATCAAGTTAAAATTCATTTGACATTTTTGATCGTTTTGCTTCATTTTTATTTATCTTATATCTAGCTTTTGAAAAAAAATTCTTTAACTTGCTGAAGCATTTTATTCATTTTCTCGATGTTTCATTTCATAATCATAAAGTTAAAAAAAATTATGAAAAAGCTAATAAAAATCAATTGAATTGATTTCAAAAGTTATTTTAGTTTTAAGATAACAAATAAGTACAAATTTTTTTTCAATTAAAATTAAAATAAATAAATTTAAATTAAATAGTCAGATTCGATATTTGAAGCCAAAAAAGTCACAACTAAGTAATTCAAAAGGCTGTTGGGCATACTCCAATTCTGTAAGTCAATTTTTTACAATATATTTGTTTTTAATTTTTCAAAGACAGCATTTAATTTTGATCCTTAGTAATTTTGGTTTAGTTGATTCTCTATAATAATAGATATTTTACTGAAACATTTGTATGTTTTTTAGTAATAATATGAAATTAAATTTACAAAGCGATCATCAATTTTTATATAATCTAACCAACCGAACACTAATGTTTTAAATAGAATTTAATATAATCTAAATCTAATAAACAAGTATTAATTCGTTATGTAAATTTTAGATGCTGATTAGTAATAATAATAATTAATATTTATTTATTAATTTAAGTATATTCTTTTGTTTTCCATATTATAAAAAGGAAATATTAACAAATGGATTAAAATCATATAACTCACAACTACTTTTATAAGGTTGGTTTTTTCCACCCCGAGATAATCCAGTTGTCTCAATTATAGAATTCGATTTAATTTAATTTATAATGAAACTTCATAATTTTATTTATAGCTTCTTATAATACTTATACAAATCAAAAAATCCTTTTTTCCTTTATTTTATTATTTGTTACGGCCTATCTACGAGGCCCATTTAACTTTATACTTATTTTGAATCGTAAGTAGATGAGTCATGATATTGTCAATTTCCACGTTAATATCAGAATAATACAAACGTGTAAAACAATATCTGTAATGATTTAGAAAGTAAATATGTCCCACCACGAATAAACCAACGTCCGGTCATACCTTTACGACCTTTTAAAAAAATACCGACACCAAGTAAAATGTTGTAAGGAAACTGACTAAATTGCATATGTTCAATTGCCGTCTTAATGCTAAAGAAATCTCATACTGACATGATAGTCATAAAAAAACTCACCCACGATTGTTAGGAAATTTTGCATTTAAGTAAAACAATCATGTATCATCATTTCCATGAAAAGCGATATCGATGCTATGAGAAAATTTGTCATAAAAAAGAACATTTCTATGAAAATTATATAATATTTTTCTTAATTTTTACATATCTTTAAGCAAATTTTTATTATTTACATGTATAATATCATAAACAAATTTGAAGAGAAGATCCTAAAAATTAATATAAAAAGGCGACAAAATTAGCAGAACATCAGTTCAGCTCAATAATTAATTCATATTTTAAAAGCTAACGCTCTACAGATGTACAGTATCAATATCGGAAACATTAGAAGATTCTATTTTTCCCAATAAAAATAACTGCCTACACTGCTCAAAGGTAATTATTTTGTTTTATAAATTAAATTTATATATGAAAATGTCAGTTTGTAATAACAAATGTGAACTACCGCGACACTAACGCAAAGTACCTTAAGGATACCGGTTACTAAAAAAATGGAAGAAATTGTAATATAATTTCCTTTTTAATTATTTAAGTTTTGTTGTAACTTTTTATTACGAACACTTTATATTCTATTGTTTTATTAAATTTTTTTTTCTCTTTTCTATTTGCTAATTTAATTATAGCGAAATAGTTTCCGTCTCCTTTTCGTGTTATTGTGCTTAAGTGCATAGGCCCAGAACGAAGAAAGCCAAGTATAGCGAGTTACTCTACATGAAACAACAGCTTCAGGCGTAACATATTTATTTATTTATAACAATATATTTATACATAATATATTTATTATCCATATAATAGGTAGGTTTCAGATACTATTTTTGTATTTTTAATACATTATTCATTGTAACATTTATTTATTTATTGTAACATCAATATGGTACCCAATGAATATAATATTATATATTCAATCTACTCAATTGTGAAATTTTACATTCGAAAATCAATATATTAAGTAAATGGAAGCAGGACAAGAAACAAATTTGAATACAACATTGTTTTTATATAATATATTAATAGACAGTTCATGTAGAATAAACAAGCTTGAAAATTGAGTAAATAAACATTAATTTGATAATATTGACAATATTGAATTGTACAATAAGCAATGATTATAAATAATAATATGAATAAAATTTAATTGTCGACAAAAGCACAAGAAACAAAATTAATTAGAGTATAACTTGCATGAATAATAATAACACAATAAATATACAGTCGAGTAAACCTTTTTTTTATTTATAAACATTATCAAAAAATTAAAATTTTATATTATTATCTTCTAATCGCTTACAATTAACACTAACGGCTACGTTTTTATGCACTCATAATATAAATATTAACAGAAGCATTATCTATATTAATTCTATGGACAGATTTACAACATTAATTTACAACATAGTGTAGAAATCGTTAATTTTTAAAATAACGTATTCATTATAACTGATTTATTATTAAATGTAATTTTTATTTAATTTAAAAATTTCTAGATGACTTATTTAACTTAAACACGAACAAAAACCAATAATCGTTAACGCTTTAGACTCTTCAAGTAATGTTTCGACCGAAAAAACTTTAGATTAGTAAAACGTAAACGATCCAGTCTGGAACTTTTCAATTGCTTTATAACTCGAAAATAAAGTGACTTTCTCGAAGATGAAAAGTGGACAATAAAAAGTAACATTTTAGTAAGCTAAGTACAGAAATTGATTAGCCATAAACAACTCTATGCAATGTGTACAATTAATTATGAGTAAACTTGAATACATAATATACACAATATGTAGTAAACTTTTGTGAACGAAGCATATTAAAATACTAACCCGGTGACGTTTAGGTAAGCCATGAACAGTATATATTTTGTTGATAATTTCTGTTTTTTTTTAAAAACATCAATTTCTGGTCAAAATAATTAAAAAACGACAGCAACTACAATTTCTTCAGAACGTAGTATTCAGTCTTATTGTCTTATTGTCTTTTTAGACTACATAATCATTTCAGGAATTCCACACTTACTTCAAAAATTGTATTCTCAACAAAATTATATACTTTATAACAAGTATCTGTAATTTTCGAACATTACTGTCATTCACAGAAAAAAAATAGACAAGCATAAAAAAAATCTTCAGAGAAAAAGATATAATTTATACTTAAAAAACTTTTTTGTTTAATTGAAACCGTTACATTTTTACATTCTATAAAATTTCATAAATATTATTTCATGTTAATTATCTATCATAATTTGGCGCAATTTTAAACAATGCAATCCAATGAATTTGATTCATAGTATCACATTACCTATATAGTCGCTGATATCAATCGACTATAAATTAATGATTTATAGAACTCATTAATTATAAAACTTATTTTATTTCCTTTCTTAACGCTATACTATATAATTCATAAGTAACTGAATAATTACATCCAATTTATTAATTGATTAAAATTTGAAGTATTCACTTTAATAAGAAAATGTTTAGGACGATCATTAACATAATCCTTATCGATTTCATTTATGCAACCATTTTTCATATAAAATATACAAACATACATTCAATTCATGTTGTTTAGTCTACATTTATGTTAGTCCAACTAATAAGACCATCAATAATATTGTACAAAACAGGTAATTTTTACATAGTAGAACGAAAAAAATTTTTGTTTATTTATATAAACGCATGTTTATGATTCTAAAATAAAGATTATAGACATATAGGTGCACCTGTATTAGTTTTATTTAAAACAGTTTTACTTTTAATTTGGTTTTTGTAAAAAATTATTCAATAACATTTATAATAATTTGATTATTATAATTTTTAAACCATTTTTGTAACTAAAACTTTAAGTTATATCCACACATTTGGTAAAAAATCACGATTAAAAAAATTCATTTTATTATTAATAAATAATTCATTAAGCTACAAAACTTAAATTATATTTAATAAAGTATAATACTAATTGAAAAAAGTTATAATATTTTTTGGATAAATTCTAAATATATGTTCTAAATAATTAAATATAAAAATTAGCTCTAATAAATTCAGTAAAATGATAAATATATTTTATATAACAAAAGAGTAAAGGTATATAAAATTACAGGATTTTAAACAGAAATTATCATGAAATAATAATTTTGATTTATAATTGTAATGAAAAAGTTTCACTGATATCTTTAAAAAATTTTATTCATCAAATTAAAATGAAATTAGAAAAAATTGTTTAATACTTTTAAAAAACACAATTCATTATAATGAAGAAATATTGTAGAAATATTTCAGGAATATTTAAAAAAAATGGTGTAATTGTGATTAGCCAGATTTAACATTGATGATAGTGTAGATAAAGAAATGTTCGTAATATTATATGTTAGATAACCAATTCAAGATGCAAATAATTGAATAAAATATCAGTAGCTCCGAATGTTACGAGATCTGCACTTTACTTTATTATAATACTTAAAGATGAACTTATAGAAGACATTTAATATATAGTTCGAAATAACAGCAGTCCTCATCAATCTGTTGTTGAGATCAGTCACTTGAGAAGGTAAATAGAAAGTAATTTAAAGTGTTCGATTAAATGGTTCTTGTAAAATAGTACACTTTAACATACTTATACTCGTACTGAGTTTTTGTTCGAAAATTACATAAACGTTAATATATCATCTAGACACGAATCATTATTCTATTACAGCGCAAATGTCGACTATAGTTTGCAAGTCACTCTTTTTTTATAAAATTAGCTAAATGAAAATTTTAATTATCATATATTCTACGGGTGGGAGTATTTTAATATTTCTAAATTAATTACTCCATATATTACAAATATGAATATTATTTATTTAAGTAATTTAGGGAAAACAGTTTGTAATTTTTCATTAAAGAAATCTATGTTCGAGTATCAAAATTAGCTTTATCACATTAGGTAGATGTAAGAACTTTATTTATTTGCTTATTTAAATGAAAAAATAGACGCATATATATACTACATGTATATTCCAGTAACTTTATTGATATATTATTTATCAACAACTAGAATACTTCGGAACGTGAAGTATCATTATTGTTTGTGAACAAATCAATCGCTATTTTCATGCAATTATATTATTTATATGTTAAGAATATTTTCGTCGATCTATAAAAAAGTACTTTTTTAAAAACAAAGTAAAATATCTTGTAACAAGAAAGTTGAAGATAAAAGTAAGGCACCGAAGCGCAAAACAATAAAAAATAAGATAGGAGAAAAGAATCGTAGTGAAAGAGAATATGTAGAGGTGTAAGGCAGAAAAGGAAGAAGAGCTTATGATTTGGCAGAATAAGCTGGTAGAGTGGCGGATACCAAAAGCTAAGTTTCTGATTTCCCAAACTCCGTACTGTTAATTGGTTTACTTCACGCTAGAATACTGAGCCAAAGAACTTTCTCACTATGAGAATATAGGTATTTCGTCGAGTGGAAATTGTTTTAGGATGGGGCGAGCTCAATCTTTCTGTCTCTTACCCATTCCTACTCTTACTTTTCTTTATATCTTGATATCCTCCTCTTTCTTTCTCAAAGCTTTACATGTTGAATACAAAAACGTCTGAATACTTCGTCTTAAGAAAAGACCATTCAGTAGCTGTACCTGTTTTTGCGCTTACGAACAAATAATACTATTCTTCTATATGAAAATGAAGGGAGAAAATAAATAATAACAGAGGGAATATCGCGATTGAAAGGATTATTTATTTTTTATTTTTATTTGAAAATTGTGCAAGAATAACAAGTACAAAGAAAGTTGTATACGATCATATATATAAAATAATTTCAAGCATAGATAATTTTTAATTATAGACAGTAATTATAAAAATGGATTATCTAATATAAAGATCTATTATATGAATAATGAGCCAAATTGATACAATTTTAACAAAGAAAATCCGAAGTATGTAGAAACTACAAGTTTTTCAGACATTTGTTGTTTAAAAATAATCGAGATTATTTATAATTTGCAATATTTCTCAGAAATAACTATGAGCTGATAATTATAAGACATGTATAATTTTATTTAAAAACTTTAGGGTATGCGGTGAATTCAATGGAAATATTTAGTAAATTCTTCTTACGTATTGATAGCTCATCTATGAAAATTACAAGCGGTACTTCTTCCCACATATAAAACCCTCAATAAATAAGATTGATATATCCATAGAATACTAAAATAAGTTACATTTGAGAGAAATTATTAACAATTTAATAATTGCTGAAGGAGATATTTACGAAGAATCGTGCCTTTCAAAAAATAAATATAAAAACTAAAAAAATAAATAAAAAAACAAATCAAGAGTAATTGAAAAAGTTAAAATGCGATTTCAGGTAGTAAAAGTATGGATAAAGCTAATCTATAATCTAAAAATATTAGTACCTTAAGTAAGGAGAAGAGATTGTTCTCCTTAAAGGTATCCATTGTTTGCTTGATTTGTCAGTTTTGTAAGTAATTTCCCTCTCTTTGTCTATCTTTTTATTTTTATCAGTCTTTCTTAATTATCATATAGCTATCTATGTTTTTAAACTATCAAATTCTATTTGTAATCTAAAATGGGTAGCTCTATTCTTAAATCTATAGTATGGCTTGCATTATAGTTTTTTTAGAAAAAAACTTCTTGTACTTTCATTTATCACTCATCATTTTCACTTTTGAAATCAAATTCTTATCGGTATGTAAATGTGCAGTACAATTGCTTAATATAATCAATTATAATTATACCATCGCTTGTTTAATATTATACATGAACTATTGTATGATTGATAAAAATCATTTACTTTATGAAATTTGGACTTACAGAATAATTGATATGGCTAACACACTAAATCTAATTTATAAGAAAATTATTCGATGCTGTAGGTTTTATAAATTAAGTAAATGATATTTAAAATGACAAATTAAATTTATTGAAATATTTTATTTAATATAGTAGTCATACAGTAAATCTTTCTTCATTATGCCACACTTTGAGGGTCTCTTGACGCCGCTCTTCTTTTTTATCCACTATTGCCATATTATACATGCTAGAGTGTTGAACTACCATATTTTCGTACTTTTAGATTTTTTTAATCATATAAGATATATAAGTAATTAAAGTAAACATAGATTTTACAACTTCAAAAATCCTACTGAAAATTTAGACGTGCATTTTACCATTTAACAATTATACAACTTGAATTTTGTATACCTTTTCGATGGAAAAAATTTTTTCTATTCAGAATAAACATCTAGTTTAAAGGAAATTTGTAATTTCAAAACGAGTATATTCAAATAAAATGTAATATTCACAAAACGTAAAAGTTTGGAATCAATAATAAAAATATCGACTGATGACAAAAAAAAAGATTCTTTTTAACTTTAATTTTTAATTTATTTTTTACTGTTTATACTAAGTTATGGATTATTTTCTTTATAACTCCTAAATTTCTTAATCCACACGCCATAGGGACTCACCAAAAAATAGGGCATTGACTCTGTCCCTTTTCCTCACTCTTAGTCTTTGAGATGCGTGTATCTTGAGATGCAAAAAAATACCTATTTTGAATGATACATATATAAAACATTGATATTTATCTATTTGAAACTATAAGGTATACTATTTCACGCAATCTGCCCAAAAGTTTCAATTCTTCACATTCTATGAAATCTTAAGGGATTAGAAGCCATATTAGATACCTTCATCCTGCAAGGAGATTAATTAGACCGAATAGAATATTAAGCCATTCGGCATGACACATCATGTCGCATTTATGTAGTACATGCATCATATAAATACTAATTCACCAAACTCTAAGAAAAAGTGTTGTCGGACTTATAATTCCGATACCTAATGTGATGCGGCAAATAAGTAGTACATACATGTATATTGGCAGTCAGGGAAGCTTTTGCATTTGCGAATTATCTAAGATGTGGCAATGTATTCAACATTGAGTATACAGTAGGTACCTCTCCAAGAAATGATGCATTCATGTCTGATCAGACTATGCATTCTTGAAACCATTGTTCTAGGTGCTTAAGTCACTACCCTTGCGGATAAGGCATCGAAAAGAGGTAGACTAAAAGCTGTGACTTTAGTCCGATTGGCCGATACTAATTTTTGTGATCTCTTCTTTTCGCTCGCTCTATCTAAATTTCTTTATCCTTATCTACATGGATTATTCTGAGCTTCAAAAGCAATCATTTACGTAAGCAATGTTTTAAGGTTGTTTAAAGTATGAATATTTACCTTAGCGTTTGACACTACCAATATAAAGATATTTTTACAGAAATTTGATAGTACACCTTTTTTATTTTAACTTATCATTTAATTTATAATTATCCTTAGAGCAATAGAATATTTTTCATACCGCTGGTTTGAAGAGTTTTTTTTCAAATAAACAATTCTGAATAAATTTTATATATTATGAAACCTGTCAAATAAAAAAACCTTTTATTTTTAGATTATTATTTAAAAGTATGGTAAGAAATTATATTCTTTGTGATCCTGAATAAAACATATTTCTAATCATAAACATATATATTTAATACATTTAATGAAGTAAAGTATACATATTTTATATGTTTATCAATATTCCAATATAAATTATTTAATATGAAAAAATAATCTATATGAGCTTTTTTTCTTTTGTATTGAAAACATTGAATCGTAAAACATAAATTTATGTGCAAATTAAAAATATCTTTCATTCGTATAATTTTTTTTGTATGAAAACTAATTCGATGTTGCAAAGTTTTAAACATTTATACACATATCATTATTACCAAAAAATTCATTTTTTTTAAATGTACTATAAATATCAATAGGAATATTATTATTTTTGTATAGACTCTACAAGTAAGAATAGAAGTAAAAAAATGCTTTTGATCATATATTATGCTAGAAAATTTGAATAGAAATAAATATTTTATTGTATAATTATATATTATCTAAATATGTAAAACATTTTGTTAATGTTGTTGTTAAAAAAACGCTAATTTTTCTAATAATATATGATCGTAAATCTTAATCAGAACCTAATTGAAACGATGTCAAAATCTGTTGATAATTGATATACTTGATATTTGACTTAGGCCATGTTTAACTATTGCGCCAATAATTAGAAAAAAAATAGTAGACCTTTTATGTAGCAAATATAGAATAAATACTTTTCGTGTTTAATCTTTAACTTAGTGATACTTAAATAAAATAAATAACTTTAATTAAGAACTCTATAGTAAATTCTTATTTAACTTAACATCCATTCTTATTTTATAATAGAACTACACAGTTTTTAAATAATTGCAATAAATTAATATAGGGTGAAGTAGTTAAGATAGTACTTTTTAACCATTTAATTTTTATAAAGTTTCATTACGAAATAAATTGTTTAAATAACAATAATTAATTTTTTTATATTTTAATGAGAATGTTAATTTTCTATGTTAAAATTATTTTTAATATGAAAAGAATTATTGAAAAATAAATTTACATTTCCTGATAAATCTTTTAGTACAGGTAAATATATTTACTGTTAGCTTATATATATATATGTGTGTGTGTGTGTGTGTGTGTGTGTGTGTGTGTATATGTATCTATATGTATATATTCAATTATATTAATAGATATTTTAAACATTAAACTTATGAGAATAATATCTGATTTTTTTTCAGAAAATATATCTTTAAGGACCTTTAATTCCAATTTAAACATTTTAAGATCTTAAGAAATTATTGATATATAAGAGCTTACTGCAAACAAATTTCGTTAAAAAAAATTTATTGCCATATATTTAGTGTCCAAGAGCCTTAAACAGTAACAGTATATATGAATGGGAATAGTAGGGATTGAAAGCGAGAAAATCAACCTTTCACTTGTGTTACAGGATCATTTGGTGCCAAGTGGACAGCGTCCAAGCGTAACGCTGTCACTTTATGTTATCCAATCAAGTATAGCGACGCAAAAGTAGCTGCATCAGCTACAGTATACCGTACGTGAGGTCATGTTTCTCTGTCTTGTTAGGACTTTTCCTTCCACCTCTCCACTTCGATATGTGCTTAAATTTTCGCGATATTTTCATTAAGATATGTGCTAAATATAGAAATGATCTTTCGATTGTACCAAATCATGATATGAGTTATCAAATATGCATTTTCAGATTGACTCGATTATTTGTTTCCTAATTGAAATATATTTTCATTTTTTAATAATAACAGTAAATATTTCATGCATAAAAAGTAATATTTAGTGGTGAAAATGTGTCAAAATACGATTTTTTACATAGTAATAATTTATTTTATGAGTATTAAATTATTATTATATTTATAAATTATTAAAAAGACAAAATAAAATAATAATTTTGTTATTTTATAAAATTTAAGAAATAAAATTAATATCAGTCGCTATTAATTATTACTAAATATATTGGTTAATGTTACTTTTTTGAAGTTGAAAGAAATTCATTTTTTAATATATCATAAATTTTATCAATTGAATGGAACTAGAAATTTATTATGCAATTTTTATCCGTATTTTCTAAATATATTTAAAATAAAATCTTGACTAAAAGTTATCAAGTTGAAAATTTGACTTCAATACTTAATCAATTTTCTGACGTGAGCATAAAAATGAAAAGTTTTCCTTACTCCGGTGTGAAAATACGAATACACAAGAAATCCATTTTTGAGATCATAAATTTCTAAAAAATTGTTATCACTGAATAACCCTGTAAATTTGCTTCCTGTAAATTCCTTATTTGTTACAAGTTTGCTACTCACGATGCCACTTTAAAATACCGGATCTCTATCCGAATTTTGCAAATTCGGCTCACGAATGCCACATGAAGATTTTACGAGCATTGCGACGCCAGGTTCATGATTTCTCTTTTCCTCTCTCTTTATCTCATTTTTCGCATCCATTGCAACACTCTTTATGCTTGTCATTCGTTTTATTTTGAGTTCTTATGAGATAATGCAAAGACTGTGAAGTTTCAATTTATGGTATGTCCGGTTAAATTGCACTTTTCAAATCGGAGTAATCCTAATGATGCTATTGAAATAAAGACAATGATTGCTTGATATTGTATCATTTATCCTGTTTGAAATATCATTTGAAAGATTTAGATCATTTTTAGTGTTTATAACATGCAAGTACTTAAAAGTGTTTATTTTTATATCCAAATAAGAATCAGTATAAGAGTAATAATTCAAGTGATAGAATTACTTTATCTGAATATATCCTATAACTATATCCTAAAGATTTATTATTCAAGTAATTACAAAATTCAAAAATATCATTGATTGTATGCATAAATTAATAATTTTTTTTTTCATAAACATATAATTAAAGTAATACAGTCATTTTATGTAGTAACTTTTTACATTATTTATATTATACTCGTATATAAAGAAGAATATACTATTCACTAATAATAGAATTATTAATATAGGTAAAAAAATAGTTAAATTTAAACGATTTGTTAATACATTTGTGATGTATTTCTAATGTCTATAAAATTATGGATTTGTTTGACGTATAAATTATTTTTAATGCGAAATTATTTTATGTATCAAATTTTTTTCTTGTTTACATTGTAAAATAAAAATAAAAATGTTCTCAAGCCGGCGTTTATGGTCTTTCCTGGATGTATTTGCGTATCCTAAATTTTACGAGTTGACGATGGTTACGAGCAGTATTACGACTCTGTTGGAATGAGTAGGAGTTATATATTGTAGGAGTATATATTGTATTATTTACAGTTATGCGTATCCTATTTAAATATCTACCTTAAAAATACTGAATTATCTGGGTGCTTAATTAGTTGAATTTTCATATTATATGTTTCACTGTTATTCTAAACAAGTACCTTTCTTAAAGTGTGAAGAAATTTTTTTTTTTAATATGATGAATTTTATTTATTTAGTAGCGTAATAACAATATTAAAAAAAATAGGAAACAATTATTCAAAAAAAAGCTTAATTTTTCAACTTTCACTTTCATTATCTATAATTATTACAATATATTTAAATTATTATTTGATATACAGCTGTAGGGTTTTCTGTGAAAAAAATAGCTTGATCATAAAAAAAAATATTTGATAAATTACTACATCAAATATAGATACTTTTTTAGAAAAATATGTAAATTGTAATACTTTATCTAATTCGATTTTCTATTTCTAAAACTAATATTTCTTATATCGTAATATGTTATTTCAAATAGTTTTAAAGTATATTTTAATATTTCATATTTGAAATATTATTTTAATTATTAAATTATTTTAATATTTGGAAAATGTCTTTGTATACATTTTTAGTATAATGTGTATTAATATAAATATAATCGAAAAATAAATAATACTGAGCTTAGACATTTTTTTGCGTTCTGTAAAATTATATTTATATATTTTTATGAATTTTAGAAATATAAATTAATAAATTCAAAAAACAATTATCACATAATTAATTCGCTTTACAATTAATTGATATATTTTATTGTTGTTACTAAATAACTATATTAAGAATAATATTTAATGTTTTAAGAGTAGTATTTAATGTACATAAATATAACAATCTTTCGATTGATATTATTGCGTATTCATTTTTTTATAGAAATTATAAATAGAATATAAATTTACATAAACACAAAATTTTTTTGAAAGTCTTTTATAATATTTGGAAATTAAAAAATTTTGTTTTTAATTCATTTCATCTTTAATTTTTGTTTATTTTAAAGATCAAAACTAATTTAAGCAAGAGGTGAAAAATACCATAAAACTTATACGTAATTTAAGCTGCTAATATTGAATAATATTTCAGTTTTAGGCAACAGTATTATAATAGATATAATAATATAAACAATGGATTTAAACTAAATTTAATCATTTTTGGTAAATGAAACAAAATTTAAAAGTAAAATTTAAAAAAGATTAATTTAGTTTGTAAAATATCGACTCAAAGTGTTATCATTTTTCAAGAATAAACGATTTCTTTCGATGTATTAAAAAAACATAAAACACCGTTGAATTATTTTATGTATTTTGTTAGATTTGCATATAAATTGCATATAATAAAAAAAAATTTAAAAAATTAAAAATTTCACAAAATGCTAATCTAATTATTTCATTAATTCTTTTATATTTCAGATATTTAAAAATAATAAAATAAATAATAATATTATTTACTTAAAATATCTTGAAAGCATGCCAAAATAAAATCTAACAGTATATTTAATAATCAAATTGCGTGAATGTTTTAATGAAAATTTGCTTTATGATTCTCACATAAAGTTGTTTTGTCGTGTATTTTTGGAACAAGAACTAGCAAAATTCTAAAGACGATGTAGTCTGTTGAATGCATACGTATTCACTCGATTTAGCCAACAGCTTCAAGCGCAGAGGAAGTGAACTGTTGCAGCACTGCAGCTCAATGGCGCCTTCTTTGTATGAAAAGTATTCACAATTGCCAGCAAAGTTACATTGCTATTTTTCGAGGTGAGCATAAAACTTAATTCATTTCTTTGCGATTTCCTTTTTTACATTTGCTTCTTACTACTCTCTATATTTCTTCCTCACATTCCATCTCTTTTTACCCTGCTGCTTAAATTTTTCAAGAGAAAATTTTTGTGGGCCACTGTTGTTACTGGAAACTTTACGTATTTATGTGTATCGACGTGGGTCATTTAAGGTTCGATCGACTGATCGCTTTTTCATATTTTAATGTAAATACTGTTTCCCCTTTTCTTTTATTATACTAATTTTATGTATTTACTAAAATGTATTTTATGATATATAAATGGAAACACTTAATTGAAATACGTCAATTTTTCTTTTTTAAATGCCACCTCTAGATTTTTTGTTTCTTTCAAAATATATTCGATTTTTTTGTTGTATCTTAAATAAATAGATTAAATGTGATACGATACAATCTTTCTTTAAAACTTATAATATCTTCGTTAAAAATTTCAATACATTCTTGATTAAAATATTCTTTTATTCACTTTCCACAATAAAGAAAAATATATTGTAAATTAAATTAGAGAATTATCTTATATATATATATATATAAAATCTATAATTTGTTATAGCTTTATTGTTAAAATACTCAAATTGTAATAAAAAAATATAATTTAAAAAATTATTTTAAATATATTCAATTGTAATAGAAAAAAATTATTTATTTAAATTTTTAGCTGTGTAATATACTTTAAAATGCTGGTGATAAAAAATTGTACTTAATTTATGGATGTATGATACAATTTTATTATATATTATAAAATATGAGGACACTTGAATGTAAAATAAAATATGATTAACTTATTTTTACATTACCTATTAGCTATATTACATAATATTTTGTAATTCAATAATGTTCAAAAGAAAATCACTGCAATATTGTAAGATTATCATTAAATGGTTAAATTTAAAAGCACTTTTTAGAATTTGTTTACTTTTTAAGTTTTGCTATTGACTACATCGTACATTTACAATTTAAATTCTTTAAAAATCAGGTTTCGAAGCAAACAAAATGAAATAGAACGTATTAATGGATATATTACATAACAATAATTTTTATGTAATACAAGTAATATATAATTTACAATAAATAGAAAATATGCCATTAAAGCCATGGTTATGGCTACATGAATGTTACGTAGTTATAAAATTGTTTTCGTTAAATCTATGGTAGAAACTTTGAATGAGCCCATCGGAGAAACATTCTAAAAAAATAGATATATAAACTTTGAGCAAGACAAAATAATATTCAAAAACTACAACCAAAACCGAAACTATCGACCAAAAATGGCTTCTATTAAATGCGATTACAGATCTGATTTTTCACCCGTTTGTGATCTGATAAGATAATGTATTATCACGCTTAGTTTTACGTTTATGATGATGAAATTCACGTCAATGTATTATTTTAATATAAAATTGCTTTGAAAATATTTTATTATTAAATCGCAACTAAAATAATGTTTAATATTCAAGAAAAATTATAATTAAAATATCCATTTGAGTAGGTTTATTGTACGAGTGATGTTTTTATATACTATTTATAATATAATAATTATTAAAAGTAAATCTAAAATTATGAATGAAGTATTAGTCTATTATGTTATATGGTAAATTACCAACACATCAAATATCCAAATTTATTGGAAAAACAAAAATTTTGTTATTTATACGAATAAATTCTATACAAACTGAAAAATTAAGTTTTTATTAACTTTTATTTAAACTATGTGAAATTACACTTCCATTAAATGATTTATGCAGAAAAGTAAACATTAGTAATCATAGTATAGTTGTATAAATAAGCTAATGTTTTTGGAATAAAATATAAATCTTATATTAAATGAGAATAATATTACAATTTAATGCTAACAAAAATTTTTAGTTTTATGCGTTTTAATAACTTTAAAATTCAATAAGTTTTTTCAAAAAAATAATGTAAATAAATAATTATAAACGAAAAACTAAACTGCGTATATAGTTTAACTTAGTATATAAACGTAGCAGCTCGAAGATTTAGATTATTGAAACAATAATTTGTCTAGATATAATATTCTTTCCTTTTGCCTGACAAATCGTTTTCGGTGTACAAAATAATATACCGCAAATTGTATTAAACATTTTTATATCACACTGATACATATATTAAGCTTATGGAAATCCTGAATTCCTATCTATCTAATTCGGAAATTTTCTGATCCTCTATGCCTATTACTATTAAATATTTACACTATATACACATGAATATTTTTAAAACATTAATGTACGTTAATAAATGTACGTTTTTTAGTGTTTTTACAATTTCAACATCATTGCATTTAATTAAGAAATGTGTTTGATTATCAACATTGTCACATATATAACATAGTCCTCTATCTAAAATATGGATGTTTAATGTTCATATCTAAAAAATTCAAATTCATAGCAATATTTGAATATATTTTTAAATATTCTATATTATTATATATTTTTATTTCCAATATGATTCAGTTAATAGCAAAGCAAATTATTGCATGTCGAATAAAAAGTATTGATTTAAAATATAAATAAATTGTACGTTGCAAGAATGACTAAGAAAGTATATATTTAAAAGCTAATTTAATATATTTAAATTTATTGAAAAGATTAACTTATCAATATTCTTTACGTAAGCAAAAAAATAGAATGTATTGCCATTGAGTATAGATTTTTTATGGCGATTGTGAGCGCCATCTGATTATTTATAGTAAGTTTATTATAAAATTGTAATTTAAACTTTTTTGTACTTGCATATTCATTTATTTAAATAAAGAACCGTGTAAAAAATAAAAAAATAAATAAAACCCACTTTTGGCCACTTTAAACATGTACGATAAACTTCAATATTAAACCAAGATTTCGAAGTATACCAAATCAGTATTAATTTTTATAAAGATGCATGATTACGGTTTGAATAAGTATATGTTGTTTAAAAAGAGTTGTTTAAAGAAAGTTTTAACGTATAGTGAGAGTTTTAAAACTACTATTTAATAAGCCATGTAATAGCAGACATCTTAACAACATGCGTTGTATTAAAAACGAAGTTAATGTAATAGAGATAGAAAAATATTGCGAACTTTAATAATAAATTAATTAAAACTTATATTAAAAATATTTTTTTTTTAAATTATAGAAAAAAATAATGGAAAATTTCAACGATTAAGGAAAAACTTAATAACATAAACTTACTCATATAAATAACATTTGATACAAAAATAATTTAATATTCTATATTGTCCACACAGTCATTATATACGTAAATATATATTACGCAAGCGATTAAGTATTGATATCAAGCAAATGTAGAATATTTAATATAAGATATGGTGAAATTCAAAAGATACCTTAAATAGAAAACTTGAGGTTTATACTTCATGTTTTAACGTTATATAATTTATAAATACTTGATTATTCCAACGATATAATATATTTTACAATAAATTTTCTAATCAACGTTCTATTCTTAAAAATTATGTTTCTTGGGAATTTTTCCTCAATCAATATTTTTTGTTCTCTAGAACGTATTTTGGATTCTAATCTATTTTTATTATCATATTATTGTGATGTTATATATAATCACATAAAATATTATTTCTAATCGAGTCAAAAAACAAACTTTCGTGAAATTTTATTTGATGAATTTTGAATACTAAAGCATTAAAATGATCGTTTATTATCATTTATTTGAACATAACATAAAATCAACTCTTACATTAATTTGTGTATTAAGTAGTCAAATTTTGAATAAATGTATTTATTGAAGAATTTGTTTGAGCAAAAATATTGCACTATTTATCACCTTTAAATATATTTATACTAAATACATTATTCAGCAAAGTATACATAATCATTAGAATATCTATTCTTATGTATAATAGATAAGAAGAAAAAGTTAAATAAATCCCGAGTTATAAAATGGTTTAATAAATAATTTGAGTCTGTCTAGTAGATAAAGAAATCGAAATTTATGTATGAATACAGTTTTACTTTTTTTAAAACTAAGAGATTATCTTTCGACAATAGTTTAATGAACATGTTTAAGAAGAGGTAGTGGTAGATACATTATATTTTTTATCAATAAGGAATTGCATTAGTATTTTGAAATACGTAACTTTATGTCGAATATCTAAACGGGATAAATCATTTCTGGAAGCAAGCAATTCTCAATTCGATTTAAAAACAACTATTAGAAACGGCTATAAATATTGATGAATGTACATGATACACAGCACCCTCAAATTCGAATTATGGTCTTTATCATAGCTACTAAACTCATGTTTATATATATTAAACAATTTTTATCTAGCCTCGAATAACGAGAAACGAGTATTAAAAAACGGGCATCTAGAAACTAACACACTTTTTACCTGTTTGTCGCAATTATTACCTTTTTTCTAGCACTAATTTAAGTACTCTGAAATTTTCATAAAAAAAGCCATTGTATATTAAATTGTTATTCATCAGAAAAAGTCATATATTTTATTCTTAGAATAAGCATAATATAAATCTCGACTTAACGCAAATAATAGTTTACATATAATAAAATATAAACGAAATTTTGCTACTTTGGTCTAAATTAGGATAAATTATTATCAGAATATTAAATTGTGTAATAAATGTACTGTAAATAATAATTATTGTAATTATTTCGTTAATAAAAATATGTAAATAATCTTCAAAGCATTTTTTTTAATTTTTCTTATATTTTAATAACAATAGGACCATCCGTTTATAATTAATTTAAAATGTTTTTTTTTAATAATTATATTTTCCTCTTCGTATGATCTAATAGAAAAATCCGTTTCGTTGGGTAGATGTATTTTAAATTAAAATCTCTCTTTTTATTGTTTCTTTTAAACACTACGCTAGACTTATATTTGAAACTGAAAGAATTAAATATGAACTTTTCGTTTTATCAGCCTAGAATTGGTACATAAAGCATAAAAATTTGTGAAAGTAGTTGTTGAAGCACTGACAGCTTGTCTGTTTATAATTGACGTTTCGTTTGTATAAGCATTTGATGAGAAGATAATAGCCGCTAATAAATTTTTCCTGGCTCGTAAAGGAATAATAATGCAGAATTTGCTGTATTATCATTTCAAAAATCCCCATCCTTTATTATATTAAGCTTATAATTACACTCTATGAATAGCACATATAATAAGAACTTAATGTTTATAACTTAGATTCTATAAAGTGATTTGATAATAAAATAAGCTATCTTCCTCTCCCTCAGTCCCTTACAGCAGTACAGCTACTGTTACATTAATATAAATATACGAAGGAATATTTTAATCCAGATACAAGTCAAAGATGACGCTTTACGCTCAGTCAAAATCGAGTCCCGTATTAGACGCATCCGATTCCAAAATTAAATATTATTAAAACACATTTAATGTAATTATTTATGTTTAACACCCCAGCAACGTTGGTTCTACGAATCAGTGTCCAAGGATATAGTGCGTAATTCAAAACATATTTTACCGAATTGACTAGTGGAAAATCATCACGAATTAAAGACCATAGCACCAACAATTACTACATTCATATATAAGATGATAACAATCAATATCAACGAGTATCAAATTAGCCAATCAGATAACAAACTAGCTCTTCTGAGCATAGCATCTTCTGAAGGGTATCATCAAGCATCGGGAAACGAGCGGATTTTACGATGACTTTAACCAACAAGACAAACGAGAGAGCTTCTTAAATCCAACGTAGACATCTTAAATTTGCAGATGGATGAGTTATATCAGATATTGCTTATCATAGTCTCCTATAATATTTTCTCAATGCTGTTTACAGTCCTTCAATCCTCATAGAACAGATTACGTAACAATACAAAATATGAATAAAATTTTGATACACACGCATGCAATGATTAAAACCAGATTCGCTCTATTGATAAATATGTCGACACATGCAATAAAGATCCTGATTATTTGTCGTTACGATTATCCTACGAAAAAATTAATCTGGAAGTAGGAAAATACAATAAGATGCAAGCGGAAATAGAACGCCTTTATAGCAACTTAGAGTACGGATAAATTATTGAGTGGCATACGAGGAATACTTTTTTACATATGAACCGAAAATTTAATACACACTACATGCTGGTAGTGAAACATCCGAGACGGCTTCCTTGGTTGGATTGGAAACCTTTGACGCGAGCATTCCCATAATTACGCAAATGCCAGAAAATTTGCTCAAACTCGAGCTACCTAAATTTAAACACTTCAGCGAAGCGTAACCAAGTTTTGTCGACACGTTTAAGGCTGTGATCCATAATGATTTCCGCATTATCAATGCGAAAAAATTAATTTACTAACGTTTTTGTACAACAGATAAGACTTCAAGTAGAATATAAGTATTTAAAACAATTGATGCAAATTAAATTGTAGCTTGGGAACTATTAGAAAGGGTATATAACAATCCTAGCACGATTGTATCAAAGCATGTGCAAGACTTTTTCAACTATCAAAATTCACAAGAGCAATAGCGGATAAGAATCGCGTTCGCTAGTAGGAAGTACTACTAAGCTCTTTAAGCTCCTAAAGTGTCATTCATTTAAGAGTTTCCAACTTACGTAATAACATTGAAATTTAACAAAGATATGCGCCTATTATTGAAGTAAATTAACAATAAACACAATAAATTACCTTTAGAGGATTTTTCGAATTTTGACATGAAACGCAGAAATTATTAGAAGATGAAAAGGACGACAAAAATCTGAAGGTAAGCTCTTCTCACGCGAGTGATACTTTACGATCGAATAAAAAATATTCGTATCCGCGATACGCGAATATAAAATATTACCGAGATCACATACTCAATACATCTTACACCGTCTAGTCCAATGAAATTTGTGTAATATATAAGTGTGAAAATTACACTCAATCGTGTAAAAGATTGATAAATTTTAATAATTAGAAGGTCGCGTGAAATTAATAAATGTATTATATAGTATTATCATATAATCCCAATAATGAAGTGGTAGTTAATTGTTGAGTAGAGGATGCATGAATCGCGATGAAAGACACCATACCGTATTAACAAAGATACTATCTAAAATAGCGAGCGAATACTGTTTATATAAGAGCAAAAACCGACAATTAACTACGGCAAAATAATTATTTTCGATAAAGCTGAAAATATTTTTTTGGTAAATCCTATTAGACTCAATTTCTCAAACAAACTTTATTAATAAGGATGTAGTTAAAAAACAAAGTTACGCAATGTTAACATGCCCTTTATAGGCTTAAACACGCGATTACCTATTGCACGGCCGAGATAAACACTAAAATCGAATTGAAAACCAATAAGTTTACGTGAAAACTATCGTATTTTGTTCGCTTTGAACTCAACGAATATATAACATCCAGCTTGAGAGTAGACATAATGAGGAAATATTACTAAACGTTCGAATCGACACATTGCTCGGCACAAAATTGTTTTACAGACTATTATACTCGAAACAGAAATTGGTAATACCGTTTTCAAAAAACACTTGCTGGACCATGAACCCAACCCCCATAATATGCAATTTATCGACGCAGGAACTTAACAATACGTTAATTAAATTTTGCGAGATGGAGGACACGCCGGTTTTTCGGATACGGAAAGGATTACAAGATATGTTATCGCAAACGACGATACGAGATTCAACATTAGGTCGTTACTTGTTAAAACTGACATTTGATGAAGAAAGGAAAAAGCTAAGGAAATTCTACGACATTGTCTTCAGGCGGTTTTATTCGTTAGCGTGATCTTTAAACAATAATACGAAGCTAAAATCTTTTACGTTACATAATATTACTTTCATGTTCTTATTTATTTATTTTTCCTTCAAAACACCCACATCCGTCTACCTTATCCATCCCTTTCATCCGCTGTTCATCTCCTGCTAATGTTTAGAGCAAACGAGTTCGATCCTAGTCTAACAAAATGCATCACTTTCCGTTCAGTACCACGTTACAAGTTTAATTATAAAAAATAAATATTTGCAGATTGTATAATTATATGTATGTATAGTTAACCATTTTTATTATTAAAAAAATAGTACTATTGTGCATAAATTTTGGTGATATTGACCCATAAAAAATTTAGGTATTAATAATGGTTATAT
The DNA here is from genome assembly GCA_018907135.1 of Kradibia gibbosae. Taxonomy (NCBI): domain Eukaryota; kingdom Metazoa; phylum Arthropoda; class Insecta; order Hymenoptera; family Agaonidae; genus Kradibia; species Kradibia gibbosae. The sequence goes on from JACCHX010000001.1 coordinate 44,013,673, forward strand.
ATGGATAAACTATAATTGATTTGTGTATACATTTTCTACTGCATTAAATTTAATAATATTGTAAAACTGTATTATTTATCATCAAATTTTGAAGAATTATTGACTCTAATATCAGCTGACATGCAACCACTTGTGTTATTATACAAAAGTATAGAATATAATCTAATAAATCTTTTATTGATCTAATGGTACCTTTCAGATAAAATGTTTCCTATATAAAGTGTCCATTTATTTTACAGGTATCAGTACAATTTGATCAATTACTTCTTAATATTTTCATAATACAAATGGTTGAATTTTGGTTCATACAACAAGTACACCAAAATTCTTATTATCCAATTTTTTCATTAAATTTTATGTACACTTACTATCTTACATAAATCCATACATCGTTTTAGTAATTATTAATAGTGGTATAAGCAGTTTAATTTAACATTGTTAAATACTTCATATGAAATTTATTATTTTACATTTTTATAACTCTTATAATCATTAATAAACAACATTTTTAACGTATAATTATGTAATGTGTAATTATATGTGTATATATTATATTAATAAAATATAATTTATAAAAATTACAAATACTAATCTCATAAATGTGAAAACTGATATTAATAGAGATCATAATTGAATACGTTCACCTCAGTATACATGTGATTCAATTTAAAATCATAGATTTATAAATTGTCATTGTTTTGTAAATTGAAAGTTCAGAGATTATAATCATCGTCGATCTTCTTTACTACTGATTCTTATGCTTTTCCAATTCTATTGAATAAATAAAATATACAAGTAACGTAAATAGTCAATATTTGTGCAGATTTTTGTACATTATCATTTCTTTTGTGTATCTGTGGAACATAAGCTCTAGTCTTTATATTGATTTAATTATTATAAATGCAAACTGTCCTAGATAATGTAATTCCCGATTTTTTACAATATACAGTTTTTATCGTCAATAATTTTTTTTAAATTTCAATTTTTCCAAATTTATGATCGTAAAGTTATTTTTCATAACTGGAAAATAGTTTTTGGAAGAGAATAATAATGATAATTAGAAATAATAGAGTATATTTATTTTGTATTAGTTTGTCTTTTTTCTGATTTTACAAACTTGTATTGGGTATATTCTTTCTATTTGTAATTTAAGCGTTTTTAATTCGTTTCTAAAAATGAATGACATTATAAGTACTATACTTTCAGTAAATGTTAGAAATAAATATTATATAAATTTATAAGTTATAATTTTTTAAAAAAATAAATACACAGAATAGAAGTTTAGTCAATTAGTCAATATGTATTCAAATCAGTTTTTCCTAAATTTGTAGATTATATATTTTATTATTTTTAATTTATATGTTAATAGCAAATTGTATTTAAATTATTATATGAATTTTTAAAAACTGAAATTTTTAACGAATATTTAGCGAATTCATATGTGACATGGATCATTGAAAAGTTCAATCCTCATTAAAAAATAGATAAAAAAGATTCATTTATATTGAAGGTAAACCTTCCTATTGTCAAATTTTTTAAAAAATTTTTTGTAAATATCGTGAAACATTAAAAAATGGTAATTATTTCACAACTAATTTTTTACATTCTATATGAAATAATTGCTATCTTTTTAAATATAACGATGCAATTACTTCTATAAAAATACGATTGACGAGAGTTTTAGCAGCCATTAACTTTATTATACAATTTATAAATACGTTTTTGCATTAAATTATTTCATTCTAATATATAATTGAAATGTACCCAATATTATCTTTACTTTTCTTACTTTTACTTACTCAACTTTAATAAAAAAATTAAATTTTTTAACTCCTTTTCTTCAATTTACATATTATCAACGAAGGCTTTTAATTAATATTATAATTTTTATTATGTAAAATTATTATTGTGTAAAAATATATTATTTATAAAAGATATTATTGAATTGACATTTATGTAAGGTCTTTTAACTCATAAAAACACTGTTATTAATATAATAAAAATTAAACAATTAAAACAATGAAAAAGATATTTTTATCATCTTATCTTGCTGGCTCTCGATGTCAAAGCTGCCACATGTAACAAGTAAATTTAATATAATCTAATAATTTTTTTAGAGTAATTAAAGTTTGTGTTTGTTATATTAAAATGAAAATTCCTATTCCAAACTCCATATAAAATTTAATTATATCATTAGGTCAATTATATTAAAATTTTAATCATATATTGAAGATTTAAAAAATTTTTTTTTTCTTATAGTAATATATATATATATATATATATATATATGTAAATATTTGTAAAAATAAGTTGATATCTTAGTTAAAAATATGTTTTATAAACAAATTTCTATTAATAATTATCGTTAGGCATATTTTACTTTAATGGATGACTATTTCACAAATCACTGTCTATTTATTACATGATTAATTGAGTGACTAATTATAAAAGAAAAATTATATTCTATATAATCTATATAAAATTATGATTAGGAAAATTTATGTCCTTAGCCTAAATATTTAAACGTACAGTTTAAGTCACTTTGATAATATAAAGTAAAATATTTACATTATCAGTAGTTTAACTTTATTGCGCATATATGTATATATATATTTATATATTAATAAATAGTTTCAATAATTAATAATAGTTAACAATTTTTTTAGTAATTTTTTAAAAATATTTTTACTCAAACCATTACGGCTCATAAAGGATAAATAAACTTTAATCGTTATTTATAATAAAAATATTACTTAAACTTAGAACTCAAAAAATAAAAAATAAATTCATAAAATACCATATAATGTGTTTTTAATTTCAGATTAATAAATGATTTCAATTAAATCTCTGTTCATTAATATTATATAATTCATTCGAATCAAGTATATACACTTTTATTAAATACATAGAGTTTTTAAATAGAATTATTCGAGTGGAATTAGTTCAAGAATATAAAATTTTTTCATTTCTACGGCAGCCATTAGGTTTTTTTTAAATATTTATAGTTGAGATCACATATGCTTTTGCAGATAGGCATTATATTTATATGTGCAATGAGTTTGGCGCAAGAACTACTTCCTTCAGTTAAAGAATTTATATTACAAAATAAAATTTCGAAGCTTATTCATATATTTCATACATAAGTTAGTATATAATTTTTCAGCAGGTCATTTATTTTTCTCTGGTCAATAGTATTCAATAAATATGAGAAATAAAAATAAAAAAAATAAAAACGATAGATATAGAGAAAAAAACTTCCACTTCTAACCGATTCGTTGTTCGTAGTTGTTCCTATTACGACTCGTTTGCCGTTTTGTCCCCCACTTTCTACACTTTACAACAGTACTCTCGTAAAACGGAATACAGGAATATGCATGAGAAGCAGGCAGTTTATGACGTTCGAAATTGAGCAATGCACCATGCAATCGCCTTTAAAAACTGACTGTTTTGCAGAAATATACACTTTTATCAAGCTACCGATCATCTAACTCTTCATAAACAATGAATATAAAGCCTTTTTTAGGTTTTATGTGATACCTTTAAAATATCTATGGCAATGGAATTATTAAATTCTTTTTTTTAATGAAATGTAAATTTTTATAAATATTAAATATAATATGTAATTGACGGAGTTATAATAAATAAAATCATGATGATCTTATAATATTTATTATTATTATATGTATTGAAGTATATTTTTGAAAAATAATAAATGCAGAATACGTACTAATTATCCATTATAAATTTAAATTTTAATTATCAGAAGAAAACAAGTCCTAATTCAATTAATATTATATTGATGGAAATAATTCTTGACTGTAATATTATACCGTGACCATAGTTACATTTCCATATTATCGGCTTTTAAAACATTGCATCGTTGAAAATACGTTAAATTATACATTTTTTATTATAAATATTATAGTTCGACCAACTGCTTATTTTTATAAAACTTATGATAATAAATTTTCGAATACGTATTTAGATTGTACGTTGGCAGAATATTTGCATACTCTAAACGATATACATTTTCAGAAATATAAGTGGAACTTAAGAAGTAAATAAATATTTATCATTGTTAATTTTCAAAAAATTCTAATAAATGTATTTTGAAATTTGATAATGCATGTTTCTAAAATGATATTTTCTTCATAAGTATATTTTGTGAATAGCACCTTGTATACGTACTAAATAACACTATACTAAATGATGATGATTAAAAGTTTTAAAATTCTTTAAATACTTACATTGAATATGATTATGTATTTGATATTTAAAAAATATGTATTATTTCTTATTATTCATCTTTTAACTTATTAAATATTAATTTTATTTACATATTTTTGATTCTTAATTCACAATATTTATAATCATTTAGAAGAGATATTACATTGAATATTTAAATTATATAAAACTAAAAAATTATAATAAAAATATTTTTAAATATTTTATAAATAATACGTTACATGATAATAATTTTTTTTCAAATTTGTATTTTTTATTTTCATCTACATTAGCGTATTAATAGTCGGTTTAAGATCAAAATTTTTAATGAAAGTTTAAAAAATTTTCCATTAAAGTAATTAATCGAATGTGTTTAATAAATTTAATAAAGACATGTTGGTTTCTATTTAATAGAAATATTTTTTTAAATGTAGTAATTTTAATTATTGATAAAAAAGCGATTTCATATATTTCAAACAGGTTTAATGCTTACTTATAATAAAACAGTAAAAAATCTTACACAATATATCTAAATTGATTTCATTTATAAAATTTGTTAAATTTTAGTCCTTAAAAACTTATCGAATTATTATTTTTATTTTATAAACATAAAAATCTAAACAATAATGTAATGTTTAAATAATATTGATTTTTTTTAGTTTTATATAAAGGAATAATAATACGACTACACATATTTAACTCTGAAGCAGAACTGCATTAATCTAATTATAGCTGCTTTAATCTGCATTAAAGATTAATGGATAATTTTAATGTAAATAAGGGAAATTAAAACATTGGTTATACGTCAATGGTATTTAATTTAATTTTTTTAGATACAATTTATTAGGAAACGTATAAATATTGTATTAAATTATTATTAAAATTTCGTAGAAAATACTTAATTGATATCTATACGAAATTGCAAACTATAATTGTTTTATTCCTAACTTTATGATATTATTATACATATTATGATTTAGTGCCTCTTTTTTCTTTTACATAAAATATTATTAACGTATGTTCTACAATGTAATAATTGATAGATAGCTATTATCTTATTTGTTTTATAAATAAGCTCATTTCTAATTTGTGTAATATCAACCCGTGTGAATATGTTTCAATAAATTCTAACCTACTTTGATATTTTTTCTTGCACAATTCTTATTTCATATTACGATCAAAATATTTAAAGTTACCAGAACATCGCTTATTTAATAGAAATACGAATGAAGTGTCACCCATTAAACTCTGTAAATGTAACATTGATATTTTTCATAGTTATGAATTAATAGGTATAATAAAGTCGAAAAACATTTGTTTTATAGTCTCTGAAATTTTTTATTATTTATAATATTTTTAGGTGTATCCAATAATGAAAAAAATTAATATTCAATAATTTTCACATCTTAAGCAATACAAATAGCATACCTCTTATAAAAGACTTCAAAAAATTCAATTTTTTTATCGCATAGATGGCTTTAAAAGTTGAACAAAATTCATTCACCTTCAATTCTTAAATCTGGAAACGAGTTGTATATAAATATTCGGCCGTGCGCAAATACTATTTTTCGTCTTTCATTATTCCAGATTGCACTCTTTCTTCCTCCTATAACCCTTGTTATCCCGTTTTTTTTTGTTATCAATGAGCCTACTTATCTATTACTATGCGTATTCAGACGCAGAGCAAGTAGCAATCCCTAGAAGATCGAGCACATGAAAACAGGTATATTTGAATTCGCGCAATTCCATTCGCACATTTGAAAAAATAAAGCTGTTAACTTTAAAAGTATGCACGAGGCTCCTGATACGCATATTTGAGCACAAGTACCTATAGCCAAAGCCATTGTATAGAGTGCGCTATTGACAAAATGAATGATTGTTATATGGCGCCAGCGACATATTCCACTCCACCTCTTATCCGCTATAAATCGTCTTTCATCCGCCAAAACTCGCATCGGCAACTAACGCTAGCGGAGGTTGTGCCCTGAAGCGTTAGTTTCCTTCCGTCATATCTGATTTTAACTCTCCCTTTCCATCTCTGAATCTACCTCTGTTCCCCCATCCAACCAGTTCTTCGCCGTGTCCCACACATTCTTGTTTGTCCGTTGCCTAGCCGTGCCACGACTTCCTACCCTGGAATCTTCCTCCCTGTTCGACGCCTCTATAATGAACTTCAAGCATACCACCACTCCTGATCCTCATGCTCTTACTTCTTTCTCGTTTAATCTGCAATTTATACTGTTAATTCCATCACCTTCTGTCACTTCTTGCTCTTCCTTCGGTCATTTATATATTCGTTATTCCTTTGTATCGCCCATAGACCAACCACGTCCATGATAATACATATACATAAGGATCATATGCCCGATTATATATATATATTTAAACATATAATATTTAATATTTAAACGTATAATATATGTACAATGTTATGGTGTCCGATTGTGTCTTTCTTCTCATCCCTTATACAAATACAAACATTAATTTTCCTGATTTCCTTTCCCATTCATCTTGCCTTACTACTTTTTAGCTTTTTAAAATCAGTATTTTTATGGTTCAAGCAAATGTTTTCAATAGGAAGTAAAAAAATATAATAAAAATTTTTCAAGTTTCCATAACTGTTAATTTCGAAATATGTGCAAGAACTCGATTAAAGCATATTCTTAATATCGTATAGGTATGCATTAAACTCTAAAAAAATTATTGAATTATAATTAAAACTTTAAAAAAATTAAAAAAAAAATATTTTATGTCTATTCTTTTAAAATTATACTTATTTATAAAATTGATTACATTTAAAACTGTGACAGATTATAAAAAACTAAGAAGAAAATGTGAAAACTAAGTAATTAATTTTCCTTTGTCAGTCTGAATCATTTTTCTTATAAAAATTAATTTCAAAAAGTGATTAAAATAAATCTATTTTATAAAAATCATCTACATTCGATTACTATAGCTATCTTATTAATTCTCAAACTCAGTTTTGCAATAATAATATTGCAATATATGTTTTATTAGTTATCTCGATTAACAGATTAATATAATTTACTATCTAAAGATATTTCCGTAATGCAAAAATGTTTAACAATAAAAATTTACAATAATGTTTAGTAAGCAAATAATTTATCAAAGTTTTTAGCATATATATAATTTTATAACAGTAATGAATTTAATCTCATTTTACATGATTTTATATCATATAAAAAATATTAAAAAATCTAATTTCGGAGAAATTAAAATTTATAAAGTTATTGATATTTTTGCAGGTGTACAAAATGACTAAAGGTTGTACATAAAATTAATACTCTTATAGATGTACATAAACTCCATAAATGTTCGTTTTAATATAAATACATGTATTTTTTTAATTTTGTATTTTAATTCGCAAGTGTATAATGTATTTTTGGTCATGAAAAATTGAAATGAATAATATATATATATTTATAAGTAGGTTTAATTCGAATAACATTCATTGCGAAAATGAAAAGCATCGAATTAAATTTCTGTCTAAGTAAAACTTCACTTTTTTCTTCTTTCTACTTTTATGTTATACAGCTCAATTTATTTCATCCTCTTAAAATTATTGCCTTTTTACAATTATAAAATTTTAATTGTTTTTCCCTTTACTTTTCGTATTTTGTACATATCTATTTTCATTACGCAATTTCAAATTACGTAAAACATAATACAGTATAATACATAAATTCCTCTGCGATGGCATAATTATCATATTAAACATACTATTGCGAATATTCGAAAATACCTTATTAATTGTTCTTCTATGAACTTCTACGAAAATAATCAAATATTCAAAATATTATGTGAAAATCTTTACCTCACTGTTTTGCTGATTTGCTTGAAATTTTCTAATTACAAAATTTACAAAAGTACATAATTTTACGAAAATTTTTCTTATATGTTTTTAGTTAAAAAATAATAGTACTAATTCTCCATACAAAAAAGTTTATAATGATTCAAGTATTTTATTGCATAAAAAACTAACGCAAAAATAATGGGGCTAAAATGATAATTGTACAATACTATTTTATTCAAAAGTAAAAATTTCTGAAATTAATGAAAAAAGTTACTAATGAAATTATAAATTTAAAAAAATACAATAACTTATTCTTAGTTTTTTTAATATTAGATGGTAAGTATAATATTTGCAGACACATTTTTTTTTTTATTAAAATTTTTGAGATTTATAATTAAATACTTCAATTAATAAAACAAATGTCTATTATTAGGATATTAATTCATAAAGTATTTCTTAATTATTTTTTAAAAAATTTTTAAGTATTAAAATTTGTTTTTACGTCAAATCAAAATTAGCTTGTACTTGGTATCCTGTAAAAAAATTCCATTGAAAATGAGATTTCAAACTATTTACTTCAAATTTTCATTACAGATAAATGAAATTAGTTGAATAATTGCAATGTTTAGATTAAATGAAAAAATGTTATATTTTATGTTCTAGCAATTACAAATTATTTTTATTTAAAAAATTCCAGTTATATATTGTTTTTACATAAAAATTAAAAATTTTATTTACAGTGCTCTTGTTAGCTTATTTTTTCTCATAATTCAGTATAATGAAAAAATAAAAGAATTTACATATTTGAAATATAAATTAGAAATTTTGCTTTCAATTTTAAAACTGTATAACTAAAAAAAATTTTTTTTTTTAGTCGAGTATTTTTTTTAAGTCTCTTAGATTATTTATAAAAGAAAATAGAAATTATCATTAAAATCAGAAATATATTTTTTTTTTATATTTTTATAGATTTTTACTGAAATCGTATTTATACATATGTTCATCATATATGTTATATGGATCATCCAAATGATTGTATAAATGATTACTATGAATAATTTATATTTAAATGAATGAGACAATATTTGTCAACGCGAGATTAAAAATTATTCAAAACTATCATTACCTGTCATGTTCAACGGCAATGGGCTCAATCTCTAATAGTATCTCAATTTCGTTTCATGGTTGTTGATGATGCTAGAAATCACTAATCTGAAATTTATTAATAAAAAAACATAATGAGAAATTTTCTTTAAAATTAAAATTTAGTTTCTTATAGTATTTATAATCTATTCACTTAAAATCAGACTCGATTTTTAGACGTAATACTATTTTTTTTTAAATCATCTCTCTGTTAGTTTCGCTATTTCTCTCTCTCTTTCTCTCTCATTCTTCATTTTTGATACATGTCTCTCCTTCTCTCATTTATTTTAACATTTATTTATTTCTCTAATTTATATCTTCCATACTACTCGAAATTGATTGATTTCTTTAGAGCTAAATAAAAAATGGAAAAAAATATATTTCTAGTGATTGTGCGTTACTGTATTGGAAAGCGTGAGCTCAAGTCTTGCGAAAATTAACGGCGATGGCAATTGCACACTAGCATCGCATAATTTCTCGCTTAACCGCTGTATGGGATTCGAGAAGAGCAATGGAAGTAGATTGAAGATGAGGGAAATTAGAAAGAGGGAGAATCTGTGACTGTAAGGAATGAGGGAAGTAACATCGACGAAAAGCCTCCAGGCGATTTTCCCTCTCTGTTTGCTGAAATACATAATTGATGGTGTTTCTACAAAACCACTGCTTCTTTTTCGATTTGTGTAACTCAAATAAACTTTACACTTTTCCAATTACTTAATATATATTATACATGAAGGTCTTTGTCGATTATTTCATGGAAATATTCCATAAGTGTATATTTTTCGAGGAGGAAATTAATTACTTAAACAATTTTATAGAGTTGCTTAGTCATCGGACATAAATTCCTCAATATCATCTTAAACTGAATTTGAGATGATTCATATTTAAATATTTAAATTTACGTCAAAACACATTCAATATATTAATACCTATTACATAAACAATGAATTTCGAGGCGAATTCCAACATTAACTATAGATAAAACGTATATATTCTTAATATATAAATAATAAAATGTGTAAAATATTTTTTCTGTACAATTATTATATTTGATCTAAATTTTGTATTCAACAAACATGTATATTAAAAAAATATATGTTTTCTTTAATAAATGGTACATCTTTTATTACAACTCTACTAAAATAATGACAAGAATGGATTTAAATTAAAAAAAACTCACTTAACCACATTTAACAATAAACAAAAAATTAAATACTAGAAAATTGAAAATATTGTATAACGTTTTTATAACATTGATGAACTTTATTTCGGATATTATGAAATTTAAAAATCAACTTTATATTAATCAATTTTATTATCAATTTTATATTAATCTATACAGAAAAGTTTCATTTTTGAACATATTTAGAATAATTGAACATACTTATTACACATTTTATTTTATTTTAAATATACTAAAAGATTTAAATATTTTTATTTGATATTTAATATAATAATAATTCAAAATTTAATAATAGTATCAACAACAAAATTATTACGAAATACTACTTATAAAGAAAGTATAAAGTCTGAATATATATTCAATAGTGTAATTTGAATAAATAGGTCTCATAAGTCAAATATACAAGCAGTTGTAAATTTCTGTAATATTGAAATTTATAATAACTATATAAACTCTTTGCTTAATTATTATTAAGTAAAAAAATATGGAAAATTTCTTAATTAATGACCATTAATATGTCTTGTGAAAGCATATTCTCTATATAGTACAGAGGTTACAAACAACCTCGAGGGAAAATAATCCAATACATTTAAATTACACTGCTGTAACAAATTATATATCAAGCAATTTTTTTAATTAAATGCAAATTTTATTTGCTTTAATGGGAATAGCATATATTTAGTTATTTTAATTCATTAACGATACGTAATACAAACATTCAATAGTGTTTTTTATTTGATTTATCACAATCTATATAAATTTGAATGTGACCGTAGATGATTTTGTATTAATTCTGAGATACTTTAATACAAAATTCTATGACTATAGTACTTCAATCGCGAATATTAATGAATTTCTTACATTTTACAATTTTTGAAAATATTTATATATAATTTCTTAAAAACATAAAACCTTTTAGTTCCATTTTGTATTTTATTTGATTATAAAAAAGACTCATATTAATTTTCAAAATTTCATATGAAATCTATTCAAATGTACTTAAATATGAACTAATTATAATGAATCTAATTAAATTATACATTTAATTAAATAATACATGTAGAAATTACAGGTTGTCTTGTTTTCGTGAACTCTCGAGAATCGTTCCAGTTATCTTTTTGCTGACAATTCACCTTCAGTCATCCGTAATATTCACTTAATAGTACATTCATAAGTCTCGGATCGACAAAATGTCGTTGGATGGTGAGAGATAGTGACATCGTGGTCGCTTAAACCGAAGTTTCAATAATATACATGTTCAGTAGAAACATTTGCTTGCTAGAAGCTCGACGAATTGTGTAGTTTCGGAACAAGGAACGATCGACTGTATCAAATCCCGAACAGCACCTTGTACCCACAAGACTACAGCTCCCGAAGCAAAGTTTATTCAGTCTGCAATACTACTAAGAGTACATACTGTCTACAGCAGTCTCTTAGTATAGCCTATTTCTACGAGAGACTAGACTTGTATGAATGAGTTTTCTTTCGTACACAAGTGTTTTTCAGATTCTCGCCTCTCTCTCTCTCTCTCTCACCTCTTTTTCTCTCATGCATATTATTTCTTTGTCTCTATTGAACACACGCATAAACACATACGCATACTTGGTCTACCACGCACAGACATGAAATTTTGTCTTTTGGCAAAAGAAACTTCTATTACGTGAAAATGTACTGAAAAGAATGTTACAAAAGTTGAGAAACTAACTATTGAACAGTTAGCTATATTAAACTTTTCTAGAATCTATTACAAAACTTTGTAATATATAATGAATTAAGAAAAAGTCATGAGACAACTCTTGATATAATTTCGAATGAAAATAATAAAAGTAATTTTTTAATATATTCTTGCTATTTGCAATATTAACGCTCTACAATATTGTTAACAAATTTTTACTAGAAAACTTTAACGTATCAGCACTAATGCAAAAAAAAATAATTGATATATACAGCATTACAATATTAATACAATTTTTTTATACGCACTTGTAGAACATTTAAATAATTTTACAAATTTTAAGACAGACTTCTATGATAGTATTAAGAAACAAGGACTATGTAAAACATTTAAGCCTTTGATTAGATACTTTTTTTAAAGGATCAGTTTTCAATATTTACCAATATTTACGTACATAAATTATATCCAATGAACATCTAAATTATCAGAATAATAGTAAAATTAATTCATTAGATGCTACAAAAATCATACTTGTAAATGCTGCTATTTTAATGCTGCAGTGAAGAATTATGATTTAATTCTTAAATTAAACAATTTTTTTTTATATTAGAAATTATAAAATTCTTAATAAACCAGAAATCGAAATATTTAAAAAATTTTAAGCCCAAATTAATCATTTTTATACTATTTTGGCTTTTTAACAGTATAATTTTATCACATGTATTTCTTTTCATTTTGCAATAGAATGAAGCTTGTATTTAATGTGTAATTATTCCTCAGAATTGTAAACATTCTTTTGTAAGAGAAATTATTTATTAATTATTAATAATTTATTGATTACTGCTGTATAAAGAGTCATGATCTTATCATCATAAAGATATTTCCTTAGCTATTTAGTTTTTAAGTATTAAATATTAAACGTGTAACAATAGTTTTAATTCCAAAATAAGTATTAAGAGCTAGGTAACTTTAATCTGTAAAGCACAATAAATTTGAAGTAGAAGTACCGATTTAAAATAAAGTCACCGTGTGGTCTTACTGAAAAAAGATTTATATTTATTTATTTTGTTTATATACTTAGATAGAGCCGCAAGTTTGTTTGGAGAAATCGGTTGTTAGTTTTATTTCTTGTTTCTCGTGTTACTTCTTTTAAAATTGGAACCGGATATGCTGCTGATTCTAGTACCTTGAAGATATACTCTTATGCAGGAACACGTATTAGTTAGAAGCGAAATATACATAAGTGTAGTTTTGTTCTCAGTGAAGTACTCGAATAATAAGAGCATATATCTATAGTAGCCATATCTATCTATCTATACATGTATATAACTATTGATAGTCATTTAGGCATTTCTTCCGTTATTCTCTTCATATAGATATGTATATATTTGACTATCTCGGAATCATTTTCATTCTCAACATATGGCTGCTTACTTGCGCGAAATGCTTGTATCTCCAACGAAATCGTTAAACCGAACGACCAAGTGTACAATTGAAATTGCTCCAGCTATATTATTCTGTCTAAAAAGGATCTTTAGTGTAAGACTGCACAAATGCATCGAAGCAGAGGTCTCGGTTTATCCTCTCTTTTACCCTCTTAGTACTTTAAGATTTGAGGATAATGACACAACATTCGGCATATGATAAAAGATATTTATTCTTACAGTAAGAAAGTCGATCATGTTTTAAACACTTTGATGATGCATTAAATATAAAAGAAAAATACTGGTTTGTATCTAGAGCATAAGAATATCGAAACAGAATGATAGATTGAGAATAATGAATGTTTGGGTATGAAAAATTTATTCAGCTGAAAATATGCTTTCCATTGAAGTATTTAAAAATGAATTTTTTTGATTTATTTCATATTTGATATGTACTCCAGATTTTGATATTCAACACTGGTTATTTAATATTTACCTGAACAATCCGCCTTTTACTCGATAGAAATGACGAGTATCAAATTCTGCAATTCATTTTTTTACGAGAAAAATAAACCTCGAACATTTTATTTTTTAATATAATCTTGATTAAGTCTGAAATACTTTTTAGCTTTGACAGATCTCTGCTACGTAGGCTTTAAGTAAGAGATCATAACATAAACTGATTTTCAGCATCCAAATTCAGCATTAAAATAATAAATTTCGTACTATGAAATTTTCATATCGGTCTAAATAGTTTATATTAAATATTAAATTAAGTATTACAAAATAAATTCAATACTTCATTGATAATTTAACTAATAGTTGACATAAATTAGTTAATTTATTGAAGTTTGAAACTAATTAAATAATTATTATATTTAAGTACATAAATGAAGAATATTTATGATTATCATAATTGGAGGTAGACTTAATGAAATATTAATTATAATATTTGATCTATATTAACTATGTATTGAATTCAAATGATAATCCTTTATAAATTTATTGCAAACTTTTCAAATAATTACTAAGAATATAATTTAGATGAAGGAATTACTGAATACATTGTGAATATCTGAGTAATATTTACATCTTTTTTATTATATCTGAATATTACAATCAATAAAAATTTTTAATATTTTACGAAATTATTCAAATAATTATTACGTAGACATTTAGTAAAAATTTTTTCAATTATGAAGGTGCTGTAAATTATATATTTATGTTACGCATATCCATAAAGGTCGTTTAGTGTAGAAAATAATATATTCAGAATTTATAAAATGGCGAATTGTTGTAAAGATAAAATTTATAGGTAATATTGAATCGTTTAGGATAACCTGTCTATGAAAAATATTTGTCTCCATAGTATTTTGCAAGGGAATTAAGAGAGAGAAATGGTCGCTGGAACAAAGTTAATGGGGAGCTATGTAAGACTATGCATCGCGGCGTCAAGTAGTTATATGGAGGTGAAAAAGTATCTAGATACAACGAGACAACGACTAAGAGGGGAAAAAGGCGACAAGGAGAAAGAAAAGGCAAATAGTGAATGGAATTTCTGTTAGTAACAGAAAAAGAGATAGACGAAGTAAAACACCAAAGAACGCAAACTATGAAAAAGATGAGGTAGATAGACATATAGATGTATAAAAAAAAGACCTAAAGTCAGAAGATACATGTAGAGGAATTGCACTCGGAAAGAATGAGGTCATGGGTCTCAGGAGGAAATTTGTATCTGCATTTTAACGCAATGTATAATCTGAGGCGAACTGTGTCTCATTTCCAGTGACTGGATGAAATACAACTCGTGGTGGTCTGTCTTGCTTTCTTCTCATTCCCTAACAGATATAGCAGAAAATTCTGCATTTTTAACTACGTCCACTCTTACGTATAGACCACATCTGTAGTAAACTTGATTAAAAATGAGAAAGGATTAAGAAAAACAAGAGAGAAGCAGAGAGCAATAGGGAAAGAAATGGAAGGAGAGAGAAAGTGAAAGGGAGAGAAATAAAGATAGAAAGAGAAAAATATAATGAAAAAGAGAGAAATTGAAAGAGAGAGAGAACATTTGATTTCAATGAGTATTTGCCTGGGATTGTACTTTATATTAAAGTATATTACATGATTCCGTTCTTTTACCTTTAAAGTAAGTTTAATTAAGTTGAATA
Source organism: Kradibia gibbosae (assembly GCA_018907135.1). NCBI lineage: Eukaryota > Metazoa > Arthropoda > Insecta > Hymenoptera > Agaonidae > Kradibia > Kradibia gibbosae. The sequence goes on from JACCHX010000001.1 coordinate 44,029,304, forward strand.
TTTTTATATTTTGCACGTGATTTATAAAATATTAAACGTAAATATAAACCTTTCTAGGCTTTACTAATTGATTGGATATATCAAGGCTTCTTAAATAAGAAAACGTACCACGATCATTCATTACGCAGTTATGTCACTTTATTTCATAGATATGCTGTTTCAGATTGTTGTCAATATTTTTCAATTATCTAGTAAGAAATAAAAATATTTTTTAATACTAATAAATTTTTAAAAAATTTTAAATTAATATTCATCCTTTTAAAATTACGACCTATTTTTTCATTAAAGTATAAGCTTTATGTTTGTAAATGTATTATCAAATTTTTTTTAAGTGAAACGTTTATAAATAAGCTCTCTGGTATACTTTATAATTTTTATTTTTTTATAATAATAGTAATCAGTTTTTTTAACAGTATATTACTTATTTCTGATTGACTGTATTCTCGCTTATTCCCTTTTTCATTTCTTGATATGGAAAAGTGTAAAAATAACAAAGGAACTCTTAAAAAAGAAAGGGTAGAAATTCGCTAATCGTCAAGGAGCATAATACAGAAGAAAACAGAAAAGCTCGGCTTAACTTGCAAACGAGTAAATGAAGAACTCAAATGAAGTTGACATTACGACTCTGTCGCCTAGTCGATTTCTGCTTTAAGCAATAGCAGCGTTACTGGCTGTAGCAGTGACATTTCTCGCATTCTAATCAGTTTCTATGGAACTCTAAATATTCCTTTCCCCCTATTGTACGTCTGGCTTTGAATAATATTTTGCAGGTTACATCAGTAGCCCATCTTTCTTCGACGTAGAACTTTACTCTTTCAATGATCGGTGAATTTCAGCATTTTACTTAGTTTCGCTTAGTGTAGACTCACTATTTTGCAGAAGACCATTAAGGTCGCTGCCATTCATCTTTCCTAAAGGATTGTTTTCTCATTTTGGCCAGGCATGAGCGAGAAGAGTGCGAGACAAATGAAAAGATGAAGTACTGTGACGCAACCATAATTTCAACTCTAAATGAATCTTACTTCGAGACGGCTCACTTCCCTGTACCGCTTTTTCCCTCTGATTGAAAATTTATAAAGCTTATAAATTTTAAAAACAAATTTAATCTGTCAGTTTTTAATTTAGTTATTTTCACTAATCTTGCGAACTACTGATTGCTCTGCGGCAATTTCTTGAAATTTTTCCAAACTCTGTTCTCATTTATACATTTCGTTTGCTATACTCCCGTATATGAAGAAACTTTATTTTGATTTCTCGAAATCCTAGTTTTTAAACAATTTTAGCGTTTATCATTTAGTAAGTTTATAAGTTCATAAGTACTTTAAAATATACAATTAATATAATTTTTTTTACTTCAAAAGAACATTCTTTTTGACTTTCACTACCTCTATTATCAAAATTAGTTCTACTAATAGATGTTCGTCCACTAATGATAAATTTTAGATACAATTTTTAATCATTTGAAGACAATTATTATAATTATTTTTAAAAAAACTATTTACTATCTTATATGTATTACGTAAAAAAAATTATAGCTATTAAGTCTATTTAATATGATCAAATCATTTTCCATTAATTCAAAAAATTAATTATTCCTTCGGTTTTTAAAGTTTTAAAAAGATAATATATTTATAACAACATTTCTTTTATATATAATTATATAGTAAATGCCTTTATCCTTTCTTTGATTTATTTGATAGAAAATCGAATAGTATCTAAAAGATATGTTGACGTGCACTGTATCTCTAATCAACGAACGTATTGACCTCGTCGCCCATGCACAAATTATGCCGTATGATAAATGCCCCGTTCTTCCTACCAGAAAAGAGTTAAGGAACATTATTAACCAACTTCAACTATCTTTCTATTGTTTGTATCAGTAATGCCTCTATTAGAACAGTCATAGATCTAAAGCGATCAGTTGAACGACGAGTAATGCCTTCATTAGGTTCAGTCAGCATTTAGAGGGTCCCACATACACAAGAATAAAAATACTACCTGAAACTATTAGGTGGAAATTTGGAGAGGGGAAAGAGAAAGGGCAGCACCACCGAATCAATCGTAATATTCTTACTATAATTCGATCATTGGAAGTATAAGACTTTCCCTTCCACGTCACTAGCACTCCGAAAAAGACTTTCGAAATCACTACCACCGCTTAAACCAACCCCTAAAAACTCTTCATAAAATCAACATCGCTCTGCCTAAGAATAAGTACTTCCTCAAAGAAGAAGCTAATTTTGATTAGACTTTTTTTGGTTAACACTACATCCATTATTTCAGCTTTTTGAGTATCATTCAATAAATGCTGTGCATCCAAGACTCATAAACAAACTTGTTATCCACTTGTACTCATCCAGCTACAAAGAACACCACGCCAATAGAGAACAAGATTTAGAAAAAAATTAGAGGCAATTCTTACTTTCTAGCTTACCAAAAAACTAATAAAGGCCAAAGTAAAAGACGTATGAAGTATTACAAAAACATAAACGACGTAAAGCAACTAACTACAACTAAGTATAACGCTAAGGATATCCATGAAAAAACAGGATATCACTGTACGCACTGACTCAGGCGCAAATTATTGTTTTATCTAGCCATGCTGTGTAAACTGAAGGAGATCAACTAATAACTAGCGTCATTTTAACCATTTTCAACAGTAATACATGTTAAATTTGAAGTCATTGATGAACAACCAAATGATAAAAGCTGTGTGAAACTACGGTCTAATCAAACATTTCAGGAGGACTCTAGCTCGATAAACATTCAATCATGTGAAGAAAATTAAGGCATGAAATTCCATCAGAAATCCAAAACAACTTTAAGAAACTCGTAAACCAAAATAACGGATATCTTCTGTACAAGCGATCCCTTGCCCCATACACTGATTACAGAGCACAAAATTGAGATAATCAACAAAACGCCATTTAAGATACCACTGGTGAAACACAACGAATACCAATATTCAGTGAATCAGAAAAATATATAAAACTCTAAGTGAAAGAAATGTTGTCTAATGGATGATAAAGAATACTTTTCTACAAAAGTAATGATTCAGAAAAAAGATGGGCCGCTTCGACATAGTCTTACGTATGCTTAATAGCTTGACGGCGGATTCTGCGCAATCACTGGCTGTTGTTATTCATGACGTAGTCCCCTAGGTTACATTAAGATATTTTCAACCTGCTAGTATCCATTATGCAGATATCTTTAGTTAAGAAGGTTTAATTTACCATTACCACTATCTAAGACAGACAGTAGTATGCCCTTAAACTAACGTTATTTTGATTTGGGAGCAATAGGGACTTTTACGCAGTTGGTAGGTCAAGAAATGCCTTTAAGGCTCGTATGGAAATCGTTTTAAAGATAACTGGATAACAACAGTAGTTTTTTTTAAAACAGAGAGTATCATACACTACATCTGTCATTAGTTTTTATTTAAAGAAGATATTTCATACTAAGAATTATAAATAAATTGAAAGGATGAAAGAAAAAAGCTTCTAATGGGCTCGATAAAGAAATATTCATAATTTATATTAAATTTCAAGTGAATATTTGTCAAACAAAATTACCAAAAAGGCATGAAAAATTTTGACTTCGCAAGCATTCACCTTGCTCACTATACTTACAAGACTAATATCACTATACATACGCAACTCCTACTTAGGGAAGAATAATTTTCTACGTTACTGTCTACGAAAACAGTGTGTCTCTAGAAACTTATCATTCTCTCTTATTCTTTAAGTCTGACTCGTCCGACGGGTCTTTCTTCCACTTTCATGCGCTCTCACAGTCCTCTATCCTCCCAATCTATTCACGGTCTAAGATTTTTCTTCTCCATAGAGAAGGAATAGAACTTCGCTTAGTTAAAACACGTTTAGAATCAACAGCACCTTATTACAGAAAGATCTCCAGGTATTTTCCAACACTTATAGAGATTGCAAAGAAAATTTTTCCCTATGGAAAAATAAAAGAGCGAAATAGAGGGATAAACAGAGAGAGAGAGAGAGAGAGAGAGAGAGAGAGAGAGAAAGACAGAAAATAATAAACTTTTATATATTTATATTATATATATATATATATAAGCGTTTATATATTTCCACAATGTTACAAAAAACAAAGTAGAATAAATAATAAAATACATAAATAATAAAATTATTGACTGTTTTTGTTTGCATTAAGCATATAAATGTATTTTTTCTCTCCAATTGTTTTATCGGTTAATTTAAAATAATTGTTTGAAAATGAAATTTCAGCCAGTCCATACAAAAAGAAGATATAGATTATAAGTAACTTGGATAAGTTTTCCCTGAATCCCATTAGTTTTATATTATAATCACTTAATGAATACTTGACTATAACTTTAAATTGCAATATAGAAAGCGTATTACATGTTTCTGCAAATTTAATTACAAAACTTAATTCAGTGAAAATAAATGTATAAATACTGTAAATATTATGCTACTATTTATAAATATGAAGATTAAATTTAGCATGCTATAAAATAAGAATAAATTAAGTACACATTAAAATTTTTAAGCAATTAATTTAAAATTAAAATTAAAATTTTTTCAATTGTTTGAAATTATAGAGTATAGAGGAAGAAAGCTATGATAATTCGATAACCATGATTTTATTTAATTTGCTTTGTAAACTTCGGAATAATTAATTGCCTATTCTTTGTTACAAAATTATAATTTTATCTTATTTTTATTTTGTTAATAAATTAATCATTTTACAACAAGTGAGATAGTAGGGAGAAATTGGAGAGAAGTAGCTTAGCTATATAAAGTCCAGCTAGTGAACGATCTACCTGAATTTCCGTGAAATTTATAGTTAAACGTCAAGTTTTAGGACAGTATTATCCAAACCACGTTACGGATTACGTCGTCCTGTATACCAATTTTACTAGACTTTAAAGTGAGTCTTACATAGATTAAAACCACTTTAAACCTTCAATAATCTAACTCATTAAATATTTAAAGTCGGCATGATGGAAAATGAATACTAATTCCTTTCAAATTTCAATTATATAACAGATTGATCAGATCTTGGAAATAAAATTGCGAGAGTTAATATGTTTATATTCTATATCTTCTGACTGATATTAGAATCCTCTTGTAATAAAATGCAATAGTCTTCTAAATTGAATATCAACTTTTATAAAATGTATAAGGTTGAACAAATAGCGTTTTAAACAGACACTAAGATTAATATTATTTTATTTAATATTTGACTCAAGATATTTACTAGAAATAAAAAAGAATGTCAAGACAAATGTAATAAAAAAGTTCTAACAAAGATTCTGTGACAGGTTATTAATTTTAAATGTACTTTATCAGATGTACTTGAAAATTGAAGAAAGTTCCCACATTCCCGTTATGTCTTCTTATCAGTAATACCTACTATTAAATGTTACGCATATTACAATTATGAACTTCCGAGATATTACCAGAGCATCAGTATTAGTTGGGAGAGTGGTTGGAGTGACGTCACACTGTGGCATCTAGCAAAATGGCAACTCAAAAGGGCACTCCAAGACAGGGTAAGCCGAAAGTTTCAAGGATTATCCAACAAATAGGGAACTAGTCTCCAAGAGTAGGTCGAAGTTTCGTCAATGTGAACATATTGCCGACGACATTGGAAAATAATGACGGGAACGAGGACAAGAAGGACCTATTGACGTTGATGGTTCTAGAAATATCGTCTAACTCTTAGTACTTAAAAACATTCTACGTCAAAAAAATATGACTTATTTGATGTGACGGAAATCCTCTTAATTTTTCTACTTTTTTCTTAGTAAAAATCAACCTTTCTCGCAAAATTATGGTATTAGTTTATTACAAGAACGTGACGTTTTAGTATAAATTTCATTTGAATTTATTTACCGTCAAGATCAATGTAAGTACATTAAGAAATAAATAATAAAAAAAAAATATTTACACGTATATCTAGAAAAGACGTGAGACAGAAAAAAATCCAAAAGGAAAAATATTTTGAATTTATGAAAATTGTTACGCAGAAGTTTATTTTATTCAAAGATAATTATTATAAATGATATATTGCATTATAATATTATATATTGCACTATAATATTTATAAACTAAATAGAACAAAATACAAGAGGAAAATATATTGGTCTTAGGTGTGTTCCCTATTTAATAAAATGTATTAAATATATTATTCTGTTTTAAACAAACAAAAAATAAACTTTAAAATGTAACAAATTGGTTGAAATGTAAACGTTCATTAAATAAAGATACAATTTTAAGAGAAGAAATTCAAATTTATCTTTAAAAGCTTAGTAAAAATTTTATTACCTCTTTTATTTTTATTTTACTAAAGGAAAAAAATATATCATGCAAATAATCCCTAACATGTATAGAATAAAATACTATTGAAATTTAATTAAAATAAAGCACTTATTTGTCAATTAATTTCAACAAAAATTTAATTTATTTACATACGATATAAATTGTTTAAACGGTTTGATGAAATATTTTAATGGCACCAAAGAATAAATTCTCTAGAAAAGAAATGAAAGTTTTAAATTTTATATTGTACGTTGATTTTCAAGTTTCATCACTAAATATTTACAGCTAATATAAAGATTGTGATATTGAACAAAAGAAAAAAAATATGACGATAGAAATTCACGAATTCATATCTGAAATGTACGTAAGAATTTTCCTTTTTTTATTTGCCACTCTTATTCATAAAGCAAAAATCTCCCAGATGAATAGTTTGTAAGCTTCTATTTGATCCAAAGAAGTTTTTAAGTATACTTGCGATTAATAACTCTAAACTCTTAAGAGAAATATGAGTACGTGCACTAATATTTTATGTGTGTTTGTGCGTATGTGTGTAGGGTATTAGTATTGCAGAAACTTATGGGAGGATAATTACCGACGCAGTGTGGCTCTGCAGTAGCTCTTGAAAAGAATAACAATTAAGTCGTCTCGACTTGTAATCTAACCTTCCGCAGAAGTCTGCTGATGAGAATGTACCTCTGAATCCACATGAAATACGATAAGTCGGAAACTCACCAAGTTTAGAGCACCGCCATGGGCATTGTGTTGTATATGAGATGATGTTGCCTTTACTCGTTTGAATGCTCCTATGTAGTGGGCTTTCTTATAATCATATCTAATTACTATAGCAATTCGCATACAATGCAATCTAAAAGACTATTCATGGTACATTAATGCAAACAGATATTTTCAAACTTCCAAACAATACATACTTTACTTATTCGTACATATCAAATCCAGTGAACCAGAGTTTTTATTGTTAAAATTAACATGGTATAATAAATACCTTTTTTATACTCAAAACTATGTTTAATAAAAAATTTCTCAATTTATAGATTTTATGTATTATTTATGTCAATAATTTTCTACTAAGGAGATGATATATCCGATAATTTTAATTTACAAACTACGAATAATAGAATTACTTAATATTAGAAAATCACACCTGTCATTGTTTAATTTTTACATATATAAAATCAATTGATTTACTTAAATATGTTTAAGAAAATCTAAATTTACTAAAAAAAAATTACTTAACTTCAAAGTTCATTTAAAAATAAAACTCTCCTATGTCATTAATTGCTCTAGCATATATACAATTATCTAAATATTTTCATTTATTTTTAAAAATGGTTATAGTGCATTGATATTTCATAGTCATAAAATTATTCTTTTAATAAATTACACAAACTTAAATTTTTTATGATTTCATTATTTATATCTGATTAAAATTCACCATTAACATTTAGCAATAAAATTTTTATTGTAATTATAATTAAAATATATATGTACATGTTTTTTGCTTTATATATTAAATTTCTTTTATATATTTTTACTTTATTAAAAATTAAAAACATTTATCTTGTAGATCATTAACACTTTCATTTTGTGCATTTTAAAAAATATTTTTGATAATATAAATTATACTTAATTTATGATAATAAAAGTAAACATTTAATATACTACCTCCTTAATTCACACAAAAGATGTCATATTTCATTCTAAACCTTTTTATACTTTTATAGTATTTTAAATTGAAAATTACATCTATTTATTTCAATATTATTTAATATATAATAAAATATGTAATGTAGTAATTTACATAAAATTTAAATTAAAAATGATTATAGACGATCCAAAATATATAAATAAATAAAATATTATGTAATGATATTAAATAATTTACGAATAATTTATGGTTTGTAGAATAATAATGACAATTTTAAAATAATACTTAATTACTAGGTAAAATTAGATATAACATTCAAGATCAATTTTTTTTAGACATTTAAGGAAGATTTCATCGTTAATCTTCATTTTATGCTTGAATTTTTATTCGAAGTTATCCTTGAGGTTTTTTTAACAAAGCTTGTGAAAAAAACTTTTTCTATGTTATGAGTTTTAATAGTAAACTTCCTTTTTTTAAAATATAGATAGTAAAAATTTTTTACTAGAAATTAATTAAACGCTAAGTTGTAGACGCTTTGTTTTGTTAATATAATAATACATTAAAATATGATTGATAAAATAACTGTTCGATATAATTAATACATTTTAAAATCACATATATTCCTTTAAATGAAAAGGCGAAGAAAAATCAGAAATGAAATATGAGGCATAATGAATTAATAGAACAACAATAAGATGGAAGAATATAAAAAATTAAAAAAAAGTCTGACATTTTAAAATTTCCTTTAATATAGAAACATATGCTGTCGTATAGAACGTATGGTGACATACACTCATATGTGTGCCTGCTTATGCATACAAGCAAATGTACTGCAACGGCAAGTATGCAATATGTTGTTTGAATTCATCCCAGCCTTCTATACGTCATTTGAGTGTCATTTCTGTTGCACTCTCATCTATTACCTTCGATCCTGATTAACTTCCTTGAATGTGGTCCATTTCATTCTCTTGAATTATGATAAGCCGGTTCAGTATAAGCTAGGTTGCTAATATCACGCTACACTGATACTAAACAGATGATTATAAACATCCCTTCTACCATATCTGAAGTGACTCTTATCAACTTAATGGATACATATTTTACACTATTTTTAATTCATTAAGTTTAAAACTTAAAACTTAAATTAACTAAACTTAACTTAACTAAAATTTCAATGAAAATTTATGTATCGATCCATGATTTTAATTTTTTGTAATGGATATAATTGATATTAATATTTGTATTAATTAAAAATTTGATCAATATTAAATTACTTTTTAATCACACTGTACCATATTTTTGTTTATTCTAATTTTTAATATCGTGAAAAAACTTTCATTACATCACCAACAGTACTTTTTTTTAATGTAATAGAAATAATAGAAATGATTCATAAAAATATTATTTAAAAAATCAATCTGTATGATAAATTCAAAAAATCTCCGTTTCTCTTAAACTTGACTGCAATATAAGATTCTGACACATGGAAAATTCACTATACTTTTTGGATTCTAACAATAATGTAAGTATAGGTTACAGCCTTATTTGTTAATTGTGATTATTATGAATTCAGAAATATCAGAATTGTTTGAGAAACTTGTTTTATGGATTGCAGAAAATTGAGTTCTCTTTCGACAATTAGGAAGGTCGTTTTGTGGTTTAAGATATATATCTCACTCAAGTTATCCCATTAAATCATGAGAGCTTCTGACGTGAATTGCGATAACGGCCATACTTTGTCCACTTAAAGTGAGGGCATTCGGAAAACGTGCGAATAATTTCATTATATATGCATTAATTTGAATTTTTAAATATCTTGATACATGATTTTGTTTTTAAACTTTTTAGAACTTAGTTTGTTTAATAAAACATATTTGATAGGAATCAATTATACACTCTATAAAAGTACGAATGCCATTAACAATATTTTAAATGATTAAAAATTATAATATAGCTGTGAATTATAAGAAGGACAATAATAATTAGTATTTAAACACTAATTAATTATTATTATATATTTTGCAGAAAAATGAAGCTAGATTATGATGATATCCAATGCAGCCTATACAATATATAGGCTTCTTAGGCAAATAATATATACGCAAATAATACTATGAAAAACATTTTCATTTCCATTTCCACTCCAGTTCATTAAAATTTAACTGTTTAGAACTTTAATAATTATACATATGATTAAGTGTATATTTTATGTAATATAGAATTTTTCTTATTAAATCAACCGAATCACATAATAATAAATACAATTTTGGTATAAGTTATTTAAATTTCGCTTTTATCTACAGCCTTAAAACAAATTATTTTTCCGTACTATGAATTTTATATTTAAAATACAAAAAGTATACATTATATAAAACTAAAAACTATATACTATATATAACTATATAGTAGTAGTAATATGAATGAAATTTGTAATCTCTAATATCCTTTAAGGAGTGAGTATCTTATTGAAATAGAATGAAATCATGAAGCCACAGCTTCAAGGGCGAAATTGATTCTTGACTACATGGTACAATATCAGCTAGTATTCGTTAATTAAAATCGATTGGAATGTTTTGATTACACGTAGCACTACTGTCCATCGCATCGTAGTTCTTTGTTAAAGTATGACGAGAAACATTAAAACATGAAAATATTTAAAAATTTGAATATAAAAACTATATATGAAATATTATTTTTTAATATTATCAAAAAATGTAGTTCAAAATTACAACATAAATGAAGTAAAACTGAAATTCTCCTTTACCGTGACGTTGCATTGTATAACTATGAACTAATGTTAAAGTATTAACATTTTTTCCATTTTATAGGTTTTTTACGAAATAGTATTTTCATTTAAATATATAACCTATATGTATTATATTCATTATTTGGCAATTAAAGTTTTTTAATTAAAATTAGGGACAGCATTAGTACTTCTGATAATAGTTCACCAAAAACTAAACTTCTTTCATTAACGAAATGCATTAATCAGAACATTTTATTCCAAAATTTAGTTGTTAGAATTTATTAAAAATTGTTGGACATAATTAATTTCTTTATATAAATATTGTTTTACTATACAAAAATTTCAATCGAGCTTAAACAATTTTCTTTAATGTGAATTTATAAATCAGATTTATTCAAAAACAAAGTCAGTATTTATGATCCTGTCTTGATATTAAAAATAATTTAAATTGTTCAAAAATAATTAATACAAAATATATGCATAGTTTTAATACTTTAATATATCCTTTTTTTATAATTATATATTTTTTATATAAGTTTATAAAAACATATCTGAATTAAAAAAATCTAAGTTAATTAAAAAAATGTATATGTCTCTTCAATAGCAATTTCAAAAATATACCCCTTTACTAAATATTTCGAAATGCTGAACATAGGCATAAGAAGATTGTGTACAACCTAGTTTGATTTACCTTTCAAAATGATGCTAAGTTGAAACTAAAGGGTTGGCTTGAAGAGGTACAGAGTTTACTTTGAAGGGATTTAAGCTATTATCAAAACTATCGAAAGCAAATCGATACTTCGCTGCGTTTTCCATTCTTTGCATGTGTAGATGCGACAGCGGGACAATATTGAATACCATTTCCATTTCTCATTCCGAACACGTATTAGTGAGGCTACATTATCAACTCGGCTCAGTGAGATCGAAAAAAATGAGAAAAATAGATATCGATGAATTGTAAAAAAGGGTAGATAATATTGACTCCCTTGTAAAATTCACGGATTATCAAACCCTAACCATATTTTCATTCCTTTGAAGAGTAAAAGAAAAGTTTATAAAAAAATTAACAAGAACAGAAACCATCTGTATATTAGAGAGAATCAAAATAGAGAAAGGGAGAGATATAATGTAAAACAGTTTTAGATAGTGAGAGAATAAGAAAGAGGAAGAAACAGAGAAAATAGTAGTTTCAGAGAAGTAGATTAAGAACGATAAATAAGAAGCGACAGATATGGAAAGTCATGAAGATTTAGAAAGAAAAAGAGCATGAGTGAAAGTATGAGAGGAACCAAATTATTAAAAGATAGTTTTTTCATGAAAGCTCGAAATCCATTGAAATTAAGATATTTTGTTTTTATATTGTAGTTTTGTTTTTTTTATAAAAAATTATCTTTTTGTATTTACAATTAGACATTATATAAAAAATACAATTTTTCTCTCTTTCTGTGGAATGCATGACATATACGAGACAGGTAGGTTATTTATTTATTCTGATAATTATGATAAGCTAAGATGATAAATATATTTTCTCTTTCAATATGTATAAATATTTCCAAAAAGTCATTTTTTGAACTTTCTCCTATAATATATTAATTTTATAATATTAATTAAAAATAGTTAAATTTATACAAAGTTGCATATCTTTAAAATATTACCGCAACTATATTTGTAATTAAATGAGTGAAAACGTAAAAATTTTAAATATATATATATATATATTTATATGTCCCTAAAAATATATATAAATATATGTATATATATATATATATATATATATATATATATATATATATATTTGTCCCTCTTTATTTGTTACATCAATTAAGAAATAATCATTACTTATTATTAAAGAAAAAAAACATTAAAAATATCCATAAGTTTAGACAGCTAATTTTTTCTACAAAGTTTTTTCAGAAAAATAATACAAATTTGTTATAATTAATATATAAAGAAGTGTATATATTTTAAGATTTACTGAATAAAAATATTTTATAGTATTGTTGTACTGGACTAGTTAGTTAGAATTTTATAATTCAAGTTTTTTAATACTTAGCTCCATTGTATGTAAAAGCAGTATTTTTAATTATTTAGTATAAATAATTTACAAAATTTTTATATTTTATAAAAAACGTTTTTGATTACTTTCTATGACTGACAAATGAAAATCATAATCAAAAACGTATAATACGAATAATGAATGGTATCAGCATGATTTAAAATATATATAGATCAATATTTACAAATAAATATTATTATATATAATTTTACTAATATAATTTGGAAAAAATGTAAATAAATCATCCTTTTTTATCATATAAATAGTTTATCCTTCATTTACCTGTCGAGTACAATGCTCGTCCTTAATATTATTTATAAAATTAATAGTATTTTTAATCCTAGCAATTAAATATTATATATCTATTACAAAAATTTAATTTGTAGTTAAATTGATATTTCTACAATTTATCCAACTTTTATATCATTGTTTTCTTTTGAAATAATTGTAAAGACAATTTATATGTAAAGAAAATAAAAAAGAAAAAAAAATTTTCTTGACTGTTTAATAGCAGATTCTAAAATTAGCATTAGATGAAATGTATAATAATTTCACAGGTAAACTTCCAGAAGATCTATATCCTATTCAGATAATATCCAACCACATCTACATTTCTCAGTTCATTTTTGGATATCTTTTCGATATTGAATATAACAACTTGCCGAATTCTGATTTCCCATAGCATAATTACACTTTTAATTGATATTTTGTAAAATTGTATGTAAAAAATAAATTAAATTTACTAAGTAACTGTTTATTTGGCATTTTCTCAATAAATTCGCAATGAGTAGTGATTTTATATTATTAGACTATAGAGTAATGAGCGAATTTTGCGTATTTACGCATTTCTTCAATCATCGAAGGATTTATGATTAAAACGATCGCTTACATATACACACAAGAAGAATAGTAAATATTAGTTAATTACTTTTTAATACAAGATAATGGCTATTTAATTTATCTTAGTAATTAAATAATGCTTTATATAATATTTTTTTTTGTTCTATTTAACATAATTTGCATTAAAATTTATCAGTAATAACATTTTTCTGAAATTAATGATATATTCAAATTATGCAAATGCATTGTATTTTACATTATCATACAATTTAAAAAAATTTAATTATAATTGAACAATTATAAATTTATACATCAAAGTAATTAAATCTAAATCGGATGTATGTATATTTTTTAAATATATATTTGGTGTAAAAATTAAAACATTTATAGAAGTAATTGGTTAATATGTTTTTAAGATTATTGCAATTGGTTTGTAGTCAATAAACTATCATATAATTTTTATATTTATTTGCTTAACAATGGAGATATGATCATATGTTCTAATGAACTTTGCAATGAATTAAAGTTATGTAAAATATAAATTACAATAAAATATCTTATCATTTTACGAAGGAAAGCAATTTTTTATAGATAACATTAATTAAATTTTATATCATATAATAATTGCCCTTATAAAGTTCTAGGCTAAACAAATAGTAATATTTAATATAATTGTATCAATAGTGATTGAAATATAGTACATTATTTGAAATAATTTGTAGACAGCAATCATTAAATTAAAAGGCTTTATAAATTAAATACATAGTGAAAAATACAATATCTTACAGATTTAAAATCATATTTAATTAAATAAAAAATATTATAATTTATATGAAGTATTTGTAATTTTTAAATTTGATATAGTTACAAAATAAATGAAGAGGTTTACGATTGAAAATGTTTTCGATAATAATCTAGTATATGAAAGCTATGTGCGTAATCTATATCAATACGGATTATTTCTTGAATGTATGATACGAATTTTTATAAGGCAATAATAATGCAAGTTTGAAAAATAGCTTCTTCATTAACTAGTATTTGTTAAATCTATATCCCAGTGAATTATTTAATTGTCATAGCTGCATAATATAAATAAATATATTCTTTTGTTGCTAAGTGCTCGCATAACTGGAAAATTACGCTTATCAATGGTGTTCCAAAGATGATTTCTCTGGTACGGGAATGAGAAAACTCTTTTATGTTTCTCGACGTAGCAACTCAGGAATGCAAATCCACTTCACATTCGCGGGATAATCAGAGTATTATCACAGGGGGGTGCACACGAGTTTCAATCCTTCAACCACGAACAAGACGCTTTCATTTTCGCTTTGTTACTGCGAATACAACAATATAGACTACATTTATTTATATAACAGCAAGCGCAAAATAAAAACTAGAAATTGTTTCGTTTCCTACGTATCTGTATATTCTATTTCTTCTTCCGTTGTTTTCCTACGATTTTCGGCAAACTATAACGTAATGATCAATGCTTATATTATATTGATTTAGAAATCAGAAAAAAAGAATTTCGGATTAGATAAGTGTTACTGGATTAGCGTTTTAAGCGCCTCTTCCTCTACCCTCATTAATTAAAGATTTTTTAGCGACAACTACAGTTGAATAACTATTACCAAGACAACAATCGACCCGCGCCTTATTCCTTATCATATACATTAATCCTAATGGAGTGTTCCACTTTCTCACTCATACTCTTTTTATGCATGTTTTTTTCGTAAAAAGCCTTTATTCTCTCCATTCGCGATTCAATCACTCATAAGCACATGCATGCACGCACATACAAAAGAGTGACTAGTTTTATATTTGACGCTTACGATAATGGTAATTTTATAGATTTCCTCGTAGCTGACACTCATCACTATTGCAGCACCGCTAATCTACTCTAGTCACTGAGACAGCAAAACGGGAGAGTTGGATAGGTTTTGGGGTAGGGAATAAGGATAGTATACTTTATATACAGATTCATGCTCTAGAAATTAAGTGCTAGATTATATCGGATGTCTTGCCAAACTTGCTTTAAAATAAAAAAAGCTATTAATTACTTTTTTAATTAATTTTACATTACATCGATATGCCGAATTTTGTCATTACTCATACGTGTCTCATATAATTATTAAGTGATAATTATTGATCAGACTTAAGCATCTTATACTAAATATTTTTTAGTAAATTTGTGTTTTCAAAATTCATTATATAATCGTACAATAACTATAAGAATAATTTTATTCACTGTCTAATACAAAAACACAATTTAAAAGTATAATGTATTTTTTAATAACTAACCAAACATTAATTAAACTACATAACTTATGAACAAATAGTGAATTAAATAATAACATAAAAATTATAAAATTTAACAAACAAAAGAATGCAATTTTCAAATATTTATTTAACTAAAATATTTTTTTCTAACAAAAAATCATGATTAAGTATAAAAAATTACTACTCGACGTAAATTAATTTTCATGTGTCAATAAGTCATTTACTATAATAATTTGTATTCAAATTAAACCGTAAAAGAATGTAATCTAATTAGTAAGGTCATCAACATATAAAACAATAATTATCTTTATTTTAAAAATTCGTTTCTCTCGAGCAAAAGTCTCTTTAATAAGAGTTTTCTTTTGTAATACTTTAATGGAAAATGAAAATAAATTATTGACGATGGATTCTATATATATACTGCCATTAAATTTAATATAATTATTCTTGAAAGAGGTAACAGACATTAGTTAAAATTCATTAAAATTTTGATTTACTACAAATTTGATAAATGATTGTTTCTTTGATAAATGTAAAAGCATTTCTCTTTTCTAATAATAATTGATTAAATAATTCAAATTTATTATTCAAATATTTTTAATTTTACCAAAAAAATACTAACTAAAAAAATTGTTATAAAAAATATAAGATTAGACAAGAGATAACAGGACGGTGTTTAAATTATAATATGATTTATATCATAAAATTAGATAGATATGTTTATTAGTATAATTATTTTGAATCACATTTAAACTGTATTATTTTATTGATATAACTGTATTATTTGCTTCGAAATATTACGATTAAATATTTAATCTAGAAGTCAAAAGAGCTGTAGGAGACTTATATTACTGCAAGATATTTTCAATAACAACTAAATATTTTATGTAACATAAAAAAATTGTATTTAATTCAATTGGTATGGTATAACAAGTTCACTTAAAAACAAACTAAGAGCTTCTAAGCCACTGATAAAAATAAAAAAGAATAAAAAAAGTCTAGCTGAACATGGAATGAAACTCAGGATTAACTAAGATTGGAGGAGAAAAAAATATTAGAAAAGGATGTTGATTTAACAAGAGCAATCAGCAAGTCGCTCTATGTAGTTAGAAGCCACCGGATTTGATCCTTAGCAATCGAAAGCAGTTAGTACTACATACAAAAGCCCAAATGTCTTACAAAATCCCTGCGGTGGTTCTTAAAAGAACCCATAATCCAAAGCGATATATAATCTTCTGCTGCCCTTAGATTTGCTTCAACCCTCACACGTACTTGAAGTTCAGATACCAAGCCATCTCTTTTCTCTTGTTACAAAAGCAATATCGTAGATATAAATCTGTAATGGATACTCGGATCAGAGTTATTCTCTTTTTTCAATGGCCATAACCAACGCGTCAGGTGGCAATCATACCGACTCTAACCTAACAGTTTTCTGGAATTATATTTGCATAAAAAGGTATTAACAGACATTCATATTTTATCTAATAAATTAATAATGGTATTTATTATTTCCAAACAAGTTTGGAAATTTAATAGTCGTATAATTGTTTGTTTCGATATTAAATTACATGAATTTTATTCCATAAATAATTAATTTGAAACTGAACACAAACATTATTATTCCTTATTATAATATTCATATCATCGACTGCATTAAAATGAAATGATAAAAAATATTTTTACAGCTTTAAAAATAGAGATAAGTTCGACGTTCAAATATTTATGAAAATGAATGATTACCTAACTACATTTACATAGAAAAGATATGCATATTTATTTAATATTCATATTTTATTAACGATTCATTATATAAACTATTTCTTTCGTGAAATTAAAAAAAATACATTATACATTAACGTAGTAATTTTGGAAATGTTAAAATTAATATCAGTATATCGAAGCTAAAAACGTTTGTTATTTATCATCTTTTTAATGTTACCAATATTTCATTTATACTAAACTAAAAATAAACTGTGTTATCTTTAATAGTTTTATTATATATATTAAATTTTTTTCAAAATATAGAATACATTCCTAAATGTTGATGTATTAGAATAGAATTCCTATTATAAATATTGGAGCTATTTTTTCGTATAAAATTTATATAGTTGATAATTATAAAATAGTTTATAATTTATAAAATAGTTGAATAATATCGCTATTTAAATGACGCTATTTTAAGATTAAAAAATAATATATACGTAGCATTGTCGATCATGCAATAAAATAGATAAAAACTTCATATATATAATTAAAAGAATATATTTAGATAAATGGATAGGTAGACAAAAGACAAGACTAAAATCCTTAAAAATATATTGAAAAATTATTTATATTTTTTAAAGGAATGCGGAAATTTTTATAAAATTATATTTAATACAGATCACAAGCATATATATTTGTTTGATTTAATTTATATTATTTAAAAAAAATTATTTAAATTACAATTATTTTAAAACTTAATTGAATTGTTATCTAACAAGATATTGATTTAAATTTTTTTTTATTAAAAATCGATTATAGTTGAATAATACTTTGCTACAAATTTGTTAATAAATTAATGAGTTTGTACATTTTTTATGTATGAGTAATTTTTTATTTTTATTGAAAAAAAATTTTAATAGTATGCGATATATAGATACATCGTAAACCTTTAGTTTATTGATATTTAAAAAAAATTATTGCAAGTATAAATACATGAACAATTAAAGAACTATAACCATAAAAATTGTAGCGTGGCTTAGATGGGAAAATTTGATAATTTGCATCTTATGAACAAAAAAAATTTGTAAATGCAGCGTTAGCTAAAAGCCCGTATAAAGAGTGAATAACTACAAGAAGAAATAAAAAGTAATATAAAAATTTTTAAAGCTTCTCACGAAACCTTATAAACAATACCATAATGAAGAAATCTAGAATATAAAGCGATTCACGCGCCAACATATTCTAGGGCATGAGATCTCTTGCAAGTACGTGCACTTGTTTTTCTTACACTCTTTCTATTTCTGTCTAACCACCCGTTTGACCCTTGGCAGAACCATCCAGTACTCATGCATCAAGACATCTCTATTCCGGCGCTATTTCTTTCTCTTATTTGGGCGCTTTTACCGCATCTATTACCGTTTTTATTTTCTACTTGTTCTATTCACTCTTTCTCACTTTTTACAATGAGAGCGATTCAGCTCTCGCTTTTACCTTCTATGCATTTTTCTATCTCAAGCCCTTTCCCTATTTCAGTTCACACGCTCTTACATAGACTTTCTCCTCTCTGCCATCGTGGTCGGATTTCTGCGGACATAGAGAGAATCACAAGAGTTGGAAGGTGCGGTACTTTAGAGTCAGCGAAGCACTCGGCCTCAACAGCCCAACAATATGTGCAGAAGATTACCTTATTTGTTACGTTCATCTAACATACCACAAACCCAGAAAAAAAGTAAACCTCGGGGGATGCTTCCAGCCATGGAATAAATGAGGGCATCCGCTAACCAAAACGTCGTATGAATCTTTTATAGCGATGTTCGGAGAAAAACAAGGTGTCAATTCCAATGTGACTGCGCTATTTTACACATGCGATTCGCACCCTGTTAAAGATAATGTAAAAATTCTAAAAATATCACAAGCATTATTCATTTGACTTCATTTATACATATTCTACACTCAATTTATGAGTAAAATGTAATAATATTCTTTCTATTTATCTTTCAATTTTCATTGCAATTAATTTTATAAAATTTGAGATTATATGATAGCGTAAAAGATCCAAGGTCTTAAAAAATCTATTTAATAATGTTTTTACTGGCTTTATTAAAGCTTAGCTATAATACCTTCATTGGTTTAAATTTTACGAAAATGGAAGTAAAGTTACGATTTTATTACTTATTTGTATGCTTGATTGATGAATTTGTATTAATATTTTTTATTTTTAAATTTTAAATAGATATTAAGTTATTTCTAATTATATAATTGAATTTTGTAACAAATTCATTAGAGCAACATGTAAAGACACATAAAGGGATTATAATTAATTAATCAAATAATCGATCCTTCACTGAACTAGATTATAATAAAGGTATTCAAAGTACAAATATTGATTTTTTTAATTTTATATATTTTTATATATTTAATCGTTACTTATAAAATTTATTTTTTTAAAACATTATTTAATCACATTAATGGATAGAAAAATCTTTAGAGCCGGGAAAAATAAAAGCTGCTAGTTATTTTCAGACATTTTGTGATTCATGTGTCTGCAAGCGCAAAAATTAAGATGTTACTAGAGAGCTCATAATTTGATAGACGACGTTTGCACCAGCCTAAATTTTTTAGCACAAAGAGTTTTATTGAGTTCAATGTCCTCTACTGTATACCAATCCACCTATAAACAGGTCGCACCCATTTTTTTCTTCGTCTTTGTGTCCAAATACGTTTAAATATTTTTACCAAAACCCCCTTTGTCAGTTAATAATATTGATTTTTAATATTTAACTATTATATAAAAATATAAAAAACTCAAAGTTATTTACAAATTCACTTTGTATTATTTATTCTCAACCAATCTTACAGTAAAATTTCCATAGTATGATAATTTGATTTTTTGGATTTTTAGTATTTAGTTTAAATATTTTTAACAAAAGAAAGATATGTAAATACATATTTATATGAAATACGTACGAAAAATCTTGCATTAATTTAATTAAAATGGTAATGATTTTATAAATAACTATTTAATGTCAATAAAAGAATATTCATTGTTTTCAGTTCCATAAACATTATTATGGGTGTCTTAATAATTATTAGCATATTAACAATATAAATTATATTGCTTATTCATTAGAATACGTCTTCAAATTAGGTAGCAGTAGGCTTCAAAATAAGTTTTAATTGATATGCTACGCTGTGTATTAAATTTTCTACAAACATTCATTAAATTAAATATTTGTCGAACGAATTTTTAAACGTATTTCAAAATGTATCACTTTATATAATATGAAAAAAAAAGCTGTATATTTATTCAAACTGCCCTAAGTCCAATAAATATATTATATGCGTATAAAGAATGATCGTTACTTTTTGTTTATGTTATTCTTACTTATAAATATCTATATTTTTCATGTACGAGAAACATTATTGTTATGCATTTATGTTCATAAAAAATTTTGTGTACTCAATTAATATTTGAGTAAAATTATTTTTCCTTCAATTACTTGCTTTTTTATCCTTTTTTTCCTTTATAAGATCAAAAATTTATATTATTGAAATTTTGCTGAAGTTCCCTTCACTTGCAATTGTAACATGCTGTAAATAATAAACTTCTTGTTATTTTTCCACAGCATTTTGCCTTGTTAATTAAATAAAATTAATCCATCGTGAGCGTAAGTAGATGAAGGAAACTAAACAAAAAAATTTACATAGAATTGCTTACTGAATTGAAATAGGAAACCAACGAGAGGTTATGAACATTTCTAGAATCACCGCTTGCTCTTTTGACTTATCTTTTGACTTTTGTGCAGAGCACGTGATTAAGCAAGTCTCATTTGCGTTCTCGTTTTCTCTCAGTTAGAAATCTCGAAACGATCGGGAAAATGACTAGTGTGAATCCCTCGTTTAACTCCTCAAAGTGCATGCATTTCGGCGACGATTATAATTTGTTCGTGCGAGAAACCTTAAACTTTATGATCCACGCCTTCATTTGAACAATTTATCTTCTTTTTCTCACTCACTCTTATTCTGTCATTCTTTCACATTCCCTCACATATACTTTCTCTTCGTATCTTTTTCTAGCTATCCTTTCATTTCACCTTTGTACATTTCTGATACATTTTTTTTATTACTCATCGACTCCCGACTAACTCCTGCAAGTTTTCAGCATTGATTTCTATTTCAATCTGTACGAGGTACTATTTCCTTCTGCGGAATATTTTCAGACATTTTTTTTGTACATAAATTTTCCTAGTATGTGATAATGGAATGTAAGAACTAACAATGTCTTCATATTCTAATAAACTAATACCGCAATATTTTTAAAGATAAATATAATCTAGTTGCTATAACTTATTCAACATTTTATAAAAAAAACATATGCTCAAAATTTTTCAAAAGCATAATATATATATTATTATATAATAGCATAATATATATATTATTATAAATTTTGTACATATTATGAAAATAATTATTAGTATTAGACATTATTTAAACGATTTAATATCTATTAATATAATTAATATACGTGATAATTGAAATGTCATATCATTTATTAAATTGAGAGAGAAATATGTTATATTAAATTAAATAAATTTTAATATGTTATAAATACGGTAATATTAAAATTATAAATGCATTTTTTTCGTATTTAATAAGATTAGATTTTAATAAGATATCTAAAATTAACAAAATTTAGTAATTTTCGGCTTCTGATTTTGCTTTACTTCCAAAACGAAACTTTTCAAACACGCAAATTTTCGTTCTTTTCATCTTGACTATCATTAATAGTAGCCTATATGAGGTTATACCCTTTATGAACCAAGTAACATATACCACTAACTACCGTACTAACTTTGACCATGACGGATTGTCAGTGAAACATTAACACCCACGTTAATCCTTTCATACATGAACTTGCTTCTAATTAACCCTTATATAAATCATTTTGTCTGTAGAGGTCAATGGTTTTGTACCTCTTCAATAAGGACATATGAAGTTGTTCAAATAAGGTACGTTAAAAAATAAACGACAGCGATACGCGATTAAAGTAGAACTAAAATATATGCAGACATAAAAACATTTAATGTTCATTCCAAAATGTTTACAATCGTAATTAGATTAAAATCAAATTCGATTTAAAATATAAACGATTAAATGTAATCCGATAATTTTACAAACATTCAAGAATACTTTTACAAGCATAATATTGCTTAGAAAAGCACTTGACAGTTTATAATTACAATAGTTAATAAATTCTCAATGTAGTTTATTATCCATTCTGTTGTATATAGTTTTATTAATATTTTTTATATTAAATCTTATCATAATTAAAGAATAATTAAACAAATAATTAATTACGTTGTTGAAATAAATGGTATTCAGGACAATATAAAAATAATATATTATTATAAAATTAAAACATAATAGCGAAAACTAACAATATCGTATAACATACACAAATATATAATTATCAATATAATTTACAATAGAATCAATAAACTGATATATTAAAATTTTTTTTAATTTTTTTAATCATTTATTAGATACATAGATACAATTCATATACATAATATATGTATATGTACAAATACTTACAAATATTTTTTTTTATAAAATCAATTAATTTACATAGATAATATTTAACAAAAATCAGCAATGTTGATTTAATATAAAATAACTTAAAAACTGGTTTTGAATTACTTAATATACTAAATATTTACAATTCATTTAAATTTGTAGTAAACATTAATTTTTATGTATATTTTATTGTTATTTATAATTATATTGTAATATCGTAATCACCTATATATATAATATAATCACCATATTTTCATACATGCATACACACACAGGCACACAAGTAAATATTTATTCAACGTATTTATTATTATTACTCAATATATGTTTAATAATATTGATTCATAAACGTAAAATAATTAAGTAAGAATAAACATTCTCTACTACATACTATTTTTACGTATACTATTTTTCAATCAAAATTTTAATTTCATATATATATTGACATTCGTCAATTAAATTTTTATAATCTACAGTTATTTATAAAAACTTATATAGAACTTCCGTTAAATTATTATGCTTTGGTAATATTCAATAATCTACCAATTAGATAACTAACCTCTTAAAATGCTTTAATGACAAATTCTTATTCATGCTTAATAATTACGAATATAATTATTGTTATAAAAAAAGTAAATTTTGTATTAAGCATTTAAAAATATAATTTTTCATTTTAATAAACATGTTGAATATATAATAATTACAAGTAATTATATGAAAGAAATGAAAATAAGACATTGCATTAGGTTCGTGAAATGTTTGAATTATTTACTAATGAATTATGCTGAATTAATGAAATAAGATGCGATATAATATTTATTAAAAAAAGTAAAGTTGAAGAAATCTTCAATATCAAAGAAAATTTCTTATTTCATCGAAACTTTAGCACTGTCAAGAATCATAGAAATAATAAATTTAAGTATAACAAGAAAACGCGTCCAATTCCAGCCACAGCGTCGGTAATGGCAGTGATGTACGTAGCAACATCAGCAACAGTGGTAACTGAAGAGCTTTTTCGAGAGGGTCAAAAGACCGGTACACCAATTTTCTATGTACGGTTTATCGAGTAGTTATGTCGTCATCGCTTTCTAGGAAAGTGTTCACCCCGATGTGACCCTCCAGGCAATAAATATATCCATAAAGTACCAACGGTAAAAGCTAGAGCTGTGGCGATGCGGTGTGTAAAAGCTCTTGCTCGCGCATAGGATGTTTCTTCGCACCTTGATTGGCATGTATAGAAAGCAGATATACGGTAGTACGACGTAAGAAATGTCCAGCCGAGTCACTCACAAAGGTTACTTCTAACTACAGTTTATAAAAAGAAATTTTTTGTTATAGTACAGATAGTGCAGAAATTTTTTTTCATACATTTGATGTCTTTTTTTTTAATATCCTCAGCTTACACCTCCGTTTTATGATAATTTTCTTATAAAATGCGCTTTAAATTAGATTACATGAAGAAAAAATATTAAACGATACTGTTTAATGTACTTTGTTAAACATACTTACTTATTTTATCAATCCAAAATTGTATTATAGCAAAAATGTTTAGCGTAAGTTTTAATTTTCAATGTTTTAATCTATTTTTTATATGCGTGAAATATCGATTTTATTTTTTTTTTTTTTTAATTGAAAGATTTTGTGATGACGATGAATTAGAAGAATTTCGTGTTCATTTCTTAAATTAATAATACTTGGTAAGCTAGTTCAAAATCTGAGAAAAAATTTTTAGACTTAGAAAAAAATTTAGATTGAATTTTCAATGCGAACTCATTTCTTCATCTTACGTATATTTTACCTACAAATCCATTCAGAAACGCGATGCATGTGCCAACAAATGAGTCGTTGCGCTACATAATTAAATGAAAGAAGGGTAAATAAGAGATGAAAGGTTACGAATAAATTTAGAGGATGTTCGTAGCACCACATGAGACCAATGGTAATAGTAATAAAAGGAGCGGATTTGACAACTGATGAATGACCTTTTTATTATAACATAATTAGTACTTTTAAGATGAAATAGGCCTATCTGAGCTACGATTGAACGTACGTTATTTTCAATATTTACTATTTAAAATAGTAGTTTTTTAGTGATACTTACGATACAATCAACATCTGAAATTATGTAATCATTAAAAACCAATCATTATATGTTATCGTGTATATAGAAGATTAAAAAAAAAAATTAAATTATTATTATTTATTTTATTTGAATATTTATCAAATAATTTTACTAATATCATTTAACTTGCAAAGTTTGCAAAATTTCTTAGTAAGTATTTATTATTTCTATTTACTGATAATCATCGTACTAGTTATTTTAAGGTGGCTAGTAGTAGCTTTACTATCTGAGTTTATAAATTATTAGAATATATTCATCGTCGATGCATCAAACATTATTAGTATGAAAAACTATATTTCGTAATATTTAATTCAGTTTCTTTATATTTTATATCTTTATGTATAATTATTATTAATTTTATGTGTTTGTTCTCTAATAACAATGGTGAACAATCATTACTATCATCACGTAAGTATAATATAATCTAAAAAATAACAACCGATCTATTTCTAAAAATAAATGACAAGCAATGAATTACAAGCAGTAAAATATACAAGTAGACATTAATATGTCATAAATAAATACTACCTAGGTTTTATTCGAAAAAAATTTTATTGGCATCAAGTAAATTTGTAAAATCTATTTTTTACCATAAATTTACAAACAAATTTACAAGATTAAAAAATATTATTAATACGGTAAACAATAAATATATTGTTGGTTGAAGCATTCATGAAAAAGAGATGACAAAATACCATTGATAACATTCGGTGAAAAAAAATACTTTGCTGTTTTATAAAAGCAGCCACTGAAACCAGTTAAGCTTTTCATTTACAAATTAACCTACAAAATTTGAGCTTACTGTTATACCAATATATATAAATAAATAAGAACCATAAGAATAAAATAACAAAAAATGGAAAATATGTAAAACATTTTGCTTTCATAGTAATTTCTCTCTTATTCTAACTCTGTCATATATATATAATTTCCTATTTTGTAGAATAAAAATAGTTTTTAATTTAATCACAATATTCTACAGTTTGTACGAAATAATAGATTAATAAATAATATATAAATTTTAAAGTAGCTATTTTCAAAATTTATTTATTACAAAATATTTATTTACTACTATATACTAAATATTACTATTTTATTTTATTATATTTTATTAATTATAAGCATTCGTGTGCTGCTTGTTTTATAACTAAATACTATAATGTTCGCTAAGTATATATCTAATCAGTCTCGGGATTTACTTATTTGCATTATATGTAGTCGTCCTTTAGTCAAGCAACCGATAGTTTATTTGAGACAGCGAAGCGTTTGTGTGAAGCCTTTCTTCGGCAGTACTGCACATCTCTAGCGATCCTGGAACTTTCCCTTAAGCCTTTCTGACAACCGCGACATGAAGTTTCCCCCTAGTGCAGATCAAAACATCTTGATTGTTCGTTAGAGAGGTCAATCTTCCAGAATTGATTCACATCTGTCAATTAGAATAGGATTTAAATGTTTTTTTACTTTGTTCTTCGAAATTAGTTGACGATACGATTTAAAATTTTTGGATTTCAGTAGAATAGATTTTGATTTGAAGTATCTCCTTAAAATACAATAAACAGCTAAGTTCACCTCAGTAGTTATCTTATCAAGACATGCAGATACTAAAAAAAAATTACAGAATCCATCAGCAGTCGTACCGAGAAAATGGTGTCAATGTACTAATGGTATCGATATGATGGTATAAATCATAATCGCACTGCGATTTTCGATTTTATGTGGATCATACATAGTTTATAAAACCACCCAGTAAACTTAGTTTATTTCCATTTAATGTTATATTATTAATATAAATATAAATTCTGATCAGATAATATAAATTATATAAATGATACTAGTTAAAGCAATGTACATTCAGTTTATTGAATGTGAACTTTTTATTGTATAAGATAGCACCCGGATAAAAACTTAACGATTAATAATTCGTCCTGATTAAAATTTCATGTTTAAGAAAATTAAATGCACTATAAAATAAATATTAAGTGTAATTCCATAATATTATATTACATTTTTTTTATTTTCTCTTAATTACAATTTATATCTATAATCCATAAAACAACTAAAAATATTAGCTAATAAGAATATTATGAATTTATTAATTAAAATTATACAGGTACTTAAAATTTCAATTAATGGATTAAATTAAAATATTAAATTTTTATTGATTTTATTAGATGCTATAATCCTGACTTAAAAATAGCAGAATTTCATTATAATATAACACAAATTGTTTATTAAATTAATAAAGTATTTTTAATAATATGAATTTAAACTAGAATATTGTGCCAAAAAGAAATTTATTATATGCTTTTATATTTTATTGTAACATTAATTTTTATATATTATGACACATTTTAAGCTTATGCATTAAATTAATTTTGTTTTCCTTAAATTATTACGAAGCTATAGAAAATTCTAAGATAAAGTTTTAGTCTAATTGTAATACTTAGTAGCCATAACTGCAAAATTGTAGAGAATATGCTTTTGCAGAATACTTGTTATATTTCTCATAATTATTCAATTAAAAAATTATAAAAAATATCGTATATCTAAATTTATATCGATAAATACAAAATTTTTTGCAATAACATAATTTTTTTTAAATGTATGATAACCTTATTATTACTATTAACTTTTTACTGACTACATGGATTTATATAACTCTTAATAATTTGAAATCAACAAAAATATTAATTTTAAATAACTTAAATATGGAATCAATAGATTCATATTTTTATTGTTTACAAAATATTGTTGTCTGATTTTTGGATGTTCATGCAAAACAGTTCAAAATAATAATCTGGTTAAAACTTCGGATAAACACTTGAAAACAAGAAGAGAGAAAATATTTCGTTCGACATTTGGATTTAAGACTATCGGGAACCGGTTCATGTATGCAGGAAGGCTGCTACGCATAAATTGAACAAATGTTAGTTGCTATGCAGTCTAATAGTTTATATTTTTTCGACTATAAGTTATTTTAGTACTACTATTGATTTCCGCCGAATTCAAAAAAAGTAGATGGGGACATTCCGGAATTGCAGTTAAATACGACTACGAGAATTAATTGTATTTACTTACTTGATTTAGTTTATTAAAGTTAAGTATAAAATTTACTGGTTACACTTGATTTATATTTCTAGGAAAATATTGTGGAAAATTCATTTTTGTATTTTCATGAAAAACCATTTTTAATAAATTGTACAGCAACTTTTTATTAATTTTTTGCCTAATATCTAGAATTCAAAAATAAAACAAATAGCATAGAATTATCTAATGTATTTCAACAATAAGGTAATATAAATTCAAATTTATTGTAATGCACTTACATATATGTTTATGATTTTGGCTATCATTATATACACTTGCTTAAGGTAGGTTGAAGGAAACTGATAATATATCAAAATTTCAAAAAAAGGTGTCCTGGCATCATAAAAATTAAATATTTCGAAGAAAAAACCATTAAAACCCAGCAAAAGGGTATAACTCAGTAAATAAATAACTTCAAGCTGCTGAAATTATTCAAAATCATCTTTAAATAAGAAATATGTACCAATAATTTAACTTTTATGTAAAATATTAAAACGATCAAATTATTATTAAAAAATAAATGTGTTTAATGGTACCTTCTTAAATTTAATTATTTTACATATAATATTACATTATACTTAGAGTATATACATATATGTAGTATATATATTTTTTTTTTAAATCATAAAATCAAATATTAGACATCAGTGTCTTATTATTTACTACTAATTACAAAAATAAGATAAATTTTAATGTAAGCCAAAAACTTTTGTTTTTTAGGAAGTTATAAAATATAAAAAACATGAACGAAAGTTTCTTAAAAGGGATATTATATTAAATATGTATACATATTATATCTTATTTAATGTATCTATTGTAGATTTATTATATACATTTTAAGAATATTAATAAACTCAATGTCAATTAAATTATTATTATTATTACGTAATTTGTAAAATAACATTAAAAATTTTGTTTTACGTACATCATACCGGTCATATAATCATTGAAATACTTTTCTGTATAAGTAAAATTCTGTTTTAAAAATATAAATTGATAATGTTAAAAAACATTTGTAAATTGTGATTATAATTTTTACATATCATGTTAAAATATTTTAATGTTTTATAATATATTCCTCGATAAAATTACATATTGAAATTATGACTTAGAAATATTGTAATTAATAAGAGCACAAATTGATTGCTGTTTTACCTCTTCTGATATTACGTGAGATTTTCCAACAGATGATTAGATAAATGATGCTTGTAAACTTAATTAATCGAATCGAGAGACCCGTTTAATAAATCGGTTAATAGGTATTTCAAATAAATAACATATAATATGCTTAAAATGTAGGCTATAGATTATTAATTTATTTTTAGAAGTTGTAGGATATTTAATATTTTTTTAAAATTATTTTTGTAATGAAAGTTAATAACCGTCATTAATACTTTTCCTTTTCCTATTCCTCGCATTTACACCTATAGAACTAATGGAGCTCAGTGATCACCTTAAAGTCCATCTGCTAAAGTTGTTCAAAAGCTCCAAGGATCGGGTACAGATTCGAAAAGCTAATATTTACAGCCACCGTTCATCTTTCCGATACCTTGTATTTAACAATACGTAGTCTCTCACACGCAATTGAAAAGCGAAACCAACGAAATATCATATAGAATTTACGATGATTGGACGAGTTTCCACATGGATTAAATGAGTTTGACGCTACGAATGCTAAATAAAGCGGAATTTCCTGAAATTGTTTATTTCATCGCTGTTTTGCGCAATCGCGCTCGTTCAATTGGCGGTTTAAAAATAAAAATGAATAAAACAAGGCTGTCTAACCAATAAATTACAAATCTCAATATATTGTAAATATTGCCGAATTGTTTATTTTTCACTTTCAGTTAATGTTTTTTATTTCTTGTTTATTTCTTGATTTTTTTTAAAATAATTATATATTAAACGACAAATATGCATGTTTTATTCATTCGGTACAGGATATATAGAACAAATAAAAATTCTTTGATTTGAATTACATTTTGAATTAAAATAAATCAGTGCTATTAGTATTTTCTAATTTCTTTTGTATATTTTTATTCTATACTAACACGATTACTTATATATTTATATATTTAATGTGAAATATTTTTTTATTAAATCTAAGATATTTTTTAAATCAAAAATAAATATTTGCACAAACATTTTTAAATAATCTTTCAATATATGTCAATTATTATCGTCAATTATTATTCATATCGAATATGAATGCAAAATGGCTTTATTTTATCATGACTAAAAATATCGAAATTAAAATTCATAGGACTGCTCATTATACTATTAATAAGTATGTATATATATTAATAACATAACTTGAAACTTTTCAATTTGTCTTATAAGTTAGAACAAAGAAAAATTTATAAGAGATAATTGTTTATGCACATAATGTCAAAATGGAGTGCTATCAGTTAAAATAAACAAAAAAAACAAAATAAATAGTATACAAATAGTATAGAATAAAGAAAATTTTTAATTTAAGCAATTTTTCTTATGCTAAAAATTCACTTCATTAAATATTTAAATTAGTTTAGTAACGATTAAATTATTTGATAATAAAATATTTTAAAAACTACCAAAGTGTCAATTATTATAATTAAATTCAATTAAAATTGTATTCAATTAAAATCAATTAAAATTGTATAAAGCTATTGCCATAAATAAATAAAACTATTATTAGTCATAAACTATGGTTTTCAAAAACAAATTCAACTTCTATATTTGTACAGTTAAATTTAAAATATTTTAATAGAATGCATATTATATAAAGTTTATTTAATTTTATGAAAAAATATTTACAATTTCTATTACTTCTAACAACAATCTTTTTAATATATATAACAGGCCTTTTGTTTTGATAAATCCGAGATTCTCTATATTTCTCATAGAAATGTTTTTTTTTCAAATTATTCTACTTTTTCCTTTTTCTTAAAAAGTTCAATTAAAAAATTCACGCGCACAAACAATCATAAGTCAGATAAATCAAATCAATAAAGCCAATATATAATCGTTCTACAATAAAAATGATTGTTGGTAGTTTCAACGATTGAACTTTTTTACTGAACTCTACTCAATAAGCAATAGTGCATGAGCCAAAGAAAGCAGTACGTACCTGGGAATTCATCACTATTCAAGTGATAATACTGTCGTAAAATAACCATTTATTAGTTTCAATCCGAAGACGATTGAGTTGTGCTTCTTTTGTTTGATTACTAAAAATTTTTCGAAAGCGAAATATATGCAAATATTTATTTTAAAAGCTTCTGCTGTAAAAAAAACTAACCTTTCTACGGTCTTACAATTATGCTTTAAATTATATTTTCTACAATTTAGCTTGATGTCGAAATCCAAGTAAATAAGAAATACAATAATATTAAAATTTTCAAAGATGACTTATTTATTTCCGAATAATAAACTTATTTTTTCTAAGTAAAATAAGATTATAAAATAAAATATAAATAATTGATGAATAATAAATATTTTATTTTACAAATATTACAGAATTCAGAATTTTATATTTAAACAATAGTATAGTATTAAAAAATTAGAACAATAATTTTATTTTCAAAAAACCTTTAAATATTATTATTTATACAATATTATTGATACTTAAAATATCCCTTTTAAGTATTAAAAGTTAAAACTATTTGCCATAATAAAAAGTACTGGTAATTGTAAATAAAATATTTTTATAGTATATTTTTAATTATGTTTTATATGCTTTCATGAAACAGTTTTTTCAGATAAATATGATTAAAAATATATTATGTTTTTCATTGATTAATTCAGAATTAATTTCAATCCAACCTCAATTCATAAGCCTTTAAGTAATATAACAGACGATAGATTACTTCTGATATAGTTTACCGATCACATTCAATGGGAATATGCAATGAATCACTGAAAGGTTCCTTTGGCTAATGGTATGAAGTGGTTAGACAAGCTCGAGATCACATTCCCAGAAGCGTTGTAGTATTATGTAATAGGCTAGAGAGGTGCTGATAATATTTTAATATTGATCTTTAATTCAAAGTTGTAATAATAATAAGTTCTATCTTCGGTGAATAATTTATCAATCTCATTTTTAATCTGCTTATTAATACCTAAATTAATTTGACAACATTTTATTACGATTGAAAAACAAAATTACTAACATTTGAATACAAAATTTATGAATGCTTATACGAATAAGGTTTTTCTAAATATTTTTACTATTCAAAAGTTAGTATTCTAGTATTACGTTTTAAATATTATTGTAATATTATAAAGCTTCTGGTGTTGAATACAATTAATGTATTGATATTTTTTAATTAAAATTAATTCAATATGAATTTTTAATAAATTTGAATCTGAACTACAAGCTACACTACACTACAAGTTTTGAATTCATAAATCACATTTATTTGAGTAGCTTTATAGATCTATGAGTGTAGTGTACTTCAAAAAACTTTTGAATTGACCTTCCAACGACAGTCTTGAATAGCCACGTTGCTTCGGATATCATATAAATCTCTGAAACTCTACATGTAACTACTTTATCGTGGTACACATTAAAACAGTTACATTCTACTTGTAAAACTACTAAATCACCCCTTATAAAATATAAGAGACTATAGAATACATCCATTCAATCATTATCCAAAAGATTTAGTAACCGGATAGTATTAGCATAATACTAACAGTTTACGCTGTTCAGATTTATACATAGTACAATAAAATAACCTATAATTGAAACTTATATGTACATTATATCTGATACTATATTAAATTATTTAATAGATAGTCCACTGTTTATATTTTAATGGTAAATAATTAACTTAAATGTATAAAAAAATTAATAATTTGGTTGTTTAAGTACATAATAATAAGTACGTAAGATTTATATACAAATAAAATACATTTAATATTAGTAAAAATAACTCTTTTCATAAATATTTATACAATTAAGTAGATATCTGATAGTTTTTTTTATAAAAGACTTGATAGATGAAAAAAATTGATCACTGATAAAATATTTTATTTATGTATTTTAATAAAAAATTTGTTAAAATATAAAAAAACATATTGCTTAAATATTTCTCTATTCTATTTTTTAAACTTTTTTTAAACTTTAGAGTATTCATATAAATGTATGTAATGTAAAGCTAAAAAAAAAATTGTATAGATAAATAAACAGAAAAAAAGAATGAATGTGATATATATGGATAATAGAAAAATACTTAGAATGAAATAAATATGAAGTATAAAGATAAAAAAAGTAGAGTTTTTCGTATCTTGATCAGAGCAATTTGGCACATTTACGAATTCCTCCTATTTCGTCTTCTTTGTTTTCTGTTGCAGCTCATCAGACACATGGCTTGCATCTTCTTTTTACTACACCGAATGAATTTTAGAAGTAAGAGGCAAAAAAAATGAATTAAAAATGAAGCAAACTATACAAGAATAAAGGAAGGGAAATTTTTGGTAGTGGGCGCATATATAGAACTAGTGATTGAGTCCATAAGATTGAAATCATCCTGAAATTGTCAGACAGAAACTCAGTCATTTATTCGTTTCTTTTATCTCTGCTGTTAGACAGGGGAATGACCCCGTTTCTGACCCGGCACCCGACTAATTGCAACTTTCGAACTTGTCTACGGCTCATCCTCACAATCGTATAGAATCTAACTCTATGCTGCATTTACGGCCTTTAATGAGCGTAAACTGCTGCTACCGTTAGTGTGTCTGCTGCTGCTCCGTATAAAAAACGGATTAGACAGGTATATGAAAAAATAAAGAAAAAAATAAATAACCAAGTCGAAATATAAAAGAGCATATACGCGCGCGTTAATTAAGTTGAAGAGTACTACTCTTCTTTATGATAAATAAGTTCAATAATCAATGTTAAAATTTGGACTGTAAAATTTAATAAAATTAAAAATATATCTTAAAAGCACTTAAAATAATAAAATAAACTAATAAAATTGAATAGCATTTAAAATATATCTTAATAATACTTTCAAAAATTAAAATTAAAATCTTCAATAATATTTTTTGGAATTTAAAATATCAGCCATTTCTATATTTATCTGCCATAATTATGTTATTAAATAAATGTTCGATAGCTTTGTGCATAGTGAGATTATATATCATATGAAGGCTTTACATTGACTAAAAAATTCGTCTTCGTGAGTGAAATCGTAAAAACTTTCAATTAATTATTCTACCTGCGTTTTCTCGATGAAGCGTTCATATATATATATATATATATATATATATATATATCTCCTATTATGACAAATGAGACAACTCGTTGTTCTCTTTACTTGACATTTATTGACAATGTTTCTATTCAAAATTCCTCGCATTCATAATTTTTCAATAAAATATTTTCTTCATCTATTTGAATTATATTTTTAATCTAACATTCTTTTTTCATATCTGTAATATTAAAAAAACAATACTTCTTTCTCTCATTAATATTCTTAATAATTAATGAAAATGCATTAAATAGTTGCATTCATGAAAATATTTAGGAAACTAAAATAAAATTGTATTAATTATAATTACTTTTGAACTTGAATTCCTGATTATAAAAGTAAACTTGGAAGAAAAACAATAAATAGAAGGTTATACTATATAAATTATCCTTGAAAAAATTACTTTTTATTACTGATTATTATTGTTTTTAATTACTGATTTTAAAAAATATGAATTTAACGGAGAAACATCTGAGTACATGAAAATGTTAAAATACTTGAAGATTAGAAAAGGCGACTCTTTTCAAGCTTTCAGTTAAAATCTATATTTCTACGTTTTTCTCTTTTTGTATTTTATATCTCTTCACTCACATTCTATTTATCTTTTTTTTTAAACTATAATCTTCAACTCTCAGCACTTTTATATTGCAGTACAATAATAATGTAAAAAATAAACTTCATTTATTAAAATGAATATTAGAAACTTAATAAAAAAATAACTATTGGAGCTGACTAAATTATAACGAAATTGTAACAATTTAAATATATGCTATGTATATATTGAAATATATAGACTATATTATTAAATTAAAATAAATCTTACTCTTTATTATAATTTTCATTGATATTTTAATAGTTTTTTTAAAGTAAGTGTTAATCAACTATAAGAATTAAAAAACTAAAAGATTAAATAAATATATATTAAACATTAGGAATTTTTTAAATTATACAGTACATTTATACAGAAAATTTATACATTACATATTTATACATATAAGTATATTATTTTTTTAAAGTATACAGTACATTTACATAGAAATTTTATACATTACATATTTATACATATATGTATAATATTTTTTAAAATATATAGTAAAAAATGGAAATTCGATTTTTTAACGATTGTACAACTTTACCGACTTTTATTGTCGTATTTAAATAATTGTCTTTGAAATATCTTGCTTTTTTAGCATTTATCTACTCTCTCAAAGTCTATTAATACATATCAAAATAATGTACTCATATTATTTCACCATTACAAGAAAATAAAAATTCCGGAAACCAGCTATTAATTTCATTCATAAAATTATCATTATAGCTATGTAAATTAAACTTATTATAATATGTTATTACTGTAATAGGGCAGTTAAATAGTATTTAATCTTTAAATTTGAATTTGATCGAATATCGGTTTCTGATCATAAATGAACGTTATAACAAGGCATGGTACAGAATAATTATCTTACTAATATTTATACTTATATAAATAAATTCCGAAACCAATAATTGATCATTATTAATTCATTACGTAAAAATTAACTAAGCAACTTTGATAGCTTTTAAACACTGCTTATTATTTAATACATATCTAAAAGAAAATCAATTAATTTTACACCAAGCGCTCTATTCACCCTCAATCAACTGATACGCACACTAAAAAAATAAATTATGGTTAATATACGTGTATGGGTCAAATATAAAAATTAATAAAATTTATACTGAAGTTTTCGTGATATGGCATTTTTTTGTTTATAGCGTAAATATTTTCTTTTGCGTAGCAAAAAAACATTAAGATCTGCTAAATGCCCTTGGTGTAATAACGTTATTTACGAGATTTAAAAAATAGTAAAACTAAGAGATGTTAATCATCATACATGCATTACGAAACATAAGTATTGAAAAGTCCACTACAGAAGGAAGGCCCTGACGATGGCGTACGGCTGCATTGGATCCGAAGGGGGTAGTTTTTAGTTTTGCGTAGCGCTCTGAAAAGAACAGATTTAAAAATTTTGAAAGTACCTCCCTGAAAAGATCAAGTTCTTTTATATCGAATTAATCTAGGGGAGAACGGGCAACGGGTAATAGAATAAATCAAACACCTGAATATTCTTTTAAGGTGAGTCACCATTCAGTGGAGACAATACTCCATGTACAAGGCTATTAGTAAGGAGGCCATGGTGGTAGAGGGAGAGAAGCTTGTACTTATAAAGGCCCTTTATCCTAAATCTTCCTTTTTTAGCATCTCTTTTGGCTCTCCCCTCTCCATTTTGGACCCACAAGTGTCATTCTATACCATACGGAAGGTGTATCTGTCGCCCTATTCCCACTTCCCATTTCTTAGCGACTCCACTCCAATCGGGTGTTGAACGATCTCTCTGTCTCTGTCTCTCTCTTTTTCGCTTCACCGATCAGTATACAGATGTATCCATAAGAGAACATGGTGAAGGATAAGGAAGAATGCCGTGTGTCACATTTTGTGCACGTCAGTGTATTAAATAAAATACATTGGCATAAAAACTCGTGAATGATTGCAGAAATAATTAATATTGATTATAAAAAAGAATTATTGAGTTTGTTGAAATCAGTTTAATGAAGATGTCCATTCTTACGATCTTCTGTAGTCTTCTTAGGAATATGAAAGTTCTTAGCGCTCATTCTGTTCTGAAAGAAATGCCAATCTTATATTTCTTGTTGAACAGGATTTACTCTTGGTGTCCGGGTAAATATTTAATATCATCACTTACATCACCATCCATGATTTAAATCTTCTCTGCTTTCTTTCTCAAAGAAATTGGTGGAACTATGCAGGACTTATGCACTTGCTACTTCTAGAGTCACTTTAAAAGGTTTACCGAGTAGAATTCCCAACACCGCAGTACATATTAAC
Organism: Kradibia gibbosae; assembly: GCA_018907135.1. Taxonomy (NCBI): domain Eukaryota; kingdom Metazoa; phylum Arthropoda; class Insecta; order Hymenoptera; family Agaonidae; genus Kradibia; species Kradibia gibbosae. Next base: position 44,066,819 of record JACCHX010000001.1, read on the forward strand.
TTAATTGCTCCCGAGATGCTTCCATCATTAGGCTTCTAAGCCTTTTCAAAACTAGATTTGAGGCGAACGGAGCTGATCTTCACCACACAACTGACCCATAGGTCAGTCTGGGTTTGAGAATCTCCTCATACATCTAATTCATGTTTTCTAGGCTCAAACGATAGTACAAAACTAAGACTATTTATCAACTTTCACAACTCCTCTATGATCTTGATCTTCTCACTGACATAATCTATGTGTGATTTTCAGGACAGTTTGCTGTTTATGGCTAAACCTAGCTACTGTATTTGCTGTCTGAGGGTCAATTTCTGTTCTCTCACGATCAAGTTACTCTCAGTCTTCCACTTGTCTATTGCAAGCAAGCATCTCAATTTCCGTCGATTTAACTAAAGTTTACATTTTTACCATTCATCTACCAGTATATGCATGAAACCCGTAAGAGGACCTAGTATATATATGTGGCTATTATAAAAATATCGTCAACACATTCGATTGTTCTGCCTAACATATTCAGTTTTATGAGGGATTCATTCACAAGAAGATACCAGATGAGCAAAAAAGGACACCACCTTAGCACCTCAATATTACGATTACCCTAAGAGTGGTGTTTCCCGTAATTACATACACGTTCCGGTTACCCAGCATATTGTGCACCAATTCTAGTATCCCCAACGGTATTTAGTAAATACTTATAGCTCCTCTAACTACTACTCCCATGGAATTATTCAAGACTCTTTCTATATTCAAAAAGTATAAAATACATGACCTTATACCACCAGTAACGATTTAATTGTAAAGCCTATCCAGGACTATATAGGCTCTGGGTCTTTATTAGTTGGAATCCCTGAAACAAATAAGGCTATTGCGATTCTCTAATAGCTACCTGAAATTCTCAAAACTCTTAAATGAGTGCAATCCCTATTAGCATTATGGTCAAATCTCTGTACCGTATTACAGAGGAGTCTTTGGTATGAACGAAGTTATGACCCAAAAGCGTCAGGAGACGTGGGGAGATTTTACTGAAATGGAGCTCACCCGTACCATGGTTTGATGGAAGATGTGAAGCCAGGTTACGGAAAGGGATGGTAAGCAGAGGAGAATAAATAAAGAAAAGTGGTTAAACAAAAGACTTCTTCATTCGTACTGGCTCAGAAAAAGGGAATTTTTTAATCGGTAACAATTATAAAATAATTATATTAATGGTTATAATAATAAACTAATAGCGTACAATTTTTCGTGAAATAAAATGATGTGTGCAATATTTTATGAAAAAAGAAAGAAAATAAAAGCCAAAATAGAAATAATATAAATACGCAGAAGTAAAACATAATTTTTTAAAGAGGATGAGAATTGCGTAACGGTTCCTTGAAACGCGGAGCGACGCGTCAATTTCGCCTTATAGCCTCAATTTAAAAACTTTGAGAAAAGACCCTCAGACTTTTGATAGGTTCAGAGAGTAAGGAGGGCGTACTCACATTTCTGCAGAATTAGGACTGATGGTATGTGGAAGAGGTCGCTCTATCCTTTGCTCTTTTTTACTTCTGGCTCCTCTATGCGGAACTCAGAACTGTTCGACATCGAACCGTTCCACATACGCTCACTGCCGCAATTACGCTAACGCTCACGATACTAAGCGACTTAATTTCCTTGTAATTACAGTACCGATGATACAGCTCCTTAAATTTTAATTAGAAGTTATCCTATGAAAGCTAGGGAATTATGTTGTCCTTCACCATAGAGTACCGCATGTAGCGCATCGCCTAGTTTAAGACTACTGGTACGCCGTGGCCAACCAAACCCCTGGTCATGGTTACTTACGCATTGGCATCAGGATTTTAATATAGTAACCATTACGCCCTCTTCCAAATGCAAAAGTGAATTGATCGTTTGTCGCACAAATAAGATGCTGCAATTACCTCCTTCAGGGAGCTGCTTTATTGATACGTACAAGCGTGTACATCGCGAATCCGGTCATCTCGAGGGCTTCAGCAACAGAAGATCTGCCATCCTAGATCCACCCTCCATCATTCCTTTTATGTCAATCCTACATGTATGATCCCGTTCTGAAATAGCCTAATTTATAGGGAGTCCCATCAGTGATCAGAGAGCCCGCTTATGCGGTATTTTCTCATATATTCTTCTATTCAGACGGTTTGCTTACTCATAGGTTCAAACTCACTTCTGCTTAAGCCTCCTCACCAATGTCAAGATTGTGTATCTCATAGAAGAGGGATCAAATAATATTATTATTTAAATAATTAAAGTATCATTATAAATGTTTTTGGTGGGACTATTAAAATTAAATTTCGATTTAATTCAGCTAATTTTTTCCCCTTAAAGCAATATTTATTATTATTCATCAATAGCATCAACAAAAAAATAAAAAATTAAATAAAAAATATTAATTATATTATAATTGTTTATTATTGTTTTTAATAATAATATTAATAATAATGAATCAGACAATTTTGTATACAAAAATAAATAATTGCATTTTGGTCAAATATTTATAACTACAGTTTGTGTACTTTTTTCTCATAAAGTTTTAATGTGCGTTTATTTATTAAAATCTTTATTCACAAGTCAATCTATCCAATTTGGCTACTTTCTATATATATATTATTTATACATATATATTTAATTGAATTTGGCATTGTACACATGTGACATTGTTTTGATTTCCTTAATATACATGTTTAGTTATTGTACATAGATGTATAATAATTGATAAATGAATATTTAATAATAATTAACATTTAAAATTTGTGATATGTTTCCATGAATCACCAATAAAATTTTTGCACATATTTTCACATAGATAATAATTTAAAATATTATTTCTACTCTGCAATAATGTAAATATGTTATAAAAAACCTTTTTAAAATACATAATGTATTGTTAAAAAATGTAAAATATATATAAATAAGATATTCTGCATATATCAATAAAAAATTATTCAAATCCTTATAAATTTTAAATAGCCTTACAAAATTAATTAGTACATTTTTAATAAATTTATATACTAAAATTAGAAGATATGACAATCATTAATCTCGGTTATATTATTTTTTATTATATGAATATAGCATTTAATCATTAAGATACCATTTGAGACATTATGTAACTATTAAAACAATAATGATAACGTAACCCGTATTATAAAATGAAATACAACACAAGAGATATAAATATTTTTTTATGAAGCTCGCGAATACAATGGAAGCATGCTAGATAAGTAGCATACAACTTTATACGAGTGAAAAGGACAACGATAAAGTGATTGTACTGAGAATTATGCTAGAAAAGTGGAACATATGCTAAACATCGATATGATATATTACACAAATGCAAACAACCTTTACGTATATCCATATTTCCGGTTCTAAGTAAATATATAGAGCATTTAAAAATTTTAATAATTAAAAAACTAAAAACTTTAACGAAAAATACTAAAAACTATTGAAAGTTTGAAATTTTCTATGACGAAAATAACAGTTTACAACTAGACAAGTTATAAATAAATTTTTTACTAATTATATTTATATTCAATTTTATTTCTAGATATAAACAGAATATTTAAATATTTTTAAAATAAATAAACAGTAATAAAAAACTAGAATTTTTGTACATAAAATATTATAATTTAAAAAAAAGTAATAATAATTTATTAGTACTGCGAATTATTAAACAATTGCTTACCAAAGAAATTAACAAAACATTTTTTTATTAATATCATTATTTTATAATCTTTAATTGAAAGAGGATGTAATAACTAACAATAATAATTTGTAACTTTTAATTTACAGAAAAATTTATTTCTTTAAAATTATTCCCATGTCTATAGTAAGTAACAAGGCTATATGAGAGTTTTATTTGTTGGTCATAAAAGCACCATGCGAATTCGGACAAGGTGTGGGGCAAGGAAAGAATTCGAAGGCAAGTGTTTATGAGGCGATAAGGAAAATTCTATGAATCATTCCAGTACTAGGAGAACTTGATCCACTCTTCCAACAACACACTTCCTGACGAACTATTGTATCCCGCGGCTGGAAAAACGCACCGATGACTCTCACTTTATTCCTCTCAGCTATTGCGGATGTGATTTCACTTGAGCGAATTTCATTTCTCCTCTTTCCAGTTCTCTCTGTCTGTCTGTCTGTCTGTTTGTCTCTCTCTCTCTCTCTCACTGGTACAGAACCATTTTTTTCTTCTTTCTATGCTACCTTACTTTTATCAGTACCGTCATAGAAGTAAACTGATCGAAAGATCTTTGAAAGTTTTCAACGGTGTGTTACCTTCTTATGAACGACGACTTATGTGCACCTATACGAAAAGGACGGAAAGTAAGAAAAAGGGAAAGGGGGAGGACTGTAGAATAGAAGAAAGAAAAATTTGTACACCTTGTGTGGAAGAAAGTGCACTACCTTCTGTGGAAATAACGAAAAATGAAAAATCCAGGAGCATATGACAAGGATGAAGACGGCGCATCAAGAAACTAGAAACGAAGAAGAAGAAGAATAAGCCAGTCTGAGCAGAGAGCTAGGCTAGAGTTACTGAATATCAAAGTTTCAAAATTTCGCATTGCCAGCAAAGTTCACTCGAAAACATAACTTATAAGTAACTTTCACTGTGCAACGAGAGAGATGAGGATACCAAGCACAAGTAAATACAAAGGGATGAGAAAAAAAACATACTTGATTCAAAGAATAAGCGAAAGATTGAAAGTTGGCATGTACGCGATCGCAGATGTAGAGAATGAAGAAGTTAGAAGATAGAATTGATCAGTCCTCGTAGTATAGCAAAACGCAAAAGACGACGAAACGCAGTGGAGACCAAGTCTAACGTAGCTCTCGTTGGAAGCTGGAAGTCAAGGTGGCAGCTTTCGGAAAAGATTGAGTTTAAGTATATAGCCCAGAATCATAAAAGAAACAAAATTTTTGAAACTATCTCAGTTGGAGCGTAGAAAAAGAGAAACATGTATATGCAAAGAAAGAGGAAGATTTATAAATGTGTACTTTTATTGAGTAAATGTAAGTGGGTAGAGACCAAGATTTCTGAAAACTTACTCACAATAAAACTAACAAACCACGTAATCATAACAAACAACACTGAAGAAATGGGAGTAGATATTAAAGCATTACTAATAAGTCAAAGCTCACTGTGGGGATATTAATTCCGTTGGTTCGTATTTATATAATAGAATAATACACAAGTTCCTATACAGATTTAACTCTTTTCCATATTTCTTTGACATATCTATTCTTAGCCTTGACATCTTTGATTTATTATTTAAATAATATAACTAGCCCATTAATAAAATAATGATAATATAATTAAGAAAAATGCATTACCATATATTATATATTTATATATATATATATATATTATAAAAATCTTCATTAAATTAATTATTTATAATACAATTTTAGATTGTATAATCATCATGAAGTTAATGTCTGATGTATTTTATTTCTATTACTTAATCACTTATTCTGCACAATTGTTAGTTTAACAAAATATAATTGTTTTGTCCCGATGAAAAACATATTTAAAAAAAATGTTTTTTTCTTTTTTTTTTAATAAAGAATTTTGTTATATGGGTTAATTTATATATTTTTTTGTTCCCATGAAGAATTTAGTGATAAATTGAGTCTATGTAAATATTTGATAATAAAGTATGTAACGATTATTCAATTTTATTATCATATTATTAAATATAATCTTAAGCCTAAAGCAAACTGTCTAAAGCACCATATTAGTTTACATATAAAAAGAACTTACATTGCGAAATAGAAGTTTTTATTAATAATTGATAATACTACGTGCTAGTTGTAATAATATTTTAATCCTTAAAATTTATAATTAATGCAATATGTATTCAGATCTTCAATACTGCTATAAAATGTATTGGTAATTTATGTTATTAATATAGTTACTAAAGTATTAATTAACTACCTTTAATTAAAATTTTTTAATACTAATTCTTAGGTTGAAATACTTAAACAGTTTTTTTACTATAAAAATAATTTTCAAATAATATTATTACAAACAACAAATACAAAAAGTAAAACTATAGTATATACTTATATTAGTATGTATTACTTATTATAGTATATACTAAAACTATAGGAATCACATATCCAATTCTTCATAGCAATTATATTATATTGTAAGGTAGTTATTAATGAATTTTGTAATTTAAATTATTGATGATCTAGCGATACATATGTATATTTATGTTTCAAAATTTACTACAACCCTTCAATTTTCGACAAAGGTACACAAATATTGAACTGATACTTCGAAATATATAATATGTATGTCCATATGTCCAGTGACAAAAATATTTCATATCTTTTTGCTGCATCCGATATTGCACTAATACAAAGTGGCGATCATGGTAACATCAGTAAATTAAATGCTAATTGAGACGTTTACTTACTTATTGGAGTAATTGTATTCCATGTGTTTAACTTTTACTTTACAGACACAGAGAACAAATAGCGGGAAGCCCTGAATGTCCTACAAACCTCCTTTTAAAAGCATACAAGGGGATCGAATGGAGCATGACCTCGTAAATATATATGAAAGCATAAATTTACGGATGAATACGCTGGTCAAGCACTTCATATGACTACCGCAGGACTGAAGAAGAGACAAATTAGAGGCACGGGAAACGTCAGCACCCCCATTGCAGACATTGTGGTCCTGTATGAAGATCGATTCATACATGTATTTAATTTGGATGGGTGGATACTCCGTGCTTTTCAGGTCTATCACAGCAGGAATTTACTTAATTATTTGATAAGAACTCTAACTTTTGTACTCTCTAGGGTAGACAGTAATAACATTGTGTGTAATACCAGCAAAGGGCTTAGATTAGCCTTTTCGTCAAAAAAGATATTTACACCTAATTAAAATGAGAGCGTACCTGGTAAAATACTTAATAATTTAATTATATTGGTATAAGAGTATAATACAACAGTATAACAAGTTCTCTGTGCCTGTGTTATTGCTATTTCTACATTTAGTATACACTACACTTCACTATATTTATTTTATATATATATAATTCTGTTTAAATTTATCTGTATGACTATTACTCTAATATCAATATAAAGTTTTTTTTTATTTATAAGCCTATTTAGAACACTAACAAATGCATTAAAACATACATATCATAAAATTTATTTTATATATTTCAAATAGTTTTTAATATCTTTAATTCTTAATATCTTAGTGGAGGTACAGTTTTATTTTTATTATAATTACTGTGGTATCAGAATTCTATAAACTTTATTTATAAATTTTCAGTTAAAATAAATCATTATATAATTAATGAAAAAGGCTAACTTGAAAAAGTTGTTTTTTATTTGTACTTAAATAGCCATATCATGAAATACATCGAAATCCATATAACAATAGCAAAACTCACTCTAAAGCAAGGATTCAAAGCTATATGTCCCTCATGCATTTGACATTTTTCTGAAAGCAGTGAAAAACGAAACAAAATAATTAATTTAAAATCAAAGCACATGCCTGTTGTTTGAATTCTATACACACATGAACGTCAAATAACAGTTCGATTCTAACGTGATTTTTCAAGTGTAAAGAGAGAAACTGAAGGCATCGTACGTCAATAAATCTTCAATGAATTTAACTGATATTTGATTGCAATTCAAGTCTGTAGAATATAACTAATTTTTAGTACAAGTATATGAGTACAACTAATTCTATATATATATAGAATTATATATATAGAATTATATAGAATAGTTATACAACGTAGATAATAATTAATTTCCGACCTGTTATGAATAATTAGAAATTATAACACTTTCTTAAAGAGTTTTAATAGAATTGAAATTTGAATTTCTAAGTATAATGATAGATATCAGATTTATGCATTACAAACATATATTATAAATATAAATATTAAATTTTTTCTTGGAGAATAAAATTTAATGAAATACAATTTTATAAATTTAACATGTATCAATTTCACGGTACATGTTTATAAATGGAAATATTGGAACACAAATTTAACTTTTTATATTCCAACCTTTTATAAACAAATGGGTTTGAAATTAGTTTTTATGATTTAAAAATACCTTAGTTGGCAAATATGCCTATAATATAATGAAAATAAATTATATATATTTTTACATATTTTTATTACAATACGTTTTATTATCAAGGTTAATATTATTTTATAAAATTAAACTAAAATCCATTATAAATATTTTTTTGTTATAAAGAATTCTTTTTTTAAAAAGAATTATCGTAAAAATAATATTCTTATGCAAAGCATAACATAACGAACTCATTTGTTAGATTCATTCCTAAAAAAGCATCGTCAACATATCTTCGTCTTTTTATACTTCCGTATTGTAGTGTAAACTGTGTAAAATAATTGAGGACTCTGCAATAATGTATTTCTGGGATGCAACAATATTCCCTGGCCCAATTCGTTAGAACTCTGAACGATTAAATGTGAATTTCACGCAATGACTATCAATGCTTTCATGCTTTCGAAAGGCAGGCATCGAAACCAATCATTACAGCATAAAACTTTAACGCTTGTATCCCTTATGTGAAATTTAGCTTACCGCTCTATTTCCAATAACTAGGAAGTACATAACTATGAAACTATTACTGAAAATATTTTCTCCAAATTTCCTATGTACTTTATTTCATAAATACTGAAAAATTTTCATTTATTATATATACAGTACACACAATTAATATTGCAGTATTTAAAATGTTTATCACAAGGTTTAAATATAACTACTTACTAAAATAAATAACAAAAGATTTTAGAAAATTAATTAATTTATTAAATGATTCTGATCTTTTCTACCCAATTAATGAATTTCATCAAAATAAATGAATTTTTATAATATTCATCCGTAATTGACTTCAAAATATTAAAAAATTTAATTCACAGATAAATATGAAATTATTGGTAGAAATAATTCCACTAATTAATGACAAAAGTTATTCAGAAATTTTTTGAACAATATTAGATAATTATTACTTTTAGATTATTTATATTATACATTCCCTTCTTTAATTATAACTGCTAGTTATTCTGTAAACCAATTATTTTCATTTTTTTGGAAATAATTGTATATATTTCTCATTAAATCAATTAAGGCTTTTTATTATTTTATTCTAATTTCTTACAAACTTTTAAAATTTTTAAAATTTCTAAAGCAAAATAAGTTTTGTAATAAAATTTTTATCAATAAAAATTCAATAATCTATTAAAATAATTTATTGTTTTTAATTCTTCAATTTTTTTAAAATTTAATTACGTTCATTACATTTAAAAATATATTTATTATATTATATTAATATTTTACTACTCAAAGTATTTAAAAAATTTTTTCCGGATAAAAATACAAGTAACATAATATTCTACATGGTTTTTATCTAATCCCTAATTTTAAATAAGGTTTTGATACCCCATGAATTTGTTACTCATAAATCATGTTTTATCTTTAGGTTCGTTAGAAAATAAATAATATGTCATAAAAAAAGTTATATTAAATTTCTTAACACATTAAATGTATTTTTAGATTTAATAGAGATATTAACTGTATTAGTTATTAGAGTTATTTTTAATTACTAATATATAGTCTATAAAAATACTAAAATATTTTAACTTACAATCATCATATAATTTTACTCAATGTATAATTATAAACTGATTTTAAAAATTCTAATTTTACGTAAATAGATAGACTCAGAAAGTTTGTAAATTTTTCAGAATATAGCATTTAAATATTAACACAATTACGAAGTTCTTAGAATTATATTGTATCATATGTATTATATATATATATATATATATATATATCTGATTTAGGTGTACATGAGCAATTGACAATAATGCAATTCGTTCTCTATATCAGTTTGAAAGTTTCCTCGTTTGTCTACATTTTCACTTTGACCTGTGCATAAAAATAACTTGATAAGCTCACATGGCTGAAAGAGAAAATAAGTGCAATATCCGATATCTCATTACTTGATACTCAGCAGGTGTGAAAGTGTGAGCAAAAGTCCTAATAATGATGAAAATTTAATTCTGCTTCACGTATAGGTTTTAATAGTTTTATATACATACATAGTCATACATAAGTATACGAAGGAAGTAGACTATTTATATTAGACTATTAATTTAATTAATTAATTATTAATTTGCTCTTGTGAGACTCACTAACATTCATCATGACCCCCACCCATTCGTATTTATCACCCGGACCACCCACGTGAACTAGCTTCGAATTAGATGTGCTCTCTTACACACTTGGGATTCTGATACATAGTAAACCAAAACCGGTGCAAAAGCATTTGCTTGCTATTGGTAATCACTATCTATTTCACTTACTCACTCATTATTCCACTTGCTTGTTTACTCACTCATTCGATTTTGCATTCCAGTTCACCAGTCATTCCAGTACTTCTATTAAACTGAACGTCAATGCAATTATATGTATATAATATATATATATATATATATTTGTGGGTGTGTTTTTGTGTGTGTGTGTGTGTTTGTGTGTGTGTGATATGTACATCTATACATACTTGTATACTCGTGCCTTTACCTTTCACTACGTTTCTATTTAAACACTATTTATATTTATATTTAAATTTACAACTCCTTCATAATCAAAATTTTTAAATCAGAAAATAAATAAGAAAATAAAATTTTAACATAACTCTAAGCCATTTCGAAAATTTATTTTTCAATTTTAGAGTTCTAAATCACAATATTACATTCAAAGAGTACATGCATACAACAAATAAATACAATAAATGTATACAAGCTATTAAAAAAAGTCAATTGTATCAATAGGGACACTTGGTTCACTTAGGAATAGTGAACAATACGACATTTAACATTAACATTTATATTAGTTCAGGATTATGTTTCAAGTACGTGCTTAGAAAATAAAATGGATTTTACTCTGACACGACTGCGCATCTGTCTTTATCTTCTATGGTTAAAGATGAAGTGACAAGGTGTGAATCGAATACACATGTTTATACATACATGTATTAATACATACACACATACATATATACACATATATATCATATCACATGTAAACTAAATTCGACTTACGCCCATATCGAATGGAAAAAAGTAGACAGATGCGTAAGGTTAACTAAATAATAAAAGGTGAATAAAAGGCGAAGATGAAGTGATTCAATTTTTTTGAAATATCATGTTTCCAAACTTAAATTTAATAAATTTTAATAAATAATTAATACAAAATGCAGATATGGAAAGAAAAAAACTAACGGAAAATGTTTAAAAAATAAAAGAGGTGTCAGAGCAAACGATGAAGGTCGAGAGAAAACAGAATAAGGATGCTACTACTTGAAGTAAATCTAGAAGGATTTCGACTTGAATGCGTATATTGGTTTAATCATTTGGTCTTCAAGCTAACTTTCTCTCTTTTTTTAAAGTCTTTTGAGAGATAAAAGGTACTAAAGTTCGAAGTACAAAGTTTCACCCGTTGTCCCGAGACGCGATACTGAGTTATTGCTAGGCGCAATTTTCCTCTAGTTCTTTCACAACTATCTCATGTACAAAGAATTTTATTTTGAGTAGAAACTGTTATCTTCTTAATAGAAAAAGTTTTCTTAAAGAAAAAGAACTCCTGTATTATTTTTAAATTTTAATTTTTAATTGACCTATTAATTGATTATTCTTACATTAAAATTACGGTAAATGTAACTGTCGCTTCACAAGGAAAATAATCAAGTATATCAATTTTCGTGCACACATCATTATTTGAAAAATTAAATTTTCAGTTCTTACAGAAACATCCAAAAATTAAATTTTGATTTATCAATACAACCTCAAAAATATTAAAAAAATTTTTTAAGGGCCCAAAATTCACAGAAGCTTTTGACCATTCAGGTTTGGCGGCAGAGGTAATTGAGACTTGCAAGCACACACTATCATTATTCGTACAGGCTAACATTAAATCTAAGGTAAATTGGAAATTTATAAGTTTCTGAAAACACAGCGTTCTTAACTATAAAAAATTAAAATTGATGAAAGTTATAATCAGAATTTCATCGTATTTATTAATTTATAACAAAACATAAAAATTTAATACTCAATAGTATAATATAAATATTTAAATCTTCGAATCTTTTAAAATGCCTTTTACTTCGATTCTGAAAAATTATATTTCAATTAATCAAAAGTATACGTATAGAAGTTATCTCCATTAAATTTACAATTAATAGTACTATATGTTTATATTTCAAGATAAAAAAATTCTAATAATTAATAAAAAAAAAAATAATAATAAAAAAAAAAGTTTTTTTATTATTTTATTTCAAATATCATTTATTATTATTACAATTGAAATTTTAAATATTTTTTTCTCATATAAATAAATTGTAATAAACTTGCTATTATTTATATTATTCAATTTAATAGTATATAAATAGATATGTAGAGCCATTAAACATATAAAAAATATGTAAAAAAAGAGCTTAAAGTCTAAAAAAATGAACATATAAAAATTTCTTATGTTAATATTAAATATTTTTTTATAATATTACTTATTTTTTAAAAAAATATATTTTGTTAAAGAATAACTAAGATTTACAATTAAAAAAAAACATTCATAAATAGAAATATAGTTTCTGAGCAAATTTTTTGTAAAATTTTCGTATACTTCCGAAGAATATTAAATTTGCGTCAATATATTTCATTAATACATGCAATCTTCATTATATAAAAATAAGCACATATTTACTCGAATGTTTCTGTTAAAAAAGTTATAAGTAAATAATTTTTTCTTATATATCGATATAATCGTCATATTTTAATAGAGATTGAGTTGTATTATTATTAAATCAAATAATTTTTGGTCCTTTCTATTTAATACTATATTGTTAAGATAGAAGTAATTTGTTTAATGAAACCTAATTTAGAACAGCTTTTTTATATTGAACCGCTGGCGGTAAGATCAATAATTATAAAAAAAAAACAAATGACAAAATCTAAAGCAATGAAAAATTGAGTAAAATCATGCTATTTATAGTCATTAATGCCATTTGTTAAAAATCATATCCTTCTTTTCCGTACTTTTCAACGTTAAGTGTTTTAATCTAAGCTGCAATTACATATAAAAAACCACTAATAGGTGATATTTTTTATTATTCAAATTGATTAAAACTATTCGGATTTTCGATACTTATCTTATTTCTTGCAATTGTGTTTTTAAATCAAATTAATAATTACCTTTATGATAATATCGTAAAAAATTTTACTTTTGCAAATATTAGTATGAATTTATATTTTTATTATTTAATTTTATCTATATATATATATATATATTTGTATTTAAAATGTTATATTTTACACTTAATATTTCAAGTATCTCAAATTATCTCGAAATCATTGAATATCTTTTAATAAATCAAATCAGTTAAAATGCCTTCTTTATAAAAATTATTATAAATTATTTTCATAAAGTTACACAAATATATATTCTTAATTTTTTAAGCCAAAAATATTTTATTTTTCTGATTAGTTAATAATATTATGAACAAATAGCTACTTATATAATTTATAAATTAATTTAAAAAATTATGTATTTTAAAATTATATCTTTAACCAAGATAATTGTGACTTGCAGCCATGCATACTATTAAAGATAAACTAATGATTATATTTCCAAGATATAAATATAAAAACACAAATTTATTCGTAAATTAAATATAATTCAGCTAACTATTGATTTGTAGTAAATGTTCAATTATTTTGATATGAGGGAATTCAAGGCACGATTCTATTTAGACAAAAATTGTATTAATTTAAATTAGGCTATTTATAATCCAGATATATAAAGTATATTTAAAAAAATGAGTAATTGTATTATAAAAGACATTTAAAAATATTTCTTACATGTATACTTCATTTATTTAAAATTGCTATTTATTTAACAACATTATATTTTTTTATCATAAACTAATTTTCAATAATATTATTAATTAATATTGCTTATTAACAATAAATTTTAATTCATGTACTTAATTTATTAATTTTATTGTTTATTTACGATAACAAATTTCAATTATTATAGTACAATGATTTAAGAAAATTAAACATGATATTAATGAAATCAATAAAACTAAATAAAATTTAACAAAATAAAATAAAATTTGTTTTCTATTTATATTTGGATAAAATTGATATAGGTAAAAAATCGTCTATACTAATGCACTGTTATTGTTATATGTACGATAATGATAAACATATTTGCAATTTAATCATTGTTTATTTTTTATTTTCATAAATATATAAATTTTTTCTAATTAAACTATTTTCAACTGTAAATTTTTTTAATAAAAACATGAATTTCTGTACAGAACATAAAATATATGTATTAAGTAAGATATTTTGACAGTAATTAAATTTATTTTAAAAAATTTTGTATAGAATAATAATTTTTAAAGTAATAATTTTATGTACGTAAATTATCTAATAATTTTATTGAAAATACATTTCAAACGAATTTTTTTGAGTATTATCTTTAAATATATCTTATTTCTTACTTACACACATTCTGCACAAACATATAACGTAAAATTATTTATTAAACCAAGCTCATGAATTATAATAAAAATTTTTTTATAACATTTATTACAAATTTTTCTAATAAATTCTTGCATCAATCAGAAAACTTTTTGGGCGGATAAATTTAATATATTTGCACATTTTTTGTGACATACTTTCACCTATTATACTAATTTTTATCTTACATTGATATGAATTACATTGATGTAATATAGAAAGTTTGTTTGTTTGTTTTTATAATTCTTATGTAGACAATTTTGTAACGTCGTGTAATATCGTGTTATATTGACAATTGGATTTTATAAATATCATTACTTTTTTTATTTCTATAAATATACTGTTAAATAACTTCATAACATATTAAAAAAACTCAAACTGATATTATTTTAATAATTTTAAAGGGATAATACTATATATTGGCTATTTTTCTAATTGTTTTATTATTTTAGTAATGAATTTTTTAAATTTCTTAAATTAAGACATTTTAATAATTTAAAATAAAGAAAATTGAACGTAATTATTACTTATATACAATAATTTAGGAACAGCCATTAGGATGATAACAAATGAAAGCGAATTTTTTGTGTCGCTTTCTCGTTTGTAATCGATCATAGATAAATCGACTGTACTGTCACGTACTTTCTTCTTCATTTTCTCCTTTTATATAAAGACGACAGCGATTTTCACGGTCGATAAAATATGTCTGCTCTTTTCGAAAAGCTTCCTCATCGAGTACGAAGAACAAATGATCTGTGTCAGTCCAGAATGACGCGTTCGTTAAAAAAAATTTTTTCGAAAACTTTAGAGCTGATCGAAACAAGTTTGTAAAAAATTTTATTTTGTTTTTGATTAAAAAGTTACACGTAGATAAATGTAAAGCAAGCAATATATCTTAGTTTTAAAAAATAAGAATAAGAAAAATAAAAATTAATAAAAAAAAATTCATAAGCTAATGATAGTCTCATTATTTAAACGTACTTCGTATATTAGCAATTGTCATTTCTAATAATTGCTTAATATCAATAAACTAATATGCAAATATTGATGTCTTTTCAATATGAAAAAGAGTAAAAGAATAACGGAAGAAGTTAGAAGAACTAAAAATTTTTAATAAAATACTCCCTGAAAGAAACAGCATTTAAAGGAATCCCACTCTTCAATCAAAAGCATAAGTTTGATCATAGTTGAAATCTATAGATTACTAAAAGGAATCTGTGCGGTATATGGATAGCTATATTTTGGGTTAGAATATATGAAAAGCGTATAATAGTCGGAAAAAGTAGAAAAATCGAGAAAATGAGGTACAGAAAGTTTGTGGGAGAAAAGTGACTTTTTTCGATGCGGGTAATATTTTAGTGTTCCTTCGTTCCTTTATAGTTGCTACAGTCGATGGCTACAACGACACCGATGACGATAGCGACGATACGAACAAAAGTTTTCATCAAAACCGACCCTAAACTCATGCACTCTAGAAGACCGTGGAGACTTTAATGTCTTTTGAAAAATGCAAGTACAGGTTTGAGTAAGTAGAATTATACGCGAGGAAGTCAAAGACTCTTATTCGGTCTTATTGAAAGGGGGATCGCATCTAATAATATATAAAGGGTGTTTACGAATCTTATTTATACTTATTTTTCATTCTTCATTTCCCTCCCACGGCTCACTTCGTAACATTAATTCATGTTATTTAGCGTATTCTTACAATGACATTATATATTGCTACCTTCGAATTATCGATCTTAAAATTGAGTAACAACAAACGGATGATAAATGTTGGTGCATTAATACAAGAGAATTAATTTTTGTATTTGGAAGTAACTCGCGCACAGCCGTACGATCTCTTTCTATATTTCTTACTCTTTATTTTTCTCTTTCTATTTTCTACTTCTCACACTTTATTTCTCTTTTTCCAAAATATAGACGTAAGCGACGTGCTTTGGTAGTTAATGTCTCAGCGGGGTGGAGTAGCTCTGAGTTCTTTGGTTCAATTATTCTTTCCAACTAACTCTCCGAATTTATTATTGCTATCCATAAAGCTTGTAGTCAAGAGCACAGAGAAGCTAAAAGAATGAGTACCAGCGCATTTTGCGCAATGCTAATTAGTTCCACTTTTCATTACCTGTGAGAGTTCATAACCCAAGGTACAATTACGAGACACTGACACTACTTTATTGATGCCAGCCAGAAAGGAGTGAAAAAAGTGAGACTTCCTGTTACCCATTCCTTTCAATTACACAACGATCGCTTAATTGATTAATTCTATATTTAACGACCAGAAAACTTTAGCGAAAAAAGCCGACATTTCATATTGCCGTTCATTGAATTATAGTTGTAAGTGGAATTTCAGATAAATTTTCGAATTTTGTTCAAAATAATTTATATATCATGATATTCCATAATTTAAATCAGCAGTCAATTATAATTAGCATTAAGAATCAGTTGATGATAATTATGTATGTAAAGTATATAATATGGCATTTTTATTATAATTGAATTAAATTTAAAAAATTTCTTCTTAAAATTTATTGAATGCCTACTTGGTTGGGAAGTCGTTGGGAGAAACTACTTTTAAATGCATGTACATGTGAGAAACGAACTTCTCAGCGTCTATATATCGGTTTGCACCCGTATAGAAATAAGCTCGTTTTAAAAGCACCTGAAGTGTAAAGTATGCACAAATAATCACACACGAAACTCTTTGCCTACAGCTCAGAGCCAATGCGCCAAAGAGGTATAATATAGAAGAGGAAACTGAGTTATGGAAGCAGTCCTCGACAAACTCTCCCAAAGTATCGAAAGAATTTGCAAGGGAGAAGTGTTATACGTATGCATCACTTTACACGTCCGATCGCGTATACATGTATAAATGCATATGCGCTATACGAGTTGGAGTTTTTAAAAGTTCTATGTACCATTCCAGAATATTTGTTGAAGATCCTTAGCGAGTGCTCTATATAGTTTTACGAAGGTAACCGATTGGCTCTTCAGGTTTTTCGATGGCGATTCTTTTCGACTTTTTCTAGAAGTGATAAGCTTAGGTGCACTTATAAATGCAATGCCAAACCCATGGTAGATACTTTACTTGATGCAAGATTGAAGTATAAACTTAATCGAAATGCGAAACCGTCATCGATAAACTATATTAATATAATGAAATCCACCTATATATTCATATGTAGCTAATACAATTATTTTTCATCAGAATTTTAATACTTATATAGAGAATTTTTAAACAATATATTTTTATTTTTTTTCTATTAATCAATTTTTATTCTCAATTAATTGCGTTATTAATTATTTTTACTAATAAAACACAAAAAATACGTATTTTCTATTAATTGTTATCAATGAAAATATATTAAAGTTTATTATTTATCAATAAATATAAAGTATTTTAAAATAAATTTCATGTTCAATCATTTTTCTAAAAAAATTTTAAATATTATTTTACATAAAAATGAAAGTGTTTTTAACACATCTTTTTTATTAAGCTTTCAAATTAAGAATATATAAAATATTTCAATCGAATATTTATAAAATTAAAAATTTTTACAATAAAATTTGATATTTTAAAGATGACTCTTGTTTACATCCAAAGATTTGATAGAGACTAATAATTTGACTAGACTCAACAAATTGAAAATAAAGTGTAATGTATAATATAAACATTGCGAAGATATAAGCTTTTTTGCACTTCAAGTACTGAATTGGTATGGATAATTATTGTTAACAATTTCACATTTATATATAAAAATCTGTTAATTAATTTCCATAATAAGTATAATATATTTTGTAACGAATGTACTTGAATATTCATTATTTTTAGACAGCCCTTGCAGCTTATAATATAAATTACGCAAGTTTAACAAATAAAGTTTCATGTTCATTTCATGTTTATTTCACTACATGTATGCACTAATTTTAAAAAATTAGTATTTAATTTTTAAGTAATAAATATTTTACAAAATTGTAATTACCTGTATGAAGAAATGATGAATTTTTTTATTTACGATACTTTTTTTGTTGGGTAATATAAATTAAAATTAGATTTTAATAATATTGTTATCAATTTTTTTTTTTATAAAAGAAAAACTTTGCTTTACTACTGCAAAATGAAAGTGCTTATAATTATTAAATTCACAGTGTGCAAGACTATGTGTTAACGGAAAATCAAACGAAGGTTTTGCTTCGGTTGCAAGGATAGGTTTTGAAAATTACTGGAAAAGATGTAATTAGGGCTTTGGAACTTAAAAATCTTGTATTTTGGAAGATACACGCTTCTGTGCGAGTTGACGTTAGTGACTGGCGATAATTTTGTACGAGTGAAGTGGATGATGACCACGATGACCACGTGAACCGTTTCACATAAAACACCTCTAGTGAGTCTCGGTTTTTTTGTATTGTGAAAAGGAGTTAGAACTTATGTGCAGGCGTGATACCCTGCGGGAATAAGACTAGTCTACATCCCTGGAGGTCGTCCTATACTTATAGCACCAAAAATGTGCGATATCATTCATGTTTTAACGGCTTGCATGCCGATACCGAAAAATTAGAGAATCTCAGACTAAGATGATCTTCTAGTAGATTCTTATTCGAATCCAGCAACCAGAAGACTTATCGAATTATCATAGATTATCAAAGCTCTTGAGGAGATTTGCTAATCATGTAACAAAAATCGCGATGAACTGAAATTTCGTATTAAACTAAACAGCGAAGTTAGCTTTCCGTCCTCTCATATTTCATATATATACTAAATATGTATTTTAATGAAAAGATATAGAAAATCTGTCAATATGTGTCTGGATTAAAAGAGTGAGTTTAATATACATCAATTAAATATAGATATTAAAAGAAATATAACTTAATAGTCAGTTTAAAGTTCTAGTAAGATCAATTACAATTACAAATATGTTGAAAAGAAGATTGAAAATAAAAATATGGAAATCGAGAAATAATTAAAAGTAAATTAGATTTATTCTTAATCTTATTATATTTTGTTATTATATTACAGAACCTATAAATATTATAAGTTTTAAAATTAACCGTATTTTCCGTATTTTATATATCGTAACATTTTATTTTATTTTAAATATAAGTTTAATATAAAATCTTTAATAAGAAAAAAATTCTATATTTCTATCAACAATATATAACATATATAACAATATATATAAACATATATTATCAACAGTAAAAATCAGTAAAAAGCAGTAAATATTGTTCATTATCATTATTATTGCATCTAGTTTTTATAATTCAAAAATTAAATAAAAAGAGTAATTGTTGATTTAAAACATAACTGTATATGTACCATAGTTGAAAAGACCGGACTTAATTTAAAAAATACAGGAGACATGAAAAAGTAAAGAATCATTGAGTGACCAATGACGAACTTTTTTGATCCATGTTCTCTCTGTTTTCGGCAGAAATGTGGTACTATATGGTTGCAAGGCGGTGAAACTTTTGATATTTGAGGAGAATTCGGTCAGGTCGTGTTAGTCGCGAGCTGAGGACAAGACCCTCGGGGGGTAAAGTACTTGGTGTCGAATGTCACTCTCTAGAGAACATTTAAGTCATTATGTATTCACACCTCGAGCTACACGTGATTTATATACATCTTCTATAAGCCAAAATTTTTAATACCTTGAGTGAGCATAATGTTGACTATCTAGTACAACTTTGGTTTTGATCAATAAGATTTTTACATACATATTCAATATTCAGAGCATAGTCAAATTTCTTCTCATGAGATCTTTAAAATATTATATAATTAATAAACAACCATTGCATTGAATTTAAACATAAAATTAACAAATCAATTTTATTATTTGCTGCAACATATATATAATTTCAAATTTGTTGAAAATATGAATTAAGGCACTCTATCATTTTGGAATCATAAGTTATTCATTCCTAGAAAACTACTATTAATGACATAATTAAAATGATTATATAACCAATTATATGCGATGTTTATTGAAATACATAGATACTTTTTTATTACTACACCATATATACACATATATATATTGAATAAGTATGTTGAAAGATATTTTCATAAACAATAATCTACAAACATTAATAAATATACACATAAATTTTGTGTTAACTTCAAAACTCCTGGTTTTAAACTTAAAATTAATTGATATTTTATAAAAATAAAAATCTTTTTATAATATAAAAACAATAATTACATGTTTTGTACAATGATACATCGAATGCTAACGCATTCTTCAGTGCTAAATATTTGATGAATAAAATGAATCCCGGGTTTAGTAGTTTGAAGTCCAACATTTAGTCGTCCAAAAAGAAGTTTTAAATGAATGACATTTAAAAATAAACGTACCGTCTACACAAAGCTTATTAAAAAATTAGGTATTTATCAGTTATTGTTGTTACTTTTTTGTGAAATGTGGTTAAATACCATAAATCTATCTGTTTAATTTTGTGCGAGGAATTTTTTTTTATTAAAATAATAGGTAAATTAATAATAAATCTGATGATATCCATAAAGTATTAAATATTGAACCCCGACGTTAACAATGTTTTCAAGTCGAATAGCCAATACGCTAACGCAAATTATTGGAGATGGAAGTATCGGATACGCAATACGGTGATTAAGTCAATATCTCTACGTATTTCAAAATTTTTAAGAATTTTAAGTAAAGGAAGTAATAATAAATAATTAATGACTGAATTAGATATAGAAAATTTTTTAATTTTTTATTCAAAGATAACGAGTAATTTTAAAATAGGTATAAAAGAAAAGAATTAAAATAAATAAATGTATTCATATATATTTGGTAAATTGAACTTATTGTTTTATAAGGAATACTATATTATTGTATGAAAAATAATGAAAGTCGTATTTTAAGTGTACGAAGTTATTTTGAAAATTAATTTATAAGCGCATTTACTTAATAAAAAACTGAATATTTACATTACTTATTTAGTTGCTTCATTCTTGAGACTATATTAGCAATAATAAAATTTTGAAAAACTTTCAAATTACTAGTAGTATTCCTATTACTAGTAGTATTTTGTTTCAGTAAAATTTATGTATACAAAAATTTAATTTAATGTTTCACGTTAGAATCAAGAATTGTTTGTAAGTTGTACATATAGTAGAATGTTTGATTTTCGTTAAATAGCCACTGTCAGTAATCTAATATTACTCAACTATATTAAAAGCGTAGAGCCGGTAAATATAAAGTGGTACACATAAAGTGCTAACGTTATTTTGATTTATAATTATGTGATATACTGTATTTACAGAATTTATTAAATATGTGGTATAGAAATATAAATTATTTTGGAAAATAGTTTCTATTTAGATAAAATTTAAGCATTTTCCAAATTCAATAAAATTGGTGAGAGTTTACGTGATAAATGAAATGAGGAAAAAGATTCTTTGAAATATAAAGTTAGTACAACAAAGGGGCTTACTTTTATATACATATGTAATACGAAAAAAATATGTTAGATATAGAAGGAGTGAGCTGAAATTGACGACGTCTGCAATTTCTCTGTTTTACCTATGAGAAGCCCCTAACGTCTGCCTATTTCCTTTTTCAGTGGATAAATAAAAGGGGTACAAAGGAACGGTCGTAATGCCAGCTTGAAATGAAGGAGAGGGCAAATTTTTGGGTTGAAAAAATATCTGCAATCGACATTTCTTTCGTGGATCTTGCAAAATGTACAGATATACAACTTCGTGTGCTCCTTTGTCTCGTTGACCGGAAATATTTCTTTCTCCTGGCACGTATGCCTACTCTTTTCAAAGTCTTGTATAGATAACTTTCCTTTTTTTTTCTCTTTTTGTTTACATGAAATCTACAGTAAGATTCTCTTCTCGAATGGATAGAAGCAATAAAGATAAGGAAATAATAGATCTACAAGAATTTTTTAGCTAATCGTTTGATAGTATTTATTGTTCATAATGTATTATCCATTTGAAATTAACAATTTATTTCTTTTGTAAGATCTAACAATTTATAGCTATAAAAATACAAACAATTCAGTAAATTATAAGATTAATACAAATTTATGACAATTATTTTCATAAAGTTAAATTATTATCATTATTCCTATTTTAATTTCATAAATGCATATGTTATATTATGCAATTATGTAATTATGAATATAATAAATGCTTTTATAAATATAGAAAATTCAAGAATTTCAGTTTATCTTAACCTCTGTTTTAAAACATAATTAAATGATTTTATTTTAGATCAATTTTATCAAAATTCGGTAACAGATTGACTTTGAATTTCAAGAAAATAACATTTAAATATTGGAAGAAAGTATCCTTTACAGAAAACCTCTACAACTTTTCAACAATACATATTAATTAAATTCTAATTCTCCATATGTTTCATTAAATTAGAGGATTGAATTCTTTTTATAATATAAGTTTATCAGGAATATGTACTTATAGCGGATAAACCATGAAAATTATTTCACATGTATGCGTCTCTCAAAAATGAAAGGGACTTTTGCTATAACAGCCTGTCCTTGTTATATATCTCAAAGATATGAACCATTTATTTTGTTGGTATAAGCGTTTGAAAAAAAGAGAGAACAAGCATGAAACTAATAAATTTACATCTACCGACATAAGCACTAAAAGTATTTACATTTATTTATTCTTTTTGTTTTCATCTTAATGAAAAAGAAAAAAGTATCTTATTTTAATTAAACAAGAAAAATTTGTTGATATTCTCCTGTTATTTCTTGAGACATCTGTATGAATTGTAATATAAATAAAATTTATTGTTTGAATAAGATCATATGAACACATTTTTAAAACATATAAAATATCTTAAGAAATTTATAAACAATGTTTTAATAATATATATATATTTATTTATTAATCAAATTATGAATATTTTGAGATAAACTATTGCTTTGAAATTCAAATTTTTAATTTAAAGAATTTTATTATTAAAAAATGCACATTAAAAATCCAAAAAACAAAATTTAATAGTGATTTTATTTTTTATTAAAACTTTTCTCCAAAAAAATTTTATGTTAGGGAATATGTTATAATCAGCTACTAAAAAATCTTATACCATAAAAAGGTAGCTCACTGATATTAAAAATCACTGTTTTAACTTTTAAAAATAGCTTGCAGATAGGATTGCCTATAGAGCTTACTTCAATAAAGACAATATAAATCTGATAAAGAAATTTTTAAAAAGAGACAAATCGTGAAATTTAATTCCCAGATTTATATCGTACAACAATTATTTATGAATAAAATTTTATTGTGAAATAACTTTGTGTTTTTCTTTTTTAATCTAGATATAAATCTGTAATATTCTATCTAAGTGATCTTTGATGAAGTTTTGTAATAATAAGTTAATTATTCCATAAATACGAACTGTAAATATTAGGTAGTCCTGGCTGTTATTTCTTTCAACTCTCTAGTACTCTTATCTCTTTTTTATTTTATTATTATGTCTTTTTTCAACCTTCTTTGTCTTTTACCTTTTAAGTTTCTACATGAAATTTGATCAGCCTATTTCCCATATTATGCGGTATGTGGCCAACCGCATTACCTATTCTGTACTCTTGCCAAACGTAGAATTCCAAACAGACGACAAGTTGTAATAATAGGACAGGTATTGCACCAAGCTCGTATTTGAAATATCTTTTGAGCAATTCAACTGTTTTGTACTTTTCCATTTGTATTACCTCAAAAATATTTATATTCCTAGAAATCAAAACTAAGTAAAGAGGGACGAAGCAAAGAATGTAATATTTATACATATTTTTTAGTTATATTATAACGTTGATTTGATAATGCAATATTTATTTAGATTATAAATTATTCTTAAGGAAAACAGCTAAAGATAAATATAAAGAAGAAATCAGTAATCGAGATGAAAGCAGTTTTAATTTACAAGAGCTCATTTAAGATGTATAAGAAAAATAAAGAGAAAAATATCATGAATGCTCTTTGAATTGCTCCATGAATCGAAAACATCATACGTTTCAACGGTTTTCAAGATCATTAGTACATGAACGCCAATTCTAATTTTTCCTTTTCGTAAAAATATCAATCATTGCAAGAATTTAAAAAGGATGGCTCACAAAACAAAGAGGGATTATAGAAAAGCTATTGACCCTATCGCGGACGTACAAATGCTCCCCGTTCTTTTTGCCCTTTCCCCCACCTTCGGGATTTCGTTTGGCCTTCGCGGCACCAAATGCCAGGCTTCTTTTATTTCCTCCTTCTTCCAGCTTCCAATGGTCCCAGTACGCGGTTCATTGAGGTCGGCAGCGCCTCCGCAAGATTACCCAGCCGATATTTATGTGAAGATCTGTTATACGCTGAGCAAAACAGCAGCGCAGTTCGGACAGTGCTTTCCTTTTCTTCGCGCCTGCCACAGTCATCAGTGTTCCTTTGCTATCTTATCGCCTCCTTTAGCAGCCGTCGGCCATGGAATGCTCAGCCAAGAAAAGATTCTAAGACTCTTCGACGAACCTCCAGCAAATATTTAATAGCATGGATGGGTGTTTGTCCACAACGAAGTTAATAGCCATAAATACACACATATGTCTGAATTTTCGCAAACTTAATGCAATATTTGTTTATTTTAATGCTAATAAAAATCCGCTTTACTTGTAATGGTTGAATAGTAATAATTGTTTCTAATGGTTATGTAATAATATTGCAGAAAATTCATAGTAAATTGGATGCGAATGATTATGAATTATTAATTTTCGGTAAACATTTTATAATCATTAACATACAATGAAAACTGTTAACGACGACAAGTTGAATTTAATTTTTTTAAATTATTTTTTCTTTTATTTTAATACCATGCTATAAATAAATTTCCTTCTAAACATATTGCTCTCGATACAATTATTCATAAATTCTACGTATTCATGTAATCTTTATATTACTATAGTTTACCTACAATATACAACATGAATAAGATTGTTCCTAATTTAATGAATTGAAATGTACTTTATTGTTAATGTTGATCTAGTTTTAATGAAATATTATTTATGATACATTTTGAAATTGAAATTTTAAAAGTAAAAATTTTATTCCAAATTTCAATGAAAATCTTTACAGTTTTCCTAAAAATTGATAATGCTATTCATTTATATCTCAAATTTTTTATTAAAAATAATTAATAACATTATCTATAATTTAAAACAACTTGTAATCATTTTTAATACGGTATATAGAACTGTTTTTATATTAACATTCAAATGAAATCTTCTAATTTTTGAATCTGTGAGGAAAAAATTCAGTGAGAAATTTTAAAATATAGTATGAATATGTCAAGCATATTTAATTTTTTTTTCATAAAAAACTACATTATGAACTAGGCTTCTTTACTTACGTATTTATTTAACGATAAAAAGTCAAAGAAATATTCAAGTTATTTTATAATCATATTTTAATTAGCTTTTGTGAAATCGAAAACAAAATATTCTCAATATCATTAATTGTCAATTTCGAAATTTATTCGACCATGAACATATATGTAATAGAGTTAATAGCTTGAATATGTATTATTTTATAAGAGTTTAATTATTATAATTTTTCGATTATATTTAACCATATAATATTTGTTTAAAAATTAGATAATTTTGATTAAATTAGTTAAACTTTAGAAAGTCATAATTAGCTCGAATATTAGTATTTAATGAATATACCTCTTTCATAAGGCACTATTTACAGTATAATTAATAAAAAATTATGGATTGTGAACATATGGATGTTGAACACTACTTTGCTTATAAATGATATCACTGCACATATATACTTATACATATCTGCAATATAATAACAATCTGCTCTTCTCAATTTCGGACGTGATCCAATGACTTCTTACCTGACGACAATAAGCTTGAGAATTTAGTTAGTACCGTTTTCTAATATCCTTCGTCGTACTCAACCACGAGTATAGCTTTCTTCTCTTTTTCGTCTAGTTGTAGTTTTTTTGGGCAACCTTTCTATTCATTCTCATTTTCATCTTCTGATCAGATTTCATTCCGACATAAGTTTGTCGAGCAAAATCCTCCCCTTTTTTAACCTATTTCCGTCATTCTTTTTATGTCAGTCTCTCTCTCTCTCTCTATCTTCCTCTCTCTTTCTTTCTTCCTCTCTCTTTCTTTCTTCTTCTCTCTTTCTTTCTTACTCTCTCTTTCTTTCATTATTTCTCTCTTTCTTTCATTATTTCTTTCTTTCTTTCATTATTTCTCACTTTCTTTCATTATTTCTCACTTTCTTTTTCTTTCTCTCTCTCTCTTTCTCTATCTCTCTCTTTGTATTTTTCTCTATATTTATTTTTCACTGTATGTCTATCTTCTTTTTCTATATCTCGTTTTACAAGTGCACTGAGAAAGATGAAAAGCTGCGATCGGCTATGAGGTCCATTCGACGAATACAAAGGAGTCACTGCTTCCGAATAGCTTTTTCCAGAGTGATTTATGTGAGGAATTTTATTAATATGAATCTTTCCGTTTTGATATACTTCTAGTAGCTTCTATATTTTTATGCGATGATACCACAGTTGATCAGCTATTTATTCATGCCAACTGCGTTAAAATCGCTAATAAGTTTTTAGAGTGCTATGCCTTATTACTTGAATAAAGCTTTCATTTTGTAAGAAAAAAGGGATTGTAATAGGAAGAGGAAAATAAAAATTCAACGTACGTAATTGAGAATTATATTATAAAAAAAAGACTTTAAGCTCTCATAAGCCAAATTCATGAGATTATTGAGCGGCTTGTCGGATTTTCACATTCATTATATATGTCAAAACAAGCCATTACAGGGTAAAAACTTTTCCATCGCACACAATCAGCGCCAATCTATAGTACAATCTTCTTTTTAACAGACGTAGAATACAAATACTGCATCAAATAAACGCACAAAATATTTCTGCTCTTGCTTGTTCATTCTGTAACCATTGCTATATCTATGCTAATCAGTACCAAGCGTCGGTCGAATGCGTGCCATCACGTAGTATACAATGCGTGTGCTGAAAAATAAAAATTACAAATCCTTGAATAAATAGTTTAAAGAAATGATAGAAATATAAGAATTATAGTAAAATACAGAGAATTATAGTTATATGTACTATACGCATACATTATTATTAAAGATATCTAAACTTTGTTAAATTAAAACAATTATATTAATTTTTATAATCACATTATAAAAATAAAATTTTGTACATTATATAGAATTATTACATTAATACAAACATATTAATTTAAAAAAAGTTCTAAATACATTATTGAGGTTTTCTTAAATTATGTTTTATTAGAGAATAAAAGCCAAACGTATTTAACACGTATATTTAACGCTGATAATAATCATTGTTTTAAGATTAAAGGTATAATTTTATTAGTTGTCTTCTTCAATTTAATTAATAATTAAATCCTTTACGTAATCTATAAAAAAAGAAAATTTTTGGAGAAATTTATTATTTGTAAAGTAGCAAAGCGCCTTATAAAAAACATAAGCAATAATACTGAAAAATGTTGTCAGAGTTGTATCAAAATGAGTGGCAATCCAGTTATGTGCGAATATTTTATGAACTTTCAAGTTTACGATTTTTTCAAAAATAGAATCAAACTTCTCTACTTTCCTGCTAAAAATTTTCTATAAAATGCTTGTATTAATTAGAATTGAAATTGAATTCTGCATTATTTGACTTTTCAGATTCAATAAATAGCTGAACTGATAGAAACACAGAATCCTGAATATTAATTTGGTAAAGACTTTTTAATTGTAAAGTAATCTATGTACTATACATTGGATTAAGGGTAATATATTAATCAAAAACAATAATTTCTTACATTATATGTAAGATTACGTTTATTAAATCAAATACCAAAATTAAAGTTGTTTCAAAGTATTAACAGATTAGCAGTGGGCTATATAAACTTTAAAATTGTTTAAATAAAAATGAAAGCTTAATTAACTAAATAAACAAGTATTATTATTATAATAGTAGTATTTGATTTTTCGTACTTTCTACAGAAAGATTTAAAACTGTTTAATGATAAATTTCTTTTCAATCGCTAGTATGTCTAATCACTAATATATCTAATCACTAGTATGAATTAATCTTTTATAAACTAAACATGCACAAGAGACTGTAGAATTTCAAGTAAAATAATATTGAATTTCTCAATGTTTAATCATTATTAATAAGTGTTGTTTATTTTTATTAACAGTAACATTATTTCATATATATGAAATGAAATGAAATTTTGAAAAATTATTTACAATAAAATTTAATAAATTAGAATACATTTTTCTCATTTTAAAATACGGTAACAAAATTTTTTTTAAATGTAACTTTTATCTTCGGTTTTCAGTCTAAATTTCAATGCACGTTAAAAACAGTGAATTAATTATTTAATGAATTAATTATAAGTTAATCAAGTCATTATTCCTTTACTATAATTTAAAATATAGATAAAAATATATAAATATAAATAGATGCATCTAATAATATAAAAAAATATAAATAAAAAATTAAAGAATACCAATGAAACAAATAACTCAATCTCGGAAAAACAATTGAAGTTTTTTAATGTAAATATGTAAAAATCAGGTAAGATATGTGATAAATATTATTAAAAGACCTTTCATGAAATTCTTTTAATCTTAGTTCTATTTATTTATATGCATTTATAATTTATACATTTATTATTTATATTATATAAAATATTTTAAACTAAGTCGTGCAGATATGAAGAGTTATAATTAAAAAATAATATTATTATTTTAGTATTAAAAAATTGAAAACAATATTATTGAATATTCTAATTATCTCTAAATTAAGATGTACGAATTACTCAAAATTGTTTAAGTGGGTATGGAATAATCAATATTTGATATCATGAAATGCTTTATTTAACGAAAAAAAGAAATGAAGTTACACTAATTTGCTGTTAGGATTTTTAATTTTTGCATGTTAATACTGTTATTTTATTTTTACGTAATCAATCAAGAAGAAAATTAAAAATAGTTTTTTTGTAATCAACAAATGATGAATGCCAGTATAATTTATAAGTCAAAGGAACGAATAAATATTTTTTAACTCATGAGCAAATTAATGTTTGAAGACTGAAATTATTTTAAATATATTATAAAGTTTGCCGTGGAAGATATTTGTTGAAAAATAAAAATTTATTTTACCCTAACCAACTCCTTAGATATCTATTATTTCATGAATTGGTTTTATAGAACCTTTTGCTTATATCGTTAGATGACGTTTAATCATGTAAATAGTCAGTTATAATCAATTGAAATAAAAAAATTTTTGGCTGAAAAGTATAGTTTTATGAAAATGTAAGATAACAATGTTTTAAAAATAATAACATCTCAACTATTGCTCTCATAATTGTATTGGATTGTTTGAATGTAGCGTGAGAAACAAAAATGCGAAATTATAAGTGAAACTATAAAGTATAATGTAAACATTTAATTTGCTTCACTACTAATGTATATATTGTTATAAAATAAAAAATAGAATACTTGTAAATAAACTGTGAATTAATTTTATGGATTCACAAATAGTACAGTCAATATAAATTTAAATTTAGTTTTCAAATGTAATTCCTTTTTTCCTGCAAATTGCATAATCACACTATTGTAGGTGCTATTACTTACTAAAATTGATATAACTTTTTTATGCAAAAATTGTTTTGTCGGATATACATCAAATCCCGGAGAAATTGGAAAAAAGTCTTGTATTGATATTCTCTAAACATATGAACAATTGATAAACAGTTAACCGAATCTCTGGTTTTCTTAACTCTTTCTCATTTATCCTCTTTTAAATGTGGTTTGGTTTTATGTAATCAGTTTTCAATAAATAGAGGACGAAGTATAAAATATAAGAGTATGTGGAGAGAACCATATGATG
This sequence comes from Kradibia gibbosae, assembly GCA_018907135.1. Lineage (NCBI taxonomy): Eukaryota > Metazoa > Arthropoda > Insecta > Hymenoptera > Agaonidae > Kradibia > Kradibia gibbosae. The sequence goes on from JACCHX010000001.1 coordinate 44,097,351, forward strand.
CGATAGTACAATAGAACCGTAGGATCAAAGTTGTTGCTTCTATTTACACCTATGTGGGAAAAGAACGAATATAACTTATGCCGGTGTGTTCGCAAGCACTTATTTTATGCCGGTTAGTTGCTTTTCTTTCCTGCAGCCCATTTTCTAGCGCGCGTTTTCCTGTGTCCAGAATATACCTGCTATTTTCATTTTCTTTCTTTTTCTTCAATATCTCACTAATCTACTTTCTCTCTCTCTCTCTCTCTCTCTCTTACTCTTCCCTCTCACTCTCTCTCTCTCTTACTCTTTCTCTCTCACTCTCTCTCTCTCTCTCTTACTCTTTCTCTCTCACTCTCTCTCTCTCTCTCTTACTCTTTCTCTCTCACTCTCTCTCTCTCTTTTACGGTATATTGCTCTATACTTCTCTTCTGCTATATTTCTCCTCTTTATGTCGTTACGTTTTCTGCTCGTATACGCTTCTTGTGAACAAAAAGTCTAAATGCTTGCAAGCGCAGAGAAGAAATACGATAATTTAGCTCGAGAGCTGGTAGTATCCAGCATACAGCCTCACCTGGCACATGAATTTCTTTGCCAACGAGTTTGTCAAGCGATATTCGCCTGCTTCTCCCTCTCTATGCTTCTTTTAGTTTCTTCTATAAATATAAGTACGTGATGGGCACCATGGGTCGCTTTTTAAAACCTTAAACAAGCTGATCAATTTATTTTCTCCTACTTTATATATGTTATTTCCCTGTCATTCTTCTTTTTTATATGCTCCATTTACAAATAAAGCAAATAAAGCAAATAAATAATAATTAAATACGAAGTAAATATATATATATATACATAAATTTTCTTTTAACTTTTCAATTATTCAAAAAATTATTACTGATGCTTTTTTGTTATAAAGGTCGCAGTAATACATCAATTTAAATCTTAAAAATGTATTTTAATAATTTTATCACTTAACACGAATTCTAATTTTTATAATCATCTATTGCATTCAAATATTTTTCAATTTTTTCTTTCAAGTTTTTATTAGATTAAAACGAAATACTGAAATTTCATAAAATAAAAACAAAGAACAAATCAATGAAAAATTATTAATTATTAATCACAAAATTAAATCGTAAATAAAAAAGTAACCATTTTTTAATAGAATAAAGTAAAATTCAACAATGGCATTATATTTTGAAAGACTATATGACAATATAGTATTATTTATATAAAAAATAGAAACCATAACTCTTAATTACAGTTCGAGTCCTGAAAGTATTAAAATAATAGATGTATGATAATAAGAATGATAATTTAGTAACTACAAGTACTCCTGTAGTATGCTAATTATTCCAAATATCTTGTTCTGTTAATTAGAGATTCTATTGCACTCTTAAAACTCTAACAATAGTAATTTATAAATTTAAAATTTATATAAGATTAAACGCCGTCAAAATACTTTAAAATGATTATTTTTTTAATAATAAATGGAATTTTTATACAAGTGAATTTGATATTTAAAATTTGGTACTGTTATACAAACTATTAAATAATTTAAGACCTTCATGAATAAACATATTTCATTGGCATTACATATTTATATACTACTTATTTTTGATAACGTTAATTGGATAAAAAAATCTGTACATTTTTTTTTAAAGAGTGTAAATCCAATTTGTTAAAAAATCCATATAACATTACATTGATATGATATTATATTATATTGGTGAATTAGTATTTGTAAATTTTTCATTCAAATATTTAATACTTAACACAAAAATTAAACTTCTTATAAAAATAAAAACATTTTAATGTATTTTATTTATAATAAAATACTTAGGAATGACTAAATATATATACATAATTTACAATATTTTTTCTTTAAAAAATTTTTAGTTTGTTTTATGCTTATCTTTGATACAGTTTACAACTTAATTTGCACTTATTAAAAAATTGTATAAATATATCAAAATTTTCTTTCATAATACATTTGAATGTATTACAAAAAAAAAATTTTATTTCGTATTTTTTTAATTTAATTGATAAGTAGTTATAATTATAAATTAATATAATTACTTTGTTAATATCTCAAGCATTATTAAATAAAAATATTGTATTAATAAAATATAAATAAATCAAATGATTAATAGTAGAGGATACTTCAAATACAATTCTCAATCATTCAAATAATACATATATTTATAATGATGTATAAAACATGATGCAGTGTGTTAACATGCGTAACTGTATAATTATAGTAATATAATTATAGTAATATAAAATTATGGTAATTAAAAAAAATTTTTTTAATTTGATCGAAATAAGAATAATTTAATATTTTAAAATTATTGTATAAATAATTAAATTATTGGATACTTTTAAACATTTGATTATTATCATATACGTATTAAATTGCAATTAAAAAATGTTTTAGAAAAGAAATTATAATTTTTTAACTTCTTTGCCTGGGTATAATATTTTTTTTTTTTAATCTGATGGTATATTCAGACTAATTTCAATATGTTTCTCTTCTAGTTCTGTTTGTTCAAGTATTATATTAAATATTGACATCTTTAAGCCACAATAAACTATACTTACTTAGTTCCATTAATTGGGAACCTGGTAAATATAGAGCATGAGTTCAACCAAATAACATGTTTAAACTCACAAGGCTAGGCAATATTATGCCTAAACCGCATTTAAAGATCCATCATATATATAAACTTGCAAGGAGTGTATTATATTCACCTAAAATAAATTACCTAGACTAAAAAAATTACTAGCTAAATTAGCGGAATTAAATGTACTTTAATAATAAATATATGGTCTCAAACATAATTAACAAATGCATATTGTATAACATCATTTAAAATTATAACAGTTTTATTTGAAATATAACATTGTAGTTGTTATAAAATTATCTAAGGGTACTTTTGCTGACACTATTTACCTGAATGCACTTGAATAAGTATCAATGGATATTTTTGATTAACATTAGATTGTATATTACCGTCAACAATTTATAACAAATATCTGAAATTAAATATTAAATACGATCAGAATTATTTTACTTTAATATACTGTATTTTTAATCATGAATTTGTTTATCTTGCATATTTATTTATTTCAATTAAACGTTAAATTTTTAATATAATGGTATAACATAAATTACAGGTACATTATTTGTTAGAAAGATTTATGAGCAATATGCATTAAAAATACAAATTATAAGAAAAATATAAAATTTTTTAAAATCTATCTTTCTCTTATGGTCCTTATATATATATTTTAATGCTAAAAAATATTTTCATGTGATATTATCCAATGATGTCCACAGATTGACGCATTTATTGTAAATATATAGAGAACTACAGAAATGGCAAAGGTAAAAATGATTTGTTATAGGGGTTAATAGTATTTGAAAAGATTGTAAAAAATAATAAAGAAATCAAGTAGGAATTCCCTTATTTCATTATCGTCTTTTAACTTTCGACTATAGTTCTGACTTCGTCTTTATTCGTATTTTTCCTTGTACATATATAAGCACTTTTTTGTAGAATGTTAGCTTCGGGGGTCACAACAGAGGAGCAGCGAATGACCCAGAGCATGGAAGACTATTTTATATATCCACGTGACCGGGAATGCGGACAAACGACCGACGCAGGCGAATAGCGGAAAACTGACCGAGGTAAAGGCGGCGGTATCGGTTGTGTTGGTGGGTTGGGAGAAGGGAAGAGGTTAGTAACAACTGATGTCTTCGCGATATTTCAGCAGGCGGAGACCCTCTTTCGCTGCTTCCGGGATCTAGAAATCAGGGGGTGAAAGGCGCCGCATGGACGAAAGAAACGGAAAGGAAGTGAAGGAGCAATGAAAAATAAGACAAATAAATACCTCCTATTTATTTTTCGTACTCTGCTTCAATACTGTGTTTTGCTAGTTTCCTTCTTAACATATGAATATATTCTTTCACAAGTACGGGGCTTTGGCTATGTAGTAGTTGTGAAAAACCTAATAATAAGGAATCAGGGAAGAATCTATGTAAATCAGTGTTACACGATTTACAGTTTCACTCTCTCTCTCTCTCTCATTTTTTTGTGATATAACAAATATTTAACGTTTTTTCTTATTTGTCTTTTTTAACTTAAAATATTTCTGTAACGTAATACTGTATGATATGTTGAATTACAGAAACATTATGTATCATAAGAAAGTAATGATATTAAAACAATAAACGAAAGAAGATTTTGATAAAAAATGCATTACTACATAACTATTACAACACTATATATTACCTTAAAATTAGGCGAGCTGCTTAATTTAATTAATCACTTATTATATAAGTGATAAAATGAGTAAATACTTCTTTAATAATTATTAATTTAGATATGAAAAGGAGAAATGAAAGTATTGAATTGTTTAAATTTTTTTTTACAAATAAAGAATATGGTTATCGAATTAACATTAACCAATCACTTATTCAAAATAAACAAATTGCAATAAGAATAATTCGAAATTTTTGTTCAACGTCGAAAACTTAATATATTGTTTTTGGCCAATATAAATGTAACCGTATATATTTCTGTATGGTAATATCCTCTCAGTATCCGTAATTTAAAAAAAATATTTTTTTAAACCTTCTTTGTCACGAAACGGCATTCTATGATGATTTATTATCTTTACATCCACTGTTGCCCTTTACTCGTACTTGGACTTCCTTTTTTATGTTAAATATGATTCTCAAATACTTCTCAGATTGATAATACAATTAATAACAAAAATATTGTAAGATAGAACATAATTTAACTTCAGAATGTAATGAGAGTTTCACTTTATATACATGTGAAATAATTTAAGCAATGAATTACTAAAACATTGTAGTTATATTACTTTTCTGGGTAAGTGTCATTAATAAATGTATTATTAATTCAAAGAGTTTTATTTTAAGTAAACGATACAAAGATAGTAGAGATTTATAAAGACACGATTTTTTTATTAAAAAAAAAAATAAAGGTAGCAATGAAAATTTTATATGTATTTAAAAATGCGGAAAAAAAGGAAAATGAACTCTAATATTAAAAAAAATTCTTTTTGATGGAAATTAAATTTTAATATAATCAATTGCACACATTTCTACGTTGCCAAAAACTTTGTTTTATATAAAAATGGTTACTAATACATGAATTAGATTACTTAAATTTACTGAATCTTTCTTTTCCAGATAACAAAATTTAATTAATTACAAATATAAATTGCCATTAAAGATTTAATATTAATATTTTAACTAATATTATCGAAATCAATTAGTTATATTTATATATAATATTAATAATAATAACTCAAGAAAATTATATTCTTTCAAAGTATTGATTATATTCATAAATTTTTTATCATAAAAGTCTAGATTAATGAAAATATTTTACTTATATATGATAAACCAAATCCACGTATTATTAGGACGCTATAAAAAGTACGTCGATAAAAAGTATTGTAGATTCCATGCAAGCTTCGCATAATATCAGCGTATTCAAAATAAAACTTTGATTCAATATAATATTACGAATTCTAGTAATGTGTTTTCTTCTGTGCAAGTATGACGAAAATATAAACGTACTTGGATATCGTACTTGTATTTATTAAGGAAGGGAAAGTAATTTTGATTGCTCTAGTTTTGATCCAATAAATTATATACAATAATAGCAAATATATACTCTGTAATGAGAAGATTGCAAGAAGAGAACATCATAGGCTGATTTACACAACAATGATAAGACTTCGTCAAGTTGATATACTTAAATAATAACTGCTTCATTATTTAGTACATGTTGATGAGGCCTTTGAATTGGTTAGTATTTTAGCCTGATTTGGTGTAAGGATATTTGGTATATAAGGATTTCATTTGCTATGATATTCAAAGCCATTAAGTTTTAAAATTATTTTTAATCGTCATTGCTCATAAACTTATGATTAAAATGATATAAGTCTCACAAATAATTGATATTAAATGGCTTTGCCATGATTCGCATGATAACACAATAAAGAATATATTTGCATCACATTTGCGTTGCAGTGATCGAAAAAACGTCTATTTGAGCTCGTTAATTAAGGTGTCCGAGTGCGATAATTGTATTTATCTTTATAATTACCACAGTATAGGGACATCGGTAAACGTGATATTCGATTATTGAAATTACTAAGAGGTGTGGGTCCTCGCGTTTAGTTAGTACTTCGTTTAAGAAACTCGTCCCGGTGCAGAATGACAGCCATCGCTCACGTCTTCGTCCAGAAGCGCTGGATTCCTCCGGGTGTCTCTGCCAGGGAGCCCATTCTTCTTGCTGCTGGGGTGAGGCGTCACGGCGGCGAAGGCACAATCCGTCCAGGGTGGGGGGTATAACCGGCGTGGGCATGCGCGCGCCCCCGCAGCGCTCCAGCACTCTGGGATTTCGGTGGTTCGCGCGCGCGGCGACGCTCAGTCTCGCCCGTCACAGCCCGCTGCAGATATACGTGCAATTACTTTGTCAACAGTGCTCAAAATCTTGACGTGCCGAGAGCGAAAATTCTACATACCTTCCCCCTCTCTCTCTCTCTCTCTCTCTCTCTCACTCACTCTCTCTCTCACTCTCTCCCTCTCTCCACTCTTTCTGTATTTTTCTTCCTATTGCCATATCTCTCTATTTCAATATTTATCAGCCCTTATTCTCCTTGCGCTCAGTTCGATCACTGTATTTCACTTCTTAATTGTTAATCTTCGGAACAATCAAGGTTGACAAAGAGTGGTCTCTGAAAGAGCAGAGGCATTCGAAAGTGCGCGCAACAATCATCTTCGTGGACTTTGCAAGCAGATGATAGACTCATCAATGCTTCTAATGTTGTTGCCGGAGTCTCGATCGCTACCAATTCAATTCCAAGTAATGACTGGCCGATAGAAATGTCAATTCACCGGAGTTTCTCGCACACGAACACTTTACAGTTACTGTTTCTTCGTAACGAGTTAACGTTGCCGTGCATCTTTGCGCCTACGTAAAATACGAGGGAAGATCAGTCCAGGGATAAAAAGACAAAGAAAAAATATATGGCCTCGTCTCAACTCTTAAAAATGTCTTGCCACGTGTGGCTGAGTTTAACTGTAATCACCCTGCTGATAACGCGTAAGTGTTTTCTATATTTTTTTTATACTTTCTATTTTGGCACTCTACTTTAGACCTCTATCTTCAAGGATTATACTAATGGCTCGTGTACAATTTTAAATACTTCTATAAATCTGATTTATACCTTAGTGGAAAAGAACTTCTAATGATTATACGTAAGGGCCTGTCTCTAGAGATATAATATATAGTTATTGTTACCTAAAAATTATTATTTTAATAAAGGTAATATGAATTTTCCAAATGTTAATTTTTGTTTTTTTTTTTTTAAATAGTTATTTATTAATTTGAAAAAAGCTCAGTAATGAGTAGAAAATATTAATTGCCGGTAGCAATGATCGAATATTTTCGCGAAAATATATTTATTCTATTTGGACGAAAAAATAAATAAAAATAACATATATATGTTAATTACCATTAATAGATGTTTTAAATTAAGGCGTAAACTTTACATAAGTTTTATTCATAAACAACAAGTTTTCAAACCCAAATTTGAACGAAAAATCTTATTTTGTTTTTAGCGTAGTTTTCATAACAGTGAATTATATATTTGTTTTTAAAATAAATGTGATTGTTTAATTTGTCCTCGATTTCTCAATTATTTTATAAAAAAAGTAATTAACTTTTAATAAAATAATAGATTTTATGTAGAACTTTTATAAAAAAAAAACTAAATGCATTTTCTTAATTCATATTTTAAATCATTCATTTATTTAAAAATATTTTTTGGCAACTAAAATTTTTCATGAATTAATAATATCTACTGTTGTAATCAGTTATGACAGATAAAAACAAAAAATAGTTTAATGTAAATTAAACTATTGGCGAGGCGAAAAATTCAATGTGTATATTTTAAATCTTTTTGATGTTCCCTCAGTAGTGAATGACTAATGGAGATGCCTTGATATTTGTTCGTTATAGTGACATACAATTCCAATATAAAGGCAGCTCTGTAAATTTGAGAATTTTCGTAAACATAATAATGGTTCTAGCAAAATATAAAAAGAACAAGTAAAAGGAATAACTCGTGCTTCGCATTTTTCTTTGTTCCCTTGTAAAGCGAAAAGAGAATGGAATTCTGGCTCGCTTAGGTAAGGAAAAAAACTAAAAGAAAAACTTGCGTTGGGGATAAGTGAATAAGTAAATTGGAGAGTAAAAGGATAAATAATGAAAATATAAAAAAACGAGAAAGAATTATTTGTCAAAATTAATGATATGAAACTTTTCTTAGTTGGTTATGTGTTCATAATTTAATACAACCTCTGAACATACAAATTTTTCAATTTTTGGAGTGTTTCATAAAAGTCATTTAGTCAAATAATATATAATAATATGATTTTGAAAACTATAAAAAATCTAAAAAATTTTTTTTAGATATAAGTATTAAATTTATACTACACTATTGCAATAGTTAAAAATATTTTTTATAGTGAGATGTGCATACGCTCCAGAAAAATTCACATAATAAAGAAAAAATTTTTCATTGCTTTCCAACAACTTTAAAAGATTTAGCAATTCTTCTTTCTCTGAATCATCATTTTAAAACAATTATTTTTCTCCTTATGATATCTCAATTAAATGTTAATCCAGATTGACCTAATATCAAAAAATATTACGTTTAATTTTGAAGTAGTAAGTACTTTACATAATTTGCAAGAGATATTTCTATATTTAAAAGTGTATTGCGTATTCGAATAAAAATATACGAATTTCGTTTTTCAATATTGCAAATACATTACCCAGTCTTTGGATAGATGACGGAAGACTCTACGTTCCATAATGTCTGCGTGACCGAAAGCACATATTTTATCACTTTGTTACCTATAAATTTGAATATTATTTCGCTTAGATCACTTTATTACTTTCATCTCAATTTTTTCCATTCCACATACATAATGCTAGATGATCATATCATTACTTATAAAAACATATTTCGAAATAAATGAATTGGGAAATGTAGTATAACTATTACATATAGTCCATTCTTATATTTGATTTTTGGTAACGCCCTTTCAAACTAAATAGATACAGTAACCCTTTTTCATCATTATGTTTACATCAATGAAATTAGGACCTACGAAATTATAAAATAATTAACATTTGTATCATATCTATTTCTAGGATCGATTTCAACTATATTTGCAACATCATCAAAAATCGCAGTTCTATAATGCAAGCAAATATTGTGTTTATATTAGAAATAGTATTGAAAGATTTTTCTAATGTCTTTGAATTATTTTGTATTCATGGTTAAAAAAAAATTATAAATGTTCATATACAGCATATATGTTAAATTTAAAAGAATAGGAGCAAGTAGATATATCAAAATGTTAGTATAAAATAATCAAACCCAAAGAGTAACAATATTCTTAATTTTGTTTGAAAGTTTTTCTTTTATTAAGACATTATGTGCAAAATAAAATTTAACTTCAATTGTGTTGAATATTGTATGAGAAAATAATTTTTTAAATTATTTATGCAATTATCATGAAGTTTTAAATATATCTATTTTTCATCTATAATATTGATGGTGATACATAATATTAATTAATAAAATAAGAATGCAAATATGTGTAGATAATGAATAACAATTGTAAAGAGCATATCCATATACTCATCTACATTTGAATGTTCATTCACATATGGAATTTGTGTTATTATGATATAAAAAAGGAATTAATACATTATCTATTCTACAGGACAATTCTAAATTTCTCTCTTCTAAATATTTCTCTTCTTTTTATTCTTTTTAATGTACATAACATTTGCCTCACTTTGTCCAACCTATTCTGTTAGTCGGTTTAATTCTCTTCCAACTCTCTCTCTCTTTCCATCTTTTCATTCCATATTTCTTTCTCATTTTCTCCCTCTATCATTCACTCTCTTTCAGCTTACGAGCAAGCTTGTACGTTCTTCTTCCCTTTTGACGCCGCTTGATTACAAGCTCGAAGTGTGGACGAACAATCTCATTTAAATTCGTCCCTCTTCGACTTCCACTATCCAAGCAACGGCAGCCGCAGTTGTAAGCACCCAAAGGTCGAGATGAACTGTAGAACGTACCATTTTCCAATTTCCTCGGCTCTTCTATTAGAGTGCATTTTCACTTTTGCATATAAATACATTTCCGTATGCCAAGCTTGCTTATGATTATGCATCGCACCCTTTCCAGAATAATTTTAAATTCCCTTAAAGTTTACTACAGTGGCAGACAAAATAATACAATTATTATTAGACCATTTCAATTACTGCTTCGACCAGAAATTTAGCATATTTCATTAGAACTGATAAAAAAATCATCTTGATAAAATAGATTTATCCAAAAACATCAGCAAATGTCTTGGATTAATAAATCGGTTTATCTATCTGAACTTGAAACACAAATTTATAATATTTTACCCGCAAAATCCATTTTTTAAATTTCTATTTATAGTTTTATTAACAATATTTTATACGACTTATGTAAACTAAAAAAGCTTTTTAACTACAAAAAAAAAATATTTTCTACAATTTATTGAATGTTTCAATATTTTATTTGCTAGCTATTATTAAATAATATTTTTTCTGTAGCTTAATTATAAAAGGATTTAACAACAAAAGTATAAAATATTGCGAAGTGTGCCATCAAATTTAAATTTGATATACAATAGTAATTTTAAAATTAATACATAATAAGAATATATAACTATTATACCTGAAAAATTTTTCATTTTTTTACTTCATATTGATGTCTTTTTTTTAATTAGAGGGATCTACTACTCGATCTCGACGATCGATATCGCGATTCGCTATATTTTTTTTATTAAATAAAATTGTAATAATTATTAATTTCTTTTGATATATATTTATATTTATATAAATTATTAATATGTCAATGGAATAAAAGCATGTGATTGCGAAAATGAAAGAGTAATTTCAAAAAGTTATGTAAGAACATAAAGAGTAACTATGTATTATTTTTATAATTCATACAAATATAAGGTATTCCGAAATTCACGTTGAAGAAAAAGGAAATTGTATAAGAAAACATGTTAATTATTTTGCCTTCTAAAGATTATTTGATATGTTTAATTGCATAACTTTATAGTAATATCCATATTTATATTATATTCTAGAATTACATGTACGAACGGTTAAATATATTTACAATATCAAAAGCTTTATTCAGCAACTGCAGTCATTCTCATCATTGACAAACAAATATGTTAGTAGTAAATGTACCTAAGGCATATATACCTACGTTTATACGTTATGTATGTATGCTATGTTGCTTGTATATGCTAAGATTGAAGGCTATGGAACAATGAATATAATTTCCTCTAGATACAGATATAAGACTAAATGCTACCGGTACTAGAAAATTTGATCATGACATGCTGTAAGTCATATTCTTCTAACAAATTTTGAAGAATGTCATACACTTTACTCGTATTATAGAACATTAATATATTATTTCCCTGTATGTATGCTTTCATTCGTCTTTCTTTTATAACTTTTTTTAATTTTCGTCGCTCCTTCAAAAATTTCTATTCTACATTGGATAATAATGAAAACACATTTTATTCTATATATTATGTACTTAAATTTTTCTATGGATTTATGATGATTATTTATAAAAATAAGTTATCAAATTAAACGATTAAATACACTATAATCATTCGATTAATTTTTAATCAGCAAATATTAGTATTCTACAAAATAATTCATGTAATTTATAAAGCATTATTCAAGGCTATTTTAAAGTTTCTTTATTATATACTAAATTTATAATATGCAAGAGTGCTTGAAAATTTAATAGCGTTAGAATAAACAATTAATATCAAACTATGAATCAATCAAAACTATGAATATTTAGTCAAAATAATGATTATAAATTTTAATAAAATATTGGTTTAATAATATGATTTACGTACCAACAGATAAATATCTAATAAGCTAATCTGAATAAATAATGCACTAATAAACGGAAAAAAAAGGATAATTTCTTATCCTTTTAGTTATTTCATGTACAAATACTTCAACTTACACAATGAAAATCTAAATATGAAATTAAATTATATAAAGTTACAGAACCAAACTGTAGCCATATATTTCATAACTATCTTATAATCTACACGTAAAATTTCAACTTTATTTCGTAAAAATTAACTTTTAAATACAGTTTATAGCAAGGTTTATAAAATAATTATATTATTCTGGTTCTAGTTAAACATTATTAAATAATGTACAGAATTCAAAATGTTAAAAAGTAACGTCTTGTATAAAGATAATTAATGCCAAAAATTCATATATGTAAATATAGTTTACGTAAATAGCAATAATTGAAAGTAAATGTAATCTTTCAATATTAGAAATTCTATTAATCATTCAGAATACAATGCTATATATTTCAGAGGTGAGAGAAAAAAAATTCTCTAAGTACCAAAAGAAGCTCGAGGAAATGATCTATGCTCATGCAAAATTTATCTAAGTGAGTTCCATAGAAAATAGCATTATCTTCAATATACAAAGTAGGCTATACTGTGAATTTGTAGCAATAGCAAAATACATAGTACGCATTTGGTCGCTAATTAAGTGGCACGTTGTATAACAGAGGTTTCCCTAAGGACCAAAATTTGACATAGTTGTCACGGAGGTCGGTCTGAATGCCATGCATAATGGCTTTAACGTGTCAAGTTCCACCTACGCCGATTACATACGTTCTATTAAGTTGGGTGAAAAAAAATTTAAGCGACTACTTTGATATATTGATAAACAACGAATGACACCCTATATTTTGATACGTTTAATGTTCATCGCATCCTTCGTTCAGGACATTGATTAAATTTTCAAAATAATGAGCGACCTTAATGTCCATGGGTTGTTAAATAAGCTAATTTCACCAATATTAATGTTTATAGATACTGTACTTGGAACCTATTTACATTCTATGTTATTGAATTGCATTATATTGGACGAAAATTACCTCATTACTGATTATTTGATCTGCTAGACAACTTTATTCTACATTAGATTGTTTTGCTTTTCATGCTTTATTTACTGATTACGATTTTCTTCTTTTTTTACTTATATTATTTCAATTTTTTTATTGTATGAGTTTAACATGGTTTTTTATTGCAATGCTATTACGAGTGTCTTTTTTTTAATAACAGTTGATAAGTATAAATTTTTATATTCCCTCAAAAATACTTACTCAATTCAAATACTTACCCATATCATTCATTAAAAGAATTTTTAATTCGATATCTGGAATTGTTTTCTATATAATTGATCAGTAATCCTATTAATGTTTCTATACTATTAACCGAATTAAATAACCTATCATTCCTTCATCATACAAAATTTAAAATAAGCTCATTTTTATTTTTTGAAAGCATACGACTTTACTTTCGTAATTTAATATCTTTAATTGTACTATAATATCACTTTGGTTAGTAAATTATGTCATGGTCAAAGAATTATATAGTACAAACACAATCTGTTTTTAAATCCAGTACAATTGTCACTAGACTTCTTTGCCACTTTTTCCCTTATGCATATGCACAAGTGCATACTTTGGAACGAGCGTTTGTAATTCCATATCATATTATCAGAGAGTTGAATACAGCAAGACAGTTTGAAAATATTCTTCTATTGTACTTAGGAAAAGATGAAATTGTCCTCGCCCTTCCCCGAAAAAGTAAAGCACTATTCTCCAATTTCAATTACACCTGTAATGTATAAATGTGTAATACTTGTGTTACGTTCCAGTATTCATCTATACTTCGGAATGGTACAGGAAAGACCAAAAAAAAATAAAAATAAACACAATTAGTGTCTAAAACTGTTCTTAACTTTGAGCCCATGCAGTAGTTCATTTTTTAATTAAATTATAAATATCTCTGAGAATTTTCAACTAATCACAAATTATTATAATCAGTAATAGAATGCGGATTGCTTTTCATTGCATTTTCGATTTTTGAACTATCAGTTTCTTTTAATACTAATATTAAGACTAGGATTACATTCTTTTTGTATTATAATGATTACATTGATTATGCGTTCTCCTACTGATTAACCTTTTCTCTTCATTTGAAATATCGACATCCAGAATTATCTGGGGATTAAATTGATTTCAAAGTTTGTTATAAGAAATAAATATGTAAAGTAGAAAAACCTATATGGGCTATTTGCCGTTTGCGGTTATAGCTTGTATCGATGTTCGATAAAATGAGTCTAGTATCGGGGTGACAATGTGAGTACTTTTTCTTTTCAACTTATCCTTTTTCCTAGTTTTTTGTTTATGTCCGTTTCTTTCTTATCCTTCTTTTCTTTCTTTCTTCCATTCTATTTGTCTTTATCCATTCCTTACTTAACCAATGCTGTACCGCAGTGCGGTTTATATCGACAAGCAAGCCCTTGAAAATATCCTGGCCCCTACGTCATTTCAACTTGACTCAACTGGAAGCCGACAATAATCTGTTCTTTTTCGTTTAGAACATTGAATCGGTGTGCCTTTTGCAATATATGTAACTCATTCTGAATAAGCAACAGGAAGCTGTTACTTCCCATTTCAAATTCCTCACAATGAAAAACCATTCACAATTTTTTAGATAATGTTTATAAAAAACTGTTTATATATTACTCTCCGATTACATTATACTATTTTATTTGCTCATTTTTTAATCTTTTATTAAAATTTTTGCTAATGAATTTAAACTGTATATTTAAAATATATATAAAATATTACGCAACTGTTCAATTTTGTTTGAAAATTGCAGTATATTTCATTTAATTAATGAGAAATCACTATATTGATAAATTACTATAAAAATTGTTATTTTTATTATTGATGTCAAATTCAAAAAAATAGTTTTTTAAATGATTCGTAATTAGTTTACACAATTATAAATGATGTATTATTTATGTTATAAATCATTAAGAATTAATCTATACATAGAAATTAAATAAATTTCAAATAAAAATAATCTATTAAGTCTTAAATAATAATAATTTTATCAAGAATCGAAGTTTATATTAATTGTATCTACCAAAAAAATGTATTTTGAAAGTAGTAAAATTGAATTTTCCGAAATTACAAATTTCAATAACAAATTTTTATAATTACATTTTTCGGTAATTAATAATTGGGTTAAATAAACTAATATATAAATACATTCGGAAAAATTCGTTTTTATATATAACTCAATTAAATTTCATAACGTGAGTAAATAATCAATAAATTGATATTTGAAGAAAATTTTATAAAGAAAGGAAAAAAGACAATATATTCGATTAATGAAAAGATTTAGCGATGAGTTTACTCTTGATATTTAAATAATTTTTTACACTACAAAACTAAGAGAATTCCGTTAATCAAACATTTAAATTCATCGTACACAGAAATGTGAAATGGCATACCAAATTAAAGGGAAAAGGCATAAAAATACAAGCAAAAGATCTTGTGGCTATAGAACATTGGCTTCTGTTGCGCGCGTATATAAGCAAAACACTAACCGCGAAATTGACATATGCAGTCTCTAACGAGGTGCGTTGGCTCACTTTTCCATATACATATACATACGTACATGTACGGACTTTACCATAGCTTTAATATTCCATCTTTTGCTGTCGCTTCTCTGAACTTGGTTGGTTTTGCTTTTGGTCCACTGTTGTAAGTACGCATACGGATATTTCATGTTAAAAATTCATTTTCCCTAGCAACATAGTCGAAACCTCTAGCAATGTGGTTAAATTTTGTATCCATAAAAACATTATAAACACATAACGAAAAAAAGAGAGAAAGACAAATAATTTAAGTAGAATAAGGATGGAGAATAAGGAACAATAAAGAGAATGAGAATAATGAAACGTTAGTAGAAGTCGTGTTCGAAACGCTCTACCCATGTGAAAATGGCTCCTGAGCGTAACATAAGCAAATGTAAAGCTTGGAATAGTACGAAAGACCAAATCGACGATAGGGGAGCTTACGTATGAGAAAAATTGAGATGGAAAAGACAGATGGATAAAAAGGCATATGCGATATCGAGCATCTCGTAAATTTTCGTCTGCGCCCAAACTTTTCTCTTCAATTTTAAAGTAAACTTTTGCTTACGTATATTACACTTTGTTAAAGTAATTTTTTTTATATTTACGTATAATTATCTATTGGATATTTTTTTACGTATAAAGTTATTTATTCGATCGATATTTCATAGATTATTTTCGTTTTAGTATACATACATTAGAATTTATTTTCAAGTACTTGTGTATTATTTTTATACAATAAATTTAGAAAGAGCACTAAAAATTCATAAAATAAATCTTAAATTAAATATACTAATAGTTGAAACTATGCGCATATTTACAACAATTAAAGAAGTTACTTACAACAATTGAGGAGAATGCATGGAATAATACTGTATTCATTACATTAGATGTTGTAATTTCAATGTATTTTAAATTCATATATTTTAATTTTTAAATGGACCTTTAAAATATCAAACTTATTTATTATTAATTTACCTCTATTCGGAAAACCTCGGAAACAATGTATCTAATTTAAACGGTTGGCAACGCAAATGCTGGCTATCAGTTTATTGTTTAGGAATGTATATATTTTGAGAAAAAATATAGACGTAGTAGCAAAGGGTAAAGATAAAGAAAAGAGTAAATTGAAGTGATGGCGACTGAAGCAGAAGAGTTAAGAGTAAGTGGATAATTTTAGAAGGGAGTTACTAAGGCTTACAGCTTGACTCGTTAAAAAGGAGAAAAGGACGTTGAGAGCGCAAAGATGTTAAAAAAATATACATATATACACACATATATATATATATGTGTGTGTGTGTGTGTGTGTGTGCGTGTGCGTATATATTGTGTTTGTGTAGTGTGTGTGAGCTGTTTAAAGTGAATATTCGCTCTCTTCATTCGAGTGTTTTAGGGATCGAAATAAAAAAAACGATTTACCTTTCTTTTCTACTATCCCAGATCATCTGCGTGCGTACAAGTTAAATTTTATGTTTAGCTTTCTAGAGACTTCTTATGTACGTCAGAATATACATGTCACCTGCCTCTATAGGCTTCTTGTCACAGGAGAATCAGCCAAGAAATTTATGAGATGGATTAAGTTTGTCGGAAAACTTATTTATCCAACTCCTTAGAGATGGATACTGACGCATCGTTTATCGCTCGGCTGCCCTGTACAGGTTCGTCCCTGCTATGAAAAATCTTGTTTTAAGAGGTTATATAGCTTCTTTAATGTCGACCAGGAGGTGTAAATACGTTGTTGGAAAAACTTTTTAGAAGAGAGAAGAATTAATAAGGTATCATTTCTGCGATATTGTTATCCCTTGATAATAACTGGATAATATTTCATTTGGCCACCATATGTACTTCAATCTTTTGTATAAAATATTGTAAGGGCCAAAATATTTTTACGCTTATACATTCTTTTGAAAGTATCGTAAATCTATTTCTGTATTCCTTTACATGGTTCTTGTAGATGTAGTAAATTGTGGTAATATTCGCATTTTGCCTCCTTCTCTCGCTCTCTTTCTCACTCTTTCTTTCTCTATCTATCTATCTATCTCACTATCTTTCTTTCCATCTCGCGTTTACGTATACGTGCGAGCAAACGTACATGTACAAGGCCTCTCTTATTTCATCTCTTTTTTCCTTCCACGGTCGCTGTTTTCTCTTTCATTCTCTATTACTCTGTTGCATCCTCGTTATTTTGGTCACTTTAGCCTCTTCTTTGAAGAGCCTGGAAGTCCATATGTGCGTTACGATACATCACTAAACCGAATGAATAAACAATCTGCACCCGGTCAGTGCTTGTACTCTGTGAATGAGAGAACTAATGTCTTCCTATTTGAGTGTCCTCTTTTCATGTATAAAATTAAATGAACATCAATATTTTTTCTATATAATTAGTAAAAGTTTTATATATTTCAACATTTTATTACAAAACAGTTTTAATTATATTTTTTCTGTATGCATTAACATAAAATACATAACCTTAGAGTAATATTTTAATGATTTTATAAGTATCGATGTAATATTTGTTTAAAGCAAAATGTTTTCTTATACATATACGTGACTTGTTATGAAATATTAAAATGGAAATTCATTCAATTTTTCACGAATTTTACAACACTAACTTAATTTACATTTTTAATGTTATTTTGAAATTTAAAAAATAGTTCATAGTATTATATATACATATATATATATATATATATATATATGTATATACTTATAATATATACTTATCATAAATATTCATATCTTCGAATTATACTTACGTAAGACATCTTAATCTAAATAAATTTATATTAAAAAAAAAATTAATCCTATTAATCTAATAAAGTGATTAATAGAAATTACCTAATAGTCAATAACTCGGTTGATATTGAGAAAAAAAATGAGACCAAACAAAATTACTATTATATGAATAGTAGATAAAAAGCAAAGAAAGAACTAATAGATAGCTCACGTAATACTACTTGACAACTTTCCTGCATTGCTTTAGACTTTTGATTACTTTATAATTTATCAAAATTATATGTAAATATTTTTTTTTTAATTTACAAATTTACGTTCTGTACGTAATTTCTATGAACAAAAAGTTATGAAATATTTTTGACTATTTAAATAACTATACAATTGTATTATGTTTTTATACATTATAAAAAAAAGTTTGTATAATATATTCATTTAACACTATTGAAAATTGAATAATTTAATTAGATTTTATTAAACTGGCATAGTTTTTAAATTATTATTGTAAATAATTAAAAATTATACATAATTATATAAATAAAACAACAGTCTAGAATAATGCTGATGAATTATTGTGGTGAATAAACATGAATGCATTAATGCGAAGCAATCAAGCTGAACACAATAATATTTCGACTTTACAGTATATTACTTTAATGCGTATGAAGTTTATACTTAGATTTGTACAAAGAAAAGTTTTTAAAATGAAAAATTTATTATGAATTTTTTTTATTTTTATCAAAATTGATTTTATTAATTAATAAATTTATCTTTATCAATAATAATATAATTGTAAAAGTGTATTTTAATTATAAATGATATGCTACTTTTTGTTTTTTCAATTAAAAACGAAACCTTAAGGTATCACATGAAATGTTTATTAGAATTCTTCTCCAAACAATTATATAAAACATTTTTAAACATTAATTTTTAAACATTTTTAATAATTAATTTTAATGTTCGTACTAAAAAATAAAATTTATCTCTTTAAAGAGTCTTAGTTTTTGAAAACGAATGCTCTCTAATTCTACTAATGCTACTTAAAGTAACTTAGAATCAAACATGGTGTCTAAATTACTAAAAAATATATTGGAAAATATAATTTATAACTTGCATTGGTCAACATATATTTAAAAAATAAGTAAGAAAAGTATTGAAGTGCACTGAATCATTGAATATATTTATTAGTATTTTTCAATTTCAAAAATATATTGTGGACTTTGTAATAAATTGATGAACATTATATATTAAACTTACCACTTTTATCATAGAAAAATATAAAATCAAAAATTAAATTTTTAAGTTTATTATTATAATTGTAAATAAAATAAATTTAATCTAGTTACCATTAAATTTTGAAAACAATATTTGTACTAAATGCATATATATATATACACTGATGTATACATT
Source organism: Kradibia gibbosae (assembly GCA_018907135.1). NCBI lineage: Eukaryota > Metazoa > Arthropoda > Insecta > Hymenoptera > Agaonidae > Kradibia > Kradibia gibbosae. The sequence continues at coordinate 44,117,135 of JACCHX010000001.1, forward strand.
ATGCAAGATCATTAATATATAGATATACAAAGAAATATGTAAATAAATTTCTTGCCTCGATTATTCATTGTTTGATACTACGAATATTCTCTCTACTTTCAACGGATTAAAGTTATAACTAGAAATAACAGTTACATCTAGGATGAAAATGAACAAAAGTGATCTTTGAAATCTGGTAAGCTTGTCGAAGTGGATGCATTGACATGATTAATAGTAGTTCATCTATCAGGAGGGCGAGTATACTTGCACGAAACTGGCAAGTAGAATAAATGTGATAGAAGAAAATAATGGATGCGGGAACAAGGGAATCTATGTAACATGTATTGAATTTGGAAAGTATACATTGATTCACGTGGGCTAGTACTCATTTAATTTAAAAAAGAGAATTATAGTAGCGAAAAAAAGTAGAAAAACGAGGGGAGTAGATAAACGTAGAAAAAGTAATTGCGAGCCAATTGTCTTCACAAGCAGATTATATAATCGATTCATTTACACAAACTCTTTTAACTTTGCATAAATTTTCTAAATCAGGCGATGTTTGTATAATTGTATACAGTAATGTTATTTAACTTTTTATACTTTTACTATTTACATCTTATTATCCATAACAATTTTTCACTATACTCTATTTTTAACTAACAGTTCAGGATAAATACAAAACTGTTAAATGGTTTAACTAGTTTCTCAAATACCTTGCTTACATAAATACAGCTGTAAATTTTAAAACAGACAAAGAGATATAATAAAAAAAATAATAAATAATATGATTTTTTTACTTAATAGCAAAAATCATAGAATTTTCATATAGGCGTAAAAAAAGATAAAGTATATTAAATAGCTGAGTAGATGCATTTATTTTTAGATTGATTAATAGATGAATAAATAGATAGACAGATAGATAAATATGCAGAGAAGTCGAAAGATTTATAGATACGTATATGGAAGAATGAATGGATATAGAAGTGAATTGAAAAGAAGAAATTACTACAGGTCTAAAAGATGCAAAAGATAAAATAAAATTGCGTATCTCAGTCAGATCTTAAATCATATCATTCAGCAGTGTATCTACAAGTTTTCAATTCTTTCATTCTTACGACATTCTTTTCTCACTTAGACTCTTCGATAGATCGTGTCTTGTTGTTATATAATGATAACGTAAATTACACTGCATGCATTTGCCAAAATATGCAAATACATGAAGTTTAAAGGTCAAAAATTCAAAAGTGGTAGGAAATACAAACTTAAAATTGAGATGAAGGCATGTTCAATACATATATATAAACGGAAAAATATGCTATATTTGAGTACTCGGAAGTTTAAATGTAGTGCTAGAATGACAATAGCTGCGTAAAATATGAAGACAGACAGAGGTGCCAAGAGTTTGTAATAGACATACAGAGTCAGGTTAAAGAGAGAACTTTAAAAGATAGCACATCACCCTTATTTCAAACATTGTAAATATAATTTACTATATTGGACTACATTTCATGGTATTTCATTAATATTTTAATATTTTTATTTTTAATAGTCTGCATTATACAAAAAGTAATAGTAAATGCGAATGATAGGATGAGACATAGAGAAATAACGAAAGACAGAAGGTCAGAAAGAGAGAGAGAGAGAGAAAGAGACAGACAGAAATGACGTCTAGCTTAGTAATATCCCGAGAGCTATAACCAAAAATAGACAAAACTGTGTTTTTGTAATGTAATGCCTTCATTTATGATTGAATAAATAAAGCATAGACTAATGCTTTTTTGAGGTCTAAAAATCAATCCGAATAAAATACAAGAAACATTAAAAAATAAATTTTTTTAATTTAATTGTGCAATATATATAAAAAAATTGTTAATTTATAATATTAAATAATGTATTTGTTCTGTAATATAATCAATGTATACTTTTTAGTTAATTCTTTTTATTAATAATGTTAATCGTGTGCATTTTATAATTTATACTTATAATTTATTCCTAATTATTTAATTTCTTGTAATTAAACCGATTTTTCCTTAATTTATAAGCAATTTATTATGTTTTTAATTATTATTTTAAACTACTATAATGTAAAGCAAAAAGTGTTACATACAGTAGTAAAATATTTTTAATATAATTTAACATTATAAATTTGTTCGATATATTTTAGCCGAGTATTTACTAGAAATTATATATTAAATTTCAATTAACTTATATATTTTCATTTGTATAACAAATAATGCTTTATAGTTTATACTTTCTAATACTATCTGTTTTTAAATTTTACTTACGAAATCATATAATATAAATTTACTACTAATATATAAAATAAGTTATTAACTTCAAACCATAATTACCATTAACTGCTTATTAAAAAATTAAATACATTCTAGTGTACAGATCTTCGATTAAAAGTTTATAAAAGTAAGTACTATAAAAAAAATTTTGTTTTATCTATTACTAAACTATTCCTATTAAAATATATTTTATTAGATTTTTATATTTAACAAAGGACTCATAAAATTTTATGAAATTCAAGCATTTTCATTTAAGCAAAACATTTATGCTCAAACTTTAATAAGAAATAATTCTCAAACAAAAATATGTCAATTAAATAATTGACATATTTTTTGTATATTGAAATCCATAATTTCAATATTCATAATTTAAAAAAACAGTTGTTTTGTAGTATCTTTAATTATTCGATCTACTTTAAATCATTGAATCAAGAGGTTACTTAATTAAAAGTTTCGTTCATGGTTATAAATATACGCATATCAGGAAATTATAATCAGGATCGCTCTACTGGTAATAAATCTTTTCGCTAATATTTTATCAAATTGCGAGTGTGAGCCAACATACATATATATATGTACATATAAAAAATATAAAAAAAAAAACAAATATATTAAGGGAAATCGCTTGCAAGTATCGAGGGACGAGTGAGCGACCAACGAGTTTAAGAGATAGAAAACAAAATCAGTAGAATAGAGCTGGCCTCGATTTCACTTGCATTCCGTAAATCGCATTTAGTCACAGAAATAGACAATAGCTTGATGTTGGTTCGAAAAATTCCCATAGCTGGACGATGTAGGAATGCCATGCGGTTCAAAAGCTTAAGGCGACCAAATGTCTGGTTTTGAGGTCGAACCACAAAGAGAGAGACAAGGTAAAATTAAAAAAGAGTAATGCAAAATTTTATTCGCACAAAGAGAAAAAATTCAGTTATATTGGAAAATAAGCATTAAAAGTAAATACACGTTTCTATCGTGGGTTCCGTTAACTCCATTTTTACCCATCAATCTAATTTGCTTCCTTTGCGCCTTGATTCAGCATATAAATATTCCTTGACTTTACTTCGTCGTTCAGTTTTCATAAAAACAATGTTTTATTAGATTACTATGAAGTATAAAGGCTGTATTGTGTCGCTAATCTTTTTTAATAACAATTAATAAAATTACTGAAAATAATAACGTAAGTGATAAATAATAACTTAGTGAAAATAATAAAACTATAATCAGTAGATAACGTAAAATATCAAAGAAATATATAAGATGGAATGTAAAAAAATTTGTTAAAAAATGCACATCTAAAAATACCATTATTTTAAAACATTTCCTATGCTTTTTTAGTTTTTAAAGTACACTTGTATTTCTATTGAATCTCTTGGAGTTAAGCATTAGAAATATTTTTTTTTGAATATAATATAAAAATTTAAATATACAGTTTACTTTATATGAATTTTATTTCCGATAAATTATTTTTGCAAAATAATAAAATAGATATTTGTGTAAAAAATATTTTGATTTATTTATTAAAAACTTTCAAATTTTTTATTTATTTATAAGATTTATAGTAGTAATATTTATAGTAGTTTAATATGAGATTTACTTTAATAGTAAATCTAATTATTGCGAACTAATAATAGTAGATCACATAATATTTTAAATAATTTATTCTGCAATAAATTGTTAAAGTATCACGACTTAACAAAGTTTAGATGATAGTTGATGATGATCAATCTCTAAAAAATTTTGAATAGATATTAACATTATAAAAGCTAAAACATTTTAAATTAAATTTTCAGACGTACAGACAGTTTTGAATTATAAATGTTCTATATTTCAAAATTTATTTAATATTTGACCATAATTACAATACAGGTTTCTCTGCCAATTATTAAAAAAATTAAGATACAAAGCAAAATTAATTTAAGGAATGATTACAATAAAGGTTGACGTCTTCTAAAATATTTTACTTTATTATTTTTACTATAAGTACATGAAAAGGATTTGCACGTATTCAAACGTACATGTTTTAAAAAATTGCCAAGTATGCTTTACAATTGTATAATTAAAATATGAAAATTAAATAGATTAATTAAATATTGCAATAAAAATAATATCAGTTGCATGATTACATTTGATAGATATAATATTCAATTACATCTATCAAAAATATATTGCAATTTACATAAATAATTTTAGGCTAAAAAATCTTTTTTAATAGCTTTTTAATCTTTTTAAATTTAAGAGAAAATGAAAAAGGGAACTCTCTTAAAAACTACTTAGAGATCAAAGGCATTAATATTATATCACTTGTCAAATTTTTAGTTTTTTGTAGATTTTTAGAATTAAATAAAAAACTGCGGGATAAATTTATGAAACTCTTTATTCAAAAAGTTTTATTTGTATTAGTTTATACTATATTATATACTTTTTTACTATAAATTAATGTCTCAAGAAAAATTACTTGTAAGAAAAATTTTTAACTTTACTTATTATAACATATAAAAAATCTTAATTTTTTTATCTTACTTAATTGTATGAAACCGATTATTTACTTTACATGTAATTATTTTGTCTTTGTAAATAATATGTAGAAATTTTAATAGATAAGTTTAATAATAATTAAACTGTTTTAACATTAATAAATTAGTTTCAGCTAATCAGTTTTAACACTTTTACTATAAATTGGAATAATATCGTTAAATCGCAAATAATTTGCCAAAATAATATGTTTTAACAATTCTTATATTATAATAAAAATTATAAGTACACAGAAAATATTTTTTTTTTGTATACTGCAGTATACCATCTAAACTAAAAATTGTTGTCTGAAATCATAATTTAAAGGCATAAAAGATGAATCAGCTAATTATGTACATCTCGAATATTAAATAATGGAAGGTGGATTGAAAATAAATTTTTTTTTATTTTAGCAAATTTAAGTAGTATACAAATTATTGATTAGGATAAATATCTAACTATTACAGACATTTTTATATATATTTTACTTTATAATATTTAGAAGTTATTAATACTTTTTATATACACATATTGTCTTTATAGGTAATTAGTTTCGAGAACAATATTTATCTCATTATATAACAATTTATCCATTGCGTTTATGTAATAATTACAATTTTGATTACTAACTTTCGGTTATTAAATTTTATACACGACAACGTCCTAACTGTTCTTTTAGTGTACTTTAGTAAAGGAAAGTCCCCTTATATCGTTCTTAACGTTCACTAACAGTTCGCTTAACTGACAATCGTTCTTAGCCACATTATATTTTGCACCCTCAGGTTCTCTAAAAGTCTCACGGTTGTCAAGATGAATTCTCTTTAACTAACAGACGCAACAGTTATAAAATAGCAAGATTGCAATGTAAGTGGCACTGAAAAGTGGTGATCAACGTTTGTTGCACGTATTGTTTTTTTTTCAATTTGACTGGGTGTGAATTTGTACAATATTAAGGTAAGAAGAAAAGAGTAACGAAATACGATATCGCTCGAATAAAACATAGCAGGGTATATCCGTTTCTCCGCATATTTGACCCACAGTCACTTGATTTCGACGTCTTTTCAAGCTTTTCACTCTGTAACCTATTTCGAACCACAAAACTCCTTTATCCTTTTGTTCTTATTTTATAGCTTTTTCGTATATGATGTTACTTTATTTTTCCTGCTCTTTAATAGATCGAGTTTATAAGCTTATTTTCTATAATGAAATCAATTATTTAATTCTGCATAGATTACACTAGGTCAAAACTCATTTGAAGATAAATTAATTTAGGAAAACGATAATATACTAGTATCCAAAAATTTTTACATAAATTTAATAATTCAGTATTTTCTAATAATAAATTTGAAATTCTTGTTTTAAAAAATTTTATAACGCAAATTTTTTTTTAATGATTTTCATATATTGGTATATTCAATTCGTTTCATGTATGTTTATATTGAATTAACTTAAGTATATGTCAACTTATTATCGCATAATGTTTTTCGGGTTAAAGACTGTGTTGAGCCATTATAAGTGATGACAATCCAGACATAAGTATAGAATGAAAAAAGTGTAAGTTTTAATATAATACTAATTCTTTTCCAAAACTCCATGTATTGCAGCTTTATGCTATGCGGTTAATTTTACGCTTGTGCACATATAATCGGAAACATTTCTTCAATAAAGTATTTGGAATCCATTCATCAAGTGGCTTATTTATTACCCTCTTTGTCTCTGTCTCGACACTCTGTTGCTCCCCTTTTTTTGTTTTATTTCTGCCCTTCTTTCAATTGCAGGCGTTAGTTCAAATATTTTCTCCAAGTTTTCTAATTAAATCTTCTTCGAAAAGAGATGCTTCGAACCATCTGTATTTTTAAACCAGACATGAAGAAAAACAACATTACAGTACTCTGGGGAGAAATAGAATGGAATAGTGTAATAGAAGATGCAGGCTCTGAAGAGTTTTCCCCTCTGTGATTATTATGAGACGTCAACTCATCTTCTTCGGATGTCCTTGCATTAATCGAGAATTGATATCATGGAATTTAGTGTGCAATAGGCAATTAATGAACCTAAAAATATTTCTAATAAATTTTATATTACAGTGACTGAATAACTATGAATAAAATTGCGAATAAAAATATATTAAGATCCTTGTTTGTAGTATAAAAAAACCAAATATTGGAAACCATGTTTTCATTATTTAAAGTGATTTAAATATTTTCATTTATAACATTAATTTAAGATACATTAAAACACTTACAGATAATAAATAATTTGAATAACAAATTTTTCGATTTTTGTAATTATCGTGAAAATTCAATGTACATCTAAATATAAACAATTATTGAATTATTCTCAATAAAAGCTATTAACTTTATTTTTAATATACTATTGCCAAAAAAGTTTTTTTTATATTTAATCGCTCTTATACATTTTTTCTTGACACACCTAAATAAATAAAATGAAAACAATTTACAATAAAAGCATCAATTCAGAAATTACTATTTTTTACAATTTAAATTATTAAAAAAAAAACTAGTGGTCATCAAATAAGTTAATTATATCAGTACGAAATTATGTATAAATGTAAATGTGTAAGGCATGCAATGTAGGAGTAAAATTTTATCTCATAGCTCCTACAAGGGCTCGGCTTGCTTCTACCTCCTCTACCTAACTTTTTCATGTGGCTATTATGTGTGCGTGCATTTGTCTGTACATGCTAGGGCATCGTTGGGAGGCAGGAAAAATGGAGAGCACGTGCCGGCAGTTGCAGCGGTGACCGCAGCTGGGCGGGAATCGTTTCTCGCCTCGTAAATCGACCTCGACTCTATCTCTTTCCCTTCCACGTACACACGTGTACTCCCACTCTTAGTCTACTACTATATTGCTTGGAAAGTCACTGTCTCGTGCAGACAGCCGAGGCCGATCTCTCGTGTTTCCGTTTCGCGATGTCCCGTAATACGTAAATAGCGCACGGCTGGCATTGCTCCGTCTCTAATTTGTCGCTAACGGATAATCGTAGATGACGAAAAATGATGACGATGGAGGGGCAACAGGGTTTGTCATTATATCCCCGGGGTAAACAAAAAAGTCTTATTATCGTGGATCGAGACTGTTTTGCTTTAGGTTCTTCCACATGCTCACTCGCTTTGCAGATAATGAGCCCTTTAATAAAAACCTTTTTTTTATTTTTATGACGAAACAATATTTCTTTCTTCCTTCTTTCATCGCTAATAATAACAATTAAGAAAATGAGCTTACATTGCTCTTGTACTATTCGAAAATTGGTAAATATGAATAAGTATGAAACATAACGGAACGTTGACAAGTGTCGATATAGTGAGTAAGTGCTCTTTTTGAGCCTCTCCATATCCTCCTATATCCAGAATTCAATTGTCATACAATTTATTTCGTATTGACTAACTTAATTACTATTATTAAATTCGATTCAGTTTATTTTACAATAAATAAATTAAATACAAAATAAACAGAAAAAATAGAATCATTAAACTGTATTGGAATACTTTGAAAATTTAAATTAACAAAGCACAATGAAATTAAATTGATTGAACAGTCTATAATTTAATTTACTCATTATATTTATATAAATGTATCAGAGATTTATTTTAAAACGTTTTTATAAAATTTAAATTTATTAATTAAAAAATTAAAAATCAACTAGTGACTTAAATGTACTAGTATTCTTATGCTAAAAGTATTGGCTCTGTGAACATTGTAAGTATTTTTTTTAAATATTTAGTTAATGTTTAGCTACCTCTAAGAAATAAATAAACAAATTAATTTTTACATTTATTATAAAACTGTAGCTAATTTTGTGTTTCATCGAAAATAAAATTTAATATTTACGCTACGATTTTAACCGCTAGTATACGAACACACATACATATATAAACACACACATGCATAAATAAACCCATTCAAACATATAAATTTTTACATACATATAATAAAAAATCCTTAAGCACCTAAGGAAACTATCACACTTTCATAATATTCTTCAGTTTAACGGCAATGGATATATTATCTGTCATGATTTATAATTTATTTAACACTATTAGTTTTAAAAAATAGAAATAATACAGTTGAAAATTAAAAAGTATTCAGTAGCTTCCATTAGTAATAGACAGTTGTATAAAAATAATCTAAAACCTTTTAGGAGCTATTTTCATTAGCTTTTTTAACAAGTTATAGCAGCTATAACACAGTAATTTGACTGGTCGTATTATTTTAATTTTATTTTTAATATACCTTTTGTACTTATGAAAGTACTTAATCCATTTTGTACTTATGAAAGTACTTAATCCATTTTGTTCATTATTACCCACAAGGTATTGTATTTTAAATAAGAAGTTGACACATACATTGTATTCCATATATTTTTTTCAAATATTTTTCAATGAATCAAAGAATTTATATTTAACCTAATTGGTTTTTGCGTACTTATCATTATTAAATTACTGATTGTACATAGCAGAATGATGTATGTCTTCATAATTTTTTTAATATTTATTACATTTAATAACAATAATAGTAAAATACTGTCGATCCTAAAGGTGAGATTAGTATTTATACAAATGGTATTGTATTGTAATTAATGATTGATGTTTAATACATTTTATTTTATTAATTACTCAATTTTTTAAAATAATAATAATAAAAAAAGCATTTCAGCTGGATTTAAAAATAATTTCATTCTGACTGATGTAAAAGTATATTACAGGAGCTATAGTAGCGTATCTTTTGAAACATTCCCTTTTCGTGTTTTGACTTGATTTATATCTAACTTTAATTACCATGATTAAGCAAAACAAACGTACAAGAAAAGATATTTTTACGTTATATGGCAATTTTAATACTTCCACTTATTTTTAAAATCACTTCCGAAGTTAATACAATTAGATCTTTAAATTTCCATGAAGTACTTCATAAAATATTCAGATAACGAACCTTTTATTAAATAAATGAATGCTACGAACGATATAACATATATTTTGCACGTAATCCATACCTTTATCGAATTTAAATTATTAATAAGTTTCTTTTTTTAATCTACTTTGCGAAATGTAAATAAAAATTTAATTAAATTGGATCAGCAAAAAGTAGGAACTTTAAGAAATAAATTGGGAATTATATTTTCAGTATAAATTAGTCTTAGATATATGAGTACGATGAGTTAATATGGGCAACAATCCAACTACCCACCTATTAGTTTTTGTCATACGACAACGAGCAATCGAAGAAGTTAAAATGGGTGCATAGTCGAGCCTTGAGTTAGTAGTTGGTCAATACTTGGTATACTAATCGTAATGAGGCAACGTGTTTTTAAAGTTGCGTGTCTGGATCTCAGCCTGAAAGATAAAGTTGTATGCGAATAGCGTAAAATCGTTTTTAGTTTTATACAAGCATTTGCTCGTTCAAAACTACGAGCAAGTTGACGGTTTAAAGAAGGGCTTTTTTATCGCTCCACGTTACTCCCGACTCTGCGCCTCCGTTCATCGGTGTTTTAATTGCATATGAATATGCGTTGAGTCTGGCCGCAGATGCCATCGTGCACATGCTAACGACTCTTATAAATATAGATATGGATCGCGGTCGCGCTTAGTTTTCGGACATTGGCTCTTGAAAGCAACGCGTGAATTAAGTTTAAGTTAAATTGCCTGGCCAACGCCGCATATGATGAGCTGCTGTTGTTGCCGACACTACCACTACCGGGCAGACATAGGGGTAGAAAAAGATACGGATATCCTAAAAGTTTGTAATAAGGGAGATAGAGAGAAAATGACAATGATAGAAGATACTTGCGAGTAGACGTAATAATTTTTATTTTGTAGCGTTTATGTCACCAGCTTGGGAATACTGGTCCAATTGGCTGAATAGATTCTGGTAATAATCATTTGATTATTTACGGTATAAAAAAAATCGAGATGTGTAGTTCACTACCGATAATTTCGACTTTCAAACTCTAAAGCATTCTCTCCAAAATATACCCATTTTTATGTATTAAAATCATTTGTAACTATGGGGCAAAGATACAACCATTTATTTCATGTATTTGATTTTATTTTATCCCCTACCTTTTTATTTATGAAATCCACTTCTTTTTTTATTGTCATTTTTAAAAACTTGGAAAATATTAAGATTTTATATTGTGGAATTACGAAGAAGTAATAACTTTGACAAGAATATTAAGAATAAGCATTCATCAAGTTCTTACTATTCTGAGATAATTAGAATAAACAGATCAATAGTATTATGAAATAGAGATAGTATTAAAAACATTAAAGGGATGATTTAATATTAAGAGAATATTTAACATTAATTTATTTAAATTTAGTAAAATATTTTAATAAATAACTACATTATTTCAAAATTAATAGTTACGACCATTTTTTTAATATATTCAACATAACAGGATCGTTTTTTTGGAATATATAATGAGTGTTTTCAAGAAAAAAACATTTTTAAGAGAATTATTAAAAAAATATAATTAATTACTTAATATTTAAATACGAAATTTTAAACGTTTATTATTAATGACTTACAAGATTAATACTTATAACAATAAATACATAATGTTCATATTAAATTTTACTCCAGTCTTGCGTCGTTTTGTTGATTAATTTTCAACATTCAAAACTTTAATTAGTTGAAGGAAAGGCAATAAAAAATATCAATTTACTAAACATCCATTTTTTATCACTGATATTTCATAGTATTTTATTTAAGATTTCAATACATACAAATACTATTTTATCAAAAGAGAACAATTTTACTGATAATCATAAAACTGATTTTCTTTTTATTTTTTGTTTCCAAATACAGACAAACGTAATTACAATACAAATTGATCAACATTGACCATATTTAATAATTGCCTTTTAAATTATGATTCAGACAAAATTGTTTTTTTTTATCTATTTAATGAAGAAAAGTTTGTCTTCTCACTAAAATTTATATCTATATTTTATGGCCAATCAAATATATTTTCACCAGTATTAATTAAATTACTATTGTACATTTTAAAATTATAAACTTTTTAATTTAAAACAAGTCAATTTACATAGTCTAATGCATTTTATTTTAATACAAATTTTTTATATAATTTAACGTTAATTAATAAATTAAAGGATGTATATATTCACTACAATATTCTGCCACAATAATACAAATTAATAATTTATTTTAATACCCACGTAATTGATGATGTTTTCGTGACAGCGTTTCACTATAGATGAGTAATTGATAAGTAAAATATAATCATTAAGTGTTATCATTACGTTATGTTAAATTTTCAATATAGTAAGTGCTCATGCAAGCAATTTTTTTTTAAACAATTTATAACCTGCTTTATATGTACTTGAATTAATATTTCAATTGAATTTATTTACAATAAAAATCAAAATACAATATTATAATGCAACTTTTATTTTCTGTATACTTCTAATTATGTTAAGTTGAAAATAGTGATGGCTTTTTAATTGATAATACTTTTATTGAAAATTTCGTTTTTATTATTACCTTAGTATCTAAGTGTAGTTGTAATCTTATATTCTTTTATCAAATTTAATATTTTCTTTTTTAACATCATAATAAAATAATAAACGTAGTTTTGATAATAAGTGTACTTCATGATTTACGTAAAATGGTACATATTTTTTAAAGTTCAAATAAAGATACTATCTATAATGTCGGTCGGATACATAGATGATCATGTATAATTCTGAAGTGAAAAAATATTAATCGAAATAATAGGACAATTGGATAAATAAGACTGTCAGTTGGGTGTGGCATGCACGTGGCCAAACACGCGCTTTTACAGAAAGGTTCAGTTATGTATGTGACGTTACGCATGCACAGATACCACGTGACTAAGCATCAGAAGAAGGTATATTTTGGAGGAGAGGCGGTAATTTCAGCACGCAAAGCGTGCGTCCGGTCGTAACTGCTTTCTTGCCCTCGTACACATGTATGCACATTGACGTGTAAAGATTGATGACTAGATGAGTCGTAAAAATCGTCAATATACATCGCTACCATCGTGACAACTTTATTTACCACTTCGGCAGCAGTCAGTTTATAGAATATTAATTAACGCCTCGATGCGTACGAACGTATAGTCGATCCTGTCTGCATGGATTTTTAAGCAGGAAGCTACGAGACTCGAATGCAAGATACAAATTCAAATGTTGCGATTAGTAAGAATAAAAAAGCTAACACATTTTGCACAGGTTTCCTCTTGAGACGGTTTTTTTTTAATTTTTTTCAAGGAATACGAACGCTTTCGCGCCATTTGTCGTTAGATTTTTCACTTCATATATAAAGTGACCCTATATTTCAAATAATTCTTTTAATTAAAAAAAACCAAAAAGTGTAAAGAAAAATAAACTATGTCAATTATCGTAAAATTCAGTAAGAATTTCTTTATGCAGAGGGTCGATGTCATATGTAAAAACTATTTTACAAAATAGCCTTCCCATTAGGTTATTAAAATTTAATTATTTCATTTTATATAGACATAGCGCAACGCACGTGAGCTAACGTTTGGATACGAACCATTATTAAACACGAAAGCGTCGTATAAATCGCGTCGTCTATATACCTTATAGACCGAAGCGCTGGCGTGAACCGTAATCAATTTAATGCATCGTTTATCTTCTGTTACTACAAGCTCAAAACTCATTTAAAACCGAGTCACTTCTTGTCAACGTGCCATACTTTCGTTTAAACTAATCATTTTTATTTCCAAAATCGTGTATATACGTGTCTTTCTGTGTAGTGTTCTTGAGCAAACGTGCGTACGTGTGTGCGTGTACTCACAAAAATGTAATATGTATACTTAACTACATGGACGAAGTAAGGAAAGCTATTGAAAAATATATTTTCATTGCGAATGTACTGTGAATGAAAACTTTATGTAAAAGCATTAAAAAAAATATTCATTTCTTTAAAGACATATTTTATACGAAATATGAAATATTTAACAAGTTTACAGTTCTCGAAAAGTAGTTATCAAATCTAAGTAATTTCATATATTATAACTAAATTTGAGAAACGCCAAATCATTAATAATAATTTGACTTCTATAATATATTACAGTCTGTATTATTATAAAAAATTATTCTTTTACAACTATATTTAAATTATTATTAATACGATTTCCTAAAAAGTGAATTAAATTAAAGATTAAATACGTACAACAAAAAATATAATAAATACTATATTGCAATAAAATCTAAATTCTTTTTATGTTCCAATTAATATACGTTAATAACTTTCGAGTTATAATCCAGATGTTTTTTTTTTAATTAAGTATTTTCGAAAAAAAATAACTCACTATAAAAAATTTAAGTACAAATTCGGATTTTTATTTCTAAGTTTGCTGATTAAAAATAAAAAAATTTCAATCGAAAAAACTTTCAAATATTTGTGCAATTTATTAATATTTTAAATTCTTGAAGTAAATTTTGCATCAATATACCTAACTATCAATTAGCCAATACTTGGAGTGGTATCTCCAATGTCTCGATTTAAGATGAGATAATTAATTTTGTTGCCACATTGATGAAAACGAGGATGTCACATTGACAGCAATTTTAAACTCTGGTGATTTTTCCTGCTGCTGCACTATTGGTTACTCGCTCACGCGCGAGTTCTGGGAAAGCGCAATCTTGCATTTGGCATCAATCATGGGATTTAATGGCGGTAACAGCTATTCGATATTGACAAAAGTCAATACTGCTTCAATATTGTTTGAGCAATAAAACACAGAACACGAGTTTGATTTGCTGGAAGACAACATGGCGGTAGGAGATTTGAAGACATTTCTCTGAGCGAATTCCAGTTCCTCTAATGAATTTCGTCTGTGCTTATGTAAAGAGATAGAGATTAAATAACATCCCTCATGAAATTGTATGTTGACAAAGTTATCTTTAAAGCTAATTTAAGATATAATCGCAATGTTTTCGATCATTAGTTTGTCCATTCTCCTTCAATACGCAAATAAGAATTGTAGACATATTTCTCTTTAAAAATTTGAACACATTTTACTCTAAATTTTTGTAATTTATTTTTGCTATGAATTTTTTTTTTGTATGTGAATACTTATTAATCGATTTTTGCTTAATAAAAACGAGATGGTGGAATATAATAATATAACATTGAAATATGAATAGTTAATGTATCTATACATGCACATAAATATATCAATTATTTATAAACATGTTGATTGATTAAAAATTATGCGGCATATATATTTAAGATACGTAGAAAACATATTTTAAAAAATATGTTATATAATATATAATTCATAATTAAAAATCTAACGAAACATGTAATAAAATATCTCAGTAATGCCAAATATTCATTTTTTACAATCTTTTTGATAGCTAAATAGTTTAATAATATAGAATAGAATAATAATAATTTAATATTATAAAAAATAAATTTAAATTATTTTCATGAACACTTATTCTTAGTACTCGAACTGTATATAATTTTGAATAGTTTTATCCTTTTATTTAGTTATTCCTTTGTACATTACATTTAAGCTTTCGACAATTTCAAATAGAATACTTGAGCATTTTTATTGTTCAATAAATACGTTTGGAAAAGAGTCTTATAGAAGTTATTGTATCGTAGTATGGGAGTGCTCCAGTTGCTCCTTCAATTTCCACAATATCTGGCTCCGTTTTTTTCTGTTTTTATCTAAACTGTTCACGATTTCACGTTCATTCACTCACCTTTCCGATCAAAAACTTCAATTCCTTACCTCATAGGATCAATTGTGTACTGGTTGATCGTTATGCACGAATCTATTTCTCTTGATCTGTCTGAGCTCGAAATCTATAATATGGAGTGCATTTATACTACTCAGTAGATGTTTCATGTTTTTTGCAATGTCGTAAACAGTTTTCGATAAATATATATATATATATATTATATTTAGATATAATATATTTATCTATAATATTAAACTTCTCTAAATAGCATAATGTATTGTATAGTATTTATACACATTTTTGTATCAATTGAATAAATTACATAAAAAGTAGGAACAACTGTATTATATCAGATTAAAGGCAAAAACTGCATACAAAAATAAAAATGCATCTGAGATAACTATTCTTATTAAAAACATCTACACACACACATATACATATATGTATATATATATTAATTCAAAGCTGTATTTTACCTAAAATAGAAATGGGTTGTAATGAAAATTAGAGGAAAAATAAGGGAAAATTAAAAAAGGATTATCTTAAATATCTTATTATACGGTACACGACGTTTAAATATAAATTTTTTGTTTCATTTAAATCTAAGATATTATTTTTGAATTTAAAGATTTCAGTCACTAAATAATTTTGGAACCAATACAATATAATAGTTGAAATTTATATTCATATAAATTTGAATTATAAAATATAAAATAGTTTATCATATTTTATATAACGTTAAGAGTAGTCGTTTACGAAAATAACAATTTTGCTTTTTGATCAAAAGACCCTACCAAAAAATTAGCTTTACTGTATCATTTTCGCTACACTAAACTTTTATAAGCTTAAAGTTTAATAACCTCTCGTTCAATAACACTAACTTGTAATGACTGAAAAGAAATACTGGTTGTATAATTTATTCTTGAAAGGGGATACACTTTATTCATTTATTATTTCGTTTAATCTTTTATTTCTGAAAAAATTTAATTCATATACTTCAAATTCAATTAAATTTTTCTTTATTTTTTTAAAATTATAATTACGAGGAGGAGTTTTCTTTTAAATTTTTTAAGTTTTTATTTTTGAGAGACAATTTCCTAAATTTGTGAATAGATTCATAAAGTTCTTTAACTGATTAACCTACTTGTTATAAAAAAAAAAATATAAAATAATTAGCCAATATATAAGTATAAATATTCTGACATAAATATAATATTTGTTAGGTATCTTTACTTTGAAATTCGAAATTATTATTGTGGTACCATAATTTTAAGGACTTTATCAATGTAAATATTATTACTTATACTTCATGACTTGTCTATTAACTTATTTTTATTATAGTTAATTTATATATATGTTTAAAATGTATTAACATTTTGTTATTTAATTCTCCATATGTACTCTTTTTACAATATTGAGAATGTTTGTAAAACATTTTAAAGAAAATTGTTTTACTTATTATAGGTGAATAATAAAATATTTTAAATCTCTAAATAAATTTAATAACTTGAGTTTAAAAAATTATCTTTTTTAAATTACTAATCTTGAATTAATGCAAAAAAATGATTTTTCCTTTCATCCATAAATGTCCAATTTATATATCTGTATACATATATTTTTTCTCCAAGGTTTTCCTCCTATGAATTCAAAAATATGTAGATGTACATTCAGGAAAGTAGAAAATAAATAGCTTTTCTAATAAATCATATATGATAATTCCTGCAGAAATATTTTATAAATAAATGTAAGGTAGCCTCTGTCTTGGAAATTCCTAAGCAGTATTTTATAACTTAAATAATGATCTTCAAATAATTAATTCTTTGAATATTTTTAATAAATATTTTAACCAATCGGACAATATTTAATACATTAAATAAAATAAACGGTCTAAATAAATATTAGAATGATTCAGTTTATTTTAAAACAACGTTTTGAAATGGTATGTTATAATATTTATAATTTTTTTCAAAAGAGTTTAGTTATATAGGTTGTTTTATTTTTTGATAATTAATTTCATTTACATTCTCTATTTAAATTATGATTAAAATATGCAAAAAATCATTTTGAAAAATTTCTTGCCAATAAAGATTTTAGATATTTTTTTTGTGCTTAATCAAATAATACATTTAGAGGTCAGAAAAATTTGGGATAACTCATTTTGAAAAGATGAAAAATTGTAGGAATAAAGATAAATTTCGTGATGAAATAAGCAGGAGAAGTTAGTAAAAGTCAGATTTAGTTTAACGGATCGTCGCTTCCGGTTCAGTCGTGAACGAATCTACAGCGACTTATTTGAGGTAGTTTTGTCGGTGCATGTAGTGAAATAAATATAACGAAAGAAACGAGGATAAGAAATAAAATCTGAAGAGATCATCATAAAAAACACGATACATAACTCAATCTTTTTCACTTCCATCTTTTTCACATGTTTAGCGTTTTTATGTGATTCTTTTTCTGTCAACCTCGTTTTGAGTTATTCTCATAACATTTTTTTCTTTCATTCTTCAAGTTCCCTCTCATTCTCTTTACTTGTACTTTCCATTTTTTACGCCTTGTGAGCACTTTCCAATACAGAAAATAGACTCTAACGGGCACGGATGAGTAGTTTGCAATACTTTGTCAAGAAAAGAGATTGGTGTTCCATAATAAACTATTGTATCCTCTTACTGTATATTCTTTTTCTATATTTCTTTCCTTTGCGAGCTATCTATAAAAAATAAAAAAAAGTGTAAATAAATGGCAAAAAAACTCTAGTGAAGAATGGAATAAAATTCTTACGTAATAACAAGATTAAAGAACACGTTTTCTTGGAATTAAGAAGCAAATCCCAACAAAAATGCCCCATTGCTGTTCTGTAACAGAGTTACAACCATTCAAATCACATTCGTATTTCATTTACCCACTAGATCCAATGTAGAAATGAATTTAAGAATGCGATCATTTCTCTTTCTATTCAAATTGCCTTACCCACGCTTACCTTTATATCCGGGTTGTTTTTAAAGCGGTTGTCATGTCCTCGGAACGTCTTAACGGGTAGTCACACAATGTTCTTCCCCCTTGCGCTTAGTCGAGCTATGTTTGTTTGACATGTCGGAGGCTCACGTCCTCAAAGGGTCAAATCGACGTCCCATTTTCCCGATCATGTCCCTCCATGAGCTCACCTTCTATTCCCATTGCCTTTGCCATCATGCCATACTCTGCCACACCTACAACTATTCCACTCATGTTAGCTAGTATTCGGGTATCACGCACGGTACTCGATGTATAAATAACTGCTCCCCCAGGCTTATTATTGCGCATGCGTTCAGGGCTGATAGGAGTGCCCAGCAATGGAAAATCCGATGCACCGAGGCGAGAAGTAATGGGCCGGTGTCATCACCACGAACCCCGATATACATGTGAGATAAACGGCTTCCTCCGACGCTAACCTCGATCACGAGCGCGCGTTTCTCCGATGAGCCGATGAATATTCAAATATATATCAACGGCTACGGCATGTAGCCGATGCTTTTCATGTACACGCGAATTCCTAGTTCGTTGTTTCAAAAACACTAATGAAACCGTGCGTACCTGCGCTATTAAATGCATTGGCAATGCCTATTAACCGGTTTATGCACAAATGCTTAAAGTACCTAACTGTTATAAGTTGAACAAACTTATGTTCACGAATAATGAAAATGATCTATTTTAAACTATGAGTAAATATTTCGTCTACTATTTAATTAACTTGTTTTTGAGATTCCCTATAATTCTTACTTAAAACTTCTTGATTTTTTATTTTTAGATGCAGACCATAAATTTATTATTTGGTGTTTCTTTTTCTTCCCGCTACAAATAAAATACAGATATACACCCTATTTTATAATTTGTATGACTTTACGGATTTCATTAATTTATTGTTGCTTCTGTGTTGAATTTAACTGCTATGTTTTATTGTAAGATAAACCATTTTTATTAAAATTTATTCAATTTTGGTCATAATACTAAAATAGAACATTTTTTAAGGAAATTACTAGACTGTTAAATAAAAGTTCTGCCGATAATAATTAAATAGATCGAACTCGAAAAATTTCGAAATAAATGCTATATTACACTACTTTATTAATAAATCTGTGTATTTGGAATCTTCTATTTCCCTTAAGAAATATGAATCATTGTTATTACATAAGAATGACGTATGGTCATCAAAGTGGCATCGATAAAGTTTTAGTATTTATTTTGATGATTAAAGGCTCGATAAGCCGTCAAATCCAGAAAATTACAAAAAGAATAGGGCGACAGAGAAGACGAATTTGTATGAAACGTTGATTTTAATCGATGCGTTATAAAAAGGAAATGGTTTCTTATCATCTGCTTTTGCTTGATCAAATATGATGTATTGTTATGAAGAATTTCTAAAGGATTCGCAGAGATTCTTAATCTCTCTGTCATCCACTCTGTCTCTCTCTCTCTCTCTCTTTCTCTCTCCCTCTCTATCTCTGAATACATAGATGGTTTTCGGTACTTTTGGTTAAAAGACTTGTCATCGGGCCTCTGACATATCAAATTATCAAAAAGCATGGTTTTTCTAACGTAATAAGTTATACTGTGTCATATTGTTATATTTTTTCGACGGAAAATTACGGGTCATGTACTACCCAAATGCCTCAAGGCAGACTCTGAAAGAGCTAAGGCTTCTCTACCCTGTCTCCTCTTTTTTTTAGTTTCTTCATTATTTCTAGTTTGCGTTCATTTCTCTCGCGTTCTCGCTCTTATGTCATACTTGTACTTGACGTATACTTCACAATCTTATACTTTAGAGTTTACATCATTCTATAGCTTTATTTATTCTCTTTCATAATTTTGAATATAGCTTTCTATGAGCCTGAGTATATTTATATATATTTCAAAATATAATTTAAAAAAAATCATTTCCTTTTTTTCTCTTTACCTTTTCTATTTATACTTATTTTTCATCTTTATTTGATTATTAATTTACTAAGATAAAATGAAAATTAAGAACCATATCATAACATCTGTTCCTATTGCGAATAGTAATAATAGTAATTGAAGCCCCAGAACTAAAATAACAAGATCTAATCAAATCACTCAATCTGTTGGTTCAAGGTTTATAGTATATCTGAGTTAATCGAAACTTTATCTACAGTTACAGCAAGTAGACTGTACCTTCTAAGCAAGTGATTATACACCTAAGTCGATAACTAGACGAATTCTGATTCGTCTATAATGCATATAAATCAATTTAAGTTATGAATTGTACGGAAAGTCTAGGCAAGCACAAATACATTTGTTGATACTTGCATAAGCAGAAAATAAGCTACACTGCATAGAGTAGCTTAAGAGTTCAATACATATATTCTATATTGCACTTCATATTTAATTTCAGAAAACAGTATACATTCATTCTTCAGATGATTTATCTCAGTCAAAGGAACTGATTCGAAATAATTTTTTTTCAAAGGATTTTGGAAGAATAAATAGTAAGGCCAGAAGATTTCGAAAAAAGAGGATATTAATCAGTAGTTAGTACTAGAAATATATCTGAACAACTAGAATAAAAAAGTATATAGACAGATAAATTTATCTGAATAATACGAACTAATACAATTTTTTAGAATTAGTTACATGTATCATATCCTCTTTTTGGGATATCTGAGCTATTACTTATGTAATCAGATGATTTTTTAGAATTATACGAAATTCTTTATTCATAGAAGTTTTTAAAATAAAAATGTATACAAAACACTAGCAACAAATTGGATGTACACATTATTAAATAGTAATATTAATCATCGTAATGATAAAATCATGTCAATTTATTTGAATTAAAGTCCAGACTATTTAGTATTCATATTACTTGCATGATGCAATAAATTTTGCAAAAATGATAATGAAAACTCTATTAAACTCAAACGTGACAATTAAAATTTTTGATTTATAATGATTTATAATATAAGTATTTTACCGTATACAATTCGCATAATTAGAAAACAAACGATAACGATTTGACGAAAACTGAATTTGAGTGGATGAAAAATATTGAAAATATAGAGTATCCTTTTCAGTGTTGGTCGTAATGGCACATAATCAGATATTATCCAAATGTATTAAAATGAACATAATGTTTTCCATACGTCTGGTAACTGTCTCTCTTTCACAAATCTCTGAGTAATTTTATCAATTTAAAGTACAAGAAATAAATATACTTACTATTATGAACTTAGCTTGCTTCAAAAGATAAAAATTTAACTTAAAATCTGATAATAATAAAATCAAAATGCAAATTTCAATATTGAATAGTTTAAAGAATTATATAGATAAAAAAATATATAATGTGTTATATAATATAAAAAAATGAAGTATAAATTATGATACAATTTTATTTCTTTCAACCATAAAATAATATTTATAATTATACGTGTCGTAATGTTCTTATATTGCATATGTATGTATGCTTCTTACATTATGCTGCATTGTCAATTACTATATATCTAGCGTAACGTTTACTCATCGGCGTAAAGGCTAGTCGGGTTTACTGTCGTTAAATTGTTTTCCTACACACGTACTACCCAGAGAAATGTCTCTTTCATCTTCTCAACAAAGGTAGAGAGTGGCATAGAATAATGAAAGAATATAAACAAGCGTAACTTAGCCGCCCGAGTGAAGGGGAAAAAAATAAAATCCGTAAACGTATCTTATACATTCTTAAATATAAAAATGATGTTTCTTATTAATACTAATAACAAAAATAAATGATTGAAAAAACAATCAGTATTGCTAGTATTAGCTCATGCTTCTCGTTTTATTTTAATTTTTTTATATGAAACAACACAAGTAAATATTTAATTTTGTTTTGTTTTGCTTTAATTCAATAAAGTAAAAAAACTTTATTATAGTGTTTGTTCTCTTTATAATCGTATAGTTATTAAAAAAAGGCTTTTTGAAAAAATTATCTGATATTTATAAAAAAATAATTTAAAATGAAACTGGTGAATATATTAAAAATTCATACAAGGACATTATTCTTATTAAAATTACTATTCCAAATAAAAAAATTATGTATTGGAAAAAATCTCGTTTCAATTGTATTCTAATACCATTAAAAAGGTATATTTTATATAAAATTAAAATTCAGTTTCACTTTTTAACCTTCATTTTCAAAGAGACGCTTCATAAATTAATAAACACAATTTATTATAAGAAATTATTTTCGACGAAAATTTCTCACATTTAATTTTGGATCCATCATTGTTCTAATATCTGCAAATTTCACCATAATGGCCAACATCTAAGAAATTACTTTCGCGCTTATGAGAAAATATCTTGCAGAGCATCTAATTAAAATCCATGACCAGAAGATCGGAAGGCTTCTTTGTTAATTATAAAGCGTCTTACAAACGACATTCGAGACTGTTCGGGCATTACGGCATTGTTGGAATGAAGTTTTGTTAACGTCTATACATGAAGTGGGTGCTGAATTCTCAGAAAGCCAGTCGAACGGTAATAAAAATTCGCAACACTGCGAGTTACCTTAAAAGGGAAAAATCATACAAAGCAAAATTGAAAAAAAATACAGGAAAGCATACTTCCTTTTTACGGCGGTTAGCTTGCGCGGTGCCTTGAATTCGAGTTGATTATGTTTTTTACGCCTAGACTAAGAATTAAAATGATGACATGAAAATATATTCAAGGGCAACGTGGTTTTAAGAACTATTTACAGTTTACTGGCAACGCATTAACGATTGATAATTATTTTGATATCAATCATAAGCATGGCTTATGTAATGCACATTCCTGAGACTTCATTAGAACTATCAGCCCTTAAAACTTGAAATACGTGTTCTTCTGCCTCTCATCAACTTCTTGTAATTAAGCGACATGTTATCTCCATATCTCTTTCTTCCTTCCTGTTAGCTCAATTTTAATCTTCCTGTCCACCGTTCCCTTAGTAATATTCGATTCACTCATTCTCTCTCTCTCTCTCTCTCTCGTCACCTTACCCTACATCCATAATGCTTTCTCGTATTATTCAAAAAATTTGTTGTACAACATTCTTAATTCTTAATATAAAGAAAATAGTTCCGTTTTTTTCTAAAATTATACAATTTATTCATACGTAAAGCATACCTATTCTGGATAATTCAAATCTAATTGAAATCATTATTGATAAAATTTTAAAAGAAAAAACGATCATTTATGATTGTTAATTACTTATTTCAATAAATTATTATTATTGTATTACAACAATTAGTTTACATATGATCAATTATGAAATAACTTAAAATGAATAGGCATATCAAATTAGCTTGTGACAAAGTTAAATAAAATTTTTTCTTAACTGTATTTATGTATAGTGTTGAATTTAGGTTAAATCGTTCTTGTAAAAACTAGTAAGATAAACTAAAATTTTTGAATGGTATGATCATATATAATAGAGTGACTTTTATTTTGTCTATTGTTTTCGGGTAACGTATGTAACACTTAAAACAGAAAAATACATATAGGTTTCTTTTGAATAATTTACGTTTTTTTTCCTTTTACCGGACGTTCTATCCCTGAAAACATTTCATTTCAGTTGGAACACTGAATTTAGACTTGAAGAAAAATCAGAGAATGGAAATTAAAAAGTTAGTCATGCTCCTATTTCCATTCCCTTCTGACGAGAAAAATTCCTTTCCCTTGTGACCAAAGGAACTGAACTAGAGTATTTATCCACTAGCTTTGCTTTTACAACTTTCATTCTCATTATTCGATTCCCTATATTCAATTTTACTTTTACAGCATCGTTAGAGTCTCTATACTCTAAAATTTTATGTTTGAAAAGAACAAAATTATAACATAACTTATACTTCATTTGTTTGTATAACACATAATACTTTATAAATACTTTTATCCTTATAATTCTTGAAACTAATTAATATTGAAATCTACATATTCATTTTATAATTACCAGATGCAAATTTAAATTATGATCTCTTTAGATAAGCTATGTCATAATAGTAAATCTATTTATTTCTTGTTCTTTAAATTGATAAATTTATTCAGAGATATATGAAATAGGGATAGTTACTGTACCTTCGAAAATATTACGATCATTTTAATTCACTTGGATAAACTTGGATAATTCTAATGGTTGACGAAAGGTGAGACTAAATAATGTGATGGCGTTGTAATTAGGGAAAAAGCATTTCCGATTTTACTCTTGCAACGGAAGGAAGATTTTACTTTCAATGCAGTATACAGCTTATTTCCATTCCTTTCTTCTGTATTTCTCTTTGGCGCTCAACTTTGTAGCTGTTCTCCAGACGCATTTCAAGCGCGTTGGTACCCATCGGGAATATCTGTCCGCTCCAACACTCTAAACTCCCTACGACTGTTATCTCCACCCTGGCTAAATGTCTTTCGTCTTTTTGATCTTTTATCCTTATTTCATTACCTTTAACTACGTCTTGTTAAGCCGTATACCAAATATCTATAGACGATTTTCGATTAGTTACATATTCGAAATTATATATTATTTTGGTACTTTGTGTAGTCATTTTTATATGTGAAACAATATGCTTATATTTATATTCTACCTCAACACAAATTTTATTTAGTAGTTTGTATAAATTTACTCTTTGATTATTGAAAATTAATTTTATTAAATATAAATTTTGTAAAAATATTATTATAATTTTTTTTCAACAAAATTTATAAAAAAAATTTAACTATGTTTAAACTAATGCTTAATGTAAAGTATTAACAAGTATTTAATTATACTATTAAAAGTAAATATCGAGTTAATAAATGATTCACATAAAAAGCACTGTATCGTCTACATTTATTTCAAATTCTATTATATACTGATAAATTGTAATATCATTTACGCATGTTATAAAGTGATTGCATACTATTGTAATTATATTAGATATTAAGGATTGATAGATCAAAAACTTATAAAATAAATGTATTTGAAAGCATATTGGATTTAGTACGTACAAAGCAAATAATATTTTATTATACTTATTGAATTGTTTTTAAAAATAAAAAATAATAATTTACCATTATTTAATTTTTTTTAATTGAATATTTAACTTTCATAATATTTTGAATACAAAAAATATTTCCTATGCGTAAATTTTAATTTAATGACTTTGTAAAGTAGCATTACTTGTTCATATTAAATTTAAAAAATTATTTATTATATCATGATTAAATTATAATCTGTCGCTGACAAATTCTTATTTAAGACAAACATAAAATATAAATA
Source organism: Kradibia gibbosae (assembly GCA_018907135.1). Lineage (NCBI taxonomy): Eukaryota > Metazoa > Arthropoda > Insecta > Hymenoptera > Agaonidae > Kradibia > Kradibia gibbosae. Next base: position 44,142,892 of record JACCHX010000001.1, read on the forward strand.
TTTAAAAATTTATGTTAAATCAGGATAAAAAGATTTTTAATGAAATATTCAAAATATAAGGATAAAAGTAGGAAGTTTATGTATAAGACTATACTAAATTGTTGTACACAATATATATTTTGTTCAATTGGTCCACAATGAGCAATTTAAAAATAATGTGAAATGTTTTAGCTTTGATGCTTGCTAAAAATTTGAAAAGATAATAATTTATTACAAATAAACTCAAGAACATCCACAAAAAAATAATAAAATTGTCGAAAAACGTCTGCGATTTAAAAAGTAAAGAAGTTTTGGTATTATCGGAGTCTCTTAAGCGATGTCACTTATTTCCCCAGGCGATAGTGTAGAATTTTTGCTCAATATATAACAGAATCAAATAGCACGATTGTCGCTGCCACAAGATCATTCACCGTTCGACATTCAAATTACTTTTCCCTTGAGCAATAGGCAACGTGCAATCCACGCAAAGAAAAACAGAACTTCGCCGTTGTCGCCTCTAGTACGCCATAAAACGAATAGAGAATTTTTGTACTCTATACGCGAACTAGAACGGAAGTACTTGAAGCTCTGCGCTCTGAATTCTTATTATAGTATTTGAAAAATAAATTGGCCATGACAACGCTTGTGAATATGTAGTTGGAGGTTGAGAAGTGAATTTTCGAATACTAGTAGAATATTTTTTGATAGCATAAAAGCAGTATTCAAAGTCTCCTAATTCATTATGTTTTGTCATTTTAAAACGTGCCTAACCTTTATAGTTTAATGTAAAAGTTTTAACTATCTATAAATTCACTTAGCGGAAGTCTAATACTTTCATTTTGCAGAAATTCATAGTTTGGTCCAATTAAAAGTTTAATTATACTACCATGCTAAGTGTAGGAATGCATTTTTTATAAAACAAATACTTACTGACACATGTCAAATGATTGTATGTACGACGTAGATTTTTGTATATATTATTACATTTTCATACATTGTTGATAATGATTTAGAATAAAATTTAATTGTTTTTTTAATGTATTCTAGCATAAGAAAAATACCAAACAATGTATAAATTAAAAATCTGAAACTGTTACTAGGTAATATAGGTAATATGCATCAATAACTTTGACTATTTACAATATTTAAAAAATTTTATGGCGGTGAGATTATAACGCATATATTTATATTTATATTTACATATTTATAATATACAGGATATATTATAAATATCAAAAGTCATGTAACAATAAACTTTATAAATTTTATTATTAATTTTAATATAGATATATTCTCTACGTCTTAAATTTTATATTTACGAAACATATACTTGACAAAGCTTACTGCATGTTATGACTAATGAAAGAGATTCCATTGCAGATGTAATACTTTGTCAATAGTAACGTGATATGAATATTAATGAAGTTGTAACGCCACGATCACAGAATTATAATTTTATGTGCATTTTTTTTTTTTAATAAAAAAAGCTTTCAAAAATTATTCAATAACATGGTTCTTTTAGTGTGCATTACGCATATAAAATACTATCGACAATTATACATCTTATTTATCTCTTATCAATTATTTATAAATAATCACTATACTATTAAATTAATTATAATAATTAAACATTTATAGATTTATGCACTGAATGCTAAAATTTAATTGAAGTGTGCGATTTTATTTCACGACTTTAATAGACAAAACCCTAATGTACAGATGTGTATACGAGCTGGATTTAAACCAAATAATATTCAAAACATGAAATCATTAAGTGTAATACCACCATTCAAAAATCCAATGTACCCTCTAGAAAATAATGATATTCACCTTGGTCGCCTTATATATCATTTAGACATCCAGCCTTCTTATCTTTTCTTATGGAGAACAAATCTTCTTAGGTGACGCCAGATTGTAAAAAGCTTGTCTATCTCTTGGCCAATTGAGCACAATAGTGAGATAAATATAACCGGTCTTTTTAGGATATACATACAGTATTTGAGCGTAGAGGAGAGCCAAATCTCTCGCTAGACGCAGAGCCATTGTTCCCTTTTAATCGGAATATTCAACGCCCTTAGTTCCGACATACTTGCATGCCTTCCTCTATTCTCTGCCTTCCGTGTCGCCACCCCCTCGTAAATTCACCGTGGTAACTTGGACGCAATCCATCCCCCTTCATTTCCTTTATACGTTTGCAAGCGTCGACTGTAATAGACAGAGAGGCAAATAGAAAGAAAGATAGTGATAGGAATCTGCGCGATGACTGTTACTTATATGTTATACTCAGCAGCGTTTACATGCTTTTCAGCTAGTCTCGTTAATTGCTTGGCTTTGTTTACAAAATTTCGTTATCGCGCGAGGACAGGACAGTGGACCGCTAGAAGCCTTTCGATTAGTTCACACGCAAATACACCGTGGCAAAATTGCTCCGTATTCGAGTGTTTGCAAAGCTTACCGGTTCAACTGATCTCATATTCAAAGTGATTTTAGTTACGAATGTGCGTAAATTTTTCTATAATTAAAAAATACCTAAACCATTATCGAGAGTGTGGGAACATAATCATTAAATAAAAGTAAACCCTGTACAAAAAAGGCAAGTGGGTTCAAAGCATTTATATTGTGCGGATTGTTCTTTTTTAGTCGGCTCTTATGATTGCTTTGCTTGTGCAAAATCGGATGAGTAGAAACCCTTAACACTAAACGAAAATTTAATTTTGTCTTCTTAATAAAGCATATGCCAGATAATGATTCAGACTATCGAATAACCAATTAATTAATAACAAACGTTTTCATGAAATCACTTATTTTAATTTTCTTGATTTATGATGTTTATTGCGTTTTATCAATTAGAGAAACGTTTTTAATACATTTTTTTCAATTTGTGGTTAATTTTTTAAAGAAACTTCTGAAATTATATTACAGACAGCCATGAATTGATATTCTGATACAAAAATTAGCATTGAATACATAATTAATTTTTTTTTATATATTGTATGTATTGTATATATTGTATATTTAACTTGTTTAATAAACGTCTTTTATTTTATACAATGTTAATGTTTTAATATTTAAATAATTAAAATCTACGTATTATATTAAATATATATATATATATATATATATATTATTTTATATACTATAATTTAATTATACTATAAATATAATTTCATGAAATGATTAATTTTTTTTTTAAATAATTGAATGCGTAAATTTCCGAAATTAAGTTAATTTATAACCGTATTTAGAACTGGTGTATCCGTATTTGAAACGGAATTTCTTGTTTTTATATAGTATTCGCGTGAATTGACAGATCGAGAAAACGTAAGGAAGATTTTATGTAATCTGGATAAATTTACTTAGGAAGCTTGTATATTGTATTGCTATTTATAAGCATAAAATTTATTTTAGTACTCAAATCTTACTAGTATAATTAAATAATTATTCAATACACTCATTTCTAATGTCTGCTTCTAACATAGAAGGATATAAAATATAAGATAAGATAACAATGTAGTAATATATATTGATTCTTTAAAATATCTTTATTGCGAAATGAATTTTATTATTAATATAAAAAATCAATTGAGAAGCTATTAATTAAATAAAATTAAACATTTATGTTTATCTCGAATAAAATGAGCTTTTAATAGAATTATCGGTTGAATATTTTTTTTATAATGTGTAATTTCCTTAATAAACGTAGAAGCAAGCATACACGCACAAAGGAGAATAAACCAAAAATAAAATTTTTTCATTATAACAATAGAGTCTGTCCAAGTAACGACAAGAACAGGAAGAAAAGTGTATAAGTTTCTATTGTTGAAGTAAGGGCGATCTTCTGCGAATGTGAGGCTATATGAAAGTCATTATATTGAGCCAACCAGCAGTGGAGCTTTCGGGCGCAGCTTCGTAAGCTCGTTGGCTTTCCGTTAACGTAATCGCGAAACTTCCAAGCTTCTTGCGCAGAAGCTCTCCTGTCCACCCCTGCATTGTCGTCCACTCAACTAGCGTCCTCACCGGAGTTTCAGAGTTCTACAGATGGCTTTTCGCGCTTGCTTTGCAAAAAGTACTGTGACGAGAAGCTCACGCGTATTTGCTGGAACTTGCGATTATCGGTGACTGAAAGCTACGACCGATGAGACAGCGACAGTTTGAGCTAAGCTCTAATATTCCTCCCTCCAAATTCGCTGACAAACTTTCATAACAATTATTTTTCATGCGAGTATTAGTGTGTCGAATTACTTTTTACTTCCCAGTCCAAGCAAGAAAACTTACCTATGCACGCATTATTATATCTTTCTAGCAGGTGAAACCCAATTCGCGGTGAAATTAAGATCTTTTGGAGACAGTTTTTAGATGCTTCTTGAAAGCATATTGTTTTCGTTATGAAGTTATACAAGCGGAGAATAGGATGAGTATAGCGAACTATTTTCTCAGTAAATGAATGAGCAAAGCTGAACGCGCCACCACTTTCCCTCGCTGAGACATTTACGCGACTTCCAGAGCTGTACTGCGCCGAGAGGAAATTGGAAGTAAGTGCTACAGCTCGGAAATGCACAAGCATTTAGAAGAGCTCAATTAAGAAACCAAATGAATAGAACAAGCACGTGAAAGTGCTCGGAAGCAGAAAGAGGGAGGCAAAGGATAGAAATGGAAGGAACTCATGAAAAATGCTTTATCGTGACAGTGTTTTAAGACAAGAAAGACGATGGCTTTAAAGACTACCAGCTAAACAATTTTGTAGTATTTTTCACTCAACATTTTGGAATTGAAGTATAAAAAATTTCAAAAAAACATATATAATGTTTTCCAATAAATCTAAAAGCCTTTTAATTGGAATTAATATATGCTTCGAATTATTATTCGATTATTTTGTTCAGTACATTACAATCAGAATTTCAATTAATGTAGTTGTCAATGAATATAAATATTACTTTACTCATGATGTGCCTGTAATTTAACTCTTTTATTTTATTTTATTTTAGAAGGTAGATCGAGCATATTTGATGCGTTAGAAAGCAGATCAAAAGTAAAAAAGAAAAATACATACAAAGCAAAGTTACCTTAGAGGGGATGAGGAAAAAAGCTAGGACTACCTTCTTCTTTGTGCATTGAGCCAATAAAAGTCTCTTTTTCCAGTGCTCTTTCACAATAAAATGCAAAAGTGTGCTTGTGATGTGTGGAATAAGATATGTCTGATTTTAAAGATCTTATATTATTTAAACATGGCTAAATTCATCTTTTTTTATAAGATGTGTTTCTCAATAAAATTGTATAGTATAAAAGATGAAATAAAAAATAAAGTATAATAATATATACGTATACGATTTTATAAAAACACCGCTAGCAACTTTTTCATTCTTTTATAACTTCATAATATTTTTTTAAAAATCTTTTTTTTTTAATTGTTTACAACTCATAAAATTAACAAAAATGTTTAAAATTTTTAAAGTAGTCATAATAGAATAAAAATATTAATATAATAGAGTATTTCTTATAATTTATTCATAGCGAATTACTGAATAGCTTAATTTACTTTATCATTAATCCACGTATGTTTTTAATATTGTGACGCAGATAAAAAATTAGGAATTTATATTCATTATTATTCTTTGTGTTATTTTCAGTTATACAATTATATTTATACGATTTCATTTAACTTTAATTACTTAAATTGATCACAATCGAATTATATACAAATTTTAATTTCTTATGAATTTCAAATATACTTATATAACTTTTTTCAAATACTATGATATGTATATATTTGGATTTTAATTTTGACTTCACTTGAAATTTTAAATTTTTATCGATTTGTAATTTAGAATGATTTGAAATAACTTCAATTTGATACCATTTCATTTATGTATAAAATTCATACAAAAGAATATATACTGATAAAAATTTATGATTATCTTTAAAAAGAAGTTATTGATGAATCTACCATTTTTCTGCTACATAAAATAAATACATCGCTCTAATATTAAAATGTCATTATTAGTATTTTTATACTACATTTCAAAAAGACCTATTTTTATTTTTTTTTTTTAATTGTGATCTTCATATTTATTCTTTCTATAGATTTTCTCTTGGACCTTGCATATAAAAACCGATAGCATCAAATGTACAAGTTTAAAACTTTTACCTATATTCTCAAAAAATATCTTGTGGAATGGTTTTACTGCATATAGATGTCAATTGTTGGAATCACAAACTTACTTCTTATGTAAGCAGAAATTTGATACTTCTGAATCACCTGCCGCTGAAATAATAATTCAATGAAACTGAAAAACCGATCTCAGTTCTTAAACAAGCAATTTGAATATTTAATAGGCGATCCACTAGCATTGATTTTTTTCTCTATTACTAAGAACATTTCGGTGTATGCAATTTCGCTGGTTATTCAGAGTTGATTCATGCTCTTACTGAACTTTATATTACATAGTCAAGGAGCTCACGAAGAATATGATCGTCAATTCTCAATGATATTACTGCTGTCACAAATGCGTAGATTTTTGTGTTATTTACGGTACATTTGCTTTTTTAAAGTATAATCACTTTAACGTGTTTGCACTATCCGACAAAAATGCTTGATATAAACTATATCAATGAAATACTATTAAACTTTTAAAATTTAATAATATCTATTTAGAAATTGAAAATTCTTCACTTTAAGAATCTTTATTTTATCATGCAACATACATAATAAAGAATGAAAATTTCATAACGTTCTAATGTCGCTACTTTTGTATAAATTACTACTAAATCATTTATTAACTTAGAAATGTTCCGAAACTACAAGCAATTAATTATATGAATTGTAAACATGTACGTGTACTTTTACCTCCTAAATTATGGATTGAAATTTTAATCATCTAATGTATCCAGAATACGTTCAAACGAAATATGACAAATTTAATAATATATCACCTAAGTCACAAAAACATCCGCATTTAATATGTCAATTCCAGTTTCATTATAATTTAAGATATTAATCGTGTCATTGATAAATATTCTCAATTTAACATTATGCAAATTACTTAATTACTAAAAAAGGTACTATTTTATATATTTCCTATTTTTTCTTGTTTTTTATCCTTATTCTCTCTCTCTTTCTCTCTCTCTCTCGCCCGGTCTTTTGTACTTTCTTAGATTAATACAATTGGTCGAAGTCAAGTCAATTCACATTAACAGAAACTAAATATAAAACTAAGATCCCCTTAATAAATTTTCAACTTACATTTTTTGTTTTGCATGAAATTTCACTATAATTTATATTATAATTTCCTTAAATCTAGTTTTCTATCTGAACCAATGACTGTACCAATTCGATGAATCTATTAAATATTCATATATATCAATTTTTTCTAATTTGAGCGTTACTTTTTTTTTGTATTATATTACTTGTTATTCGATATTGCAATAATTTATTAATATTTCGATAGTATATTTTATTCATTCATATTTTAAATGATTCTTATCTATCGTTATTACATTTTTTATTCTATTTTCAATATAATATAATACCCAACTCAACAAAGTATAACAATTTTAAACTAAAAATAAAATCTATTAATCTAATAATCGTTTTTTTTTTTCATTTTGCTTTGATAAATTCTAAGCTTTTATAATATAAGCTTCTATAATATACTATATGACAATAATGTACTAGTAAATTCTCTGAAAGGTACGCAAAAATTTTTGAGCTTTGTCTACAGTTAGAAATATGAAATTCTATATAGACTGATATCTTTTCATAAAAAAGTGATGTTTACTATATATTCTGATGAAATTAAATGAGGTACTCAAAAAAGGAAACTATTGTTATTTTTTTTATAAAAAACAACTTGATATACATTCGTTATATTTGTAATTACATCTAAGTAATTCCAAAATTATAATTAATATTAAGATATAAATATTTCTTTCACAATTACATTTGTAATTTTTGCCTTATCTTATACTATAGTAAATGTAAAAAGTTTATCAATGCAAAAACAACAAAATTATCATATATCAATCATTAACATCTCAAGATTTTTAAATTTCAATAAAATTTTTGTTTATTTTAAAAATTTTTTAATGTGTAATATTATATTAACTAACATTTTTTTATCTAGTTCTAATTTTAGAATTTTTTAGTTATAAAAATATAAAAATAATTTTATAATTTTTTAATAAAAAAAAAATTAATTTCTATTTTTTAATGTTTTATAATTTACTAATTTAATACATTAATGGTTTATCTAATTATGCACTATTAATATTTTGTAATAATTCTACTTTATGATTAGAGTATATTTATTACACTTCTTTCATATTACGTTTTATATATCATTTACCTTTTTTCGTATTTTTATATATATATTTATTTTTAACGTTAAATATCTAATAATTTAAACAAAATACTTCTTATATAAAAAAAATATTATATACTACGGTTGTCTAAATAGTTTAATAAATAATTATAATAAATTTTATTTTAATTAATCATATAATATCATGTCAGTAAACAATAATTTCTCATATTTTTTAATCTAGGATGGTAATTATAGTGTAATTGAGGATGTAATGAATCTTAATAAATTCTTCTCAAAATTGTTTTAAAAGGCAGACTGGCACATTTAAAAAGAAGATATAGAATTTTTCATTAAACTTTGTATTAAGCTGTCTTTTGATAAGTGAAGTAGCCTGATAATCTTAATCCTAACATGCATAAAAAAGAAATAAAAGAAAAATTAAATTTTTTTCATAAAGCATTTAGCGGTTAACCATTGGCAATGATTGAGCCAGCACTTGTAGCTGCTTGTAAGTAAACTCCTCTAATTAGGCTTCTTTACTGGAGCAATTAGTGAGAGGATAATATTCCGCTGAATAATACGACTATTGGTTCCCAACAGTTTTGCTTTACTGCTTTTGTCTTACCAGTTCATAAATCGGGCAGATGAGAACTATTGAGTTTATAAATATTGAAGAAATAATGGCCGAAAATAAAAGATGTTACATTATATAATTATAATACGTTCATATCACGTACCGATTAGTACCACACGTTGTGTTCACAAAATTCGATGTAAGCAGGCTAGAGCTAAATAAACGAACAGAAGGTGCAAAGAAAACACAAGCATGAAGCCAAGCACAATTTAGTATGTTCAAGATATTTTAAGATTTATAGCACACAAAAGTGTTGATCGTAATAATTAAGAACGCGTTATGCAAAGGATTTATTTCGTCTTGTTCGTAAATGAAAAGGGACAAATTTTTTGACGTAGTATTAAAGCACCATTTCCAATTGAACAGATTCAATTCATGAGTATCGAATACTTTTTTCTTTTCTTCATCGTTCTTTTCCTTATATATCATCACCATATATTTATTCTTCGTTGCCTTTTTTCTCCATATTTGGGGCTTTATTTTTCTTAAAAAAATTATTTGCTCACACATGATAAGTTTTGAATAAATATAGCTTTAAAAACAGATATAAATTTTACATAAAAATGTTAAAAGGTATAAATTTTGAGGTAGCAAAAATTTGAGACTCCTAATCTTAGAGATTGTTACATCGTTACCTGAACTCTAGTAAGATTAGTGGACAATCAGGAATACTGATAGTCTTATTATTTACTTATGAATTACTCACTAATTAGTATGTTTTTATTTTCCAATTACGTAGAAAATTAAATTTTAATTAGTAAATTTTAATGTAACCAAATTTCTATTTGCGTTTAATTACGTTATAAAAATTGTTTTATATTGTTATATATTTTAATATGAAAGGTACAAAATTGCAGAAAATAAATTAATATTGTAACCATTTTTATTTCAATTTAACCTAAATTGAAAAAAGTATAAATAAAAATTTTAAGATCTAGTCCAGCAGTTTTGAAAACTTAATAAAAAAATTTTAATGAAAAGTAATGATAAGTAAATGGTACGTAAAATTAATATTTCCTGTCATAAAAAAGAAAATTTTTTTCGTATTATTCATATTCAGCATATTAATTAAGTATATTACAATATTATGATGTCAAGTAAAATAATATTTTAAAACTCTATTGTACTTAATGGTTTAAATGAGACTCAATTATAAAATTTAAAAATAATCATAGTTCTCAATGCATTATCATTATCATTTATCTATACTTCACCTATTAATTTATTATGTTATATACTAATTTTTACGAATTTTAGCTAATTTTTCTTATTTTTTATTATTCTTATTCTTATTTTTATTCCTTTTAAAGTTATATATTATTTATCTTGTACGAAATTTTTATATAAATTCTTTAGTATCTTTCAGTATCTTGATTTATGTTTTCCTTCGAAGAGTACAAATATTTAAAAACAAAAAATCAATAGTACGTATATGCCTCCATATCAAAACAATAAAATAATTACTTATTCACTTATTTGCAGTCTTTGACTAACTGTTATTTTTTTTTTTAAATACGATGTAACTTCATGGCTCTTATACTATTAGGCTTAACAGCAAGTACAGCATTCCACTTCAGAATAACTATAGTTTATAAGAGCTTCAATTTATTTTTTAAAAACACATTTTATGTTTAACATTTGATTTTAACTAAAATCTTGGATATTTTTGCTTGAAATATTTTACACTGACTCTTACCTTTTATTTTACATTTAACTATATCATACCGATAAAACTTTTTTTATTTAACCCATTAAAGTATTCAATCCATTATTTGCAATTATTTTTCAATCAAATAATTTGATTTTATTTAAAATAGGAAAATCAATAAAAATAAATAAAAATACATTGTAGTTATTTAACATTATAGTGCGAGCCAGATGTTAATTTTGCTTTCGTTGCCAATATTGTTAAAAAAAATGTTTTTCCTTAAAGAAGGAGACTGAATGTACATGCAACAATCATGTACATCTTTATCATAATTTGTCACATTACTTTTAAATAATAAATTTGTTTACGTTAGCCTATTAATATTAAATTTAATAGATAATAAATTAATATTAATATATACTCAAAATTTGCATGAACTATGTTATGAAAGATCGAAAAATAAATACTGAAAATAAATACTGAAAAAAGTACTATTATATAGTATCTCAATTTATAGTTATATTTTCATGCTTTAAATTTTTAATATGTTTTATATATTTTTACACTAGTATTTTCATGCATTAGAAATCTGTATACAATAACTGATAATAAATAATTATTTTAAAATAACTTTCATAAAATATTAATAAAGGACACTCTACAGTTAGTAGGTGTATAAAAGCTTTTTTTAAATTTTTATATTTTTACTATTTTACCGGGTGTTTGCTATAAATTTTGAAGTTTTTATATTAGAAAACAAAAATTTTTATTTATTTTGTATATGTTCGTTAATGGTAAAAAAATTTTTTATTTATAATTAAATTTTCAAGATTTAATTTTTTCATCTAAATTTCTTTCCTTGTTTAAATTTAATTTTTATAAAAAAGATTATTAAAATATTATTTACACACAGTTTCGATTTTTAATTCATATGAATTTACATTATTCAATTTCAATGTTTTCTTTTTCTTCAAATATAATATACTTATTGTAAATAAATTTTTATTAGGAAAAACATTTTTTTTGCATAAGTAAAATATTTATGATCAATATTCATTTACTTAATTTTTTTTTATTTATAAATAAAATTCATACATTGATTCCTTAATTTAAATTTTAATTACAATTTGTATTGGCTTTAGCAATTATAATTTATTTTAAGAAATACCTTATAAGCAAGAGAATCAAAATTAGCATTGCAACTAGAATCTGCCTATTGAAAGTATATACAATAGTATATAAAACTTAATAATTACTTTCAAAATATATTAAGTGATTTGTTAACATACGTTTATTTTACCAATAAATTAATAATGATTATGAATTTATTGTACAATTATATAATATATGTCTAAAACTTTTAATATGGTTTGCCAATGAAGAATTTTGCATGATAAATTTTGTTGGTTTATTTTTTTAAACTAGATGCAAGAAGCTTAAAGAACGTCAGATTAGAAGTGATACCGGAGGCAGTAGAACATGGACACGAAGCAACTCTTCGATGTTACTATGATCTAGAACAAGCCCCCTTATACTCCCTTAAGTGGTATCGTGGAAGTTTTGAATTCTACAGATTTTCTCCCAATGAAAACCCTGCTACTAAAATTTTCAATTTTTCATGGATCGAAGTAGATGTGAGTATGAATTTATTTATTAACGATATTATTATATATTTTTAAGAAAATAATTAATTAAAAAATTAAATTTACTGTGTCTAAGAATTTTATAAAAACTGGCTATGCTGCCTAATATTAGTAAATAGAAATGTAAAATATTAGTTTGAAAATTACTTTAATTAATGTTAACTATTGATTATGATTCGAGATGATAAAGAATATTATAATTTTAAACAAATATTTCATTTATTATTTTAACAAGATGTCATATATTTCAACGTTTTAATAGATCAAATTTTATTGTTTGATATTACTATGTTCGAGTAAGAAACATTTACACTCAACGTTAATACATAAAAATCTAATATTATGGAGATGTATGAAGTACAATATATGGTTTTTCTCAATATAAATAATTCAAATATAAAATTTCAAAACATGCTCTTTTAGACTTTTGTATAAGTCCTATTCTGATCTCATGCATAAAATAGTTACCGTGCTACTGTCAGTTTATGATTAACAAGACAAATGTAGGGTCAACCAATAACCACAGGTTTATTGAAGATATGTTTGTCATGTTATTTCATGAGGTTGTATAAGCGATGTGCAAATGAATTCCCGCATTTATCGTCAACTCCACGCTCTGCTGGTACAGAATGATAAACATATCCCAAACATACGGAAATTTTTTTTTAAAGAGAACTAATGAATATATAAATGAAAATATGCGTATATTAGTATTTTTTTTTAATTTAATTAATATTAAATTGCCGAACGATATATGGAATTTTCTATGATGAAATAATATTCAAATAATGAGATATAATTTATAAAAATATATTTTAAAATATTGCATTATATTTTTTAAACGAATAAATTTAATTATAATTCAATCTTAGATATAAAATATAGTAGTTGAAATACACATTTCTTAAATCTATATATTTTCTTATATTATACATATATACGTGTATTAGTAATATTTTGTACTAAATAGGACGTGCTTTAAATTACTAGAACTTTATTTTAAAAAAATCATTTCGTTGTGATATCCTTTAATGATAAGATGAATAATACGGTTTACGTTTATATAAAATTAGATGTACAATTTTTCGGTAAATTACATAATCGACTTATGTTCTTAACAATTTTCGTTTTAAAATCTACCTTTAAAATATAATGAATATTAATTTATCATAATAACTTATGTTATACTTATGTTATATTATATATATATATATATATATATATATATATATATATATCTAATACTTGACATTTGGTACTTGTAAGGGTGAAACAAAATTATAATAAAAAGTAGTTTATAAAAAAAAAAAGTTTTTACCAATTTCATTAATTTGGAATCATTTTACACTTATCTTTATTTATAGACTGCATAAAAACTGCATAAGAAGATTAGAGGTTTTCTAATAATTCAGTAGTTCTGAATAAAATTTTTGAGAAATTTGAAACAAAAATATTTTCTACGTAAAAATATGTGTACTTAAATAAAAGTAAATTAATAACATAATTTTATTTTTAGCTCAAAACAATGAATTTATTTTGAAATATTATTGATCACAAATGAAAGTTAAACTATTTAAAACTAGTTATTAATTATTTAAAAGCGATTCTATTAAAATTATAATTAAATAAGTTTCGAAAGACAGGCTTAGCTTAATACCTAATGTTTTTTTCTTTTGTATTTTATTTAGCCAAATAATTCAAATGAGAGTCAAGTGACGATACAAAATGTTGATTTTCCTTTGAGTGGGAATTTTAGTTGTGAAGTAACTACAGATGCGCCAACTTTTTTAACAGGAAGCAGCTCAAAAACACTTACCGTTGTTTGTAAGTATATAGTTGTTTTTTTGTGATTATATTTATCTTTAATCTTATTTTTTATTTAAATTTTTTATGCTTACAAAACATTTTTGCATAAAAAGAATTTTACAATACTTTACAGTTTACAAAATTTATAATATATTATTTATTATTAATACATAATATATTTTTGTTTCATGATTTAAATTACTTAGTCTGAAAGTAAAATGAAGCAATGCATAAAAAATTATATTACAAAAAGATTTCTTGCAACATTCTAACAACATAAGATAAAAAAATTCTCCTTTTTAATAAATTTTCATTGTTGAATTGTACTTTTCACATAATATTGTTCAAAATATACTCCAGTAATCAATTAAAACTCAATCATTTTTAATATCTTGGACGTCATTTTTCCCCCCAATAAAATTGTTATGGATAAGATGAATAGATTCTTCTCTTGAAAGATTGATGTGAGGACAATTACATATACAATGTTATTTGGCAGTTGACAGTTAATAGGAAATAAACAAATGAAAACATTTTTAATCAACAATAAAATTAAATATGAACATTTTTTAAACATTAATTAAAATTTATAAAAATAATGAATTGAAAAGCATTTATAGATGCTTAAACAGGCTAAATAATTATAATAAAATAAACATTTTTCAGTTACTGACAAATAATGTTATTCCTATTGAAAATTTTTTATTATTAAATTAATTTGAATCTAAACGCATATTTTGTGGTTACATAATATAATGTAAAAAACATAAAAGTAATAAAACAGCTATAGTATTTCATTTTCTATCTCCTGTCCTTTTGACTCATTTTCAATTTCATTTTTTCATAAACCTTACTCTCGCCGATTCCTCGATTAAATCACCTTTGCGTGAAGATTGGATAAGATCCCACAGCAAACTGGAAAATGATGTGATTATAATGCTGGCGAAGCGCAAACGTCATGCTTGAAGTTCGGATGGTTTCAAGGGTGCTTCACCCCTCAAATTATTATGTTTCAGCTGTACCCAAGAGCAAGCCTGTTATCGTATCGGAACGTGTACGTTATGAGCCTGGAGAGACTCTAAAAGCAAATTGTAGTACGCCATCTTCGAAACCACCGGCTCGCCTCTCTTTCACACTGAATGACGTACAGGTTAGTGCAAACATTGAAATAACGTCAACACACTTTGTAGTTGAAAAATTTTATTTACTCATCTACTACGATTCCAATATTTTATTTTTTTCCAATTTTTTATCGGTAGCTTTAACTTTTTTATATTTGATTTTATACATTTTCATGAAAATACTTGAGGTAGAACACTGTAAACTAGTCGGTTATAAATTTTTAAACGATAATATTAACGATTTAATAATCCAGACTATTTATACTGTATGTTACTTAAAAATTTTATGTACCTTCGAATATAATATCCTTATTATCATATTCATATACATTTTTAAAATATTTTTAGCTGCTTTACCGTTGCGTATAAACATTTTAACATAATAATTAGATTCTAGATACAAAAAACTGTGCAAATATGTATTATGTACTGAATAATAATATACGGCGGCAACAGAAAATTTTTTAGCCAGTCGTATTTAGAAACGGTCCGAATTTTCAATCAAAATGGACGCCATTGACTACAGCTTTAATCTAGAAACAGCAGTATCAATATGAATGTTTCAATGTAAATATCCCAAACCATTATACGTCGAGATTGTAGCAAGAAAATGAACGAAAAAATATAATATAGTGTAGGCGGAATCTTGGACCGTATATTAGGGATTACCACCCCATTCTTTCTATTTAGACACATGACTGTTTACTCGTAACGAGAGAAAAATAAGGTAAATATGGATTACAAGTTGCCAATAGCTTCTGCTAACCTGCTAATTTTGCAATTATATATATCTCGGTTCGGAATTTTATTCCCACTTAGAAATATTTTTCGTAAATTCCCTTGTTTTTCTTGCTTGGGTACTCATAATATACTACGCACGTGTATATTTATACTGCGATTATTGAAAGATATATAGTTACTCTAAGGTTTCTTCGATTTATCAACAATGTCTGAACAATCCGCTCTAAGAAATGGAATGAATATAAACAACGACATTTTCAGATTATTCCTTTAGAAACGTAACTTAGTCAGAAAGAGAAAACAATAATAAGAGAAAACAATATTAGATAAATATTTTATAATTCAAGAATAAGTATATTCATAAAAAATTGCACAAGTAAATTCGTATGATATATTCTCTGATCACTTGTATTTTAAAATATATTTTAAAATTTTAAATATATTTTAAAAAATATATTTAAAATATATTATTCAGAAGTTAAAAAAAAATACGTTTCTATAAATTTATATCGTTAATATAAGATAATTAATGATAATTATTTTTAAAAACATGAATATAAAAACTCACAAGCATGCTTTCACATATAAAATATGTTCAATATTTTTTTTATAAAAAATTAGATATCAATTTTTTAATTATGAAAAGTTTTTTGAAACATATAAAAATTATAATATAATTTACAAAGCTAAGTATTTAACTATAATTTTCATTATTTTTTACTTTTGCTAGATTTTTGACAATCAATACCAATATTAATAATATTTTTATTGTGATATGAGTAAATGAAATACGAGAACACATTTTATAATTTAATTTACGTAGAAAAAATGTTAAGATACTGAGAAAGCTTATTTTAGTCATAATTTAATGCTGCATATAAAAAACTTTTTTCCCTCGACTAAAAGTTTTCTGTAATAAAATAATTTTTTTTATATTAAATCTTATTATATGCGGATTGAAAAAAGTGGAGGGTGAATAATAATATAATAATATCAGATTATTTTTAAATCTATAATAAAAGTCAGCGAGTACCAGATTCTATGTGCACATGTAATACATAAATAATAAATTTAAGTAAGAATTACCTCAAAGTTTTTAAAACAGCTTTTATGGGAAAATCTAATTTCGATATATATATAGAAATACACGCGTAGAAGTGTAATTAGTGTCATGAGCACATTAATGGTATAGGCCAAGCTCACACAATAGCTTTGCGTGCTATGTTTTACGACGGAACTGCACATACTAGCTATATACCATACAAATTTCATTAGTATGAAGATACCCACAACATAGTTGCAATTACCTTCAATAAGATAAGAGTTTTCTATTTTCCTTGCATTAAAAGCAAAATATAGAGTTAGAAAAATAGAGAGATAGAGAAAGAGCGGGACAGAGAGAGATTGGGAGAGAGAGAGAGTGGGAGAGACATATAGAGAGAGAGAGAGAGTGAGAGACATAAAGATATCTTTATTTGATAAAGTTTTATAAATTTTACATTAATATTTAATGTTAAGATAGATAACGTATTGGAACATAAAAATACTTAATGACGTGAATTTGTTAATTTCACTATTTAATGAAAGGCGTTTTGAATATTTAAAGAAGGATAATATTTTGTAACGTCCATAAAATCCTGATATATTGTTATAATTTGGAATTATGTAATAAATTTGTAGGTGCATAAAAACATTTTTATTAGTAAGTATATATTTGACCATTATTATAATAAAATTTTTGTTTATTTGGTATCTTTATAAAATGCATTAAAAACGGCAGCAAGAAGAAAATTTAAAATTATCTACGTGAACTCATGGAGTGCAATTTATTGTTGGTAATTCGAAGTACTATGTATCAAAAGGTTACGTCCTCTATAGCAATCCTTTATAAGGTTTTGCTAGAAATCAAGTTAGCTTCTCATTGAATTTACGTCAGAAGGTTCGTTTCCACGTGCGTATTTATTCAGGTACATGTTCCCTTGTGCATCACTGAAGCTCACTTGTATATTTGTTCAACTTATATAAGCTTTTGTATAGTATTAGCATTAGTAACATACATATACATTGCAATATCAATTTTTACTAAAAATATCATTGTTATAAATTTTCAGAGTTAGATACTTTTAAACTTATTTATTATATATTTAATAAAATAATTGAATTTTTTCTTAACTGGGCGATTTATACTAGACACTAATTTTTCTAGAAATAAGTATTAAATATTTAACCTGGTTACTTTGGCACGCTACTGTTCAGAAAATGTTTTTATGTTTTTAATCATTACATATTAATAATATTAAATATTATTAAATGCTTTTATATTTTACTAAAGTATTACCTTATATTTATAAAAGATGAATCATGCAGGTCCAATATTCAAGCAAATATTTAAGTACAAAAATGAATTGTTGAGACATGATTTAATTATATTTTGTAAAACTTTTTTCTCGTATAGAAACTTTTAATAGTTTTAATTAAATTTAAAATAGTTAAAGCAATATAACTTTCGATTGTTTAGCATTAGATCCTTATTATAAATTATAAATACATTTGCATAATATTTCTTTTTTTTAAATTGGTTTTGTAAACTATTTTATTATAAAATTCTAATTAAAAAATTATTATAAAACTATTATACAACTAAATTTTATTAAAAAATTCTAAATAAATTAAATAATAATTGTCCATACTGTCTATATAAATATTTTCTGGCTAATAGGTAAATATAGAGTTAGAGTAAAACTGGGTTGTATTTACATTATTACATTATTTTATACATATTAAATCAAAGTATCGTAATATTTAAAAAAACACAGAATTTAAGGAAATATTTATATCAAATATCTATTTTGTTGTACAAAGATATTCACAGTCATAAAATGTACAATTTATATACATTTGTTTTTTTAATTTATATTTATTTTTATACATTTATACATTCATATATATATGTGTGTGTATGTGTACTTATATCGTTTTGAAACAATTATTGATTTAGTTTTTAATACTTCTTCCAAATAAAATTAAGTAACATTAATTAATGTTTTATTGTAGAGGGAGTTTTCAGAAAGTTTTCTTTTTTTTAAATAATGTAATCATACATTTTTAATTATATTTCAATTTTAAAAAATTTAATAATTTCGGAACTATAGAAAATGCTAATACTATATTTTCGGAAGCTCCAATCTCTTTTTGTTACTAAATCTCATGTATGACTATAGGATACAAAAAAAATTAGATGGGGCGCAGCTGTACTGTGAGAAGAGTGTAAAAACCTTATTGGCTCGTAACCGCTGCATCACTCAAGTAGGAAAAAATTACAGTGCCGTACTTGCTTTTCTTCTGCATGAAGCATGAGGATGTTATAATCTAACTATACAAACTGAGCTACTTATTAAAAAATATTTTTTATTATGTTTATCTATAGATATTCTCAATAAAGAATGTTTAAAATAACATTATTGATTTTATATACTTGACTAAATTAAAAAAAGCAAAAGTATATATATATATATATATATATATAAATTAGCTAGAAATTTATTTCTTCTCTTTAATGAAAGTACAAATTTTTATATGATAAAAT
The DNA here is from genome assembly GCA_018907135.1 of Kradibia gibbosae. Lineage (NCBI taxonomy): Eukaryota > Metazoa > Arthropoda > Insecta > Hymenoptera > Agaonidae > Kradibia > Kradibia gibbosae. Next base: position 44,162,350 of record JACCHX010000001.1, read on the forward strand.
TTTATTTAGATATTATGGAAATGAGAATCCGTAGTTATCTTGACAAAATGTTAACATCTGACTATAGAATAATAATTGTGATTAATGCTTTTTATATACGCTAGTAAAAATATACAAGCTATCTCTATTTTACATTATGTTTAATATTTTTAAATTTTACATTTATAGAAAAGAATAAAAGCGAATAAATTTATGGAATGTCTAATATTGAACCAGAAAATTATAAATTGGGCATAGTTTTTCAGAATTAATAGACGATAGTATTGAAATGCATTGGCTTTTGAAAGATCGATATAATCCAATAAAGATTAAAGTTGCAGCTATCTCGTGACTTCAGGTGTCACATATAGAAATTGAAGTAGAAAAATAATGTAAAAAGTTTTTGACAACTAGTCTCATTAATATATTATTAATTACTCATAAAAAAATATTAACTGTTTTGAATTGCTTAAGAACCTCTATTTTTTGTGAGATAATGCTACTTATACGACTGTATTAAATTCAGAATCCAATATATCTAAGATGATTCAATTTTATAAAATTGTAAAAAATTATACTTTTATAAAAAATTTGTTGACAATAAATTTTAAAAGTATGAATATATACTTTAAACGCAATTTCTAAACTTTTTAAATAATATAAATAAGAAATAGCAGAAAAAGACTTTAAATATACTTTTTCTAGGCAATTAAAGATAATATAATTAAAAATTAGAAACAAAATATATTTTTTAAATTACATATCATTTTAGATTTAGGGTACTATTTTTAGTTTCGAATTACAACATTTTTGTTTTTAATGAAACGTAAATCTTATTTTTCGGTATCTTAAGAATTCTATCCAAAATTTTATTAAGTAATGGGTATTTTTATTATAATTATATAATATACATATACAAAAGTAATTATATTCATTAAATTTTATTAACAATACAAAGTTTTACAAAATTTATTTTTATGTAATTTTATTTAACAGAAAAAATTAATTGTGCCGTTTTCATCGTGACAATTCAATTAAAATTCAATTCTGCATAATGAATTTAATTGAAATAAAGACGTAAAATATTATAGTAGTAAGTTATTATCGACCAATAATATTTCAAGATAGAATTTGAATTAAAAACTTAAATGTAATAAAATTTTAATTTATATATTTTATTGGCAAATAACAAGTAGTTTTTATGTTTACAAGATAATTGATTTTTAATTTATTGAAATTTTTTAATTTAAATTATAAAATTGATTTTTAAAAATATAAAAAAAGTTGAAATTTTTTTACAATGTAAAAATGAAATTGAAAAAAAATTTTTGTCTGAAAATTCATTATATCGTCAATTGCAGCAAGATATTTTATACTAAACTTTAAATTATTATAATACATTTTTAAAGTTAAAAATAAAAATATATCGTAAAAAAGTACTTTACAGTACCACAATATTGTAACATACCATTAAACTCAATTTGAACTATATTACAAACAAAAAATACCTTTTAAAATTAAAGGATTTTATTTATTAATTGCAATCTGACAGTAAAATAGCTGTTAGTCTGTTTTTTATCCTTATGGAAGCCTCAATTTAATATATATAAAGAATATTATATAGAATTCGAAGTTTTTTGCTTTTAAGAACATTTTTTGAACACCTGTAACAGATAAAGGAGATAATTTTGTACGGAGACCATCACATTTGCCTTCATCAGGCTAAGTCTGAGCTCTCCATTCATTAAATCTGGAAATAGTAGCACAATCTCTATAAGGTCACCCACGTAAACATGTATATGACAACCCGTTTGTTCTGACCTAAAACTCGAGATGCTTCCGAGATAATGTGGCGAAGGTAGGCAATAAACTTATTGTCTGCTTATAACCTAATGAGGTATTCATTCTGTAATCCATTTACCATTGTGATAGCTAGCATATTATTCCTGAATTTATTGCTGTACTTTCATTTTATCCTACAATAAAGGCTTCTAAAATCTAAGATATTCTTTATTACACCCGACTAATTTATTTGTTAATTTTATTGTTCGTAGTTTAGAAATTATAGAAACTGCATGAGTTATAATTTTACTCTAATGCGAATGTTGGTAATTTGACCATAAATCTATAAATAAATTGGACATTGTTTTTAAATTTAAAACATTAACACATATCAACTTATTACATGGATTTTTTATAACCATTTGTGCTTTTGATGTAATATTTACATGTAGAATGGTATAGAGATATGATGGTTCTTAGCAAAACTGTAATTAAACCGTGACGGTTTTAAGTAAAATTGTAAGCACACTCAATCGAAAATATTTAAAGTAACATAAAATTTTTTAAGAATGTTTAAAATAGAAATTAATAATTGATTTTAATTTTATTATTTAATCGCCAATTCATAAGAGGATAAAAAAAATTTATATAGAGCATTGTATAGTATTTATACTGTTTTTTAATCTTTTTTATTAAATTCATGACTATCATTACATCGTGCTTAAGTAAATTTCATTGACATGAAACAAATAATATTATATTTTAGTAATAATAATAATATTATATTTTGAACGTTCATGTTTAAATATTTAAAGAAATAAATTACTTCCAAAGTTTTCTTTATCAATTTAGTAATTATTCAACTTACATTTGAAATCGTATAACATCGAATTCAAAATTATTAGAAATTAAACAATCAAACTTAACTTCTACCTTTTTAGATAACTTGAACTATTTAATAAGGAAATAAATCATTAGGTACTCATTAGTAATTTAAATATGCCATAAAACTCTAATTTTATAAATTATTAAAGCAGGGCTTCAACTTTTGTATTTACTGAAATATTACTGTAATTTCTGATTTTGATGATTATTATAATATCTATTATAAATTATAATCTCAAATATCTATGCATCATTCGAATATGGCTATAAAGTGAATACGAATTTCGATTGAATGAAAAATTTATTGACAAAAAATTTATGACTATATTATGTTATTTAAATTCCAACTTTAATAAGGAATGAATAATGTTAATGAATGCTTCTTATTTATTTGCATAAATGTAATAAATGGCGTAGAAAAATTCCAAAGTAAAATTTTTTGAAATAATAAACTGGAGGCTGTATACTACTGACATGTAATGAATACTTCTTGGTATTGATAGATAGATTATACATAAGATATCAATTTTAAATCCATATAGTACACAGAGGCAATACTTGCTATTATTGCTAAAAATTACATTTGAAAACCTATTTGAACTTTACATGTTACTATAATTTACTAGTTTCTCTTTTTTAAATATGTAATTAATATATTGTCATTATTATATAATTTATTCAAAATTTATAAATTATATAATATATTTTCAACCTTCGTGCTCACAAGTACTTTTCATGATTTTGTATGTTACTTAATTTTATGTTAATACACGAAAAACAGGTTTAATAACAAATTTGAAGTAGTATTAAAAAAACGAATAAAAGTAAAAAGATATATGTGAGATATATATAAAAAATAGTGTCGGATAATAAATTTATTTAGATATAATTTTTAAATAAGAAACATTTATTTATGTGTTGCAATCAGAATTCTAATAATGAAATGCAAAATCGTTCAAATATCATTCAATTCGCTCTCTAGCCTTGTTTTGAATGCAGATAAATACATTGTTTATTATTGCAATAGTGAGCGAGGAAGACACGGATAGCAGAGCACATTTCGCTTAATGCCTTGTTCACATTTCCCTATTTCCGCTACATTTACTATCCGACATTCCCCCTATCTACACTGCCCAAGCCAACGACCGTCAACTCCAATCGTTGAGTATGCTAGTGCGCTATATCCGTCTTCCATCTGTCTCTAAAAGCATCGCACCATCACAGAGCACTTGACCATCTATATCTACACCATCGGTTCTGATTTTCTTTAAGTACATCCAATTCGTAGCTTCTGTCAACGTGAGACGCCAAGTCGATGTGACAAAGTGGCTGTTCTCGGCACTTACCCATGCAACGTGCAACGAACCATAACAGGACTACTTACGTCCAACCGAATTTTATTTTAAGTTAGTATAGCGTCAGTGTTCGCTTTTTCTTGTTCCCTGTATACTCATTGATAATAATTTTTCTCTATATTTCACTGTAGATTCATACTTTATAAACTGCTTAATTTTTTTATAAGAGCTCGAAGAATATATAATTTTTTTTTTGTCTCTAGCAAACTTTAATCAAAATAATTAAACGAATAAACTTTCATAAAACTTCTTTCACAAGAAATAAAAAAAATATTATTAATATCGTTAATGATAATCGATTGGATATTCAAAGATAGTTGAAATTTGACTGAATGCTAACAAAACATACCATTACACTCCAATATTTCAATTATTCATCATGATTCTTAAGAAAACAAGTATCAAAAGCTTTTAGATAAAATTAAAATTACAAAGGGTATTTTTAATACTCATTTATAATATTACATCACATTTAGTAATTATGAAGAAAAACAATTGATTTTATGGATCTATAAAATAAAATATGAATCAGTTTCTTATATAATTTATAGTTTATACTAATATTTTTTCCGTTGAATATAAAGTTTAGAGAAAAATGTCCATGATAACCTTTTGTGGTTCAAAATAAAATATAAATAAATGAAATAGTAATAAAGAGCAAAATTTGCTTAATGATAGCAATTAGCTTTGAAATAATAACTTTCATTAGTTGTATTTTAGTCCAAAAAAAATTTTTTTCCTTTTGGAAAGTTATAGATACTAAATTACATTATAAAAACTTTACAATTAATACCTGATATAATTTAAAATTTTGTTTTGTACTAATGGATCATTTTCATTTAATGGTATTTAAACTTTTAAATATTGTAAATTATACGTCTTTTCATGGTATATTTCAGTTCTCCCATTTTAATTAATGTTCTTATTAATCTATAGAATAAATTTAAAATGTTTTCACATAACGAATCAATGTTTGTTTTTAGTTTACTTTGATGTATTGAGCATCCTTAACGATACTTTATTTCATTAAAATTTAATATATTTTGTGTCGAAATAAAGAAAAATACTTCCATGCAGTAGCTTTTTTATTTGTAAAATGAGGGTGAAAGTACACTAACAAAAAATATTTAATAATTTTATGGAGTCATAGAAATGTAAAAAAATCCAGAAATACTTCCACCCTCATAATATCTGTCATTCCTTACATCTCTTTTTTCCTTATATTATTTTTACCTTTCAAACCATCTCTCTCGTCTCTTTATTTTATCTCTTATTTCACCTCTTATTACTTTCAATCTCCCCGTTTTCACATATTTTCACTCGTGCTTCGTCTAGTTTTCTCATCTTTAATCCCCCTGTCAATATAACATTTTTGTCCTTAACGAATTGGATCAAAATTACAACAAACAGTTGCAGAAGCATCTTTTAAGCATCACAAGTAATCAAGACTTAAGTTTGAATGAAAACGCTGGAGTCGCTGAAAGCTTAATTAAATTTAAAAAACACGTCTGTCTTTGGAAAATTTTGCAGCAATGAAATTAAAGTACTTTTTAAATAACAACCGCATGCTATTTATCTCTTCCATTCACCAGTATTATTTTATATTTTTATATTATGCAAATGCCTAATTAACAGTATACATCTAAACACCGATGAAAAAATATAAATTTACGTTGTCAAGTTAATGAATTACAGTAAATTCAAAACGTGAAAAACAGGTGTAAATATTTCAATCGCATAACTGAAGTATAAAACTTGACAACAAAACAGATATAGAACATCGATTAAGCGCTATTTTCATAACCAATGATGTGGAATTCTTCGCCGTATCAAGTAAACGAACCGTTATAGGATTCACTACTCTTTTTGCATGTATGAGTAAGTTCTACTTATCATTTTCTTATCTTTAAACTAAGGTAACTTATATGTAAAAAAAAGTTATAGACGTATTACAGTGCTCAAAAATTGAATTTAAAATAATATTTTATTACTCTAGTTTATCAATAAAATATACATTTAGTAAGTACTAAACTTAACGGAATAAAAACAAAAAATAATCTTTACATTTTCGTCTTAATTTACATAGTAGATATAAACAAATAATCATTAAAAATAAATAATTTTCGTGTTAAATATAAAGAGGAATATACTTAAATAAGCCAAAACACAAATAAGAGCTAAGACCATAAATCATTTTAATTTGATGTTATTCTGATAGATAAATGTTAAATATTCCAAAACAATAAAAAATTTTCCTACGTTAAATTAATTTTTTTAACGATTTTTTATATTCTTTGAATAAGTAACTAATATTGGCTTTTTTGGCGTATCTTATTAACTATTTTCATTATTTACCTGTGAAATAATTAATATTCGTACATATCAGTTATAGATAAATTTCTTTTTTATAAAAAATTTTAATATTTACGAATATTACTGTTACTCTAAAAATATCCACAACTTTTAAATATGTATTTTGGAATCGTAAAATAAGGCAGATCGTAAGATAACATAATAGAAATAAATTAAAGTATACGCGCACTTCAATTGATGCAATTACGATAGAATATACAACGTATATTTGGAATAAGTCCATGTTTAAAAGAATTTTCGTAACCAAAGGTGAAGATTCAGCAATAAGAAATTGATATATAGATAGATAATAAATAGATTTATAGAAAAACGGAGAGAGAACGATCCTAGGTAATCTGTGCACGAGTCAAACGAGTGAAACGATCGTTTTTCTCATACGCCTTCCGCAATCAGTCCCGTCTGTCTCATAGGAGACGCCGACGAGTTCAACGAGTGATTGCTTCTGTATAAAGGTTAATCGTCAGTATTTTGCAATTGAAGTTTAGAAAAATGTGAACTGTGCAGGAACGCTCAAATTGTTGCAATTCTTTTTATACAAAGATAATTCCTATTCATTTACCGACCCCTAAAACAGACAAATGATAGAACTGTTAATAAACGATCACTACTTGCTAGTTAACAAATTAATATAAAACAATGTTACGTTAATTTAATATACTATTAGTAAAGCGTTTTTGCAATCCTATTAGTATGAATTTTGGATACAAAATATAAATTTACTCGTAGTTTTTAAAAAGAAGCATACTGAAATACTTGAAATTTAATGTTTACTGATTTGCAATACATTTTAGAATAGCTTCAATACATAAATTTCATAGACTACGTAAAAGTATGGGATATTGTGAAGTTTCCAGCAATAAATTAATAAAATTCCTAGCTTTCATAATCGATTTTATAATTTATTGAATTGGATCTGATATAACATAAATTATTATGTAAAATAGATACTAACACGACAGACTTTGCAAGATACGTTTTTAAGCTAATGATAAAAAAAATGTAAAAATAAAAATTACTTCTGGTAATGTATAGAACAAACATAATGATAATATCCAATTTACATTAAAAAAACTCTTAATTACTATACATTTAGAAAATATTAAGCAAATGATTATTATATTATTTTTATTTTTATCGCGAACTGAGAGATTCATCCGATTTGAATTATAGCTTGACTAGGATGGGAAAGGCAAGTCGGAGTTACGGTGGAGGTCGAATTATATGGATATAAACATCGGGAGCAAGGAAAGCATCCACATCGAGAGCAGGGAAAGCATCCACATCGAGCGTGTGTTTCCGGTTTGACTCTATAATTTATTGCAATGCACTGTGCTTTAACAGTTTCAGGCAATGTAAGCGACGCAGCGCCAACTAAAATACTTCGTGACGTATCGGAAAACATATTTACTCAAATAAATCTCACTAGCCCTATTTACACGCACACGAATGTATATATACATACATTCGCATAAATAAACAAATAAGTACAAACCATTAATGAAATACATGTACGATTACAAATATACGTGATGTATTAACAAGATATATCACTTGCACAAAAAATTGCATTTAAACACTTGATGTTGATTGATCGTATCTAAAAATAGAAATTGAAAACTGACTTTATTTCATTGATCATTTTTATCTTAAAACTAAAGAGCTGATCTACTTTATCGTAAAAAAATGAAAAGTAGCTTTTATATACCTCTAATTAGTTTTAATTTCTTGTAAAAACATTACGCTTAAAAATTATTGACTATTTAAATCATTAAAATTTATATATACTATTATTCATTTATAAAACATTTAGATAAAACTTTAAAAAAATTTTTAATTTATACTGTAGTACATAGAAAAAAATAAAAGTTTGCTGTTGCTGATGTATACAAACAAAAATCACGTACATAAGAGTAATTAACGGTTAAAGAAATTTCATTTAATGATTCAAGGAGTTGAATTTGCTCATATAATATTTTATTAAAGTTGATAATAGGATAAATTTTACAATAAACAATTTATAAATGTTTCTTTCCAAAAAAAATCATATATTTCTTTAACCGGACTAATATAAGTATTTAAACTATATGATTCACAAGTTCGAAGTTAAGAAAGAATTGAAAAATAAATGAAAACTTTATGAAATTCTTGTCACGGATATGAAAAAATTTATTGCCCAAGTCCAGTACGCTAAATTGTTATTATACCTATCAAAGACGATAGTCCTAGTTATGACAACGAACTGATACTTGATTCACCCGCAGCTACTATTAACTTCACAACAAACTAATACCGTTCTAATTCGATTCTGATACTTTTTGCCAACTGAGTATAAGCCCGAAAACCCTGTATCGGTATCCTATTAATGATAAGGAATGTTTCAGACATTTAAACAGAGACAATTCAGTATTTGAAAAGAGCTTGAGCACAAAGTTTATTTTACGAAGACACGCAAGCAATGCACCTCGATTTTGTTTGTGTTGACATTTACTAACCCAACAACGTATTCTTAATTCAACACGAAATCATAGCTGAAAATCAAATTTTAGTTGCCATGAAGTAGAATTTTTAAAATACTATCTGAAATAATTTTCAATAATTAGGATTAAAGTAACATTAATAGAAAGAAAAGAAAAAAAAATTTGCTCTAATCGATGTCCTTCGCACATAATTTCTTAGAAAATAAATTATAAATTTTTTAATTATTCGTAAAAGTAAAGAGCAACCTTTATCTAGTCGAGTTACTGTAATTTAAATAAGTAAGTTGAAAAGTACAATCTCGCTGAGGTAGACGTTTTTACGAAAGCATAGAAAAAATCGAATATCCGCTTACCGAAGCAGTCCATACCACTCCTTTTTGATTGAAAATTTTAATTAGAAATAAGTAATGAAATATCTGTTAATTATGTAAAATTATTATTCTGTAAATTTTTGACTTCTGAAGTATTAAACAATAAATTGAACTACCTTATAAGCGGGTGTCGAATTAATTCGAATTAATACAATTGAAACTACCAGAATGGTAATAGTAATAGAATTGAACTTGTGGTGAAACATCGTATGCATGGCGACGAATAACACTGACTTAGTATAGACAAGGATGGATAAATTGTTCAGCCTGGCCGATTCAAATCGTTTCGTTCGATGCTGATTTCATTTGTTTCGTATTCAGAGCGTACATGCTATAATTGCAACGCGGTTACTGTAATGCCACTGAAATTTACGTCGTATCAATGTTGGAAATGTTTTCTGCACTAATTTGTCTCAGATAAAAAAGCAATGATAATCAGTTTTAATAGATTTGTTTGCTACGAAGATTACTTATAAATTATTATTTAACTGACACTCTATTCATACAGGTAAATTGCTTAATAATTCTGTATTATTTCTTATAATTATCATGAAAATATAAGTTAATAAATATTGAGATATGCAGCTTTTATCAATATCAATTGCAATTAAATTTAAAAAATTTAAAAATAATTACAACTCAATGAAAAAAATCAAATAGAAATATAGTGGATTGTAATTTATAATATTTATAATGAAGTGGAACTGGAAGTGACTTAACAAAACCTAAAAAGTAAAATACTTTAAATTTAGACATGCTCTCAAATATGATTATTTTAAAAATAAGATAACTAAAATTTCAATGTATCTTTTATTCCGTGTCAAGACTAAAAAATTTTCTATTAATTTTATAATAAAACAATATTCTAAATGCTAGCTACTCATATTTCATAATCAAGTACATGAAATTATGTAGATAACTGGCGATTTCCATTTACTGATTTATTTTCTGCGCTTTAATTTATCAGCAATATATTATTTTTAGACTTGCAATTATAATCGTACTAAGTGCAGAATATAATTCTGAACTATTCAAAATAAAAAGTATTTAAAAAAGATCAACTGACTCATTACGAATAAGTTTTATTTGTCTAAAAAGAAATTTCATTAAAAATTCAAATTAAATTAAAAAACTTTTATTATTATATATATTGAATAATTTTGTATATAATTTTTTATTGACGATGTCAGTATATGAAATACACGAGTATATCATAGTAAATACGCTCAGCAAGAAAAGTAAAAATAAAAAATATAGAAAAGTTTCGGCAAAAAATCTTTGCAGCTGTAGAACATTTTAAAGAATTAATATTATTATTATTAACTTTGTGAAAAATCAGAGTTTTTTATCAATTGTTTAACTTATCCAATATTATTAGTTTCATTAAAATTTCTAGGCATTATTTGTTCTGAGTAACTTTAGTGATATAACTGAAATGAAAGCGAATGGAAATATAACTAGAAGACTAAGAGTAAAGGGCAAAAAAAATAAATGAAAAGTGGTAAAGTGAGGAAGAAATGGAAGAAAATGAATGAAAAGAAAAAGGAAATAGAAAAAGGAAAAAGAAAAGGTAGTGGAAGGGACAGGAAAAGAGAAAGATTCTAAAGAGTCTCGTAACTCTAAACGAGGAGCACTCCACTCCTTTCGTAAGCTACTGTTTTCCCTCTGTGTACCATCTTACCTGCGCTTTACATATAATTCTTTCTCTCTTCACAAATTCATTTCACTCTTACAGTGTGTCATTGGTCCTCCAGGCTTTTTTTATCATTCATTATATAATTCCGACCCTCCAAAGCCCCATTTTCTAACAACCTCAACAACTCTTTCACTGAACCGTAGACATTCCGTATCTTTCTCACTTCCTTGAAACTCCTTTTCTCAGACAAAACATTTTCCTCTAGCAGCAGCAAATATAGAAAAACTGGTTCGAGCATACATATCTGCCAATATTATCGTCTAGTTCTTCTTACTCCTTCCATCATTTATATATGGATATTTTTCCTGACTCCTCACTTAAGATGAGATTTTACATTAATGGCGTACCATTGAATTTTGGCTCTTTGATCGAATAAGACTATAAAATTAAGTTTTATGTCATGCACGGGTCAGTATAATGGATAAAAATACAAGTAGGACATAAATATACATTCATACTTAGGACACATGAAATCCTTTGTATAAGCATATTGAGTCACATAGCAGCTTATATATATATTGCTATATTACGCATCTACATTTAATTTGAAATATATAAATAGGATCTTATGACTAGAACTGGAATTAATTATTTTTATTCAACAATCGCCCCTCCTAGATGATGTAAAAGTGCAACAAACTTGAAGTTTATCCCTTTCCGATACAGGAAAATCCGTAGAAGCGCTATGATCGGAGTAAATACGAGTCGTCGAAATAGCGATAAAGTGGTTTTGAAATTTGAGGCGTACAGAGAAAGCGCCAGAAACTTCAATGAAAAGATCAGCTGAACAATAGCGAAGCGGAATTAAACTATGGAACGCATTAAAATGAATATTTACAAAAATGTTTATACAAATCCTTCTTCGTCTATTTATCTCTTATGCTCCAAGCTCTAAGATAGCTCTCTAGTAGATTCAATATTTTCCATGGTGTAACGTAAAGTTTCCTGCTAAATAGAAAGTCGATGGAGTATACAGTCTTGGCTAACAAAATTTTCCAGATATTTTATTATCGATGTAAGTTTTTATCAATAGACTTTAATTATTTTTATTTTCCATAAATGCACAGGTATTAAATATTTTTAGCTTAAAGATTAGTGTAAAAATATTGAAAGGAGAAAATACGAAGTTTACAAAGAAAATAAAAAACAATTTACTATTTTATTTTGCAAATATACTTTGGATAAAAAAATATCAAATAGCAAACACAATTAAATAGCTATCATTATTATTTTAAAGCTAAATATAGATATAAGCACTATTAGGTTTATAAAAAATTTTCTTTACTAAATTCAAATATTTTAATTTCAGCTCTTTATACGCATTTAATGGAACGAGACTAGAAACGATAATTTAAGATATCTTCAAGACTGTTTAAGGGTAAACAAAGCAATAATTAGTTCAGGTGGTAGTATTTATGAAATTCGATATCTTAACCTAACAACAGGTGTCAATTTTACTACGAAATACTATTTGTTAGGTTAGAATGCCCGTAATCTCTTGCAATTCGCTCCGACCCTAAATTGCATTCCTCTATGTATAACTGTAAGAGCAACACTATGCACTAATTACAATGCTAGCCAAAGTGTTTTACGTCGTCGTTTCATTTTTTAAAATAAAAATCTACAGTGAGCATAAGTCATCATTAGTGGATTTTAGCGTAATTTTGAATATGAGCGGACTATTAGAATATTCTATTGGATTTTCGTAATTGGTAAATCTGAGCTATTTGGAGTATTTATGGATCTCGATAAATATAAAATTATCTATATTTCTACAGTAAGCCTCTGAGATATAGATCGACAAAACTCGAACGCATCAATAAAATATAATTTGATAAATAATACAAATATTTATTACATTCAGTATGCAATAAAAAGTATAGGACAATAAAAATAAAAAATTAGTTTCAGTTAAAAAATTAAGGTATTAGCTATTAATCCAATTAAATTAATCCTTTATAGAAAATTAAATTTGTGCTTTACAACATAAACATTAATTATATTATTTACATTAATTCAACACATTATACATATTTAAATATTAAAGAATTCTATTTAAAACATTAATAAGCTAAAATTGTAATTTTATTACTAATTTATTCCTTATATTTTTGCAATTCAATAAACATATATATTGAACTATATATACATGTATACAGAGCCAGATAGATAGATTAAATGTATGCATCAAATACAATTAGAAAATTCTAAATCAAAATTATATAATAAGCAAATCAAATAGAAAATGTAATAATAATTCAAGTATTATTGTAATGTGGGGCGCATAATTCTTCGTAACGAGTCAGTAATTGGCTTCGAGAAAATTCGAACTCCTATTGTAAAAACATGTAAAACAAGAGGTAAAAACAACCAATGATACAATGGAATTGTTATCGCAAGGCAGTTTCATAAATTCGAGGAATAGAGCAAGAAAGTTTTTATAACATTAAAATTCTCGAAATGCATGAACAAATTGCACTAACTCAGAAGCCCCGGCGACAGGCGGATGTCGTCCAGGGAGGCAGCATCAATAGAGTGGATCAAACAAGATTCTGAGAATAAAGCATCCACTAAAACGATTTGTCATATTTGTGTGCGGGAGGGACAAGGGATGTACAAGCGCGGCTATTAAGATCAATCGCCGCATAATCTAACTCTTTTTCGGGAATGCACCGCTTGACGTTGTTCAGCCTAGGCAGTGGCGGAAACTCGTTTGTCGCACTCGTGCATACGAAACTATCCGGGACGAGCATAACTCATATCCCCAATGTTTCACTGAGTTGCGTGTGAGTGTATAGAATCTCTCAGAATGACATTGAAGATGGCGGCCAATAGTCTCCAAGCTTCTAAACGACTGTGGTGGCATTATCCAAGTACCTGCGCCCTATTGCATACAAAGAGGTAGACGTGTATGCAAACAATCCCTCGCGATGTCTACTAATGCATGGCCGCATTGCACCTCAATGTTTCCCTTTCCAGTCCCCCTTAATTTGCCGACACACATGCCATTGTTACAACTATGTTTCGCCACGCCATTTCTTTTTGGTTCTGTTACCTGCGGGTGGTTTTTTCAAAGGGGGAAGGAAAGTGCAGGAAAAGTAATCTCAGATTTCTGCGGAAGACTTCACTCGGAAGCACTGCGGTTTGATATTATTTAATCGTAAAACTGTTGAAATTCGCTACTTATACAATAACTGCTGCTATGTATAAAACTTTTTATATGCAAATGGTAGTAGAAATATGTCTGTACAGGAGTCCTACTGTTGAAAAATACTGCCATTGATGGAAAATATTGTTAAAATTCAGAACGTATACAATATCTCATCAAATCGAACATTTACATTAAAATAATCACACTTTTGTAAATACCTTTACTGTTTTCACGTTAATCTATCATTTAAAATCTATCATACGAAAAAATTTTATATCACATAAATTTGTTAAAATTATTGTTTTAAATTAAACTTTCCGAATTCTGATTAAAACAGTAAATCATAGTGTGTAATCTTTTATACAAACTTTTCTAAAAATAATAATGAAAATGTGCGTGAATTCAAATTATTAATCTTTTATTCCAAAAGTTTGACAATATCATGAAGAGCAACTATTTTTCTAAGTTTATATCTTCTTCTCTCGCTCTCTCTCTTTCTCTCTCTGTATAGAATAATTTATTAAGAAAATATTATCTTATATTATAATTACAATTTTTTAATTGTTTATTGTTAAAAGTAAAGTAATTTTTATCAAAATATTTTCACTCGTTTATAATATAAACTAGTATAAATTTGGTTAGGCATATAAGTAAATTAACCATTGAAACTGTAGGGTAATAAATATTGAGAAAAATACTATATATTTTTAGTAATTAGTAATTTAAGCTTTATGTATTTTTAAGATAAAAAACGAAAGAACCTCGAAAATACTATATAAATTCTACATTACGAAGGAGTACAATACGAGAATTTTAAAAAAAATTCAAACAAATCGAAATTCTTTGTAATCGTATGTATGATCACATCTACATTAGTAATCGAAACGTAGATTTTTCTCATCGGTATTCGTATTATTTCCGTATATATAGATGATCCGCTTACAATGAGGTACTCAGTTTAATCGCTGCTATAGCGGTCGAAAGTTCGTCGAGCTTTTAAATATCTGGAAATGGTCTGCGGTCTGGAAATGGTATGTTATCCAGAAAAGTCGCGCCCGCGACGTGAACGAATGATAACAAAAAAACGAGAAAGCAAATGAAAAAAAAAAACAAATAAAGAGCTTTGAAATAGACTACCTATTGCAAGAGATAAAACGTCGGTAGTGCATTTCTGGTTGGAAAAAGGCGAAAAGAGCTTAGCGCTCTAAATTTGCATGCATAGAGAATCTCCTAAGATCGTCGATTTCAAGCTTGTAGCTAGATACGTCGATATCGTCACCTTGCTGTCGAACTCGGGTAATTCCGAAAGATTTTGTTTCAAGTTGCTCCTTCAACTCGCCCATCTTCTCTTATATATTCAACTCGACTCGATTCAAGCTCGTTAATTTGCAGATGCGGTTATATCGGCCTGGTTGAAGTTCAGTGCAGTCGCTTTCAAATAATCCGCAAGGCGGCGTGATTCTTATCTCAATTATTTCGCAATGCTGCTTATGAAGCTCGTTATATACTGAAGCGCTACCCTGTATTATCAAGATATATTTTGCAAGCATTTCGATTGAGGGAGACGATGAGTGCCGACGATTTCATCGCCGGTTATGTAATATGAATCGGAAATAATTTTCACCTAAACAAGTTTATATTTTAAATAAATGAAATTCTCGATTTTTTATATTAAAAAAAATTAATTACAATCCCATAATTAAAAAAAAATGACTTATCATGAAATGTATCTAAACTAATAATTTCGTTTAAATATTATTCAGCGAAATTAAAAAAAAGTCTGAAAAGATTATTAGAAAAACTAAAATCTTGATAAAGCAATATTAACATTACAAAGTAATATCTAAAGATACTTTGTAAATACGGTTTATTATTTTTTACCTTTATTAACCGATTTCGTAAGCAGCTGGGTAAAGTGAATTTATTCTAGTCTCTATGCTAGTGAACTACATGAGTAAAGAAAAAATAAATAAAAAGAAGCTCTCCATAAAGCACATAAGGCGACCGCGTTCATTAAAACAAATTCATGAACGTAATTAATTTCGACGAGATTAGTGGAATTAAAAGAGATAACGGAAAGAGCGAATCGTAATAAAGATACAGACTGAATAACACAGGGAAAGAGTCGTTCCTTTACTCCGGCTCTCTTAAACGCACTTAGAAATATTTTTTCGGATCTAACACAATGCGGGAATGTATACGCGAGCCATTAGTCTGGGGTATTTTACGCATAATACGAACCCAGCAAGTGCATCATGTGCCATAGTGCACGGGACGTCGCATCATGAAACTCATAAATTGGATTGTTCACCAAAAATTGCCTTCGCCGTTAAACATAATCTTATTTCACTCGAGCACAAAAAAGAAAGAATTCATCATTTCGCATCAACCTTTCTCTCTCTCTCTTTGTCCGTCGGTCCTTTACTCAGAGACGGACAACACCCAGTCAGTGCGACCCGTATTTCCCAGGGCGATTTCCTTCTCGGCTGCAGAAGTGCGATTCCACGCCTCCGCTACTCTTTGTCTTGAAAATTTCCCGTCTATCTACGGTGCTGTCGTTTCCAGAGGGACGGGTGCAACTGAAAGACGACAGTTCGCTGCTCCTTATGTATGACTATATATCCTGCTCTCGCTTTACGGCTTATCTCTGGTGTGACATCGATTCACGTTGCGTTCAACTGTATCTTAATCGTACGTACGCCAAGTTAACTTCCTCGTTTCTTAAATCTCAAGTGACCAACGTGACACGTGAGTCCATTATCGACTTTTCTTACGTTTTACCTCCGATATCTATAATAATTTCGTCAATTAATATAAACTTGAACAAATGAGGCTTTTTCACACATTTTCTAATTTACTGATCAACAAAAATTTGCATTTACGTAAATATATAAATATATAAAAATATATACATGCTACATGTTGTCATGATGTTATGTTGTAATTTTATATATTTAATGAAACTATAAAAAATTTCAGTCTACTAATTTCACTAGATATATGTGAACTACGGTATGTTATAAAGTGAGTTCGTACGTTGTAAAAAAATAATTTTCTCTTTCGGTTCACTAGCTCGTTTTTACCTTTTTTGCCATTTTGAGGAATAATTTTAATATTAAATTCTAAAATTAACACGTACAACGTATATCCTTTATAATGTTACTTTTAGTACGTCAATGTAAGTTATAAACATTCTTTCTGGAAACCTTATCATTATAGGCTATTAATATTAAAAAAATAATAATAATAATCTAATAGGTTATATTAAAAATATTAAAATTTTAAATTTAACAAAAATCAAATATTAATAAATCATATTTCGTACTATATATAACAAACGCATACTTTATTATTATCTCAATTCTTAACTGTATATATAAATTAAAACTATATAAATATATATGTATATAATTAAAAATTAAATTGATTTTCAATAAATTATAAAACACGTAATAACAAATGATCCTTATATTTTAGCAATAATACTAAAAAGCCGAAAAAATTGATGATTTTTTTATCAGTGGTATCGATATACTGTAATGTAATTACCATTAACATAATTATATAATTTTCATTTTTTCAAGTAAATAACGTAAAATTTTAATATTATCGTTTTTTACCACGAATTTATGTAAAATGTAAAATTGGAAAATCATCAATGTAAAATATTTTCTAATGCCATTACATCAACTTTTAAAAAATATAAGTCTTTTAATATGCATAAAAATAAAATCAAATTTAAAAGGACTCATGCAGTAATGAAAATAGCGTTTTTATATCAAAAAACTTTTAGTCGAAGTTTTAAAAAAATTATCTTAATTCTTACAATATATAATGATGCAATCGATAAAAATATTATTTATGGATAATTGAAACAAATGTGAATAATGCAATACTCAATAATGGAATTATCTTTTCAAATCAACAGTGACGTCACCAATAAAGAAAAGTGTTTACTTATTAAATAGATCAGACTAGTAAACATTTACCTTTATCAATGTTATATATAAGCTACGCGTATCGCATTGTAATTCAAGTAGCCGTATCACTCATGTGCGAAGTTCGAGAAAAGAACATGGAGTAGGATGAATAAAAAAGCAAACAGCTTTACTTGGCAGGGAATTGAATTCATGAACTTTTGTTTTTTACATTGTTTTCTCAACTCAAGCTATCGATGCAAATGTACTGGTTTAATTCAAATAATACTCGCGGTGCAATACATACATAAAAACTCAGAATTTCACAATGCACTAACTTCAAAAAGGTGCATAAATGAAACGCATATACAGTATATATTCGTAAACACATCGGATAAGCATACGTTGATTCTTTATTTTTCTTTCATATTCTTTTCAGATTCTCTCATTTTTTATTTGTTCATGATTCCACGTAATTTTTAGTAACTTCAATACTAAAATTATAGAAAATGGGATAATAAATATTAAAAATATAATACGTAATCTAATGGATCTAATTATTGATTTCATAACACTTCTAAAAATCTGCAATATATATATATTGTATTAAAAATTTTCTTATTATACTTAAAATTTACATATTAAATCCAAGAAGTAAAATTAAAAAGAAATTTCAATTTTTTTATTACTTATATTGCTTCTACTATGTGGTTTTTGTAACAGCATTAGTATAACAATAAAACATTAATTTTGTTAAATCACGTAAACGAATGAAAAAAAAAATAAAAGTAACAGAATTTGATGTCTTTAAAAGTAATTTAAATGGTCAATTTTTTCAAAGTATAAAGAGCTCTATGCAGTTAAAAAAAAGAAAAGCAACCAAAGACTTCTTTTGCAATGGCAAAAGAAAGTTAACATGGACTACAAACAATTTTTTGCGCCTTACCTCTGTCTAATTGGACTAGTCACAAATAAAGTCTTTGATAGTTGTTTGCAGTTCCAAGCAGAAAACTGCTCTGACCCACTATATAACCTTCGCCAAGCTGTATAAAATGTGTGCTTTGCTTCACACCCGTCCTGCGCCATTTTCGCAGCTATTCTCCTTCACACGCTACTTAAACTTATCCACTCAGGTGGTCTTGGATTACGTCTACCCTCTTCCGTCATCCCTGTAGATTGTTTGGCAAGAGAAATTTAAAACCTACTCAAATTGCTTGGAGTCATTAAAAAATCCTAATGTTAATATACTTCTTTAAGTTTATATGGTTTTTTGTCTTAGCCATCTATGTCACAATATACTCGTGTCTGGATTATTAAAATGCTTGCACAATATTTTACGTGAAATATTTACATCCAATTAAATAATGGAATAAAAATATATCGCCAATATATATATTTATTTATTCATCTACTTTTCAATATTATTTATAGCGTTGATTAAAAAATACTAATATTGATATTAACTTAAATATATCATTGGTAGAGACGATAATGTTAATACAGTGGATAGATTACAAATTTTAAATGTATTCTTAATTAACAAAAAAAAAGTTTTTTAACAAATTCAAAACAGATGGAAATAAATTTGACTTCATACTAATGTTGATATTCAACATAAAATTAACTTTCTACCTTCTTTATATTATACGAATAACTATTAAAATACATTTTTAAATCTCTCGCTTAAAATTGATTTTATTAATATTTATTTTAAATTATTAATTTTTTTCTCAACAATTTGGAAAAATTAAATTATTATACTTAATTTTTTTTAAATACAATTGATTAGGAGAAATATACTTGTGCAAGTATACAAGTACATAATGAAATTAGTTTTTCGAGAAGAAATTTAATTGAAATCTAAAATTTAATTGTTTAAAAATCATTAAACAGCGGAAGGACGATAACTACGGCACTTATATTAATTTACATGAAAATGAAGACGCTCTAATATGTGGATTTATCTATAACATGTATCATTGTATACAGGATACAATTTTACGAATCTTTTACGCTCGATTAATGAGGCGATTATCATTTTTGGTACAAAAATTACACACTCTCGTAAAATTATCATTGCTATGGTTGTAATGGGGTCACTTCGACATACCGGCGGCGACGACGTCGATACGCAATAGACTGTAACATAAAATTTTATGTGGTAAGCTACGGATGATCGTAACATCGAGTTCCCAAATAATCCGAAACATCCTGTATGCCATGAACATGTATGTAAATTGTTTTGCAATCGCTTTAGGACATATTTTGCCTCTTTTGCATGGAATATGGCAAAAACTTGGAACTCACGGCTCATTGGTGTTCATCTTCATTTGAAACATTTCACCACATTTTCAAATTTATAAATCTTTTGCTAGTAATGCATTAATACTTATGTATTCTACTTCTGATTCGCTAAAGCCATTATATAAACTTATTGTGTTGCTGTAATAAAACCATAATAATTATATGTTATTTTTTTTGCAGTTTTTTTAAAAACTGCATCTCCATTTAATACATTATTAAATTATTAGATAACCTTTTATTTATAATACGTAACACGTATAAATTATATATTGAATTTAAATTATTATTTTACAGAATTTTAACTAAAATTATCACATAATTAATAAGAATTTTCCACCATTTAAAAATTACGTATAATATATTTAATTAAATATACAAATTTAATTAAGATGTTTAAATTAAATAATAACCTAAAATTTTGTATTACAATAATTCAAAGCATTCTTTTTTTCTTTTTTCTAATGTAATAATGTAGTCAAGATTTAAAAATGATTCTACCTGAAACGCACAACAACCTTTTTCGAGATTAAATTAAGATAAATCGTGAAATGTACACAAGTACTTAAATATTCATAAGTTAACTAAAACAAACTTTGCACCAATATTAGATAAGAAATACTAAAAGGAAGATTTTAATTTAATATTCATTTTCGATTGTCACTGAACGATATTTTAACTAAATTAAAAAATGTTTGAAGATCTTTCTAGAATAATTCAAACTCAAAATACTGTATCAAAATGTTCTTAACCCAAAATTCTCTTAAAACAATATAATTATGAATGCAAATATTGAAAAAAAATTCAGTTATATTTATAATTTCGTAAATTAAATTTACTGAAGTAAAATTATTATTATTTATTAAAGCAATCTTTAAAACTTTAATAAAAATGTTGGTATAATTTTTATCAGTAATAATACTAAAATTCGGAATTTTTAAACAAAATATAGAAAAATTTAATGTATATAATTGAATTACTACAGTATTATGTGAAACAGATTTCAATAATGTCTTAAATATTCATTTTTAAAGTAAATTCGTATCTTGACAAGCAAACCAAAAAATATGCAATAAAACTAATTAAAATTCTTATTAAAAAATAATCAAATTGCACGAAAGCAAATTTGTGTTAAATTCTCCATCTGTTCATTCGCAAATTAAATAAGGGTTTTATAAACAAGAATAAAGAACCTTTTTTAGTAGATGGAATTAAACAATGTCTGAAGATGCATAGAGAGAAATTGAGTGACAATTATACTACTACAAGTGAAACACGTCCGACGGATATTAATAAGTAATATATATAAAGAAACTACATGAAGTTAGAGATTATTTGTTTTACAGCACTCTTCACCTCAGCGGGGCCTACATTCTCACAAAAGATGTTAATGGAGTGCGCATATTCTGTGCTCTTTCATTCTTTTTCAATTTATTTCACTATCGGCTCTCATTCTTATTCATCCCTTCATCCTCATGTGCCCCTTCTCACTCTTTCTCTCTCTTTACCTCTTTCTTGCTCTCTATCTTTCCTTCTCTCGTTCGTAAAAACGCATGCGTAATCTTGCTTTTTTTCTCGAAATTTCGTTGAAGTGGAATTAAAGTTTTCGCTTTTGTGTTACTTAGGCAAAGGGCGCGAATCGCTTGCTACGATTCCAGCTGAATGAATTTTGTTAAAAGCAAATTTACATTTGCTCTCAGCCGGCCACGATTTTGGTCTTGCCTGCAGTAGACTCCTAATCCATATCCATTTTCACAAAGGTCAGGTATTCACAAGCTTGATCCCCGTACTGCCTAGCTCATATATATCCATTCTCTTTCACATTCGTTTCTTATTTTTTTTACCTTCTGTCTGTCTCTCCTCCATCTTTTTCTCACTCATTTTCTTCTCTCGCTCTTTTCCTTTTCCTTTAACAACACTACTTAATTTTCTGTCAAGAAATTTCGAAGAATCTGATTTACACAGAAGTTGAGATTATAAGTTATGCATTAGCTTAAGATAAGATACTGTTGTGGACTTATATTAAATGGTCGACGATGAAGCGAAACTTTTCTGCTCTCGCACTTTTAATACTTATATACAGTTAAATTGTCTCATTAGCGCCTAAACAGGGATTAACGAACCATAACCGAAGTTTCAAATTGCTATTCTATATCTTCTTTATTAAAAATGAAATCTTATATTAAATGGTATTTTTTATTTATTCGATAGTTGATTTGGAACTTCCCAGAAAATAAATATAAAAAATGTTTTTTGATAAACTTAATAATGTTATCGATATTAAAATTAGTATTTTTTAAATTTCGAATCAGCAAGAAATATATGTAATCAAATATCTCAGTACGCAATTAAAACTAAGTACATCCGTATGAATTAATTTAATTTACCGCTACATCACTATGCAAACACTGTTGAACCAGTTATTATAAAAAATTGTCATTTAATTATAGTATAAATTAGTCATTTTTAATAATTACTTTTTCAAAAATTAAAAGTTATTTAAATTTTTTAATCAATCAATTTAGTTTAATCAATTATGCTGTTATTCGAAAACTGTAAATTTATTACCAGCATCAATAAAATTGTAAGATATAATTATAAAGTGATCTAGATGAAGTAAAAATAACATGAATTATTCAAAAAAATAATCCAACTATTTCAATTTTTTATTATTTTTTATGTGTTACTATTATAAGTGGCTTAACAGGAAGTTATATAAAAAATAACTAAATACTGTGTAGGTAAAACACAACGCTATTTATGACACATAGTTTAAACTTTAAGTAATGTTTAAACGGAAGTAATGTATTATAACCGGATCTATGTGCAATTATAAAAAAACATTAGTTAAGTATTAAGATTTTTGACTATTGCAACTTTAATGATATAATTATTCAGGAGTAAAATTTAATACAAAAGGTGCTTAAAGTATCAATATATGATATTTGTATATAATAATGTTTTACATTACACTCAAACTAAACACTTTTGATACTTATATAACATTGACATAATCATAATATATCCTTAAAAATTTTTTAAGTATATTGTAAATTTTCTAATGTATTTTGTACCAAAATGAATTTGTATTCAGATTATTAACAAAATTCTTGAACAAAAAAAATAACAAAGGAAATTTACAAGTTTACTAGAAATTCACTAGCATATGTTAAATGTCACTTGAGTAAAATCTGAAATGCAATCTTGACGAAAATTTTACTAAAAAACTACTGAATGACGCTGTTTTCGATAATACTCCAAGCAGTATTGATTATTCATCCTCCTCCTTCCGGACTCTGTCTCGCGAGTAAAGTAACAGCTCATAATAATGCTCGACCAATTTCCGTGTATTCCAGGTCGGAGACGCAGTCACGAAGCAGAATCAACAAAAGCACGACTACAACAGCATCTCGGCTGGCCGAGGCGTTGATATGCGCCAGTGGACGGAGATTAGCCTTCACCTCCAGCCATTTCATTACGTGAATGGTCAATTGAACCTACGGTGCACAGCCAAGATCCCAGGCATTTACGAGCAGGCAAGCGAAGTACAGCTCGGGTATGGATTACGAGAGCCGGTTCCCGAAAGAGGTAAGTATTTCGACATTGTGCGATATATACCGCGGAGCCTTTTTGACCTTATCAAGCCATCCGTCACCGCCTAAGGACTTCCTCCATAGCTGACATTCTTCGTTAGATCCTTTTAACCACACAGCATTCCTTGGCCGTCCTTATTTGCGACACCTATTCTACGAAAGACGACTCGACCAATGCTAACACCCAGATTATGCACGTACTTTTTACATTCCATTTTCTTTCACGACACTGTAACTCCTTACTGGCTGCACTCAACTATTAAGATTTGTCATGAACCCTTGCATCCCTGTACATATATTCCTCGGAGGCAAACAGTAAACGAAAATTGATACGGATAATATATTATATACCCATAAGCACACGAGGCAACAATTGAAAATACAAATAGTAATGAAAGCTATTAAGGAAAAACAAATGGCCGTTCAGAAATAGAATATATTTTATGGAAATAAAGAAATACTTTTATTCTAAAAGAAATCAGATTGGAAGAAATTTTGCATTTCGATTAGTTAAATGAAATCCAACATATAGAATGTGTAATCATTATGACATGCACCGTAATATATACTCCCTATTATTGAAGTAGCACATCTGTTCGAGATGCAGGAATTTTGCGATGTTTTCTCCCAGTGTCCTGGAATAAGCGAAAATATTTTTGCATTTCAGCGAGATTTGCCAGAAATAGGGTCACTGGAAAATTTACTCGGTCGATTAGGCCCCAGCGCGCGGCTCTCGTCGCTTGGGATTACCGACGCTGCACAGCGGCAGTTTTTGGGATTCCAAAAGCTTTATCGCGCATATGTACCTAAAGCGAGTGGCTCCTTTCGACTGCGAGATTGCGGGCTTAGCTCGATAATTTGTCGCGCCATCAGCTTCGCCTTTTTCTTCATCTGAGAAAAACATCATATTGTTTTGATCAAAGGCACTCGGATAAATAATGATATGGATTTTTGCTTTTAAAAATTAATCTTTTCGAACTTAATTCTTAATGTATGTTCGAAAGCGTTGTCTTTAGATATCTAGTGATAACTATATGATGATAATGTAGGTAATTAAAAGAGTTTGAAATTGTAACTGTAAGTTCTAAAATTCAATGAACTATTAAAAATAATAAAAATTAAAACTCTAATTTGAATGAACTTTGATTTTATAAAAATATTTTTATAGAAATTTTCTCTATCAAATAAATTCATTTGTGTTTATTTTCATTTAAGATTAATTTATAAGTAATTCAACAATTATCTATCGTAAAAGTATTTTTCAGAAGTGAATAATTTACGTAAGACATATTAAATCATACGTTTAGATCATAAAAAACTATTACGTAATTTGAATTTAATTAAACAGTTAATGTACATAAGATCTCTTAAAATTTGTGTAATAATATAGAGGAAAATTTAAAATCAAATTAAAACAATAAATTTTTTGTTATATAGATTAATCTATTTTATATAATTTAAAGAAAGATTTCAGGTAATTATTAGTATTTAAATATTTTATTTTAAAATAAATAAAATCAATTCTTCTTTTGTATCAATTCTTGTACTTATAAACATATTAATCTTATAATATATAACTCTACAAGAAATCTTATAAACTTTGTGTTAAAAGGATAATTTATTATTAATAAAATCGTAATTAATTAATCTCTCGTAAAAAATATCTATAGGTGACAATATAATCGCAATATTAAAAATGAATAAATTTCTTTCATTATCTTTCATATTGCAATTTGCAATATGCAACATTTTGAAATCGAGAATTTTTAAAAACATAACTTATTACATATATATTATAATCACAAGTAACAACTTATTCATACGTCTGCTGTAAAACCTCTCAATAATAAAAATATCTTGTAAGTGTCTTAATTATCTATGTAATGGATACTATTACTTAGTATAATCGTTTATGCAATCATGTTGAAAATTGTAATATAATATTTAAGACCTACTGATTTAAAGTAATTTGTAATTTTTTTCGTATTTTTTTCAAGGTAGCTCGAAATCTATAATTAATAGAATATACATACATATACATAGTATAATAAAAGCACTTAATCGCTAATTATAGATTAATGAAGATTTCATTCTTTACTTAACATTTACATGCCGATGCACATGAATGGCAAGAATTAGCATTTAAGAACATTATTGTATTCGCGTTTATGAAATCAATATAAAGTGAACTCTAGATGAATTGTGATCGCAAACTCAATTTCTTCAATCGTTAAGACTCCCAATTACACCCTTAAAGTTTATAATTTTAATCTTCAGAAATTCCACAAAATTAGGAAATTATCTTCACGAAAGTTTGAACAAAGGAAAATTCTCTATCTCATTGTCATGCGTTGATTAAAACGAATCTTAAAACGGTAAATTTACTTGATATAAGTCATTATTCCAGAAAATTTTATTCCGCATATTTCATAAAAGAATGATATACCTATAATTGTATATATATATATGAATTATATTACTTAAATTAAAATATTACAATTGAATATATTTCATAAATAGTAATGTAAATAGCACAACTAAAAGAAATTCTTTCTTAATAAAAAAAAGTTGACTAAATATAATTGTATTAACTTAACTTAAAAATAGTTAATTTAAATTAATAATAATTAACTTCTTTTCTCTTTATATTATATTATATATTTATTATTTTGAAAACTCTATGAATTTATTAAAATAATATTTATAATTATATAGATAAGGTTTATATAAATTAATGCACTACTGTACTTTTCAAAACGTAGTTCAAAAGGTAAGAATTATTGATAAATTCATTTACCTAGAATATCGTTCTCTGAAATTTCAGCAAGGATGAAATATATTTAATTAATATTCGTTTCAATTATAAATAGTTTTTTTCAAAAATGTGTAATTTCCCTTTTATATGAAAAATATGTACATTATTAATATAACTTTCATTATATATTTATATATTCTTCTCATTTATATTTTATAATATGTAGTATTATTAATAATGAAAGAAATACCTATTTAGTAATTTAATATCCATAATTCTAATATAAAAAAAAACCAATATTAAATCTAAAAATGAAAGCTATGCATCTTTTACCGTAAAACCTTGCAAGTTGAGCAATACTGAGTTAAATAGGCTTAATTAAAATGAACCCTTGCATGATTTATAAAACTAACCTTTAAAATAATTTCCAACTTTATATTAGATTTATATAATATAATTTATAAAGGATACTTTGTATTCTACTTAATTGAAAAAACAAATGGTTATAAAGGCAGTCCGGTACAAGTAATATATAATACATATGTATGATCGATCGATGACAAAATTTTATAAATCTAAAGTTCTTGTTGTTTTAATTTATATCAATAGCTCATACCTGAAAATAAAATATTATGCCCAAAGTTTTTCAACTATTTATTCAATAATTAAATTAGATAAAATAAAAAATAACATATACGTAATTACATATTATTAGATCGTATTTTTAATTTGTTTACCATTGGTTTATATCTTTAACTTCATTGAAATTATTATATCGGTAGTATAAAAAAAACTACTTATAATGCTAAAAAATATTTTGATCAATCAGAATGTCATAATCAATCAAATTTTCGGATACTTTTGACTTCTGTAAACTTCTAATCTTCTCACGTGTTTGTGGATCAAATAATAGTCCAAGTAGCAATATTCAATAATAAAATTAAATAAATAAATTAACAAATAAGGTTAAATAAAACTCCCTTTGATAAGTTATGTATTTACAATAAACTCACTCCCACGCACCCACATGCATAATTATATTATGCATCTCTAACATGTGCGATCTATACGAGTCTCTTTATCAGACTTTTGCATAGCTGATTATTCGAAGGAACCATTTCTCGGGTAAATTACTTCGCAATTGAACAAAGTTGCAACAAAATCGAGATTACTGACGTTCTTAGGTACGCATCATTCTTATCAACTCTCGCACCGCGACCCAATTCTTACTATCCTACCTGGTACCAAGATACCAAGGAATCTTTATAGGCAGAGCATTGAAAGCGGAAATCGACCCTTATCTCGTCTGCAGAACTTTGCGCCATCTCAATATCCTCTCCTTCACTTGGCTACCCGCACCGCCTTCCTCTATTACCCGACAGCTACATGAACGTTGCTTCTATAATTTCTTTGAGAGAACTCGCATGACTGTGATGCAAAATAAACTTTTCATTTGCTATTCAATCCTGTAAAAATCATTATCAATTTTATACTTATTTAAATATTTCCGGTAGTATCCGCGATCAGAATCTAACTATACACTCTTAAATGGTTTAAATTAGTTAAATCGTTTATTTCATTTGCAAAATTTTAAGTATTCATTTAACTTATTATATTAAACAATTTGTAATTTTCCAAACATGAAAAAGCATTAAGATTTTATTTTATGACTTCATTAAATTTTATTATTTATAATTTGTTCGTAAATTTAAAAATAATGCGCGTAAAAAATGTTTACATTATTTAAATAATGCCACAAAATAAATAATTTTGTGCGGTGAACTTTTATTTGCATTTTGATTTAATTTATTTTTGCCATTATTTAAAATTATAATAATTTCAGTCTCACCTTTTTATGAATATAATAATAATGGAATACTAATAAATATTCATATTTTATCAAAAGACTAAAAAAACAATAGCGCTACAAAAGGAAACAATTATTTTAGATATCTTTGTATAATTATAAAATAAGATGTATATATATATATATAACATATATACATAATATATATATATATATAAAAGAAGTTTAAAGATATGCTATTCTTAGATGACATATAACTTTCCGATTGAAAATTACTTTGAATAAGATAAATAAATGAAACGCCTAATCTAAATTACAGAAAAACCATTTTTAACCAAATACTATTTCGTATTATTTAAACTTTTATTCTGTCGATGAGCTACTAGTCCATACCGAGGTAAGATTGAGAAAGTAAATAGTATTTACCAAAAACTAGTCTTACTTAAGAGTGATTTTAATTTAATGTAAGAATCTAGCTTGTACTTGTTATTATTAAACTAATTTTGAACAAAAACAGATTACCTTTTGAACATAGGTTTTCTCTAGTGCTAACAAGTCTTGACTTTCGGGTCACGGAAGCATCCTTTAACGAGTTTCCTTTCTTAACGTGCAAATATATCTATATATAAAGATATATACCAAGAGAAAGAGAATAGCAATAATTTCTTTCTCTGCCTAGCGATTTTTCTAGTTCGTAGAATTTTAGAAGTATACTACTATCGTAAACATAGCCAAGGCTCTCCATAGTCATACATTTCCGCTTCTATATATATATATATATATATCACACCTGTATAAACTATATCACTTGTATCCAATCTCTTATCCTCTTTCACTCTTATTCTCTTTCTGTCCCCTCCACATACGTTATTTAATTTCTTTTCCTTTATATTCCCTTCTATAAAAACATATATTTACCTACAGGTTTCTTTATATTTGCTTTATATCATATTCTTGCAGGTGTGTACGCGTTAAAAAGTTTTTAATACGTTTATTTTTTCAGTTAAAACAACAATACATAATATAACAATATTATTTTTTTTGTAAATGAAAGAGTTATTAAGCGAATAATATTATCACATCAACAAATTACAAAGTTTGTTAAATAATAATACGTATTTATATACAATATTGAATCAATATATTGAACTTAAGAAAAATTTAAGGGATTAATTTTAGCATTGAGATTATATTTAAAAATAAAAATATATGTATAAATTTGTTTCATTAGGTTTATTACTAAAATTTTCGTAATTGCTTTTTTATATAAAATGTCTTTAATCTAACAAAATAGTATTTAAAATCACGATTTAAATTATCTATCATTTTATTTTTTAAAAGATTAATACAAATGAACTGTAAATCAAAATATCACATTGTCAAGTTATAATATACTTTATTCGAATGCAATTTATTATTTTTAAATGTTTTTAAACTAAAAATAATTTTCAAGTATATTGATCAATGTTAAAAAATAATTAAAAAATGAACAACTTTAAGTATACTCTAGAAGCTTTAAGCTGCATTTAATTCCAATAGCACTTGTACTCTTACATATAGATACAAATCACTGAAGGTATTAGTTTAAAAGAGTAAGAAAATGAAAGTTCGGAAAACTTAGATTTTACCAGGCTTTACTTTCTCACACCAATTTTATTGAGCATTTTAACCATTAATTCTATTCCCTCTTTTTCACCTTCATTCTTCACGTTTGTCCAACAGAAGTTTAAATAACTTTGAAGTAATATGCAACGTCTTCTATGCATCAAATTTATGTAGAATAAATGTATTTACGAAAAGTACACCAAAAATGAATACATACAAATATTTTAATCAAAAGCGGATAATTTAGTGTTTTTATCATTAATGCATCACAAAAGACATTCAAAGCTTCATTTGAATTTACAAATAAAAACTATAAACTTAAGAGAAAACTTAAACTTTACAAGAATCAAGTTAAATTTATAATAATTTTAATTAATATTATATTGTTCAAAATTCGAGGAGAAAAGTATCTACTGAAACTACTTCGTTTTTATAATAAATAGATAATTCATATAAAATTGGATTGTTTCCTAGTAAAAAAGCTCAATTAATTTCAATGCAGTTTAATTATAAAATAAACTTTTAAAATTGTAGAAATATAAGCGAGATTAATTTGAAATTATAAATATATAGTGAAATGCTTTAAAGTCGAAAATATTACCTTATAAAAAAAGCAACAACAACTAACTTATACCCTAGATTTGTTTTTGTATAAGATTGGATCAAATATTATATATTAAGTATTATTTGTAAGGGCTAATATTTTTTTAAAATTACTATTTGTCCAACTCGTTGGACTTTTGTCATTTATACAAAACAAGATAGCTTAACATAATTATTTTTCGATTTAAATGCTTGTTACAGTCTATTTATATAAGGTAAGATGTTTCTGTTTATATTCCGAATGAAATTAATTCCGATACAAGTAAATTGTTTAATAAATAATTATAATCAAGCCTCCTCTATATATTAAAAATTGCGGGTCGATAAGAATCAAGTACAGTGATGTAAGCAAGAATATTTTGTACTTGTAATTACCTTAGGTCCATCCTTTCTGCCCATTTCATTTAACTACCAGGAATTAGACTTAATAATTATGTCATAGCAGCTGCTTCGAAATCATGAATTTTCATTCACCATGTTGCAGTGACATCCGAAAACTCCAGTGACAAGTGCCACAGGTTAACCGGTGTCATGATTCTTGCGCTGGTCATGTTCCACCTGCATTTGAGATAGTCACGATACACCGTTTTATCCAGATATGCTTATATAGAGTGCATACGACTCTCAACTAATGTCTGATCCAAGTGAAGACAGTGGACTACGTCAATGCGTCGGAGGAGCGAGTAACCGGACAATGACAGTCGCATTGGTGACAACGAGCTGCAAGAATCGGAGCAAAGAATACTGACAGGCATAATG
The DNA here is from genome assembly GCA_018907135.1 of Kradibia gibbosae. Taxonomy (NCBI): domain Eukaryota; kingdom Metazoa; phylum Arthropoda; class Insecta; order Hymenoptera; family Agaonidae; genus Kradibia; species Kradibia gibbosae. The sequence goes on from JACCHX010000001.1 coordinate 44,193,759, forward strand.
AATTAAAATAAAAATACTAGCCTTGTTATGCGCGTGATCACTCACACGTGAAACACCCCGCAAAATTCAATCCATATATGTTGAACATGCTCTATTTAATGCAATGACGTACGCTATTAATTGAAAATATTCGAATCAACGTGGTTTTCGCAAATTAAGCATATTCGTACCTATAAATTCACACGTACATTAATTAATATTTAAGGAGGCCAAAATATGAGAAATAACGACGTGCTCTTGCTAGCACATTGTAATGACATTAAGTGATGAAGGCCGTAGCTGTATTTAATGTATTTGCCGATTCTATTATTAAAATGATTGTTATGTTCACATAAGTAGTAAACTAATTATTGCATTAACGCAGAAATTATCAGCATGTCGATTGCATTGAGGAATGTTGTTTAGATGAGAATAAATTAATCAAAACCATGACGTAAAACTGTATTAAGATTCACAGACGTTTTCTAGCGTGTAAGTATATGCTAATTATTTATCAGTGACAATGATAAATTAATGAAATGTAAATGTAATTTCCATAGTTTATAACACTGTCAAAATAAAACAAAAAATCGTAAAGTAGCTCGAAAGCTATTTAAATGTCAATCAATTTGTGAGAAGACTTGAGTGGAATTCAGAAAATGTAATGATTACTAAAAATTTATCATATTGGAATTTATTAATAAATGCAATAATCATGTGTTAAGAAAACAAGGAGCTTTACAATGCAGCTAATTTTACATGTGATGAAGTTTGGAATTAAGGACACAAAAATCCGAAACGCAGGTATTCGCCACTGCTCCAATTAATTGTTATATGAGCACCACGAAACTAGAAATCTTGCATTGCATAATCTATCAATATAATAAATAAATTCTGAATTAAAAATATGCAATGGTAAAAAAAATAAGAGAATGAATTATCTTTCAATCATATTTTCTTTACATTTCATTTCGTTTTGACACTGGACACTAGAGTTTGAAAAAAAATAGAAGAAACGAAAACAAAACTAAATTTTCACATCGATTTTCATTAGGCGTATAAGCTAAGCAATTTTTTATTTTATAAAAACTTAATAATATCTATAATCTATTAATTAAAATATTTATTTTATGAAACACTTTCAATAGCTTTATTTCAAAATTTAAGATCATCGTTAAAATTAATATTACTTTCAATTTTTAAATGCTGTGAAAATATTGATCAGATCCTGTATTACATAATCTTCCAATTAAGAATGGAATACATATAATTAGTTATCAAATTTTTACATTTGATTATTTCAATTTTTTTATTTGAATGACTCAGGAGTTTTATGAGAGAGTAACTTAAAATTTCGTTTACTATAATGAGGAATAATGATCCATGATTGAATACGTTCATCCTCCGATTAAAATTTGCACATGCTGAGAAACCCGCAGGCTATCATGGGAAAATTACTCGATCCGATAAGAAAATAGGTACGTACCCTAGTATATTGCCTATACTATCGGACTTCCTGCACACGTATACGTTTACTTTAATACATGAAAATGGCCAAATTGTGTGCACACGCGCAGCAAAACGCGATAGACGGAATGAGAAAGAGAGAGAGAGAGAGAGAGAGAGATAGAGGGTGAGAAAAAGAGAGAGAGAGATAGAGGGTGAGAGAGAGAGAACGAGAAAGAGAGAGAGAGACAGAAAGAAAAAGAAAAATAGAGATAGAAAGTGAGAGAGAGAAAGAGAAAGGAGAGAAAAGCAAGCTGTTAGGGTGAGGATCGCGGCTGAACGACAACAACAAGCGGACGAAATGGAAAATTTGTTGAGATCGATACTGCTGATTGAAACTAGATAACAGAATTGGCGCTGGGCACGAATGCGCCGTTTTTCATTCTCTTTCTATTTCCATGAAATGGCCGATAAAACCCAGCTATCGTCTCCATATGGATATCGCGCAATGCTACACTTGTATAAGTAATGCGCCAACCGACGTTTTTGGCTCTTGCCCCATGCATGTACCCGTTTGGCTCAATTTAAAATAGCAAAATGAAAACGGAAGGGGAGTATTGCGATCAGAAATTCACACATCTTATTGCTTTCAAATAGACATTTCTTGTTTTATTCTCCTAATGCTACCAAATCGACAACACGAAATTAAAAACGTTTTATAGGGGTAATAGTCATTTGATACATGAACTGAATCCTTAATTGTAAACATACGTTTAAGTATCTTTATATAATTTATTGATAATATTTTTATATTAATCATAGTAACATTTTTTTAAATTCTTGATATGAAGTAACTGACAAAGAAGCGACGACATTTTAATATTATCTTTTATAATAAATCCTAAATAGTAGTAACGATAACCCCACCATTAACGAAATTAAAGTGATCTTAAAATTTAATGAATTCAAAAATATTCTCGTTGCTATTTAATCAAAACAATGCTCAGAGTGCATTTATAATTGAGATTTTTTTAAAATAAAATTAAGAAAATCTCTATGAATCGTGCATTTCGTACGAACGATTTCATTGTTATAAATATATTATAAGTAATTTATTCTGAGTCAATAAAAGTCATACATAATGCAACTGTAGTTATTAATCATACTCAAAAAAAAGAAACATATTGTAATAAGTTTAATACAAATTTTAAACTGAAAAATGTAAAAATGGATGTAAACACTATAAGGCAAAAATTTTATTTTAAGATAAATCTTGTAATCAGAAAATACAATAAGTATAATAAAAATATGTCTATTAAAATATACTTAAATTAATTTGCGATAAATTTAATACATTCTGAAGGACACTTGCCTATACTCAAGATAATTTGTTTTTTGCGATAATTCTGCGGTATGAGCTTAAATAGAATGTATACAAATATACACACATTTATGTAATAAAAAAAAGGAATTTTCGAAATGATGATTGAAAATAACAGTGAAAAAGTAGTTATTTGAGTGGAAACATTTATTTTTATTTTTACTATAAAAGTAAATACATTATTAAAAAAATTAACATAAAAAATGATAAAAAGGTATTATAAACTGTTAGAAATATCAGTACTACGAATAAATATGAAGTATTCAAATTCTTTATTAAATAAGATTCTTTGATTAATCTGTAATATATTGTTTTAAATGATAAATTTCCAACTAATATTTCAGTACATCTATGAATTAATCTATTTTACTTTGATACCATTAAATCATGTAGCACGACAATAGTATTTAAATAAATATAACATTTTTATTGATTTTAATAGAGCGTATGAAAGTACAATTTTTGTACCATTTCCCAGGGTAATTAATAACTGTAATAAATATGAAATATATGGCTTTAAATCCTTCTAATATTTTTTTGTTTCTGTGACTTAAAGCAAAATATTTTCAGTGCATATTAAATATTATGTATAGAATGATGATGGTTCTCTGTTAATATTAATTCAATTCGATTTTCATTCCAATTATAAGTTGTTACTTGACAGATTAAAATAAAGCTCTAAAGATGGTAATAGAAAAAAATTAACTGTATTATATAAGCCTTATAGGATATAATTGTAATCGAACAGATACAATATCTAATTTTACTGTTATTGATTGTCTTAATGAATAAAAAAATAAATATTAAATACAAGAATAAGGAATGACTCGAAGTATAAAAGATTTATATTTGTGCGAGAATATGATGATAGTATATGAATATATCGTTATTATTTGACTATGTGTATATTATTTCATTTGTACGCATGAGATTCAAAGCTGTAGTAATAAAAATCGATTTGCTGTGCTCTTGTGTAACAGCTACAATTGCATAAAATACAGGTATTAAATTATAATTTTCATAACCGTCCTTGAGATCCTTTGTGTTCCTCTGCTAAGTATCAGTTGGAGTAATTCTATTAGAACAAAGGTACCTCAAATATGTACTGCAAAATCAATTATGGATTTCTATGCGGCGAGAGTCGGCTTAATTTTGATGGCTGGCATGGTATTGTTATACAAGGATAAATAACTGGCGTTAGTAGAGTCGAAATTCAAACATAAAGGTCGAAAACTTAAAAAAAAAGTTATACAGAAAAATGTGCAATTATTTCTTTAAAAAAATATGTTTTCGAGGATCTGGCAGATAGAAGAAAATATTATACTGTTTAAATAGTAAAAAAATCGACTTATGAAATGAATAATTTTGTAAATAAATATGAGATTTTTATAAATTTAAATTCAAATACAAAAATTTTTTTTAATTTATATGATAAGAATTGCAATGCACAACAGAGCATTGAATGATTATTATATATTCATAAGTTTCACGGAAACGGCAATAAAGTTGAATAGATGACCTCTTTTATAACGGTTTTTGTACGTTATGCTCAATAAACTTAGAAATATCCTATCTTAACATTTTTTGTCAGTATAATATATATATATATATATATATATATGTTTATATCCATAATTATTTATTTCGTTTTAAAATTTACAATTTCAAATCGTTTTGAGATATTTTTACATCATTAAATTCACTTGTAAAATAAAAATTAACTGCTTTACTTGGAAAAGTATTTATTTTTTTATTTCCATTCTTATGAAATTTATAATATATATGTATATATAATTCCTTTAAATAAAATTAATTAATGTCACTCTTCCGAATATATGCATGTGTATATAGATATGTTCATGTTTGTGCTAGAATACGTATTGCAATGTAAGATTTTGTCGTGACTTATTTAGTTTTGTTGAGTACATTGCAAATCTTGTGCTGTGGATGCATTCCTCCTTGGCATACACACTCTCGCATTACTTAAAGCCTTTGCGGCTACGCTCGACTCTTACCACGGGGGCGTGTAAATCTTGTGCGCGATCTCGGTAGAGTTTTCGAGAAACGAAGCTTTAAGTTACGGAATGGACATAAAAAGATTCATTGGGGGCTGCGAACGTAAACTCCCGCAACTATGCAGCCCTTTGAGGGAGGATAAGTCATAATAAATTTTTCAAAAATCAGCAAGGCTCTTGCCCCCATTTCTTAGGAATTTAAACGCCTCCAAGGAATATTAAAGGACCAGGAAAAATTTTTCGTTGGAATATTTTTACAGATGAATAATCAGTAATGAATAGCTTTTGTCTTTAAAATCAAGCTTTTATAAATAAATAAAACAATACACTTCGGTATTACGTATTAATTATTCCTATTACTTATTAATTTGCTTATTTATATAAAATTGCTTATTTATATTTTGTTTTATTTTATTTTCCTTGTAAATGTTACGTACACCTAATTAAAAGTTTTTCGACTTTTCAAATAGGAGTTAAAAAATTGCACAATACACCTAAGATGGTAAAAAACAAATTTTTTTCCACTGTTTAATAATAGCTCGTCAAATATTTTATAGAAGTCGAAAAGCGTAGAATTACTTTTTTATATAAATTACACACAACTGAATATTAAATAAATTATTAAATATAAAATATATTTGTTAAAGATTTATTTTATATTTTTCAACAAAATATAATAGACATTGTCTTTGAAATATTTGCCATCTTATTTATGCTCATTCGTTGTTCTAAGAATATAATTTTAAAAGATCTATAACCAATTTACTTATTGTATTTATTTCTCTGTATTATTAAGTTAATCTTCTGCTTTTAATTTAATATATAATTTTCTGTGAGTTACAACAGTTTTAACATTAAATTCATCGTTAAACATCTGTTAACGCGTATTTCTACATAGAAGAATATACTAATAAAGTAAATCATAAGAAGGAAATAAGTAAAAATAATATATAATGATTTAAAAATTTACTAACTATATTAATGATAGTAAAATAAGCTAAAATAAAAATGTAAGTATACTGTTAAATTGATAAACTATAAATATATGAAGTAAGTCCGTATGAAATTTATTTTTGATTCTGTAATTTCTGAAGCAGGAGGAACTACAATTGTATATTTTAAAGGAAAAAATTTATTAAAAATTAGCCACATAATAGTATCATAATATAATGATTACAATGGACATAAATGGTTGCTCCACGACAAACTTAGTCTGTTAAAGCGGCAAACGAGGATTAACTCCTATATAGCAGTGATTTCAGCTTGTTTCGCTTTGCGTCGTCCTCGTCGTCATGGCAAGTGAATCTAAATAAACTTTGCTGAGCGATATACGTCCATTGAGATAACAATGCCATTTGCTTCGTTCAATAATTTGTGCAAGTGAAAGTGGAGATTCAGAGAGGTAGATGGTTGCAAATTTTATGTTTGTGTGCACGTGAGTGCATGTCTTTTCATGTCTAACCACGATGTCTACTGTATTCACTGTTCAAAAAGTTTCTGGAGCCACTACAATCATTTTGCGCTGATATTCATCAGTCTGTATCGTCTCCGTGTTTTCCACTTCAAGCAATCATCTAGCGCTATAATCTATGTTTTTCCGCTCTTTCGATCAAGTACCCGCAATTTTTTTATATGTTACGTCGAGTTGTCCCAAGCTACAACCCTCATTTATTTTTCTCATTTATTTCATTCCGATTCTGTAAACTTAATACTTAAAAGTAGAAAACACTTCACTTTAATAATAAACAAAAAATGTCGATAGATGCAGTCAAAATATTGAATATTATGCACATTAAAGTGTATGTGACTACAGTTCATGAAACAAAACTGGCTTCTCAAAAAAATTCATACTGTATTTTTAAGAGGATTTATTGCATTAAAAACCAGTAGATGACGGTAATTTCATATACATTAGTGAATTTATATTATTTAAAAAAATAAATACTTATTTATTATTAAATACTAATTATGTAACAATATCTATAGTTTGAATAAATATAATATATTGAATTCAAACTTAAAAGCAATAACAAACGGCAAAATCCTCTGTTGAAAATACTATTTATAATCTTGTAAATATTTTGTCATTTTAACATTAATTTAATAATTTTAAATCAATACAAAGTAAATTTTCTTGTAAGAAATATAATACTAATAACAGTTTAATGAATCTAATAGAAAATATGGAAGGTAAATATTGACTTCCAATTAAAAAGTATACTTATACTTGGCCATACATTAGCAAAATATATTTAAAAGTTGTACAGTTCTTATATTGAAACTATAATACATTTTTAAGAAATTTGTATAATATAAATATGATTAATATATCTGAATAATTAATTTCCCATTTTAATATTATCATTAAAACAAATTATGTATTACATGCATTTGAGACATTTCATCTTCCTTTCTTGTTAGGCAAATATTATCAACATGAATATTTACTAATTAAAATCTATATTTGATACGCAATACATTACTCTTTGATAAAATTAAATACGTTAATACAAGTTTTATTGAATTTATTTTAATAAGGGATAAAATTATAAAATAACTCTTGTAGATTAATCTAATTTAATTACACTTCAATAAATTTCATAAGAAGTCTTGAGAAATATGATTTATGAAACTAATGTTATTAATTATAATAACAAATATAATTTAAAATGAATGTATAATAGTATTAATACTACAACAATTACGTATTATAGATTAATGAAACTTTTATAACAAGTAATTATCAATAGATTCTATAAATAAAAATATTTACAAGTTTCTTTCTTTCATAATTTTTTTGAAGAGAGATATTGTTTGATATTCATTTTCATAAATACATAAATAAAAGCATAGAAAAAGTATATATGTGTACTTACAGTATTAATAAAGTTTTATTCGCCATATTTAATTGTTGAAAGTAATCAAATCATTTATATGTATATAAAAAATAAATCTTATTACCTATTAACTATTAAAATTCGGAAAAAGCTTGAATTCATTTAAAAAAAGTTCGATTTTTATGACTTTCTTGGAAATCGTAAAAAAGACTTTTAAGGAAATATTATAAAGTTGGGTTCATTATAAATTATAAATTTTTATGAGAAAATCAAACTCAAATCAAATTTAAAGCATCACATAATATTTCAGTAATAAAACTCATTGGAAAAACTTCTAAAAATGTTACTTATGTTACTAACTATAATATATAGATGTCATCTATGAAGTATTAATATGCACAAATAATAAATACATAAGTTAAGACATTAAAATAATTATTTTACAAATAAAATAATTAAATTATTTGACAAATTAAAAATATATTTTAATCTGTATGTAATGTTTATGAGGATAAGCTTTACATATATAAATCAATATATTTCAATTTTTTTCAATAACTTCATATACGTGTCAATAAAATTATATAATATATATTAGTAATTAAAACTTCAATTCAAATTTTAGTTATTTAAAATTCTTATTAATTTTCACTCTAGCATATAATTTTTTATGCTATAATCTGTAGCTCTAAAAAAATATTATTAAAAAAATTTTATTGGTATGTTTTTAAGGTACTAATTTAAAAAAAGTATTTTTTATTACGATAGGTGTTGCAAAAGTTATATAGTATATGTACCTAAAATTATTTGAAAAGAAATTTCCTTAGAAAAAGTAATGATTTATCAATAACCGTAAAAAAGAAATGGTCAAGATATAAACCATATTGATTAAGCGCTAAAAATTAGCAAAATATATTTTGCAATTATTAAAATAAAAAACATTTAATTATAAAGAATAATTTTATATTTAATTTAATATTTTCAATATGTTTGTTATTAAATTTTTTATTTAGTAGAATCATTAAGTATCCTTGATAATTAACTGGATACAAAATATAGTTTGATTGCAATGATTAATAGGATCGGTTCCCAACTCTATAGTTGTAATATAAAATGATTTCATAATATTAGAATCCAAAATTTTCGATCCACTGTTAAAACATTTTATCCTTCTTGATATATCTTAATCTACTTTTACGACTTATGAATCGCGTGATAACAGGGAGCAGGGAAACTGCTGCTATGAAATAATAAAAAATAGCCGTTCGAAGGGCGTTGTCTTCTACACTCACAATCGCAATTTCTCCCTATTGCTGCACGTCAGAAAAGTATACTGGAGCATTTACGAGCCCTGGAACGGGTGAAGAGAGGGAAGGTAGATGAGGATAGCTCAGAGGTGCGGCCCGATAACGACATACGCGACTCACGGGAGTAACCACGACCATTGCCGAAAGCGCTTTTACGAACTTCTCGTCCCCTTCTAGCATTGACGGCGCCGACATCACTCTTAGCTCGTAGGGTCCGTCATTTCTATATTTCCATGGGTTGTGCATTGCGTTACATTTGCAATTAATTGACTCAATGACCATGTGCCAGCCATTTATGTCTATAAATTATGCCATTCAATTTCGCCCTTCATTGATGTCTCGACATTTCCTTTTGAGAAAACGAGGTAACTAGATAGTGACCTAACGTAAGTTTGGAAAATTACAGAGAGAAGGTAACCGTGGTGAGATACTGTTTCTAAATTTGAGATCATCCTTCTAATTTATAAAACTTTGACGAGCAATTGGTGGAAATTTTTTAAGGAAAAATTAGTTTATTTTGTGGTAGAGATGAGAATATTGTTAATATCCATATTTGTTTTTTTTAGTAAAATTTAATATAATAGTTATTCTTAAGAAATTAGGTAACACAATTTTAATAACATATTACACTCATTATAATATTTTTTACGACTTACACTTTTTTCAAAATTGAATTAAGTAATTATATAGAAATTTATTAAATAATTATATTGAGCCTTTTGAGTTAATATGATTTATGCCTACACTACATACAAAATATACTATGAAAAAGCCAAATGTAGTAATTAAGATCATAATTATACAATATGGCTTTTTTTTAGCTATAATATAGCTAAAAAAAATATTTAGCTATATAAAATTATTTATTTAATATAATTACGTAATAAAATATATTACTCCTTTAACAACAAAATAAATTGGATACTAATCTACGGGACTAATTTTTTTTTAGAAATATGTAAATTTGAGATTGTATCATTCTACAAATAAATTGCTAATTTACTGTAATTTATTACGGAAATTATTTGCTTAAATTCTTTTGAATTTTCTTAACAAAAAAGTCTATAGAACTAATATAAAAATTTCTCCGTTGAGAACTTTTTTTTGTATACCCAAATAATTGATCACATCTTTTTTGCTTCGAAACTCATCAGTGTGACATCGAAAAATGAGGTGCTTTTGTGGAATAGAATCATAAGTATACTTTACATGTAACAAAATTCCATAAGAACATATAAAGTTGAAAAATTTAAAACAAAAAATAAACGTAATTGTTTATCTTGTTATTAGCTAAGTATATAGGTGTTTGCATATTGTAACTTAATATTAACCGTAAAACTCTGCATATTTTACATTTCACAAATAATATACCAGCATAAAAAAAAATTATTCATACTATTTTTCCTAAATACTGACAATATTTAATCATTGAAGTAATAATTTTTAGTTAGGCCAATTTGCTAAAAATATTTTTATTGAAAAAATATTTTTTCTGTATATTTTCTGCCAGATTAAAAATTTTGGTATTGTGTATTAATAGTGTAAAATTCTTTTTTCGACTTCGTAAAAACAGATTGCAATTACTATGTTCCTTTCAATTCTTAATAGCTTATTAAGGTCTAATATGGATAATATTCTACCCGGAAATGTAATCTTCTTGTCCCACGTACATATTTTTTAAAGTCAGGTTTAATTATTCCTTTTCTTACATCTGAAATGTTAAATTACTTTTAATTAAGATAGAAATCAGAGTTGAATTACAAAACCTCTGAGGTGAGTCCCTAACCCTTGTTAATTAAAATATGTTAGTCTTTTGACGTATAGTTTTAATGTTTAAAGATATGCGTGATTATGTTAAAAAAGTTTGCTAAATTTCACACTTATGGTACATTGTCAAGTTATAAATATTTCAATATGCAACTACTTATTATTGTAAACGTTCATTTTGGTTTCTTTTTCATATTTCATAATCTAGAAAAACGTATATTTGTAATATACAATGTAAAATGAATAGGCGATATAATGGAATGTAATAATAAAAGAACCGAAATATAATGAATTTTTTTAAAATACTGACAGTATTCAAATATTAAAAAATATATGTATTCGAATCAATTTAATTGTTAAGAATTGATGTAGAGCTAAACTGAAACATCAAAAATAAATTTAAATATTATTATTGAAACATATTCTTTGTAACAAAAACGAATATTTGAATGTTTACTATTTGATTTGTTAAAAAAATTATTTTTATCGGTGTAAATACTTTTTATTAATAAATCAACACACAAAATTTTTATTTTGAAGCCTTTATTTTGTTAAAAAAAAATTATAAAAAAACAAGAAAAAAGTTTTGCAAAAATAAAATATTATTTATTTTATATCTTCAATTATATTATTTTCTTTGTTGTCTTATTTGTTCATTTAATTCGGTTCATATATTCTTCCATACGCATTGCATAAATAAGTATCTGATAAAAAACGTATGCTTAATCAACTTAAGTAATTACGTTGCAAATAAAATTGTAACACTTAACAAAATTTGAAACGAAACTCGAAAAAAAAAATCAAAAAATATATTTGACAAAAAACAATTTTATTTCATTAGTTAAATTAGATAAATAAAGAAAATTATCAAGTATCTCTTCATTATAAACGCACTTGATAATGCGTTCTTCCCATCATTTATTTTATTAATACGTGAAATTATGAAAAAAATAATAATTTCTATATATGAGAGAAATAATCAAACATTTTTTTAATTTTATGAACACGTCATTTTTTAAAATTATTAAAATTTGTATTTAAATTATAAGAAAAACGCTCTAAAAAATTAAAAAATTCAATATAAAGTATATAAATGTATAAATTAAAATAATGCTTTAATAAATAACAATTGGAAAATGCTATGAAATTAGACTTTTATTATACTATTGTTTTTCAAGTGAAAGAAATATACTTTATGAAGTTTTTTAATAGTATTTATAAACCCTGAGATTAAATACTTGAAAAGATTTAATTTTAGATGGTTTGTATAAATGTTTTATCCCTTGAGTGGAAAAACGACGTGGTAGACGTTGATACATTTAGAAACTTCATAAGCAGAAAAATCTAACAATACTAGCGTCAGCTTCATTTTTGATAGTACGTGTAACGGCATATTCAGCTCTCGACTATAAAAGACATTTGGGTAACTCATATAGAAAATAATACTAACTATTAAAATAGTTTTTTTATTATTCAAACGAAACGTTTATGGCTTTATAAAATGGTTCTCTTTTCGAGCGCATACACCCTTTTTCTTCTATTAGATACGCTTTATCACGTTATAAATTATTTAACCAAAAAACGTTTTAAAAATTAGTATTTTTATATTACAAGAATCCTATATAAATGCAAATTTTATAGTTTCAGTATTACTATAATTATAGAGATAACTCAAATATTATAAAGTATACGCTAATTATAAATTAATTTTGTATATAAATACAAAATTTATATTTATAAATTAACGTAATTAGTACATGATATGATTTTTATATTCACTGATTTAACAAAAAAAATAATATTAAAAATACCATTTACATTCGTACGAATTGTTATTAATAACTTTTTAAGTAATTATATAATAAGAGCAATGTAAAAAGATAAAGAAGCGAGGAAAATATATGTAGTACGATAACGTAAAGCTATAGCAAATATAGATAAATGTAAGTAACAAGTTAGTACAACTAAAGTTAGATATCATAAATTTTAGAAGGGTAAGATAAAATCGAATACGTTTTCTACCGAAAAATTCATAAAAACTAACAGAAGACTTATGAAATATAATGGACATGGAGTAACAGGTTTTTTATTTAATTATTTTAAAAAAATTGTTAATAGCACAAAAGTATCCCGTCACAAACATACTAACCCATACACACAAATGCAAACATGAATAATTTTTTTCAAAAAAAGGAACTAAAATTGAGCAATAATTTAATCAATTTCATATATAAAAAATTTTAATATATAACAATGATTTTTTAATAGAAAGTGAAAAATATTCCTTTGTAAAGGTTTCGAGACTACCTAAACATTTCATACATACACATATATTTTTATATATTTGATATATAACATTTTTAGGATGAGAAATAAAGACAACAGTCATGAACTATAGCTTAGTTGAAAGATCATTTTTCATAAAAAAAATAGTCTTGGGCTAGATTTCCTGATGCTTATAAAGCTTATATTCTGAAATGTCTATTCTTAAAACAACATAAATATTCTATAGTATAAGTTTTTTAAATGTAATAAATGAAATTCACCAATTAACTCATAAGAATTTTTTTTTTCTTTCAAGCCCTGAGATTATTTAAGTTCCAGTATTTTAGAGTACTGCATATTTTTAATGTAAACCAATAAAATGTAATGGTTAATTCAAATTTATTTTTGTTTCAAATTAGATTTAATCCTTCGATAATATAATTTGCAAATCTTTTTTATTTAAATTTTTGCAGCTGATTACATATAAAAAATAAATTAATATACGAAGAAATTGTAAATCATTTTCATTTATAATTTAAAAACATTGATCAAACTCAATATACGTTCCGTTCATAAATAAACATAATTTCTATTTTATCATAAAGACATTAATATAATCTTGTTCTGAATACTTTATAAATCTAACAATAGCCTAGCTTTTAAAGGTTTATCTACAAGCCAAATTTCTTATACAATCAGCATTTTTTACATTTTAACTGCTTCATCTATAAATTTTACAATGCTTGTAATGTTCTATAATAAAAATTGTCATTTAAAGCAAATTATTTGAAAAGTTACTTCATAATAATGTTATTAAAAATAAAACTAACAAATTGTATTAAAAACAGGAGACATTATATTTTTTGTTATAATAGGTATACAATATACAATGACTTCAGAAAGCATTTAATATTTTTAATTTCAATATTACATTCATTGAACATTACTTTATTAAAATCAATTTTATTTTTAAAATGTAACAATTAATCTCCACAACTAATACTTAAATTTTAGTATAAAAGTTGACGAAATATTTTTGTATAATGATGCAATTGAGATGATTCTTGTTCCAATGTAAAAAGTTTTCTACGCATAAATTAAATAAAAAATTCAAAATAAATTACATTTTTAAGATATATATAAAAAATGTACTATGAGTTGGATGCTGACTAAATAAAATATATAAGACTATACTCAAAATATTATATTTTGTTTGTGTACTAGAGGAAATCCCAGCATAACAAACTTATAGAACTCTATCTCACTCTAACTCTCTCTTTTTCTATCTATTTTTCTACCTACCATAGTTACAAGTTCGGGTGTATTGCCAACATCTTATTTATGTCTACGTTTTGTTTGTTGAATCTTCATCCATGCATAGGAGATAATGAGAGCCGTACTATCTTGCGGCACATCAAAAAAGACTGCAGAGTATCTGTCTGAGGTTGAAACAACGCAGAAGTAAGATATCCTTACCATAACTATTATCTATAGTTTTCTCTTTTTTACTCATTGTCTATCTTTCTATTTCCCTCTCTCTTTCTTCTCTCTCTCACTCTCTCTCTCTGTCTCTTATATATGTATATAATCATTTATTCAACCCCTAACACTCACGCCATCGTTTGCGATAAATTTACGCATACAAAAGCTCTTACGTGTATTGTTCCGCAAACCCTTTGAGTAAAGCTGCAATCTTTTCTTTAAGTGAAGTCACTTCCTGATTTAACAATCTTGCGCAGTCCACTACTTTAAGTATATTTAAATTCATTCTGTACATAATGAGAAACCAAAATTTATAGATAGAAATAGACTATTCATTTTAGATATAAAAAAAGTTTTTATATTCAAGAATTACTTTGTGATTAATAACGGTTTTTTGTAATAACAAAGCAAAATGTAGGATAAAAAAAACTTTCATTATGGCCTTCATAATAATTTACGAATATAATTTACAAATTCATTATTGTAAACGATAAAAAATAATAATATATAATATATATAAGTATAATTAAATCCAAATTTAATATAAGATGTCAATTTGTGTGTAAATATTATACATGCTTTGAGCTTTGAGGACTAAATGAAAGCTTGCAGTTAAAAATAGTAAATTTTACGTCACAATAACATGTTTTTTGATTTTTCAATTAATGTTGTAACATTAGAAATATTCCTCTATTGCACAAATTAAATCGTTAATTTACACATTTTTTTATATATAAAATTTGTTTATTCCGTAAAATAATACACTTCATTATGTGTTTAAATCTATCAAGAATTAAAATTATTTAAACAAAGAAAAATGTTTTTGCTTATTTGTTTCCAATACATGATCTATGAACAAGTTGTCAATTACGAATAGCGGTCCTAATAAATTCTACCTGAAAACTTTTATTAAAATTTAGATCTACTTCAAATTAACGATAGGTTTATATTAATGCATTTATTAAAAAAAAGTAATTTTAATGGCTATATTTATTAAATGTATCGTTAAAGTTTTTTTATCCTTTTAACTCCACATACTCTTCAATCAAATTTATTTTTCAGTTTTCTTTCTTATATAACATTCAATATTTAATTTCAATCTTTTCATTTATTCAGAAATAACGCATTCATAGTTTGTTGTAATGAATAATTACGAAATTACAAAAATGATGTTTTTTTATATATTAGTTAACAATTAATTTATTATTATTAACGGTTATATATTATTAACAGCTTTTATAATTTTTATTTAAGTGAATAAGAATTTATTACCCTAAGCTGTGATATATTTATTTTTTTTGGAATTTGATTGCCTTAGTATGCTTTCAATCCAGAACAACCAAACTTACTAATAAATCTTTAAGTTGTCAAGAAATTCTATTGCTTGTGGATAAGTTTTGATGAAAGTTGAAGCGTAATTTTTTTAAATAGTACCATACTATATTTCTTTTAGACTTTCGTATTATTTGAATTCAAAACTCTTTTAAAGATATCATTAATCAATTTTTAAAAATTTTATTCTCAACTTTAACTATAGAATACACTACACTACTTTTATTGAAACTTTTATTATACTATTACACAAATAATAAAAGACTAATACATGCTGTATATTTTTTTAATTATTGTAAGAAGTTAACAATTAGTATCTAGAGAGTTTATTTCATATTTCATTCAAAATTAAATTTTATGTAATAAAAAAACGACTAATAATAATACTTTTTTTTGAATACTCAAATATCACGAATAATATGAAAGAGTTATGTGTAAAAAATAATGCATTTGTTAACTGTAACAGATACGTTACTTAATGTTAAATTTTCAATTTAATTATGTTTTTAAATATAAAATAAGCTTTTAAACTTACCAAACATCAAGCATACCTTATACAAGTAAATAATTTTTTTAATAATCATATAGTCGTTTAATACATGATTAAATTAAAGGGTTTTGGAAAAGTATTGCGTATGACTATATAAATAAGAAATTATGGGTCTACAATTTAAGCTATTTCTTTTTACAACTTTTCTGCAAAACATTTTATTTTGTTACTTAAACAGTAGTAATTCAAGTATGTATTTTAACATATAAATATTTATTTTTCGTTAAGAAACATCCAGTATTCAATGTACATTATATTGAAAATATGTTAAAAATAAACATATCAAGTTCAACGTACGTCAAAACTTTTTTTTTAACGAAGTACCATGTGAAAATAAATCATGAAACGATGCTTTTAAATTTCAACTATACTAATAGGAGTTGTTTACTTTGCAGGAGTTATTTAATATTTACAATTCATATTATAATTTATAAGAAATATGTATAAGAATACTTGAAAAAATTAATTCTTTGTAGTAAAAGAAGAAAAGCATAGAATTTTTTTATTTTTAATCATTCAAAATTACGATTACAATATACATAACAATAATTTGATTTGATAATGATCTAATCATGATAACTCTAATTTTGATGACAATAAAGCATCAATCTTAATCACTGAACTGTTGTCACCTATTACCTATAAAATCAATACTAAGATAAAGTAGAGAATGTTCAGTAAATTTTACAACTTGCTTGAAAGCTTCCACTGATTCGTAAGTATCCCTGCCCCTTTTTTGTTTCGTTTTTTTCTCTTTTACTTTCCTAATCTATCTCGCTTACTTACATACGTGTATACTTATGTACTCAGATACAACTAAATAGAAGACGGATCATCGAATCATACCGTGCATCCAGTTCAGCTATATAATATACACTCGCTTTGGAAAAAAAAGGAAAAAGAGAAAAAAAGTAAGAGTGATAAAGGCGGTTAGAGGGTGTGTGCGGGTGAAGATGAAAGGCAAGTATAATAGAAAGCGCAATAAGTAGGAAACACGTCCAGCACGAAACATACTATATATATGTGTGTATTTTATGTATATACAGGCAGGCAAAGACGGAACGGGAAACGAGCGGAAACGCACAGAGGATTATTTTGCGGCGTCATTCATCATGGATTATACTTCCGTCGCAATTTCCACCCTCTGCATCCGGAGGGTGTCAGCACTCTTCCTCTCCTGTTTTTTTCTGCTGCATCGCATTCACCTTAACTTTCGTTCTATACCTTTCTCTTTTCCTTCCACATAATCTCCCTCTCTCGCTCTCTCTCTCACACACCTTTCTACCATCATAGGAGTCCCCCACACTGGCTCACTTCGATGCTACATATCCAGTTATGGCTAATTCACATCGTGGCGCCTTCTCTTCTCACGAGATTAAGTAATCTTACTCACGCCTTATTCTTTAGGTTATTGTTAATCTACCGAATTACTCAGCAAGTTCTTTTATATAAGAGCAACTCTGTATATATATATATATGTACACACATTAGATACCCCTCAAAACACGGAAATATATTTATCGAAAGTGGGAAAGTAGAATGACAAAAAAACGAGAACGAAAGAGAAAGAAATGCTTAAATATCATGTTATGCATATATGTATGGAAGGCGAACTGCCAGCCAAGCCGAAGACCATTGCCGTGCATCTTCCGCACTTCCGCATCCGGTGATTCATCAATCAAGTATGACAAGTGATACTGACTGATGCTCTTTTTGCGTAAGCATCGACTTCGTATCCATCGTCATACATTTTCACTTTGATCGAACAATAATGGGAGAAAAACTACAATTGATAACTTGGCACACAAGAGCTCAGAGACTTTGTCTGTGAGTATATTTTTGAAAAAAACACGCACGTATAAAGCAATTGCATATATATATACGTGCAAGCATTTTATAAGGCTTCCATTGTCTCATATTTTATTCAATATCAAGCAATATTCCTTTGCTGGATATGTAAATTTAATAGAACAACTAGATAGATATTATAAAAATAAATGTTTAAAACTTAATAATGTTATTGTTATTGACTCAACTAAAATAATTGCATGGAATGAATATATTAATTTCATTTAATGTCTTATTACTTGTTCAACTAAAAATTTATCTTTCAAACTTCGAACGCAAGTCATACAAATATAATGAATTTCTCTCAACAAAATTTAAAGACATTTTAAAAATATTTCTAAATAGTTATATTTAATATACGCACGATAAAAATATGACATTGTTATTTTTATACATGAGTATAGTTACAAAAATGAATTTAAGAAATTTTGTTATACTTCTATACGTTGTATTTATATTTTATTTATATACATACCGTAAAAAACAATAAAATTTTATAAATATGGCTGATAGCCGCATTAAAAATTATGATTAACAATGTGTTTGAATTAATTTGTTTCCATTACACAGATATATTTTATAGATATATTAAACATTTACATTTTCTTTATTTAATTAATTTTGAATTGAAATATGTTCTACTCTTTTATCGGCATTTTAATTTTAACATATAAATTAAAAAATTTAATAAGTTTTCGTGGAAGTTTAAACAAGAATAATATAAAATTGATAATATTCCATAATATTAACAAAATTTTTTAAATAAAATGTAATTAATAAAAAAAATCTTTTGTTAAAAACTACAATGTTTTAATAAATATAAAAACATAATAATTTCATTCGACTAATAAGCTGATAATATATAATAATTGTGTCATATAACGGAAGACATAATCATGAATCGTTGAGATTAAGTATTAATCTAACAAAACTTAGTGAAATTGATAAGGGATCGCAACATAGCCAGAAAATGGATTTCCGTTTAAGCTTCGTATAAGATATTAGTGGGCAAATTATGACACGTGCATATATTCTAGATAAAGCGCATACTATTAAAAATTGATCACCTTCTGCGTGATCGGATTAAATAAAAATTGACAACTGAAAAAACATTCACAGCCCTAAATGAAAAATAAAGATGATACGAAATCGATAATAAGGCTAATGGCTCGCAGGTTTGGTGTTACACAAAGTGGAATATGTGTTAAGATTTAATTTTGAGTGAGGAACGAGTAAAGGCAATGATAAAACTAGCCCACCCACAATGAGTATCTCACTGGCTCGATTCCATTTTATATTTTCATCGTTTTCGCTACTTTGCAGCTGTATTGGCACAAGCCGGTATGGGTACATGTCAGCGGATTATTTAGTGCAGTCATAATCATGAATTTGGCGTCCTTAGTCAGTCGCTCGCGTCCCGAACCGCGGCATGCCAATTACGGTAATAGATATTTAATGTTTACGAGCTCGGAAATATAAGCCGAAGACCTTTAGGCCAATGGCTTTGGCCATCCTGACATTATAAAGTGTAAACTTTGATCCGCCTTGGTTAAGGAAAATCCCCTTCGCCGAATCCCTTACGCGCTTTAATATAAACGTCCTGTCGCGTAATTTATTGTCCCGGACGTTCGCCGTTGGTGGGACTTTTCATATAGAGGCTCTTAATGACTCCTTAATAAGAGCGCGACGAACACCTCCCCTCTCGCTCATTCAACGACAAAGAGCCGAAGGCTAGCCGTAAGGGTCACCCCGTGTGCCCGCACACCTCGTAAAAACAACGTCGACCCCACGGGAAATCGTCTCATCCACGTACACGATATTAAAAAGACGCGATAGAGGTGTTAATATGCGAAATGCGGTCACGGCACTAGGGCCGTAAGACACCAAGGAAAATAGGGGTATTCATCAAGGGCAATCGAGGTCCCGTTGTTGCGCACTTGAGGTCGACTATAATTTTATCTGAAAAATCAATGGAAACGAGCGCTGCCGCCCTCTCCACCGAAGCTCGTTAAAGTCCGCTGCAGCCTGCGGTCTAACCAGTACTGGCTACTGAGTCCAACGTCCTGGATCACCCCCGAATTGCACATTATTTGAAACTGGTTGAAATGAGGGGGAGCAATGTCAGGGCGCGCGCTTGTTTCCGAATTAACTGCCCCGTGACTTTATTTGGCTTTTCTCCTGTGAAACTGCGGACACTCCCACCTATGCGTGTACAGACCCCTTCCAATCATATTGGGACGAATTATTTATTACAAACCAACGTTGTGCTAATTTTCTCAAAGATTTTTATTCGTTTCTATTTGTGCTTGATTTTTTCTTTTTTTTCCCCTCATCCAAATCTTAACTAAGGTTTAATATCGAGGATTTTAAGAAGTATCATTAACTATATTAAAATATTAAGCGTGATATAAAGCAATGCCAATAAAGTACTGATGACCCTGCTACTTACTTTTAGGCAATCTCTTTAATTATAGGAAAAATTTCTTAAAAATGCTCTGGCAGCTTATTAAATAAAACCAATCGATAAAGATATAAACAGCTATTTTTTGCATGACAAAAGCATAATTTTTTTTAAATAATGATGATTGCTTAAAAGACAATGACTTCATAAAAATGAATAGTTAAACTGAATTTAGCAAGCTTCTATTACAGAATTTGCTATTGAACATGAAAGTTAGCAATTGGACCAATTGGTCAATTAAGGATATTGGCTATATACGTGAAAGTTGAAAGCAGAATAGCAATAGTAGTACGGAGAATCTGCAGATTGAGTAGGTAAATATAAAAGACAAGAACATGTGGAATCAAACACGTGAATTCTGTGGACTTGGGTATCGCGTTGGCAAATAGTAAATCTTTCATTTCTCTCTTTGATTTCTGTTTTGTCTATCTATTTGTAGCTTTCTCTCTAAATGCTTGATACAGTTACTACGTACACGTACTTGGTATGCAGCGACAAATGTGTGCGTCCGAGCATGGAGTGTGACTGACAGAATAGAGGCAAATCCTGATGCCCTGAAAATTTTCCTAAATTCTCAGAAGTCTATCTCGCTAGTTCATCTTTTCTGCACATTGGCAAAGTCATCTAACTTTCATTCGCCAACATCGGTCTTTATGCTTTTCGGCGCTTTATCGCCAGTATCACACTGCTACGTCAAAAGCCCAGCGCGACACACGCTCCTTGATTCAGAGATACGAAACTTTTCAACTGCCGTGGAAGAGTTCACCACGCATTTCACCGTAAATGTGAACGATCGTTCTAGTGAGCACCTAGTGTTTTGCACAGACTTCGTTATTTTATTTTCCTCCCTTTCTTTGTCAGCGCATCACTGCTTTCTTCTGCTTCAATTTCACTCCCATTGTTTTCTGTACTCACATTCGGTTATTTTCAAGCTCTACGCCCTAATATTACAAGATTTCAATAATACCCACCTATATGAACTCCCCTCGCACGTATCTATTCATATATTTTTTGTAATATATAAACTAATTATCAACTTATTGGGATTGTTCTTAACTTTCCGTTTGTTATGTTTTTAACCAAACTCCAATCAAAAACCTTATTTATCATCATTCAATGATTAATTATCATGAGTTTCCGTTAAAAATTTTTATCAAGCTCAAATATTTTCCATTTTAATTAGGCTTCTCATCCTTTAATTATACATATTTCACATGAATTATTAAAGTTTGCAAAAATTTCCATACTCCAATTCATTATAATATATAATTATTGGTATTACAACCATAAAAATTTAACTAACATCAATAATCTAAGATCAATCATTGAAATAAAAACACTTTAATGTATGTTAAATCAAATTGAATTTAATTTATTTTTGAAAAATATATATACTTTTCTATTTATAAAGTATTTCTTAGGCTTGAGAAATGATTGAAGCAATCAATATTAGTAAAGAAAGCTTAAAATAGGTGATAGCCAATTGCTTATTTTACTTCACACATGATAATATTATTTAAAAATAATTTTTTTAATTAACGTTAAAAATTTTATAATTTTCAAATTTTAGTTCTGAAATGAAAACCTTTTTTATACATTCCAATAAATATTTTGAAATTTAAAAATCAAATAAATAGGTGAAGTATAATAATTTTTTAGTGTAATTTTAATTACCCTTTATATCGTATAAAGAATTATTGGATTTATTATTTTGCATAAGAATTATATTGGTTTTTGTACAGTATTATTTTCAATTAATATTACAATTTTCAATTACATTTTCAATTATATCTGCAATTGTAAATTTGCAAATTACATAAAGAAAATTATGTATTACAATTTATTATTGTGATTTATTTTATATTACTTATTTTATTATTACTTTATTATTGTATTGAAAATTTAATCAAGACCATAATATTAAAAATTAGTTTTTAAATTTCTATTGTATAGCATCTTTTATCAATACGAAATAATTTGTATTACAAAATTCATTAATAGCTAATTAAATGTATTACAAACAACGACAATGAAAGATATAGATTAAAGAAAAATTTGAGTGGGAAGGTGAACAGGAGCTGATAGAAAATTGAACGAATCCATATATAACAATATATTTGCTATTCCACAATACCCACGTAAGGCTTGATTGATGGGTGCAATAAGTCGAAGCCAATGTATCTAAAAGTGAACGTGGAAATTTTATTTTTCATGAAATACACATAATGTAACGACATACGCGTATCCCCATTGAATACCTTTTCCTCCTTCACCCAACCCGATCACTGCCTTATTTCGGTCTTACACCGGAAGCAGTCCTCGTTCCCGATATGGCGCCTTGCAGTCAAAATCTTGATTATTGATCGTACTCTATTTTAAGTTTCCTTGGCACAAAAATTGTTCCTCACAGACTTACACGTCCAACAGAATCTGGAGTGTCGGTTATAGCCTATAGCTCCCGAAGATCAGACGGCGTACTTATTGATTGAATGTAGCTACTACCGCCATCCTCATGGCCCCGCAGCCCGCCGTCATCAACCCACTCTCAAATCCCCGAGGCGGTCCGACACAAACACTCCGTGCCATCTAAAGCGTCGCTGTTCCTCGTGTCTCGAGAAAACTTTGCCCATAAACTCCCGCCAGATTATGGCCCAAGTGTCGATTTCACGGAAAGAAGCAAGATCTTGGTGCGACTCGATGCATCCTGCTTCTTCCTCGTGTCAGGAACTGGCCCCCTACCCTTCAACCAACTTCTAGACCCTTCTTTTCATTCGAGCCGGATCTCGGCTCACCTTCATCGCCGTATCGCACTACTCGATGCCTTTATACTTTGTTGGGGCCTCAGCGATAGGTACGCGCAAAAATATTATAAGCAAAATCTAAAGTTTAATTACGCGACTTTGTAAATTTATTAATTATTTATTCACATAAATTTTAAATAACTACAATTATTATTATTGCAACAATATAAAGAGATAAACAAAAGAGGCATTCGGTAAATTTCTGGCCACACGCTAAAGGATTTAGGAAACTCAGTCATTTTCCGATTAAGCAATGAGTTTAAAAACTTTGACTTATAACCATAATATTATACACCTAATTCCTTTTAGTGTAAAACTAATTTTCAAATACATCAAAAAGTAAATCACTATGCGTATTTGTTTCATTCCTATACATATAACCTGAAGCTATTTGAAAGATGTATGCCTGACTTATTTAATTGCTTTGATATTTATTAACCATTTTAAAATAAATAATTGCCAATAAGATAGCGTACGTAACAGAAATATTATTATTTGTGATACAATGCAACACGTACCGTGCACTAACAAACTGTTATGTTTGAAAACTAATTTTAAGAAACTATCTTTACTTAGGTTAGAAATGGGAAAAGATCCAAGTTATATTAACAAAATTTAAGACGAAGGACAAATTCTAATATTAAAATAAAGACGAGAGACTTATATGAAGGAATTTAATATTCATTTTTTCTTAACACATAAGTCTCGATGTATTAGTGTTTTAAACAATATATAATTTATAAACTGAAGATTGATATATATATATATATATATATATTTATTAATAAGACTTTAGTCATATAAAAATAATTTTCGTATCATTTATACATGTATAAAGCATTAAATATAAAACATTAGTTATCAAAAACTTATTATACCAAGTATAATAGTTGCTCCAATTAAACTGATAAATCATAAAATTTTACATTATTTAGATTATTTTATACAAATTCAATTATGAATGTATGTTTATTTGTTAATTTTAATATTAAATCGGTACATTATGTTATGAAATTTATCATTTCATTCTGAATAAAACATATAAATTTTTGTTTTTATTATCTTAAAATATAAAATTTAAATATTTGTACATAATCACTAAATTATCAGCTCGATTGAATTCTGAATTCAATCAATTCTGAATTGATTCAATTGCGATCAATTATAAATTTCTTTTTTACTTACTATTATTTCTTAAAATCTATAGCTGCATATAAATGAAAACTAATTATCAATTGTTATAATCATTTTTTTTAATTGAATTCTATAGTAATTTCCTAATGCCAAAAATACACAAGTAACGCTAAGATTTTAATGGAAAAAATTATTATTTAAAAATAAAATTTTTGTTCGAAAGCTTGCAGCATGAAACGATAAACTTTTTTCGAGTTATTTGGACTATTTTTAAATAAGGTGAGTGAAGATTCTAGAAAGCCTTTCAAATAAAAGTAACCCGTATTTTTTATTTTAAAAAACTCATTTATATTTTATTTTACATATCCTACTCACATTTATAAATCAATTTAAATTTATAAACGCTTCTGCCTTTTATATATTAGTCCACAAACTATATTCAAATAAGGTTAAAAGTTAAAATTAAAAAAAAAAATATTTTATAAATCAGAATCATACTTTTAAAAAACTATTGATATATTGATTTTTTATACATTAGTTATATTAAATATTTATATAAGTATATTTTAAATTGATTTCTTGGGCAACTAATTTAAAAATGTATAATATCAATTTTTTTACGAATTATCTCTGTACATGTTATTTACAATTTATCAAGAAACACCAATCAAAAAAGCGATGACAAATCTTATGAATTGAATATTATTTAAATAACCTATGAAAAATTTGTATTAGATTAGAAAAAGACGAGCGCATTTTCTTTTCTAGGAAAAAACCTGATTAAAATAAAAATGAAATAATAGAAGAAAGATATGGCCCTTTGCACATGCATTCGAATTCAGAGATTTATGATGTTTTATTGGTTGGGAAACGTATCTAATGCGAAATTCATGCTCCATATGAACATTTTTTGTCTCTGGTACACCTGCGCTGGTAACTTTCATATATGATACTTGCGAAGATCTATATGTAATAAGAAAAATCGTTGTTCTGAAATGTTTTATTGCAATCCACTTCAGCATCTGCATATTTGAAAAGAACAACTTACTTTGCTCTCGTTGCAAAAGAAACGCATTTACATTAGTAAAATTGATGGCGTAATAGCAATAAATCTGCCAAAAGATCATAAGTTGATTAATATGGTCTGCTTATCATTTCATTTATAAATTATCAAAATATTTTCTACTTATTTGAACCGTAATGAATAAAATAAACTCAGAATTTTCATTTTTATATTTAAATATTAATATCAATCAAATGTATGATAAACAGATTGTAATCACTTATGAAATTCATACAAAACACACTATTTTTATAAAAAAATTAAGTATTTACTAAATATCTTCAGCATATTTATGTAGTTTGATAGTTTGTTTTCTCTTGAAGCTACTATAAGGGTAATAAGTTTTGTAACTCGCATTATATTAATATATTTATAATACCTAACCTTTATTGAAATTTATCTTGACTAACTATAATTTATATAACATAATTGGTAAAAAAATGTTTCATTATTATTTAATGAACATTCTTTTACAATGATTTACCAAGCTTTTACAAAACATTATTGTTCGGGCCAAATGGCCGAATATCGCCTGAACAGCGAGCGGCTTCTCGGAAAAACAAAAGGAAAGCCGATAAGCGATAAGGATCGGTTGATCGGGGGAGAAGTACGTTCGGGCAAAAGAGGCCGAATATCGCCTGAACGGCGGGTGGCTTCTCGGAAAAACACAAGAAAACCGATACGTGATAAGGATCGGTTGAAAAGGGGAGAAGAAGGCGCTACGTGGCGTCAAAAGGGGAGACGGGAAAGTAGTACCGAAAGGGAATTCACGAAGGCAACTTCGAGGAGAGAGCGCAAACCGGTTACTACGACATCATAGTAGACGAACTAAGATCGAGCGTGGGTGAAAAAGGGAAAACCAGAGAACGTCGAGGAGAACGAGTGCGGAAGGTCGTCGCAGTGCCCAGACAGATCCAACGTACCGCAGGCACGCGTGAAAGAGAGCAGACACTGGGCAACGGGGCTGGGTGCGGGACGATCTATGGGGTGTCCCGGCCAGCAGGTCGGGTCACGACGAGCAGGTACTCGGTGCGAGACCAACGACAATGGCGAGTTGCGGCGAGTCACTTCCACTTCCTTATTCTTCTAGACTGCGTCTAGTTGCGCGGGTTGGTTAACTCTTACAGGAGTGGTATTGGGGGGTTCAGGCGCGGGGACTAAATACGCGAGGGTGGGTCGTGAATGAGTTAAGAGGTGGGTGTGTAATGTGTGAATGAATGTGTGAACCGATGCGACAGCGAAGACTTTTTCCTCCTAACTGAGGGGGTTTTTTAAGCCGTATGTACGCGAATGGGCAAATAAAGAACGATTTGTAAGCCCAAATTCTGACTTTTATTCACGCCCGAATTCCCGCTCCTTCACCTCTCGCGAACTTGCGGCCTGACGAGGGCAAGTAACGCGCGAAAACAATTATTTTATACGTATTTGATATACATACTTTAAATGCATGTGAATATCAATAATAATATTATAGAGATTTTCAAATATTAATATAATTTTATCGAAATGCCGTGATCGCTTATGAAATTATAAAAAAAATTAATATATCTTTAAAAAAAAGCATAGCAGTTTCATAATTTTTCATCAATTTTATTAAATTTGTACACATATAATCATATTTTTTTCTTCAGGATGTACATTATTTAAATATTTACACATGTACATCTTTTTTATTAATTTATTGCTTAATATATTGTACACATCATGTGCAACTTATTAATATTATAACATAATATTATTAGAACTTACTCGCGATCTAAAAAACAGAAATTTATATTTTTAAGAATGAATACTCACAAAACTGAAAATAATTTTTACAATTTCTTTGATGTTTTGTTAAAATTAATATAACTCTGTCATAAAGTTTTCACTTAAAATATTCTAAATTAAGAAATGTTTTTTCAAATAAAATTTATGAAACTGTTTGAAATGTTTTGAATCAGTAAATATATATGCAATAAAATTTTGACCTTTTTCGGGAAAAACTTCGCCTTACTTGAAATTTTATTTATTAACTTTTGATACAATAATATAAATTTGTAATATTGAAAATAAATACCTACAAACAAAAAAAAATATTAATGATTGTTATATAAGTATTTGTATAAACTGATCGATTTATGTAGTTTTTTTCTATCAATAGAAAAGTGCGATCATGATAAATGTAAAAGAAAGTATGAAATTTAGAATTAAACTATAAAATCCTGAAAATATTTTCTTATCTTGAATTGTCTTGCGTATTGCCATCTATCGGTATAATGTCACAACATTCTTTAGCCGTTATTTTGAAAATATTTTAGAAGCCATTATAATATTAGTGCAAAGTAAATTTGAATCTTCTTTGTATCTAGTTTTCCAATTCTTTAACTCACATGTATGAAATAAACAACATTATCATATTATTATTCTACTGTAATACTGCAATATTATGTAGTCTCTAGAGTCTTCATTGGTGTATTTTCTGTTGCTTCGAAGGAAATTAATAATTAAACAGAAACACTTTAACATACAATAAACAGTGTTGAGGGACACGTATCAACAATTTATAGAGAAAATTTATTTAAGTTGTATCTGCATGTGTTTAAAAGTATGTCTTTTTTATTCATTTGACTATATTATTGATAATAAACGAATAATAATTTTTCTACGTGTTCTTGAAAATGCATTATAATGTTACATGGACTTAAAAAATCATAAAAAGTCTTTTTATCTGCCAAACAAATCTAAAAAGTTTGTATTTACATTCGTTACCGTTTCCATGCGCGCTTGGGGTTGTTGAGTTCTGGTAATTACAAATTTACAAATATGGGGTAACTCAAATTACGTAGGCGTCATGTTTACGCGTTTGTGGTGTTTGGATTTCGTTATTGATTACATATACACAATTTTTTGTAGCTATATTACAAAATCATCATTTTAATAGAAATATTATTTTAATAATCATTCTGTCAATAACAATTTAGAGTTTTTAATATATATATAAACAATATGTATTTATTTTTATTCATTTAAGTTACGTGATGTGCATTTAACCTAAAAAACATTGTAAGTTTTCAATGTTTTACAAGGATTTACTTTATGTATTTCATAAGCTATTGAATTAATTATTGTGTTAGAAAGAAATAGATAATTACTGCTTAAAAACCTTTTGAATTTTATAATGTGGATAAGGGAATAAATGGATGATGAGTGACTCAGATGATACTGATGATTTACTAAAGATACCTCCAGATTTTTTTGTTGTTTACTCAGATGAACATTCTGAATATTCTAGTAATCCTGTTCTTGTATCTGAACTTATTGACCATATACAATTATTAGAGTCTAGAATATCGGCCATTGAATCAAAAGGAAACTCAAATAATTTGTTAAATATTAGTAGAGAGTTACAATTAGATTCTGTTATGAGTTATAGACAAACTTTACCAAGGACAAAATTCTCTGTAAGTCAAACTTCTAATATACAGAAATTTCCTACTAATCATTCTCAGTGCTCATCTTTACCATCAACTCCGAGCATTAGACAGCAGCAATATCATACTAACAAAACGCTTCATTCTATAAAATTACCCGGAAATGATCAAAATAATGAATTTACAAATCCCAAGCTTCAAAACAAGCATGATAATTTGAAATTATTTTCAGAACCTCTTTTTTTACATACAACTTTTCAAAATAAAAATATCTTTCATGTTGGTAATGGGTTTTCTGAGAAAAATTCACAATCTTCAGTAAACACTTGTGAAAATATTACACACAATAATACTTTCAGCTCTTTACCTTTGATAAATCCCTCTAGTACATCAGCAAATAATTTTATATCAAATATAAAACCGGTAGATACGATGAACCTTTCTGAAATAGATGTATTTCTTGGAGAAATAGATATCAATGACAAGAATTTAATGACAAAAAATGGAAATCATTTAATAGAAAGAGATGATGGAGATAAAAAAAAAATAATAGAACAGGGTTTAAAGTTTAGTAACAATGACTATCTATCTGACTGTGACAGAAGAAAAGATCTGCATGATTATTCATTTTTTAACGATACGTCATTTTCCTCTTTTGATGAAAACAAATTTATGATTGAATGTAAAACCTTGTCTCCTACATTTAATCATGATTTAAATGATAGTAAAATTAACATTGCTGAACAAAGAAATCAAGAAGAAATAGACAAAATAATCAGCAATAATCAACAAAGGAAGACAGAATATTTATCAAATAATACAGAAATTTGTGTGGTAAATAAAAAAGATAATATTCTGCAACATTTTAATACAAGCATAGCTTCTAGATGTAATGATGAATTTACAAGATCTCAAACCTTGTCCACTGTATCAGTACCACAAATAAATCAAAATATCACAAATAGTAAAAGTCTGACAAGTATTTACAAGACTCTCGATAATGTATCCATTTCAAATACTTTAGATAATGCAGCAAAAAAATCAGAAGCTTCCAATAATGAAAATAATGGAAATTATTTTATTGAACAAGCTTCTGTTAATATTGTAAATAGTGTTGATTCTCGCAATCAAAGATCACAATGCTTACCAACTCTTTCAGATTTATGGAATAATGATTCAAAAAAGTCATCAGAAGAACAATTACGATGCGAACTTAAAGACGAAAAAATTCGAAGAGAGGTAGGGTACAGTTTTGTTTATAGATTAAAGAAATTTATAGATTTATAGAAATAATTTTAAAAAGCATAATCAATTTTTATTTTAGCATTGTGAACATTTCATTGAAGATTTAAAAAAAAAATTATTTGAATCAAAGGAGAAACTAGCTGTTGCAGTTCGTTTAGATAATGAAAAAAATTCTTTCATTTGTCAAATTCAACTTTTACATAAGAAAACAAAGCAAAAACTATGTGAGTTAGAATCAGATAGAGATAACCTTGATAAATTATTAAAGAGTATGTCATATAAGCATCAGTCAGAAGTTAATAGTTGTCAAGAACAAATTAAAAGCTACAAAGAGGAATTATCAAAAACTCTAAATTTGGCTACTGGTTATAAAAAAAAAAGTGATTCCCTGATAAAAGAGAAAGTTGATTTATTGGATTGTCATGCAAAAGAATTGCAGAATTATAAATCATTAGTGCAACAAGCAGAAACTAGGTATGAAGAAATAAAAATAGAATATCAAAAATTATTAGAAAAGGATCAACAATCGGAAGAGAATTTGAAAGCTATTCAACAAGATCTACATAAAGAAAAATTAAAAAATAATGATGTAAGAGCTGAGGTATCCGTTATACGCAAGGCACTAGATAGGTGTGAAGCCGACCTAATTATTTTACGTCAAGAGAAAGAAAATTTGCAACTTAAATTAAAAGAGGAATTAAACAGAAACAATATACTGCAGGAATCAAAAGTTTGTCTAGTTGCAGCTGTCAATGAAGCAAAGGAATCTGAGGTAGAATAGATATTTTTTGTTTTTTCTATGGAATTTTCTATTTTTACTGTATTATTAAATATTACAGAAATTAGTAAAAAATGAAATGAAATTACTTACTGACCAACAAGAAAAATTAAGAACTGATCTACGAGATGTTTATCAAAAACAAGTTGACGAAGTTGTTAAAGCAAAACTTCAAGAGTTTCAAACTCAATTAGATTCTGCTGAAATGATTTTTCAAAATGAAATTGAAACTAAACAATTGGCTATTGCTGAATGTGCAGCGCTAAAAATAAAAAGTGTGATAGATAAGTAAGTATTAAGTGAGTTAATTGATTAAATCTTAAAAGGGTTTCTAATATAGTAATTATCTAATTTATTAAAAAATAAATAATTTAAAATTAATATCTTAAGACATAAACTAGAAATAAATTTAATTGAAGAAAAACATGATGAAGAAAAAAAGTTGTTTGAAATTAAAGCAGCCCAAGCTACACAAAAAGCTGTAATGTTAGAATCTCAACTAAATGGTTATCAGAAAAGTAAAAATAAACTTGTTGAAAAATTACATTCTATGATGCAAAAGCAGTGGGAGCAGGCACTTTTAATTATTACAGGTAAACAATTATTTTTATTTTTACAAATTTTAACTAAAATTACTAAAAGTTTTATGATTTAGAAGGCAGTGGAGATAACATGTCTTCAATCCAAAAAATTAATGTTGATAAGTTATTCACACTTCCAAGTGAAACAAATCTTGATATGATACCAAATCAATATAGTTCACTATATACAGAACAAACAAAACTTGATTGTCAAAAGAGCTCAACATTTCAAAATCTACAATCTCATGAGCGGCAAAACGATAGTTTTGTTACTTTGACTTCCCACAACGAAACTCCACTGACTAGTAGAAAAGAGACGACAAGTGATCTTGAAAAATATATAAAAATGGTTTGTGATTTATTTAGTTCTTAATAATAAATATAAAAAACATGCTCATATTCAATTTTTTAACTATTTAACTATTTAAGATATTAGATATGCAAAAGCCGAAAGAAGACTATACGAAACTAAAATTTTTTAATGGTAGTCCACCAACGAATAAAGAAACTTCAGAAAAACAATCTTCATTGAAAGATATTAACACATCTAATGAAGGAAATCCTGCATGGCAACCTCTTTCTGAGGTTTGATTGTATTAGTTTTAGTAATTATTTAGTATTATAAATTATCATTACCTTACGAATATTTTTTTCTTTAGATATCTGTCCACGATTCCAGCGAGTATTTAAGTGTACCACAAAAGTTTAGTTTTAAGGGTGACCATAAACAAAAACCACCGTGGAAATGATCCTATTTAATAAAAACTGACGATAGTACTGGTGTAGATGAAGTTGTTGTGTACATTTAAAATATTTTTTAATTTAATAATTAAGTTTTAAGTAATTACAAAATATTTTTATACTTGTGAGCATTGTAATTCAAATCATTTATATAATATTTATGTATAAATACGTATACTTGAGGTTAAGTACGTGTGGGTTTTTATATATGTAAACATCTGATATTCTATTGCACAGTACTAGATATTATTTAGTTTAAGATTATCTACATCACAAATGCAGAAACAGGAAACGCGATATTTTTATCTTATCGAAACCAGAACTGTAACTAGGCGTAAAGGAAATTAAAAATTTTATAGATCTAGTTTCATGAATATTAAAATAATTATGTATATTCAAAATTATTTGTTTAAGTTTACTTGCATTTTTTATAATTATACCCATCATGTTAGTTACATATACAATTAATTTTAACTATAATTGAAAATCGTGTTGAACAATAATTAAATTAATAATTTTTATTGCAGTCTTCTCCAACTTGATTTTAATAAATAAATAGATATAAAATTCGTATAACTATTTACCCGTTCGAGTTAATATACTAAAAAATTTTTTTTATATTACAATATTACACTATTACTTATAAATTAAAGGAATTTATAATTTGTTTTTAACTGTTTTCAGTCTAGTTATTAAGAAAATTTTCAATTAGAATATAATAAATTTGGAAATAAAATATTGGTGTAACATTAGAAAGATTGGATGCTTTATAAAACATTATTCTTTAGATTATGGCAAAATTTTTATTTTACCACAACTAATATTCTATACAACGTGAATGAAATGATAATAAAGAAAGATGAGTTCGTCATTAATCTAGTTAAAGAATATAAGCATGTTTATATATCTAAAGTATTGTGGAAAGTAATATAAATATTTTATTGGTAGTTCGATAAAGTTTTGAAATAAAAAAGTTACCATTTACAAATAAATATTTTAAGTACAATGTACAAAAATATTTAAAAAAAACATAAAAGTAAATAGTGAAGACAAAACTAAATAAAATAAAAATAAAACTAAAGTAAATAAAAATAATGAAACTGTTTTCATTTTTAAGTAAAGATTTTTGGCGATTACTAAAATTAAAATGTAACTTAAAATTTTTATCCTAAATTGTCTTCAGATTAATAAAAAAACGTATCGCGCTTTAAAAAAATTAACAAATTCATATCTGTCCAAAAAAAGTATACTTGGTGAAAAGTAAAAATAGAGATAATATTAACATTTAATATAAGTAATTGCTGTTGTTAAATTCGTTTTAATCTGTAATAAGAATTTATGATTTTAAATAAAATTGAGAATGATAGTGTTTTAATAAATCAAAATAAACTAGATTACATAAAAAAATTATACTGTATATAAAATAAAAAATTTGTCTTATTGTACATATTTTGGTAAAAAATTAATACACAAATTTAAAAAATATACGTATATAAATATATATTTATCAATATCATAATATACAATATATGTTACAATAAATTAATTACTAAACGAAAGATTATATCAAATATTATTTTATACGATTTACTTCTCATAATTGTAAATAGTTGAATATATAAAACAATAATTAGAAATAATAATCAATTGCAAAAGTATATTCAATTATGTAAAAAACGTTTATTATGTATGTAAGCCTAATAATATGCATTTAAAAATTATTAAATTTTTATTTTTATTTATTTTTTAATTTAAGTTATTATTTAGTTTTTTTTCTGCGTTATTTCCTGCATACATTTATAGTATGAATTTGTAGTATACATTTAATTTAAAATTGAGTACCACAATAATCACTTACAACATTTTTTACAAAATTTTTAAAGATTTCGATAAAATATTTATTTGTAAAGCGTAGTAAATTAAAAAAAAATAATAATTGATGCTTAAGTAAAAAACTTTAAAGTACAATCGGTAAACCTGGTTGGTGTCGCTGTTTTTAATTATAATATTATATAATTAATACATATGTATTTATATATGTATATTTTTTTAATTTATGTGTCAATTTATGTATAAATAACAATATTTAAAAAATGCGTTTTTATTTATTAATTTCGTATTTTTAAAATTTAACATTTTAAATATTTCATTTTAGTACTTTAAAATAATGTAATACATGTATGTATGTATATAAATAGTTGTATTATTGGTATTATACCAAGTAATATAAATTTATCTAAGATAACGTTTCCATTGCTGTTACAAGATAAAAAGTATTGTATTTGAAAAATACTGAATAACTGAGTGAGAATAATCATTTAAATAATGTTTTTGAAAATATTGAATATTTCTTTACTGATAAAAATGTAACTAGCTACTAAAAATTAAAAATTTCTACTTTTATTTATTTAAATATTTCATGGATTTTCGAAATGGTATACTTAACAGTTTTTCTTGTAAAATGTCTATTGCCATTATACTAGGGGAAAGTCAAATTAAAATCGCGAATAAACATATACAAAAAGCTTATTCGATGACATTAAATTTTATTTACCAATTTTAAATATAAAACCTAACATTTATGTGTAATGATTGTAGAATTTTTTATTTAAAATATTTAATGTTTTTGCTACACATCAAACACAATCAAATAAATTAACAATTGATTAAAAAAAGTTTCAATTTTACAGTAATAATCGTTAGACATTTTTTCTTATTAAAATAACGGCTTATAGGACAAAGTTTATAGGCCTGAAAAAATTATTTTTCTAAAAAAAGAGATAAAATACTGATATAATTCAAGGTGAATATAATTTTATTAATGTTTGTTTTTTAATTTTTTAATGTCATTAGAAATAAGATTAAACTTATGATTACTTATTGCATACTAATCAATGGGATGTTTAACATTAAAAAAATGTTAAATGTACCGTAGAAATAAATAAATTATGAATATAAATGGAATATCAAAAGGAAAGCGAATGACTCATAAAAGATAGCAGGAGATAATAAAGCTAATGAGAGACCAGAATCCGAAAATACGTTGGCAGCTACAGGAAGGGACTCTGTCGCTATCTATTTTAGCATGTCGGGTGCCATTTTGAGCATCATAATCCTCACACGCAGACCCGCATGAATGTAATAATGTAAATATTAGAGCCGAATAAGAGCGGACGTCGATCCAGATTGCAGCTTCAGTTTCTTACGTAGCCCGCTTTGACATTAGCCATCTCCGCGTCCGCCTGTCGAGATGTATCTCCTGGAACTGCGCGTCCGGGACCGGAGCGAAAATTCCGCTTGCAGATGACGAAGCCCGGGAAGGGCGCGACGCGTGGGTGCATTGCCTTGGCTGTCGACCGGGCGGGGAAGCGGCAACGGTGGAGGAAAAGGAGGACTTGGAGCGGGCGCGAGAGCGAAAGTGCATTTGGAATGCAGGGACGGTAAGAGGTGTCGGGTCGGGAGCGGTGGTGGTGGCACCGCAGGAGGAGGAGAACCCGAGGGCCGCGTTCGAGACCAGGGACTCGGTTTATTCATCGGGCACGACAGACGACCGCGCGCAATCATGGGCCGCGCACTCGCCAGCGCATTCGGCCTCCTGATCGCGATCGGTGCTCTCGCCAAGACCAGTTGCGAAACCGGGCCTTGGAGGCGCCACGAGGATAAGAGCAAGTGCCCCAAGGTCAAGGGCATACGCAACTTCGACATTGCCCAGGTATTTAGTCGGTCAGGAATCGTAGGGAGAATAGGAGGGCACTGGTCAGTCCGGCGCTAGGAGGAGAAGGAGAAGGAGTCAGAAGCTGCGCTCATCTTCGAGCGTTCGGCTCGAGGAGTGCGCGATCCTAAGACGCTTCCGGCGGCATCTCCGAAGCTCTCGGTGAGCCACGAGTACGCCATCCGCCTCGCTCGCTGTAGAAAGGACCAAGATGGATCTGCTCTGAACGGTCGGGGTTGCGATGGGCGGTGAGGGGCGGGCGACGGGGTCGAGGAAAGTATTGCAAAGAAAACACGAATTCTTTGAATACCGTTATTTGATTCGAGTGGCTGCTCAGCCGATTGAATACAATTTAAAATTTAGATTGTTTCGTAATGTAGCCGAGATCGAATACCAATTAAATTCATTTAAACGACTTCTGGAACTATGGGTCCCTATCGAATGCGATATATATTTTAATTTATAGACCTATTTAATTGGCTAGGCTTTATCTGACTGGGAAAAAATCTTTGAAATCATAAAATTACAGATTCCAGACAGTGTGGAATTTATCTTAGTTTTTTATTTTACACTCCCTTAGCTTACCTTCATAACGTGAAAAAGACAAATACCATCATCGAGTCTAACGATTGTAAAATAATCATTATTTGATTATTAAAAGTATAGAGTATCATTTACTGCCAATATTTTTAATTATTTTAAAATAATGGAAAAAGATTAACTTAATGTATAATTTAATGTAGAACAGGCCTAAATCTTTCGTACAAATTTAAATGTGTTTTCAACTGTAATTATAAACACATCCACGGGTATGTTTATTCTTAAAATATTTACTTAATCAATTAGTAATTCTAATAATTGTATTTAAAATGATCGTTTTAGCTTTATTAAATTTTCATAATTATGAACTAAGCATTCAGTATTGCAATTATATTAGAAGTATTAATTTTCAGCTTGAAAATAATATTTAGAATAGGCTATGAAAAATAATTATGATTACAAATTACATTATTTACATTGAAGGAAGTCCCTCCGGAAGTTCAATTATTTCATTTTAAGACTTTGAATTAATCATTCAATTAATAATCAGTTGTGTCTTATAAATAGTATAAGTAGTCTTGTTAATAAGCTTCTAAACGTACTTCCACGAAAAGCCTAAACGCATAGTCCTTATCTGTGAAATACAAATTATTCATGTATATTTATGCATATAATTATTATAAAAAATTTTATATCTTATGCCCATTAAACAGATTAATTTTAACAAACTAATTGAATTGATTGTCTTATTTAGAGAAAGCGTTTCCGAATAAAAATAAATTTTTAAAGATAAATTTAGACTCCAGTGCGTCATTTCTTTAACTTCATTTATAGAAAACTCTAAAATTTGATTACATTTCCAGAATTACCCATATAATAAAAATTTTATCGCATAAATTTATTTTCAATAGATCATTGTATCTTCAATTAATAAATATAAATATGAGAAATAATAAAAATTGAAATTCATCTTATTTTTAAACAGTTCTCCAACGAATTAGTCACAATTATGCATACTAATTGTAAAAAACTAAAAAAAATTTTTTTAATTTCGCAATGTTGTAATGAATGTAAAATCGTATACACGCATCAACGAGTAAATGAAAAGTGAATTTTTTTATATTTTAAGATAATTTATATGAAAGTATACTATAAAACACACGGCAAATCATTTAGTGTCTTATCATAAATTTAATAAACGCAATATGAGATGTAATTATAATTTGTTGCAGTTCCTTGGTATTTGGTATATAGTTCAATATTACGCCAGTTCGGAGGAGGCCATCTCGTATAGATGTATGCGCGCAGAATTATCTCTACTTCCGGATAATGCCGAGGTTACCATGAATTTCACGTATAGTTTCACAGACGATCCGATCAACGAGCAGCTCGTTGGCAACATCACCTGGAAGATACCAACCCCGGAACTACCTGCCCACTGGGTACACGCTGAACTCCCCTGTACGTATGATAAATCTCGAGTTAACTCAATTGGTAATCTTTTCAAATTCACATATTTCAGAATTATGGTTTCAAAAAAATAACTTTTCATACCACTTAAGAATTTATTTTGTAAAAATTATTTGATAGAAAGGAGATATTCGACCGATT
The DNA here is from genome assembly GCA_018907135.1 of Kradibia gibbosae. Lineage (NCBI taxonomy): Eukaryota > Metazoa > Arthropoda > Insecta > Hymenoptera > Agaonidae > Kradibia > Kradibia gibbosae. The sequence continues at coordinate 44,232,048 of JACCHX010000001.1, forward strand.
CATATAAATAAATTAGGGAAAAATGTGAACCCTTCAATTCGATTCGAAGAAAGTTTATATATATATATATATATATATATATATATATATATAATGTACGCGTCTATTATATTTATTACAATAGACAATAAAATATAAATTATCTGTGAATAATTGGCGTATTTAAACCCCGGAAACCAGACGAGGGCATTTACAATACCTACGTACTAGACTCGGACTATAAATCGTGGGCGTTGCTCATGCATTGTGCTGAGAAGAGCAAGAGTCCTCGCTATCTCTCCAGTTTTATTATGAGTCGTGAGTCTACTCTCGAAAATAACGTCAACTCTTATCTACGAGAAAAGCTTCCGAGGTAATATTTCGTTTTTTACATGTTTCACTTTCCGATTTTGTGCTCTTGAATGTAATTTTACCAAGCGATGCTTTACCTAATAATCATTGCTATTGTTGTACAGATATGACATCGATTTGGAGTACATGTTTCCTATGGATCAAAATAATTGTACGGCACTGGACCCGTACAGCAACTCTTTTGTTCCTCCGACAATTGTAACGGCTAAGAGAAACATGCTACGAAGACATCCACTTAAGCGAAAGCATAAGGCGAGGATGGTGTGATTTATCAAATTTGACGATTGATTGTAAAATCTGTAAGGGCTGTGTGAAATATTCGTTAATAATTTAGTGTAAATTATATCTTACCACGATTACAACTAAAAGTATTTTAAATGCTACTGTTTCTTAGGCATACTTTAATAAAATTATTCACTGCATGAAAAATTGTTTGGTAAGATCAATGATATAAGAAAAGAAAATCAAGATTTGAAAGGGAAGTGGAAGAAGAAAGTAAATACTTTATAATTTGGGCTAGTTTTATTAATTCAATTAACAACGTCTTTATAATACTCTTCGTCTGTTTCTCTCATTTATAATTACATAACCATAATGAACTGTTATTGTTTTTTTAGACCCGCCACCATTTTTTTTGTTACTCTAATCGATTTCAAAAATGACATTTCTATCGAATGAATAATATCGTTGCGCACGTTATCTAAATCAATCACAACTTCTGTTTTTGTAATTTATTACCATAATCATACATTGTTACTTTATTACATTCAATCGCATCTTTACGCAATTCACACTTGAGTGATTTTCTGTTATAATTGGATATGGCAGCTATAACTTATAGGCAAAATATTATTAAATTATTCAGTTGTTGACGATTCATCATCTTCTGCACAAAGCGATATTCACACCATTCTTGCATACACATATAACATTTTGACGAGGACTTGAAATACACATACTTTTCTTCTTCAACATCTTAATCGTTCAACGATTTTAAATGTTCTTGTACCATTTTAAATGTACTTGTGTATGTTTACTTGCGGTCAAAAAAATAATTTTTACATAAACACTTATTCTAAATTATTAATCTTGTTCTAAATTTCAGCTTCAGTTACTTATTTTACATTAAAATGTTTTAATACATTACGAAATAGTTAAGCCACGAGCTAACAGAATACGTTAATATACATTACTTTAAACTTAGATACATCACTTAAACAATCATTTAGTATTAAAAAAAATTCATACCGGTTTTCTTGAATTAATTTTTGTTGTCGAATTTTTGCCACACCCAACCAGGGTTTTCGTGTACGTGTGGTCCCAACCTCTTCTTTTTCAAATTTTATTACTGTGCCCGCACATCTAATATACATTCAATCTGACATACAATAATGGGTTTTAATTAGCAAAGATTCATCTAAAGTTTATAATAATTTAATATTTTCTGCAGAAATTATAATAATAATAAAACAAATTTTAACTTATTATTCATTCAAGTTTTATGCAATTATAAACATTTTTTTAGCTTTACCATGTCACTTTTTTAGTATTATTTCTAATTCTCATTTTAATTAATTTGTCTGTGTTTCCATCATATATTTATAATGTTTTTATTATATTATCTTTTTAATTATGTAACTATTCACGTATCTTTAAAAAGGTTTTTCTACCAAATAGAATTTCTTAAATTTTTATTGCGCAATATTACAATTGCAATAAATTAACTTCTTAAACATGGCTGATTTTGTTTACAATAATTGTCAAATGGTGTTTATTTAAATCAATCAGTTATTGTGCGTTTATTTCCTGCATTCGGATATTTTCAATTGCAAGATGAATTTTTAATCGCTATTGACTTAGTATTTTCTTGAATTGAATGTAATATAGAAAGGTTTGGCTAATCTAAAAAAGTCTTTAATACTTATAAATGTTTTCCACTCTGTACAATAGATTACATAATAATATTAAAACAATTCAATTATTATACAGTATTTTAATTATAAATTTCAGTAAAAAAAAGTCATAAAGTAAACTTCATTGCATACAAGTAAATTCTTAGTTAAAACTTACTTTTAAGTACTAATAATAAATTAAAAAGATACGTATGCTTATTAATTCAGTTCTGTTTTATCAAAGATTGTACTATAAAGAAAAAAGTAATAAATGAAAATTTCTTTCTTAAATTAATGGTCATAATTAAAATTTTATATGTTATGATTTTTGTATTTGTAAACGTGCATCAAAGTATTGTGATTTTTTTTATCTAAATATATACTGATTCTACATTTCTAAAATTATAGTATTTGTCGTTTGTTGTCTAATTCAAATTCGTACAATTACATACAGCGGATTTGTTATTGCAGTATGGCTTTGAAGCTTTAGATATATCAATTATTCGTGTGTTATAAGTAGAATATATTTAATAGATGGAATGCGAATTAGTAGTTGTAATTAATAATTCATTTTGATCATTCGTTTTACTATACATATATTCAGAAATTGTTGTTTTTTTTTTTGAATTTATAAATTTATGAGTTGTCGTTTTCAACCTAAATATGAATACATTATCTTAATTACTTATAATAAGAAGATATTTTTGAGTTTATATATTATTTCGTATGCAGCAAAAAGTAATTTACAGCTTCGATTACTAGTACTTTGAATGTTGTTGTTAGTACAGTAGTTGAGTATTTGAAAAAATCTAATCAGTATATTATATACGTTATAATTAGGGAATTCCGACGAAAACGCGGAGAAGGTTTAGAAGAACTAAATGTCCTTCTAATCCTTTCTTTTACATTGTGAACAATTTGCTTCTGCAATCCTCAGGGAATGCAAGTTACAAGATTTTTTGGTGTCACACAAACACACCAAATGTTCGATCGTTAAATATATAACTAATTATCTGTTTATGAACACGCAATCGCAGTCACTCAAATCATTCATGATTATTGCCATTTTTTGACAATATTTGTATTTGATTGGTCTAGTTTAATATATTTAATATCTATATAATATCAATTGATCTTTTTTATGTTTTCTTTCTTTATACGTAGAGCTCATTTTTCTTCACTTTTCTGTTTCTTCAAATTAACCATTATTTATTGAGTATTCATTTCAATGACTATTTCCCCCTAGAAGATCCATTACATTCAGACGTGTAGACTGTTTGGGCCGGGGATGTTCGTTGTCAGTAGACCCAAGAAACTGGAACCCACTGTGGTGTCGTATGAAATCGTTCGATGGCATCTTCCAACTGGGCGATTGTTTCATCTATATCATTATTAACAATCGTTAAATCGAAGAAATGTCCATAAGCTTGTCTCAGCATATCCGATTCTTTGGCCAATCGTTCAAGACTACCATCATACTGAAAAATTAATTACATTAATTACATTTTATCCTGTTACTAAATTTTATTTTATAAATATTACGCTCACATCTGCAAGATTTTGTAAAGCTGGAGCCGCTATGAATACTACGTAAGGAGCAAATTCGGCTGTACGGAGTACCTTTAATGAATGTGGTTCAATGTCTAAAATTGCCAATCTGCCTTCTTCAAGAATTTTTCTAATTGTTTCAATTTTTGTCCCATACATTGCGTCTTCGTGAGTACCTATATACGTTTTTTGCATGTATGTATGCATGTGTGTTTATACAAACGCGGACGTAATCGAACATAAATGTACATAGATATAAATTAGTATTATGTTCTATTTTCGATTTTTAAAACATTTTAAATAAATGTAATGCTAACCATATTCAAGGTATTCATTAGCAGCAATATCAATCATCATTTCTTCATGAGATACAAAGTAGTAATTCCTCCCGTTTTCTTCGTCATTACGTGGTGGTCTTGTTGTATCTGAAATAATAAAAGGAATATTTTACAAAAATTGTTATAATAATTTTTTTTATAAAAAAATTTTTAAATAAATAATTTCTTACGTGGAATGGGATACGCATATTTATCCGGATGCTTAGCAATGATTGTATTTTTTATGTGTCTTCGACCAACACCATGAGCTCCAAGTAGAACCAAAGTTTTGCGTTGAAAGGCAGAATCTAAGATAAATACAAATTTTGTTAGTCCAAAACTTATATTGCAATGTATACTTTGAAATTTGAAACATAAACAAAACTTACAAGGAAGTTTAACAACTTCTTCATATATAACAAGATCCAATTGATCAAATACAGCATTGTGCTTTGCAAGATATTTGTCCTTGTATTGCTTCTTTTTGCGTCCGAAAATAGAGCAATTAACTGAAAATTCGAAGAAGCCACTTAAATAAAAATTTTAATTATGAAAATAAATCATGAAAACTTTAAATAGAATATGCGATTTAGCCTTTCACATATTCTCACTAACTACAATTAGTTAAATATAAATGTCAGAAATTATATTTATTGATTATTTATTTTATAAATATTTATTTTCAATTCTTAGTAAAAAAACTACTTTTTTCAAAAAGATAAATAATATTTATATTGTGTTTTTTACTTTCATTTTATTATCTGATAGTATTACTTGATACTATTACATGATAGTTCTTAAATGGAATATGAATAAAAAAATTTTTTAACCTTTCAGATTACATTTTTAAATATTAGACATCGTTTATTATAAATAATATATATTAGTGCTCATTGGTCTATCAAATTAATATTAATAATTTCCTACGGATAATTATTTAATTTTGTAATTATGAATTTTAGGAACCTGTTATATTATAAGTTTATACCGTTTCACTATCATTTTTAAAAATATATGTTAAATTAAAAACATTATTGTAATAAAATTTCTTTCAACGCATAATATTAGTAATTAAAATATTTTTATAATTAATATATATTAAAGAAGATTTACAAACAAAATAAGCACAAAAAATAAATTTCACGTATATCTTACCTGTGTAAACTGAAATATTCATTAAAATCAATTTTGATGAAATTTTTGTCGTTTGTTTTGTTTGAATTTTTTTTTATTCATATAAAAGTTTCTTTGTATTTATTTACCAAATATAAAGTTAAAGTATATAAAATTATTTTAACACAATATAAAAACAAATTTTTTAATTTTGAAGTTCAAATATATGTCAGTGAAGAGAATCTTAGTTTTTAAAATTAATGTTGTACCAAAATAATAATCATTTGATTGATAACATGTAATTTTTAAAAAATTGATTGGAATTTGATAAAGCATTTTAAGAATAAAATAAGGAATTTTAGTCATAAAAGAGTATAAAGTAAAGAACATGAAAGATTTGTTTCAGCTTGTAAAATCCTAAATGAAAAAATATTATTTTTTTAACAAATAAAAAAAAATTTTTAATTTAAAAAAATTGTCATCATAAAAAATATAGTAATATTGATATTACAATAAATATGATTAAAATAAGTAAAAGTTGTATATTGAACGATCTGTGATGTCAAAGAAAACTTTTTATTTGATACAGTTTATCTTATATGAATTTAATTTCTCAATATAGTTCATATCGCAATATAATCCACCTATAAGCCTTTACAGATGTTTTTTTTACAGATTTACCACTTAAAAACAAGATTTTTTGAATGGTAAATTAGCACGATATTCTTTACACTAATTTAGCATCTCTAATGATTGACGTTCCAGCAGGTCATAGCGTGCAGTACTAGTAAGCTACATTGCTCGTATGAATTCAATATTATAAATTAAAAAAAGATTAAATTATTTTCGTTAATACGTGAATTTAAATCGATAAATACTTTCATCAACATGAATAAATTAAAAGAAAATTTGTTCATACTTTAAACATTTAATATACAATATAAGTTCGTTAAAGACAAAAGAAAAAAAAATTTTCATGCTTCAATTTTATTGATCAAAACCATAAAAGAAGAATATGTTAACTTTATATTTCTTATTTAATATCTAATATCTAATATCTAATTATTAACTTAAAAATATTAACTATTTTGTAGCAAACTGAATCTATCCTAAATCGCAATTATAAATCATAATACTAAAAGTTATGATTCACTCATATTATTTTCAAGTAATTGTGTTATAAAATGTATTTAAAAAGATGAAAAGATGAAAAGGAAGTTCTAATGTAGTATTTGAATACTAAAATAAAAGTTGCTCATGCTAGATATTATATGAGTATAAATGAATGCTAATAAATAATTATTTTTATTATTTTTTATTGGTTAAGGACGGTTCGCTAGATTTATCATTTACTAAAAAAAATTTACAATGATTGTTTTCATTTTATTCAGTGCTTATTGTTTCATGTATATATCTACATATTTGCATTTTTACCATGCTATTCTACTGCGATTCGTATATATGCATATATATATATATACTCTACATTAGTTATAAAGTTTCTACAGCTGCAGGCAGAAATATCGTACCTGTCGAGCCATCACATCCTTCAGTATGAGAGGAACAGCCTCCTTCTCCTTCAGCTTCTACGGCCCGACACATAAAATACAATAATATCACGTAACTGGAGGATTTTTTTCGTAGACTTTTACTTTTTTTACTGTTTATAATTTTTAATTTGAAGAAATCATTTTTTTAATGTACGTACTACTTTATTGTCTCGATCGCGTTTTATATATGTATATATTTGTGTATATGTGTGTGTGTGTGTGTGTCGTATGTGTTTGCGTGTGTGATTGTGGGTGTTCTACTTTAAGTCGTCAATTATAGAAATATCGTATTAAAATTACGTCAGATACTTTAAATATATATATATATACAGAAATTCCTTTAAAGAATCTGAAAATTCCATCAAAGGTAATTTTTTATTCTGCAGAAGGGGGATGAGAATCACTGGTACTATATACAATCTATTATATGGTAAACAAATTAATGTAGAATAAAACATTTAACGTGTACAAATCCATAAAAAGGATCTGTCTAATACGATAAGAAGCATGCTATTCAAAGAACATAATAAAGATTTTCACATGGCAACACACTGAATATATTTACAATTGATGGCGATATATTTCATATAAATGATAATTTAATGCATCCACCTTATTTTTTACGACATATAGGTATTGAATATTACAAAGTTATGCAAACTGAAATGGATACATACAGGGTCAAATATAATTCTCGAATTTAATGTCACTAATGTTCTTAAACGGTAAAAGTAACGGCGGGTGAAATTAAAAAATTATTTTCTCATTGAAAATCATTTATCAACATATACATATATTTATATATGTACGTAGACGATCTGCTGGAACAGGCAAGTAAAGCATATGGAACGATATCTTAATCATTGGAAACGGCTAGTTTACTTTGAAAATCAAAGCTGTAAACTAATTTTTTTATCTCAGTGTTTGTATAAATGAAAGCCCAATAATATTAGTAATGTTAGCCATGTACAAGATCTACCTTGTTCTTGTTTATTTTTTTCCATTGCTATACAAGCGATTCGCCATTCCTGAAGCTCTGGTGATGGTATCAGTCCAGCAGACCCTCCAACTTGATCCTTTCTTGCTTGCCACCAATGATGATCATCTTTGCTTATGATTTGTAAAATATCGCCAATTTTAAAAGAAATTCCAGCTTGTGCACATGGTATTAAATCATCTTCCAAAGGATCGTAGTCAAATTGTGCGCGAACAAAAATCTGTAAGAACAATGTACAAATTTAATAAATAAATCTCGAACAAGATACGAGTGATGATCATAGCAAGGTATTAAGGAATTGAATGATAATCGATTGGATTATTTATGAAAATTTAATCATAAATAAGTGGATCTAAAAACAGTTTATGAATTTTATTCAAGCTCTAGATTTTAACTGGCAACATTTGATTTTTATTATTCGCAATTTAAAAAACATAATATGATAATATTGCATACAATGTAAAATTTATTTCATAAATTTATATCGTAAACAATAATACTTAATGTTACAAGTATTTTATCAAGAACTCGATATAATTAATACACTTTATTACAGTATGGTATGTGTAAACTACGAAGCTTTAAATTAGAAAAGAATTTGTCGAAAAAATAAAAAATATAAACATGCTCGTTCATTAGAAATGCTTCATGAAAATAAATTGTGAATTAATTAGAATAGGAATTAAACATCTACTTGCAAAGTTAAAAAATTTCGTTTTTCTATGTTTATTGATGACAATATTAACAATAATACATTGGCTTATTCAGGTATATTAGATTCATGCTTTCATAGTTTAATTTTGAAAACAAATTTGCATAAAATAGATTTTTAAGATAAATACAAAAAAATAGATAAATGTAAAAGTGGTAATAATAACAGTAAAAGGATATCGGAGACGATAAAGAGAGAATAAAGGATGGAGCCTAAATAATGGATAAGAACTGGTTGTCACATTGAGTATGAATTTTCAAATTGCTGTTTTGTTGTGTAACCTAGCTTGCGCATCAATTGAATATGTAAAAACAATTGTTATAGAAAACAAGGATAAAGAGAAAACGCATAGCTTTCTAACTACAGCAGTCCAATCACACCAGATCAAGTGGTGGTACTTACTAACACTGGCAGAGGCCTAATCCTGAACAACTAGATCGTTGAAGAAACAGAAAAAAGGAAAACGATTATTAATTCGTTTAGATGCTTTTAAATAAAAAAAAAACATTATAACAATTGTGGAGTAAATCTCATTGCACAATACAGTAAGTCAACTTAACACTCATTAGTCACGCTTCCCTTTAAAAAACATGTGCTTTATAGTTTATTCAGAGACGCATCAAATCCACCGCTATTTAGATCAATTAAACCAATGATATAATTTTCACATTGCTTGCGTTGATTACTGGTTTTAATGATGCACTGTTGAGCGTATTGAAGTGCAACGCTACAATATAAATTTCATTATACTATGTGTGCTTTTATTTACACTGTCCTACCATTAACAATTTTATCATATTGTATTCATTAGTTTCCTAGATCATTGGATCTTTCTATTAAGACGAAATTACATTTAATACAAATATTTACCACCATCAATAAATTTGTTACGTACAGAATCATGCACATTATTTCACGACACAACTACAAATTAATACATATTTACGAAAATGAATTAATGCACACTTCGTTTATCACAATATATACAATCAGAATATTTTCTGATTAATGTTTTAATGTTCACCTATATTTGTCTAGGTTTAACGCAGCGAAAGGGTTTTCTTATTAGAGTTAAAAATATTTAAACATTGAATTTTTTTAAATTCGTGACTTTGCTGCATTACTCTTTGTTTTGAAGGTACAGCGTGCACTGGTCAATACGATCTACAAGTTCCGGGGATTACCAAAATAAATATTCGTAATTATAATAGTGATAACAATTTAGAAAGAAAATATAAAGTTTCCATTAACTGTACAATATTCTACAATGCCTACAGTGCCTTCTAAAAACAGTATATTTTATATGTACCAAATAATGTACATTTTGGAAACTTTAAATTTCATTGAAGACACATAAAAAGGCAAAAAGTAAAATTCTAACTTTAATGCATATCACTTTGTAGAATAATATCTATCATTCGATCCATCTACTATATTCATCAATAGTTTGAATAATCTGTTTCATATTTTACAACATAATATTGAAAAAAGTGAGTTGGGTAGTGGTGAAACAATTTTCCACATGATTAGTAGCAGGTACGCTATTGACAACTCGTCTGGTGGACTGACTGCTGTTATTGTCGCACGTCCTGTTACATTCTTTGTCATGCGGACGAAAAATATTCTTTTTAACAAAGTTTGTGAGATACAACGCTTCTCTTATTTGTGATTTTTGAAAGCATGTATCATCACTAAGGTTATCAATCTCGTTTATCGCAATGATTATGCGATGATCATGGTAATGAAAAGATCGTAATTAAAAACATAAAAATATAACATTACCAAAAATACCCCGGCATACTGCAACAATACGATTGTAGGAGGTCTTGATGGTTTTAAATTGAGGTTAAAATGTGGATTTAATATTAAATAAGAATAATTTATATGTATAAGCAGAAACGTATAATAATAGAATTATATAGAAATGTCCATAATTATATATTAAAATTGATTCTCATAGCCTTCATTAGTACAGAAAACAAAATTTTAGTTTCTAATAGAACTGATTTTTTTGATATTGTATCTTACTACTGAAACAAAAATTTTAAATGATTTTAATCTAATAAAGATTTATCTGTTTAAATCATGCACAGCCATAACCGTGCAGGAAAGTATAGAAAATAATGAAATGAGATTAATAGGTAGGAATTTGAATACGTAAAAATGGTAAAGTATATAAATATTCTGCGTTTGTATTAATATCGTGAATTATAGCATTTTTGTTAGTACTATTAATATTGCTTGTGGTAGGGTTAGATTTAGGCGATACGTCTTGACAAAAATATTTCTCAGCGATTTATGCTTTATTTTAACTTCATACAATACTTTATGGCCAGAACGTCGTTGAATTCGCTCGTGACTTGATTAAGTCTTAGGTAATGTATTTAATAAAAAAGATAGTATTCTTTAGCGCTTAATTTAAAGATGGCATACATTTTTTATTATGTTACAAATTTAATGAAACATAGATAATATTATTATATCGCTATTGTGTTTTAATTACACTATTTCAAGTTAAATGAAAGTTTTACTTTTATATTATAAATTAAAATTTAATAGATATTTATGAAAAAAATTTACTACACTTATTATAATTATACATTCTGCATTTCTTCACTTTTCTTTAAGACAATCTTACAATTTCTATTGAATTTGACTATAAAAATGTTGTATTTTTAATAAGAAATAAATAATATCGCATATAATATTAAGCTTACTTACAACAATTAGAATAAATTTTATCAAGTGATAATAATAAGCACAGTTACACTTAATTTATATTATTATTTAACATTTACATAACAATATAAACAGTTTACAATATAATTCATTTAACATTTTACTTTTGTAGAAATAATTATACATCTCTTCTCGCTTTGAGATATTTAGGGACGTAATAGCAAGATTAACAAAACTTTGTGATACCTAAAAGGTATATTGTTTATATGTTTATAATTAAATTCTCAAAACCATGAAATACGTATTTAATTAGTAAATCATTTTTCATATTTAATACAGAAATATACTATTTTTAAATAATAAAATTGTAAAATATATCTGATAAAATTTGTAATATTAATGGAACCGACACTGCATTACGTATTATTTATGTACCCTGTTTCCTCAAATATAAGAAAAAATTAATAGAAAAAATAAATAAGTTGTACCCTCAACTGCATGGAATATTAAATTCATCAAAATAAATAGATTTTTATTTCCAGAAACGCAGCACATAATAAAACAATATTGTAATATATCATTTAAGCTTTATTAAATATTTTTTTTAATTCATGTCCCTCTACCTTTTTCATCTTGCATTTATTTCTATCAAAAAAATTAAGTGTAACTAAAACTTTATTGTTTTAGAAATTTTATCAGAAATTTGTTTACATATGTAAATACAAACATATCAATAAATTATACAAAAGCAACTACAATAAAAATATTACAGCTATACCACATTAAAAAGAGGGTTTGAAATTACTTTTAAGCTAAAAAAAATAAAAAGTTATATTATTAAAATAAATAAAAAAAGAAATTAAACTTTAATTATATACTTTTTTACTTATTACATTGTGCATAACTTTAATTTCGATTAATTGATGTATTCTATAATATATCACTTATTATTAATAATATATTTATTAATATACAGCCTAAATAAGAATTTAATTTAAAAGTTAAAAAACAACTAATTTTTCAAAAAATCCTTTTTTTATTATCCTAATTAAGAATACATCTAATTGAATATTTTAAAAGATATTTTCTTCATAATCGCTAAAGTTTTGAAAGCCTAATTTTATCATCAGTTCTGTCTTTGAAAACAAAGAAAACTTTGAGTAAAATGTTTTATAAATTTACGATTGGACATTTTATACACATATTTTTATAGCTAATAATAACAAATCTTAGTTTTTTTTTTAATAAAATTCTGTTTCATCTAGACTACATTGTAGTTCAATTTAACGTTTTCGATAAGAAATTTAATAAGATAGTTATTTAATTTGACACATTACATTATTTATATAATAGTGTAACATTATGTGCATAAATTAATTGAATAGATAACAATTCAATAAAAGTTTTAACACGTTAGTATAGAGTAAATAGCAAATGACAATAAGCAAATTAGATTTAATATATATTACCGATCATGCAGGCGAGGGTTCCAACATACATGTAACAAAAGCGTAATTTTTTAATTTAATTCAGTTTCGACTAAATATAGAGTCAATTTTATAAATATTACATTAAAAATAAATTCGATTAATAATATAATAAATTATTTTAAATAAATATCAATGCATTTGTTACATTAATTAAGTTTCGGTACAGTCTCTCACACAATTAAAAAAATGAATTAATCCATGTCAGTATTAATTCCTTACTGAAAACTTTATATTGCGCAGGATTAATTGAAATTTTACCAAGAATATTGTGAAATCAATCGACAAAAAAAATAATTGAAGTGTAAAGTAACTAATTAAAAAAATTTTTTAAACAATACTTTTTATATGTGTAATATTGATTTTTTACCGTTTGATTTCAATAATATTAAGGTCTACTCAATATGAAAAACAGACAATTAACGAGCAGAGGCGTGCTTTTTTTTAATCCTAAGAAACATAATAAAAATTTTTATACCATGCACTCTCTTCGTACATTGTACAATTGAAGCAACGTACTTAATGTAGGCTCATCGTTAAAAATGTAATGGTAAACTGTATATGTAGGTAAATATTTGAGGATCACGATAAATGGATGAAAGTGTGTGGATATGTGATGGTGCATTGTTTATTGTAAAGTAAATGACGGTAGTTAGGAATAAAATGATCTAAGATCCGAATATAAATCAGAAGCGAAAATAAATGTATTCAGTTGCTTATGAATTTTAATTTAATTGTTAATAAAAAAATAATATTTTCAGATAATACATTAGTACAAAACCTTAAGCAACAAATATGTGCTTTTGAAAATATTTAAGAAAAACATTCGCAATTATTAAAAAGTTACTTTTATTTATATTAAATTACAAGAACAACAAACTAGATTTTAATAGAGTTCTTAACACAAATTTATTTAATTTTGGCAAATATAAATTTTTTTTTCATTCGTTTAATCGTTTGTTTTTCAATGTGCTTTAAGGGGAATTTTAATTTAATTAAAAAATAAATATCTGAATTGAGCATTAATTAAAATATGTTTTTAATTACATCTATTTGTTTTCGTAAGTTACGCACGATACGATTTCCATGGTGAATGTTGATATCCTTTTAATTTCATTTATAACCTGTTTTTTAATTAAACCCAACTGACCCACTTTCGTAAATCTTATTGATCAATACTCTATATATTTATTGTAACTAATAACCCTTTAACAGTACTATATTATAATACTGCAAAAAAAGATGCTATAGATATAAGTTTAGATATTTAGGAATTGAAACTGAATAAATAATTAAAAACTAATGAAAGCACTCGGTTATTAAACGAAAAAGAGATCATATCTATTAAAAAATAGTGTGATTCTTAAGCTTTAAATACGTCCATTTTGCATTAAAATATTATTATTTATTTGTCAAATATAATTCTTTGAGGTATATACTATTATAAATGGAAAATTCTAAACGTAATGAATTTCTTCAACAAACTAATTTTTATACGTTGTAACGCTTAATTACAAATTTTATCAACGTATTTATCGTCACACATGCAATCATTTACATGTATCTATTCAATTATTTAGGCACTCACCCAATGTAATTGAAGAAACACTGATGTATACCCAATTTTTATTATCTTTGATATTTATTTGTATATATATATCAAGGAACATTTAAATTTGCTAATGTATGTGGTTAATGTAATTATTTATTTTAGAGCATTAGCAAATATTTTCAACCATTTTTTAGACAAAGATTTATGAAAACATAGAACTAAATTTATTTTTAAAGGTTTCGAGTCTATTCTTGTAAAAACAGCAAAGCGTTTTTGGAAGAAATGTATTTTTAATTTCAATAAGAGATCTACCAATTAACGAATTTAAAGCTTTAAATACTACAGAAAATCTTCAAAAAGTTAATTATTAATGTTTTCTAGTTTAGCTTTTTGATTTTTTCGAACGAAGGACAGATAATGGGTTCAAACGCCGTCGAGGTGTATTTTCATTCGACGAAGAACTGCCGATTTTAAGCTTCAGCGTTTTTTGACCTTTCAAAATCTTTAAATCTTTAGGAGTCTGCGTTTTAACAGATTTTGAATTATTCCCCGCAGCATTAGAAACTGTTGTTACAGAGGATGCGGTTGCAGTTGTGATATTGGTGGTGATAGTAGTGGTGTGAGTTTGGGAGTAGGCTTGTTTTTTGGGGCTTACTTGTACCTCGCAGGGAGGTGGTGCACTCCTATATGATGGCACTATCTTGAATGTTACAGATCCACGAGCTTCTCGCTGTAATAAAAGGTCATTGTTTTTAGTTATTACCCTAATTATAGGACAAAAAACTGCCTACATTCATTAAATACCTTTTTGTTTATATATATATATGTTGATGAACATTAAATTCATGTTTTTATGTGATTTTTTAAACTATTTTTAGTCATTTTGAGTATAATGATGGTTTAAAAAGTATATTATTTTATAAAATATTTTATGTAATTATATAATGGAGTTTTATTTACAGAAAAGGTTTATTTGCAAGTCAATTCGGCAGAGAATCGATATCTTAAAGCGGTAAGTTATTTTAGTCATCTAAAAACTTAAAAAGTAATCTAATTTTGTCACACTAGTTAACTTATACGGCAGTTTGTTAAAGTTCCTATGTAAATATGAGTACAGAATTCGAAATTTTATGGAATATAATATTTGAAATATTCTAATACTTATTTAATATATATATATATAATCTTATTAAGATATAATTAATTGTAATAGGGATCAAATATTGTATAATCTTAAATAAAAATATTTAATTTAAATACAACAAAAGTAATAATAATGTTTATAGTAAAAGTAAGCTATTGTTTATTTTAACTATAAAATTACTTTAAAATGATTTTGGAACAGATCAATAAATTAACCAATCAATAGATAGATAACATTATTTCAAAATCATAGCATATACTTTTTTTAAAACTTTCTATGCTCGGTTATAATGTATAACTAATGTATCAATAAATAATAAATTCCATATGTCATGATAAATGCTTAAACAATGTAATATTACGATATATTACTTTGTTTTTAAAGGTACAAGTATGAATATGATGCTTTGGCTAAAATAAAAAACAAAAAATTTAATCAAAATAATAACGATTGTTATTATCTAAATTTAATAATGCAATTCAAAATACTTACAAGAATCTTCTGTAAGGCATTCACTGATTGATTAGCTACTGCTATTCCATTTATTTCTCTGATTTCGTCACCAACGTGTAAAGTGGCTTGTCTGTGAATCATTCCACCATGCATTATCCTTGCAACAATGCATTTTCCATCTTCATTCATTTTAAGCGTTATTCCCTAAAAATAAATGTTTAAAGCTTCGGAGAATTGAAAATTGCTTTGTACTTTTTAATTGTTATTTCAAGGATAGGAGCTTTTTCCGATCTATGATATTTAAAGTTCTAATATCATGTTCCTCCAAATTATAATAAAGATGAAATGAATGAAATAATCGTACACGATTATCATTATTTTTTTATATTTATAAAATTTATTCAAGAAATTAATGATTATTTGAATTTAGGGAATTAAAACAAAATAAATTGTGTCACGTGATGAATAATTGAAAGTACTTTTTGCATGGATTAATTATTAACAACTGTTATTTAATTCTAATTTAAATCTGAGCAAATTTTTAATTACCATTGGTTCATCTGTATTCTTTTGAAATTGAACCAATCTTACTCGCGTAACATTTTCAAGTTCAAGATCGCCATTTTGACCCTCAATATCATCTCCACCATTAAGGTATGGAAAAATAGGAGGTGGGGTTGCTCTCTTTGCATCTTCCCCATACACGTCCTGGCTAGTAACATCTTGTGCTTGAAGTAAAGCCTAAAAAATGAATAAAAATTTTTAAAATATTGATGATAAAATTTGTAATACTATACTTTTAATAATAAATATTAAATGTTAGATAATTTAACGTATTTAAATAAATTCTTACATAAAACTTTTACATTAATTATAAATTTTATTCAATATAAATATTTTTAGATTGATTAAAATATTAAGAATTTAATAAGAAAATGAATACAATTTTATACATTATTTTTAGTTATAAACAATAACATAGCCCACTGTAAATATTTATTGGCTTGATATCGTACACAAAATATTGAGGGCAGTTAATGCGGTCAAACTTGTCACTTGAACACCGCCTCTACTCGATACCGTTATTTCCACTAACTTTTACTCCAATAAATTTTAATTTCTTGATAAAGCTTCTGAAAAATATATACTGTAATATTTTTAATTTAATTTATAATTAAAAAAAAAAGGATTTATTCTGTAAATACAGAATTGTTCTCACTAAATTATTAAATTTCGTATTATTTTGTAGATCTATTATTAATATCGTTTTCACTGAAATATACTTTAAACTATATATTTCGTATAATATATATATATATATCATAAAATATTAATTATCTAATTGTTAAATTTAAAAAAATGTAAATAAAAACATTCTTTATGTATTTATTTGTGTTTAGTTTTAGATGATAAATGCGTCAACTTGAAATTTTCATTTTTACACACACCCCTCCAATATTTATTAAAAAATTTTCATTTATACTAAATTTCTATTTTTGCAAAATTAATTTTAATAATATTATTTTTATTTTCCTTGTTTTATGGCCAAAGAATTTACATTTGGTGGTGTAATTTTTTTTAAACTTATAATTACATTACTTTGAATCCTTCTTCAAATATAATTATGGAATTAATTGAACATGCAAGTAGGCATGATTAACGATATAATCAATTGATAAAAACGTACAACAATAATTAATTAATTTAAATGCAATGCTTCAAATGTATATGTAGTACGGAATATATATTATTTATTATATTTACTGTTAATTAAAATTTGTATAAAAGTTGATCTGAATTATAGATTTAGAAACCTTGACATGAATACGAAAACTTAACAACGTAAAAAATTAAATTAATTTAATGTTAGAACAGAAAATAGACTATTATTTTCTCGATTTGTTATAAAATATTTTTAGATAAAATTTTAACTATTTATATTAAACTTATAAAATAATTATAAAATATTAAGTACAGTATATATTCTTAACCCGAAATATGTAACATCATTTTAATGACCAGTTAATAAAAATAATAATGCCTCATTCTTTTATAGAACTATTCGTTTCATTTTATACATTTGTACGGTATATGCAAAGCTATTCCATTAACTGCAAATTAATTTATGATTGATTAAAATTGTATTTACATACATAACACAAATATAAAAAACCTATGAAATAAAATAAAGATTGAAGCATTTATTTAGCCTATGGGAACAGATTTTTACAGAATTCCGACGATAGATTTCAACATTAATTCATCTTTGATGCACTAGGGACTAAAAAACGAAACTGAAAAATACTGTTAGATTCATGAAGCTATAATCTCACCCATATCTTCACAATCATAAATTAAGTTAAATCAACTTTTATATTATTAAAAAAACTTATGATATAAAGAGATTGAGAATTGGATATACCATTTTTGCTCGTGCTAACTGTTGACTGAGAACTAACTCATGGCTCAAAGTTCTTTTAACATCCCACTACATTTTATGTCCTTGTTTTTCATTATTCCGTATTATCTACTTACAAGAAAAAAATATTATGTCTAAAAACAATAATTTTTTCCCATTTCGATAATATTACTCTATAGTTACTCTGTAAGCTTGTGGTTGGAAGAATAAAATAATTCATAATGAATTTAAATTTCTCAACATATTCATTCAACCATAGTAAATTAAATTTTACATTTATTTTAATGTCAAGAAACAATATCAAAACAAGAACAATTCGTAGATTTAACATAAATATAAAAGTAACATACTTCTATAATTAAATGCAATTATATTAAATGCAAAATTAGTATTTGAAGTTAATGTTAAAAGAACTTGTTAACTTTTACAATGAAATTAATATAGCTTCTAAATCCATTAATGAAAGAAGATCAAAATTTTATATTAAAATAAGTACTTTTATGTTTAATGTTTTATAATTTAAATTTTTAAAATAACAAAATAACAATGATAAAAAAAACAATAATATAATTTATAATAAATTTAAATTTAAATAATAAATGAAAATTTAAATATTATTAGTATACTACATTAGTAGCATAATAAAGTTAGTCCGATATTTAAAGAAATTTATTTAGTATATTTTGCAATTATATTTTTTTGGTAATTAAATATATAATACAGATATGACACCATTGAATAAAATATTTATAATAAAAACTGAGTATCTAAACATTATGTATTTAAATAAATTATAAACGATCAAATATTATTCATAGTACGTAATTCTACTAATATATTTAAATTTCAAAAGATATTTACTAAAATTTATTAATATCAATCGATAAATATTGTTTTAAATTTATTAATGTATATTGTTTTTTCGAATTTATTATTTTAAAATGTTGAAACATTTTATAGGTTAGAGATACAAATATATATAAAAGGGCGTTATTGTAAAAAACTAATTAAAAATATTTTTAAGAAAGTATTGAAAATTTATTTTAGGTATTATTATATGAATAAAATGTTCATGATTAAAGTTAATAAAAAAAAGTTATCAATAACTTTTAGTTATTTTGAAAGTTCTTTATTTTAGTTATTGTAATATTTTTTAAGAACCTTAATAATGTTGAAAAAAAAAGAAGAATGACAATTATTATTAGTAAAAATTTTAATAATGCTTTACTTAGTTTATTGGAGAATTATTTAAACGAAAATTAAAGCATTTTAAATATTGGCTTATTATTTTTTTTAACTATTTCTGAAAATTTGTGTAATAAATTATTTCTTATATTATAAATACAAAATTTTGTTTATAGTTGAAATATTTTTTTTCTGATAACATAAATGTGAAATTATAATATGATTTCATTATAGTACAGTATAGTACAAAAGAATAAGAATACTACACGATAAAGCTGCCATTATGATATATTTATTATAAAAACTAAATTTAGAATGTTATAGAGCGTAGAAATTGTGCAAATTTGATAATACTCTTAATAATAATACTTTTTATTAGTTCAATTTTATTTTTAAATACTGATGTATTTAATATGAAAGTAATAATTTAAATACAGATGTCTAATCAATTTTTGAATGCACGTTACTCCAACACACTAAAACTTATTAACTGCATGTTAAATAAAAAAAATACAAACATTAAATCGATATAAATATGTGTTAATATATAAGTTATTATGAGATCAGCTATTTTAGTGAAAAAAATTGTTTCTAGTGTATTTTATAAAAACTCCGTATACACTGTAATGAACAAATCAAAGAATGAAATTATTGTTATTAATAAATAAAACAAAACGCTTTTTGGATTTACTTATATAAATTAAATTCTTTCTTTATTTTATTCCCGTAAATATTTTACATACGTTTAATGGTGTATTAATGGTGTTTAATGGTGTACCCATCTTTTACGTGATTTATATACACTGGATAATAATTTAATTAAATATAATTTATAGGTTGACTTGGTATTTCAAATAGTACTGTCTATTTTATTATGCAACCAGTTAAGCGTGTTACAACGCTAAGTGATTGAAAATAGATCGAGGACACAGAATATATTATTTTAATAAATTTATTACTTTGATATAATTAAATAGTCAAATATTTTCGATAGACGTAAACCCTTTTTATCAAATTTTGATTCCTTTCATAGAATTTTAATAGCTTTATGATTTATAAATATGTATATATTTAAAATAAACATAAAAGAAAATGTTTTTTTTTTTAAATAACTCAACTTAACCAAAAGAAAAACACTTTTATATTACATAAGAAAAGCTTTTTACAACAATTTTTTGTTTAAAGTTTCAAAAGCTTCATATAAATATGCTTGTTTACATTATTTTTTGCCATAAATAAAACATTTTCTTAAAATTTTTTACACTTTCTTAATAAATTAGGAAGTTTGAATGTTCTGTTCCTAAAATAGGGCAAGAAGTTCTTAGTGAATGATCAAATCCAATAATTTTAAGAGTTTATAAGTAAACTCCAGCATAGAATAGTCAGTGGAAGTTTTCTTTTTTAAAATTTTCTGACAGCGTACTTCTTGTTATTGTGTAAACGATCAAATAATTAAATCAAATAATTAGATTTTTACCAAAATTAACTATATGTATTAATGAAAAGAAAAAATAACTTTATAATTATTATATTTACAGTATAGATCATTGATCTTCATCAACATTATCATTACATTCTATAATTAATTAGAGGAAAATGAGATTAGTATTTACATTGCATAATATTGCAATCAGTTAATGGAAGATAATAATTAAAGATGAATTGAAATTAGTATTTAAAAATCGGAACTAAATCTTTATTGTAGTCCATCTATAATTTACACATCCGTTTATGCTTCATCTGCGTAGCCAACCTGAATTCTGCATTTTCCTAACGGATATATGCAAACATCATTGGTTTGCATGCACAAGCGATGCGGCACACGAGGCGATCCCATGGATACGCGTAAACTCCCACAACTCAAAAAACGCCTTAGTCCGAGGGTTGAACTCGGCTATACTCGGCTAGACTCGGTGAAGCTACGACAAAAGCTATTGCGCGGCAATTCCTGTGGTATGGCGTCGAACGTGCATCACACGATATATACTAAATAACCCCAATAATATAGTTCATCTATATCGCGTGAAATGAAAACGGACCATAAAATAGCGCTAAGGAAGCCATAAAGCCTAGAATAGTGTACGAAGAAATAAATAGAAATATTAAGGCAGCATGAGCAGTAATGTTATCAATAGAACTGTTTGAGATAGAAAGCGATTTGCATCCTTCGGTTTCCTTATTTTATTTTTTACGTTCATTTTGTTCTTTATTCGCACTTTATATTGAGATATATAATATAGCAACATCGGCGTAAGAATCTGCAATGCTGTTGTTCTTTTACATATTATATGCTATTATAAAAATATAATTATATCACCCTCATTGAGCGTTGGAAGCAAAGGGTTGTTACTATTAAACATATATTTTACATTCCATTGACATTTGTGCTCGACACGTGCTGCTGATTTTGACATGCTACGAACTTGTTTATACCATCGGGCCTACTCAATCTCATCCGAACTCACTTGGGCATATCTGTCACGTCGTATTAACGAGTGATTCCGTTGGATTGAAATATGGACATAAAGTGCCGCGCAACATACAGCGCTATTAATAAGATACCCATATCCGTCCATGTACGATCTCACTAATGCGTAGAAAAGTGCCGCGACAAATTGGAGATAAAAAACCATACTCATTGAATTACGAACAATCTCTTGATTTTTTTTATTTTATTGGTGTCTTTACCAAATAATAATCTACTTTTACAAGCATTATTCTTCTATACTCGTACATGTTTTTATAAGGTGCTTATGATGAATGACTTTCCGCAATCTCTTATGACTATCTTTCTGAACATCAATCCTACAATAATTATTTATTTAGTATGCTTTACTGATATCGAAAATGATTGTACATTACAATAACTAATTAATGTGTACTCATGATTGGACATCTCGCAGATCTTGATCAATAATTCCTGATGAATACATACGTAAGCTTCCAATCTTAGTATTTTCAATTTTCATATTTCAATTATTATATATTTAGAAGACGTTATATTAAAATTTCTTTGACACCTTTAGAAAGTATTTAATCAAATTCATTCTTTACTTCCTAAGAACTTCTAACACGCATTTTAGCGAATCTATTAATTCACCATATACTGAACATTTGATTAACTTTTTAAAAAATGTGTTTGAATGTTTATTAAATAATTCATAAACATATATTTAAATTTATAAAATGGAAAAAAATTATAAATTTATGTATTTTTATAATCGAGAAATATCAATTTAATAGTTAAAAAAACACAAAAATTGATTTCCTTAGACCTAAAAAATGCAATGGTAGAAAAATTTTTGCTAATTTTTGTTGATCAGTTTAATGGAATAAACATTATCATTTTCTCTATTTTGTACTGACTATTTAAAGTAGATAAAATAAACTATGATAAAATTATTATATCTACATTTTTTGTTCAAATATCTGAAATAAAATGGCTACAATTCCGTAAAATTTTTTTAAGATGTAAAATTTAAAAATGATTAATTAGCATGTTAACTATTCTTAATATAAATATCACTGAATATGCTCAAAAGCGCACTATTTTTTTAATATGCAGTTTTTTTTAATACAAAACTATGTATTTCATCAGACATTATACTTTCCATATTCAGGTAAATGTAAAGTGAAGATATTGATTTATTCCTTGAGCTCAGCATTTTACTTAATAGTGAAATCTTATTCATTATGTAACATTACAATTAAGGCTATATTAATTTCAAAGATAGGTATTTTCAATCTTAAGCTGTATCTTTATTAAAAAAATTAATATTATATAAATGATCTGATATATTTGATGGCAACAAAATATTAAAATATAAATATTAATAAAAAAATTTTCGGCTTTCATTGATGTCATTATTTATATTATCAGTATCTAAGAAAATCAATAAAAAGACAATAAATTAATTGAATTATGTTGTAGAATTTGAATTTATAAGATAAAATTCTCTATTTAAAATAATATAACATAAAATAATCAGTGGGAAAATATTTAAAATAATATATTTTGTTAAAACAATTTAACTATATGTATAGATATCCAATTGCTTTAGGAATTTTTAATCTTAACTATCTTTTAATTGATTTGTTAATAAAATTTTGAATAGTTAAAAGTTTGCTAAGGGATTAATCATATATAAAGCATAATTTGTGTTGACGTTTAATTCTTGTCTTGGTTCGGATTTAGTAAAAGATACTTGGATCCTCTCTAGAGAACAACCCAAATTACATACTTGGGAAGCAATTGCATTTTCACTTTGCTTCTTGAGGGACTAAATTTTTGTCACTTTTAGAAATTTCTCGAATTGGGACATATTTCATAGATTATTAAAATAAAACAATGGTAAATAATTCCGTAAATTAAAAGAAATTTATTTACTTGCACTTATTTTATTAATTAATTTCTACTTTTATTTAAACTTTAAAATTAAAAACTAAAATTAAAATTAATTGCTACTCTTTAATAAATTAATTTGAATTAAAATTTTTGTAGATTATGTTTTTGATCTGGAATATTTAATTGATCCATTATTTTATTCACAAATCAAATAAAGTGTGCATTCGACTCGCTAACTCTTTGAAATTGCAATGTATCGAAATAGGTCAGTCGAGTCAACTCTTGTAAAACACCAAAACGGCAACCTTGTCTATATACTAACGACGTGTTTTTTGCTGCAATACCCTTTGTATGGAAAGGACTCGCGCTGAGATTTAAGTAGTCAAGAGCAGCAGGTAAAATACGTTCTCGGTTGAAAAAGTCCTGTAATAAAGATGATGAAATATATAATATACGTGTAAGCACCCTATTGTAGACCGCTTCAAATCGAAATATAGATAGCAATATTACCTGTTTCTTATACATATATTATTAGTTCATAATTAACTCATTCTTCTTCATTATCTAATTTATTATCGAATTATATATAGTTGACTCGTATTTGGTTCTTTAAAGGTAGATTCAAAGAAAAATTCCAAGGACGAAAGCCCTTTTCAAGGCTTACTGTCAAATGAATAGTTTATTTAGTACTTTGAATATACTTTATCAGTATATGAAAAATGGACTCAAAAATTGAAGCTGACCTATATCTTAAATCTATTAGGTCACACGGAATTAGTAAACTGCATGTACTAACTACTCAAAAAAATAAAATAACTGAAAAAGTCGAATATTTTACTGTCTTTTCACCAGATGCTCACATTTTTAACAAATTTAATTCAAAATATATTTTCAGCACTACGTTGATGACATCGAATACTGAATTTACTCCGAAACTGTTATCAAATATATAACCTCGATGTATTATTTTATATGTTTCAAGTTATGCAACATGCAATTTTAATGTAAAAATTATTGTCAGAATGTTATTTAGAATGTGTTAAAATTAAAATTAATGGCTTTAGTAAACGCTGTAAGCTAGTTTGAATTTCAGTAATACCATAAATCTAATTTGCAAATAACAATAAACTTTTAGATACATATTTATAAATTGCCAAAAAGATACAATGAAAAAATGTTCATTCGTAAGGGTATGAAATATTATATAAAAAATTATTAACAGATTTAAAAAAATTAATAAACTTCATATTTCTAATAAATAAAAAGACTTTAGTAAAATAATGAAATATAGTAATCATCGTGATAGTTATAAAATGTGTGAAACTACATTATTATCACACTGTAGTAGTAAACATATTATATATCTTATTTTTTACCCTGAAAAGTATTTCATAATATAAACCTTGTATTATTTATGTTTTGTAAATATACTTTGTTTCTATTACTTTGATTACATTTTTCCCTTTTTTTAAAAAATAATTTCAATATATTATAAATCAATTTATCTTTTATCATAAATTTATATTAAAAATATAAAGCTGAATATTAAATTTACTTTCAATACTGATTCTTTTTTTGCATGTATTTTATCCTGACTTTGATATAAATTTTATCTATTATTATTTTTTCTATTTTTTATTCTTATAATTAGCTTATGTTCTGTTACATAGTATAACGCATAAACTTTATTGTTACTATAAAATTTAAATCTATAAAAATATTGTTCTTTTGATATGCCTTTAGCTACAAAAAATAGATATTCTAAATATTACAGTGCTACTGTACTATGGTGAAGATCCTTACATGATAGTGTTTTTAAGCCCCATAAATAGAGGATAGGTCTAGCGACAGGCCCTTACTGTAGATTTTGCCGAGGAAATCCTCAAACACCTCGCATGTTGCTGCTCCATGCTATTTGGTAAGAGGGTATTTATGTTCTTGGAGTCAATAAGTGGCTAAAGCACCTCTAAACGGTACCATAGGAACATCAATAGAACTCATGCATCCATAAGTTTTCTGCTTAAAACCCTAACTCTTCTTAATAATAATAACAATAACAATAAAAGTTACGCCAACAACAATAACAACAACAACAATAATAATACCTTAAAATTGTATTCAAACGTCAACGTATATCAAATTAAAAAATCAATAAATATTGATCTTAAATAAAAAATTACATGATAATGTTTTTGCAGGATGTATTAAATATTTACCTATTAATACGTTCCATAGAAGAAAAATATTTGACAAATGAGGTTTTATGTTTAAAATAATTATAATCAAAATTGAAACTAAAAAATTATAATGGATAATTGTATACAAAAATTTTACTGTATAAATGTATCGCATAGATACTAATCTGCCAAATTTTTCACATGGCATACTCTTCTTTCATAAAAAATTATAATGATTATTTTCAATGAATGATACTAAAATTAAAGAGAAATAACTAAAATTACAGATTCTAAATAACCTTTATACTTAAATATTTTACCCCATACTACGAAGAGAATAAAAATTAATATTTCATAAATTTTATAAATTTTCTCTATAAATCTTCGTATAAAGCTCATATATACATATTATCTTCATTAATACTATTTTAAAATATTTAGAAATTAAATTATCCTCTTTTAATAGAATTAAAATATTACTTGTCTTAATATTTATTTAAAAATATAAATTATAATATAATAGATAAGAAAAATATAATAGATAAGAAAAAAAGACGATTAATTAAAAATGATTGTTGTAAAATACATTATATTAAATCTCTATAATCTATATTATTTTAAATAGGGATTTGATAAGTATAAATGTACATTTATCATAAATACTTTATAAATTAAAATCGGATTCTATCAAGAAAATGTCAATTAACAAAACTACGTTAATTTGTTTTAGTATTCAGTCCTTTATGATAAAAATAGTATTATAAATTCATTACAATGGAATTTTATTATTAATATAATATAAATAAAGTTATTTACAATGTGTTATTGCATTATTAATTACATATTAATTATTCGTGTTTGATTTATAAATTTATGACATATTTTGTAATTATATTTTTAGATAGAAAAGGTAATTTTTTGTAATTTTTAGTTTATATCTTCAAGTATGTTGTTGCATTATGATGAAAATAGTTTATCGAAATTTATATTTTATTTTTAAGCAGACAATCAGTTTATAATAATTTAATTATAAACACTATTTTCTGACATATAGAAAATATGACGTAGTATCTTAAAAAATATTGTGCATAAAAATCAATTTTTAATATGTATTAAAATATTGCATTACAAGTTGTGAAACATATATATTTTATGCAGTAATAATTAAATACCAATAAAATGAAATCTACGTGTAAAAATGCTTTTTTAATTAAGTAAGATAAATACTTTATTATCAATGAAACTTATGAATTAATTAAAATATATAAACTTACATAGCAATGTTAGTTATATCTATGTTCTATTTGTAAACTGTTAGGGATCTATATATAAATAAAATGCATTTTTTCATTATGTATTTACGATGTAGTTCAAATAAAAAAAAGTGCAAGATTTACTTGATTTTCGACTTTCTATATTTTTAAAGAAAATATTAGTTTAAATGAAATTTTTAAACGCAATAAAGTCGGCTATTAGTTTATGTTACAATAAAATCATATTCTACTATAATTTTTTTATTCTATTAAAAATCTTACAGTCCGATTTTACAACTTTAATTATAATAATATTATATTTATTTGCTTTATTACCGTCTTATTCAAAACATTATTATCTTCTATTAACATGATGATCAAAATGTGAAATGCATCAAAGCAAATTAGAAATTTAGGTGTAAATTAAATATATCAAATTTAAAATAGAATGATATAATATTAATAGATATAATATTTCCATATAAACAATAAATTCAAAAACCTTAAATTTTTAAATGTTTTTCATTCTATTGAGTTTTGATAATTCACAGACCGTTTTGTAAATACTGCAAGCAATTTTATTTGCATCGCATTGAAAATTAAGTGTTCCTGTATCTAGTAAAAGCCGAACAATAATGAAGCCTATCTATAATATATTTCTACTTATTAAAACAATTTGATATTCATGCCATATTTTGCAAGTGCAAAGACTGAAATACGTAATGTCGCTGAACTTATTATGTACGGCCAAGGCGAAGTGGATGAGCGAAGTAGGTCGTGGTTCTATAAAAGCAAATAAGCTAGAACCTGCGGGCAGATAGAGGAGCAGAAACACTACTGCAATACATGTACAGTATTGTCATCTTTGGTAGATATTTTAGTTCGTTACGAATAATTCTTTCCTCTCCTCGTATATCATTATTCTATTAGTCACTTAAACTGCCTAAATGATAATAAAGCTTTCAAATATGTTCAGTACATTTAGATGGGAAGATTCGTTCGTAAATTTAAGTGTAATTTCTCCATACTGAAACATACTGATTGGACTTGAACGGATAAGATGCTCTTGGATATACTAGGTCACTCGATTCTGAGCAGCAGTACACTTTGGCTGAATTCCAATCATCTTCGTTTGGGAATGTATGCGGCGAATGTTAAAATGAGAGCACTGGAGTATTCCTTAATATTTTCACAATATGCTTTTTGATGTTAACGTCAAATGCTGCGAACTATTTTTATTCAGTTGCTTGACTTTGAAGTCTACTTATTTAAAAAAAATTTTTTGAATTTATGTTAATATCTGATCTTATAAAGGCATAGAAAGGCTTTACATATTACATTAACATAATGTGTAGTTTATTAATTTCGAGTAATTGAACAATGTGCTCAAATCATAGCAGTAAAAGTTATTTAATATTATCTTCTTAAGATTCTGAGCAATACTTGCTTTCACAAGCAGTTCCAACTTTGTACATATATAATATAATTAGTTTTACGAATGTCTCTCAATAATAAAAAAAAAATTGAAAAAGTAAAATTCACTCATGTTATGCATTTTCTTTTTCAATTGCACGGCATATTTATTCATCTCAAATTTCTTTCATTTATAATTTGAGTTAACCTAAACAAGTAAACACTACTGACCGTAGAAAATTATAGAATAAGCGATGTAGCGCCGGAAGCTGTTTCATAAGAGACAAGTGACTAAGCCATTGTATAAGGTTGATAGAAATACTTAGTGGGAAGGACAGTCGAGTAAGACTGCACGTATACAGATATCTGTTGAAGGATGCAAACGAATAGAGATGGGAGGAAATGCTAAAGGAAAGTTGTGTGCTCTAGGGCGGATAACAAAGGGTCTTCCGAAATTCGGCATATATGGGGTGGGTATAAACGAGAAATAAGCTACCGAGAGTCACATGGATCCCTGGGCTACATGGCTCCCTTGATACCCATATTTATTCCGTCTTGACTTAAACCCACATACGCTAAGGTATAGGCTTAACCTTGTTCAGATAATTTAACAAAAATTGCTGGAAAGGCAGTATATGTGTACATGTCCTCTTATCATTGCTTGTTATATATCTAGCAAAGAGCCGATTTTCTCTTAGTATTTCAAACAGAAAAAAATCGAGTGAAAAGATATAAATGTATCCACAAATATAAAAATGCACACATATTATGTACGGTCTAAATGTACTACGTGAAAAAAGGAGCACCATGGGCGGATACATAAGTCTCAGTTTTTAAAAGTAAACGAAGAACATCTTAGAAGAGGAAATCTCTAGGTAATTGTTGAAATTGAAGATTGTAAAGATGTACAAGTCGAGTGGCAAGCTGACGCGCTTGGCGGCACTGTTTTAGTAGTATTACCTTCTATTCTTTTCCCTCTAAGCTACATTTACTCGCTCATTTTTTCCACACGCGTGGGCTTCCTCTATGTTAGTAATGACTAAAGTTGGTGAGTGTCACTGAGACAAGTATAAGAATATAAGCGGGTAAAGAGACTCGAAGACGAACTCGAGATAAAGATATAGTAGACGCTGCGTATAACATCCCGCTTCAACCAGGGTGGCAAACCCCCATACAGATTCTAGTTGACACATGTCTATGTTACCCAATGCGATTGGCTGATTGAAAGCACATAAAGGGAGGTAGTTGAAGGACATCAGGATGACAAGAAGGGCAGTCGATGGAAAGAATGAAAGAGAGAGAGAGAGAGAGTGAATGATAAAATGAAAAAAAGGAGAGAAACTTGGTTACTCGAATTTTTTTGTGTCGTATGAAATTTCTTTAATATTTGCATAATAAATAAAGGCACATGAACACACCACACTCGTGTACTTATAGAAATACAAACGAATACTAAATAGTACTACGTCATCGACCAGCTGTAACTATTTGATATTGTTGAAAAAGCTCACATGCACCTACCCGTAGTAAATGATTACTTGGTGCAAACATTTTCGGAAGCAGGCAAGTCTCGAAGCATCCAACGACGCTACGTGACCTCAAGAGAGGGAAGGGGAACATAACGACGTAGACGATACCCTGGGGAAGCTCGCAGTGCGCAGCCCAATGCTATCACAGTCAACTTGACACGTGCTGAATTATGGACTGGGCTCATGTCCGTATATATACCCTTGTTAATAAGCCGGATGAAATAACTCCGGACTCCATGAGTCCCGATTGTTCAGTGATGCTATGGGGTCAATCGTCCAATATATCTTTTATTTCCCTACTCGATTGTTTTGTGCGCACCCGGAAAATTTGGATTATACCCAGCAATGACTTTCATAAAATTTCTGAATTTTATATCATTGGATGTATCAAATTTAAGCCGTAAATAATTATTCATTGATATTTGCCTTTGCATGAGCTAAAGGTTTTATTCATTTACATATATAGCGATACAGTGAACACTTAATATTGATTGCTAGAAATAAAAGTTACAAATTCAAAAAATATTATACAATTATATTTCAATAGTATATTCTAGTAAAATTTTTTTGCCTAAATTTACTGTTTTTAATTAATTTACCGTAAGCACATGATAGATATATCACACTGTTTATTTAAAAGCTTTAGACTTTTGCTTATTTATTCAATTTATTCATTTCCACAATTCATTCAAATTGTGTTTTAATAATTAAGGTGGAAAATTTGTAAAGCTTAAGAACTATCTAGCATGTACATTTAAATGTACAAAGTACATTTATGTACATAATTTTGATTACATAATATAACAGATTTACCAGGTACAAATTATATTTATGTACGAATAAAAATACGTCGAATTAAGTAAAAAATTTTACTCATCTAATTGAATCTATTGACTTTCATATATCCATTATTTATTGATATCTTATCTTATAATAATTATTGCACAAAATCAATAAAACGTTAATACATAAAAAACAATCAATACGTATTCAAAAATGATTCTAGAATATGTTTAAATAAACTTATTCTATAAATGTATAAATAATATAAAAAATTAATACTCTAACTGGTAACGAAAAATAAATTGGAATATGTAAAGTACATTAATTATAATTAAACATTTATTATGCATTTACCTTAATAAATTTCATAATCTGTAAAAAGATACACAGCTTATTATTATTAACAAAATGTTTTTGAAAGCTTAAGATGATACTAAAAAGCCTACTCATTAATCATTCCTGACAATTTTATGTAAATATACAATATATAAATATATATTATTTTGTAATTTACTGAAAAACTAAATTCAACTCATTTAAATTTTGACTAGTATAGCATTTTGATTAAATTGAATTAAAAAATATAAATTTTTTATGATCTTTGAATAGTTGTATTTCAAAAATCAATATTTTTACATCTAAAATAATTTTACAGTGAAACTTTTCTTTTTTTTATTGTGATACAATTAACAAAATTTAATGCGTGTATATTTTTGATAATAAACTGTAATTTTTCGTAGTTGTTTTAAAATAATTATATAATTTAAAAATCATAAAAATAAGATAAACATATAAAATAAACATATTTTGGAATACCGTTATAAAAGAAATTCATATTTGGTATTAGTAACCTATTTGTTGAAAGCGATTTTTATTGAATTTTAATTGAATCCATCTTAATGGAAATAGGTATGTAATAGGCGCAGTAAAATTTTCCATTTTTCATAAAGAATATGATACGAAAAACTTTAGACATTATCTTAATCTTCGAAAATAACAAATAATTTTGGACTTAAGAAACGTAGAAAAGTTCGATTTCCTTTCTCTCACCTGTACAAGTACTCTAAAACAAATTCAATGAAACCATGTGATAGTAACTTGTCTTGAAAATCTTTTTCCTTTTTCTAACATATTACTGTATACAGGTGGATGACTATCACCATTAAAATTGCTATCGTATAATTGTTTTTTAATATATCATTTTAAATCTTGAAACAAATAAAAACTGTTACGTTGTACATAGGGAAGCTCTGAGGTAAAATGTAGGCATGAATGAAGAAGAATCTATTCTCAATAATATCCGTTTTTTTTAAATAAAAAAATTAATATCATTTTGCCATCTTCTTAATAAATTTAAAAATGTATATTTTATTGAAAAATGAGATGTAAAATTAAATAAATTATAAACTAGTAAAAAATTTTGATAAAAATGATTGTGCGCTAAGAATAGTTATTACAATTAATAATTATAAATCAAGTTCTTATTGAATAAAATTATATTTTGAATTCAACTGCTTTTATGTCTGATGAATAAAAAAACTTTTTTGACTAATAAAAATAGCATATTACTAAAAATAAAAAAATTAAATATACGTGCATAAATATACATACACGTAAATGTGTGCATACGTTCGTACAATTGAATATATTTTCTAACAAAGCATGAAAATTACGGGCAACATAAAACCATTATATGAAAGCCTAAATTTTGTATAA
The DNA here is from genome assembly GCA_018907135.1 of Kradibia gibbosae. Classification (NCBI taxonomy): domain Eukaryota; kingdom Metazoa; phylum Arthropoda; class Insecta; order Hymenoptera; family Agaonidae; genus Kradibia; species Kradibia gibbosae. The sequence goes on from JACCHX010000001.1 coordinate 44,264,663, forward strand.
AATTTTATTTAGTCTTCATAAATTTAAAAAAAAACTATAGATTGTTCCATATTGAAATTTAAAAAAATGCTAATTTTTAAAATTACACATTATCTTGAAAACAAATTTTTTGGCCAAGTCAAAATGATTTTTAGCAGAATAATAACGAGCGTAAGAATGAGAAAGAAGAAGAAAAAATCTGACAAAAGCAATGGGAAAGTGGAATGTTACGGAAATAGAACGAGAACTGTAAATTGCACCGGGCATTAGAGATTGAAAGTTAACAGAGTTGGCGGGTTAATGGGATTGTTAGCTTTCTTGGCGAATAGTATGGCTTAATGAAGCACCTGATGAAAACATGACACACCCAGTGCTTTCTTTGCGAATATATAATTTAATGAAATGACAGTACTAGAAGCTTAAAAATATTCCTGTAATGATATGTTGAGGCCATTATCTACGACTGACGACGTTTCAGTTTTCTTAAAAATTTTGTACAAACAAAAAATGGAAGATTTTAATGCTTGTAAATTTATCATTGCCAGTTTTGTAAATGCAGCAAAATCTATGATTTTTTATAAACATTAAATTTTATATCATCTTAGATTTTAAACACTTAATAATAATATATCATTTAATGTACTGTTATTGTTAGTTATTTTTTCTTTTAATATAACATTTGTATGTTTACATTTATTAATGCATTTTATTTACTAAATCTTTTTACAAAAAGTACAAAAGTGCGTTTTTTAAGTACGAAATTATATAATTCACATTAATGCATTTAATATTAAATATACTAAAAAATTAAATTTCACACGTACAGTTTGTTCAAAATTTATAAATGTTAAGAATGAACGTTTCAACTTTACGTGGGGGGGGGTGAAGTTAACTTTACTCAATAACTTGGAATTTTAGTCCGCAAAATATTTACTTTTGTTCTTACACTTCAATTGATTTTATATTTTTATAAAATGGTAGAAAATTTTTTTTTATTTTAATTAATATAGCTTGTACTTGTAAATCAGAAATTCAATATTTGATTATTCCAATTATGTACATTTAAAAGAGGAATAAAATTAGCAAATTGCGATTATTCTTATAATTTAATACAAAATTTATATTATAACTAAACATTATTTTTATGTAATTATTCATTGTTCATTTAAGAATAAATATGATTATTTCTTAGAGAATATTGCAACTAAATCTAATTAAATGTGAATTTGTAAAAAGTTGCTTCGCTTACTAATTCATACTTTTAGATTTAGAGGTTCAAAATGGTATGTATATTGGTTTTACTTCATGTACTTTATAAAGTTACGTTAAAAAATCTTTTAACGGAGGTGTATTCTGCTGTCGAAAAATAAATGTAACGAACTCCATTAATATGCTATAATTAGAACCATTTTTTAAGTATGGTTCTAATATATCATAGATTTTCATATTATAACGTTCACTTAATATAATGTACAATATCTTTTTTTCTACACAGATATTAGATTTTTAAAAAAGTTCAAATGAAAGTTCATACTCATTTTTAAAATATTTTTTGATTTTTATATTGATAAAAAAATATTCAACACAAATATTTTACGGATGTTGCATGAACATATATTAAAATAGCTATTAGTGTATTAATTAAAAAAATTCACTATTTTTTAAAAATTATTTTAACGTTATTGGTTAACATTTAATATTTGGTATATACTTTTCAATTATATAGGTATTTTTTTATATTTGGAAGTTGAAGATTTTTAATATTATATATTGTATTATAATTCTGTTTATAGTATATAATTTATTAAGTTCTAGAAAATAGTTTCCTATAAGAAAAGATAATAAAAAAAAATATGTTGAATGATTTATAAAAATCATTTAAGTAACTATTTACCAAAATTTTCTATGTTCAATTTTACGGATACTTGTTAAAAATGTTTGAAACCATATGAGAACTAGATTGAACAAAAGTAATTGTATTTATTGACCATAACATAAAAAAAATCATTAAAATTGTTTTAACACTTACGACAATTTGTGTACTAAACAATAGAAATAATTTATCATAAGACAGATATTCCTAACATAAATGGTGAAATATTATAAAATATCTGTTAAAAAGTTTGATAACTCAATAAATAATATTTTTTAATTGAAAAAATGGATTTTACCGAAATCGAGAAAGAGTTCTCGAAAAAATATAGATAACAATAGAAAATAAAAGAGAATATTAAATATATTAGACAAAAAATATGTTTTAACTTTTATCATACGTAAATATATATTTATACAAAAGTTTAAATGAAAATTTGTGTATTTTAGGTGCGTGCGTGTTCGATCTAGGAATTCCGCATTGCGGACAGTTGAGAAGAATTCATGTATAAATCACATACCACGAGTTTTTTCGTTTTATTGTTCGTGCAAATAATTTTTTAAATGTTTAAGTAAAATATTTATATATTCTTTGAAAGTTCACTTTATTACGTGTAGTAACATATTATTTTCAATTCCTTATGATATTTTTATGTTATTTTGCGATAAAGTCGTAGAATACATATAATATTTAAAAACTTAATTTTATCAAATAATTTTTTGAATTTATAATTATTATTGTTGTATTTCATCTTATATATGTATTTTTTTATACAAATATTTTGATTAATTCTAATTTGGTTTTCTATTCCATAATGAGCATGAATAATATATCGATAGGAAATTATATTTACAAATGCTTATTATACCAGAGCAAACAATTTATTGACATTATATTTTTATTCAAAAACTCGAATTTTGAATTAGAATTAGTTTATTATTCTTCACAATTCAGTTTTAGTAAATATAAATATTATTTATAAAAATTATTATATTTATAGTTAATAATTAACTTAATTATTCATCTTCCCTGCAAATAAATATAAATGTTATTAAAAATCGATTATAATCTACAGAATTCAGAACGACTTACAAAATATATAAGTAAATATTGTTAATTTATATTTTATTGCGGTTACGTAAGAATCAGAAGTTGATCGAAACATAATTATTAGAAGTAGTGCAGTCATACAGAGGATTTCATAGAAATGAAGAACTTTTATTGATGCAATATAGAAAAAAAAATGAAATTGGCACGTTATAAATGAGAAATTAAGACATGCTTGTAAAGTTTTCACCAATATAGTAGTTTATTTTAAATGAATATTACAAATGTGAATACCAAGTTTTTTCATAAGACTACATTTTAAAACTACTTCGAATATTTAAATAAAAAAAATATTTACATACAATATATTCAGAGTTTTTTTTAATGTATTTTTTTTCATTCAATTTCGAAAAACATTTGATGTTTCTATTTTAATATAAAACAGAGACACTATAAAGGGATAACCCTACATTTCATTAATAAGTTTAATCTAATTATAAGTCTTCGTTTATGTAGATTTTATTATTTTACTGTATTTATAAATATATATAAAACTAATTATTTCATTACCTCAGGAACTTATATTTATATTTTTTCTTATAACTATTTTTTTAATGCTTAAGAACTAGCAACAGGACGATATTTCTGTTAAGAGTTATTTCACATTAAAATGTATTCACTGTTAAAGGTTCTATCGAAGATTCTATCGAAGGTTGTTTTTTATAATTATATAATACAAAATGCACAAAATAAATATGCGAATTTCGTATTCAAACAAAAGTATAAGAAATTTTTATGATCACAATAGGAAGCTACTTTACGTAACTAAACACGATAAATATTAACGAATAATTGAAAGTTAAGTTTTCTGACTTTATTAAAATTCGAACAAAATAAATCCTTATAACTACTCCATTTATTAATAAAATTTTTAAGTAATGATTAAAAACAAAAACAAATTTTAGCAACATATATCAACAGAATGATGAATGCAGAAGGATCTAACAGAAACAGAGAAAGAGAGTAGCGTAATAAAAGTGAAAATCTCATATATATATCTATATATATATATATATATATATATATATTAATTCGAAACTAATTTATATTTAGAAAATTAAACACATAACTTGCAGATTATAAATATCAACAAATAAATATATATGTGATTGTAGTAGCAAAGAATAATTGGCTACTGTTGGCATAAATAAACTATGTTTTCTGTAATATTTACTGAATAATGTCAACAATCAGATGGAGTTTAGGGCAAATGAAATAATGGTATAGTTTAATGATCGACCTTGCCATTCAATCTTTGATGAGCAATAACAATTTTGATTAAGGCTTTTTCAATAACTTTTTATATATCATATAAAAAAAATTCTGTAAAACTTTAGAATTTAATATTTGTCTATATAGTACGAGTGGTGCTGTTCTTATGGCTAACAATTTTTATAGATTTCAAATTTGTTTTCCTAAATTTATAGGTTTTTTCGTATTTATTGTTTTATTTTCTTGTTTTCTGGAGAACATATTAATTTGGTTAAGCTTTCTTTATACTTTGGAAAGTAAAGTTAAAGAAACTGAATACACAATTTACTATATTTCTTAAATTAGGAAGTAAATATATGCCATTCTTAATTCCTTTGTAGGATGATATTAAAATGATAACTGATAAGTTCAGTAATATTATGCTTGTAATACCTATAAGATCCTGTAAGATCTTAATATCAATTATAAATTTAATGACTGATTTTATATTTTGACAAGTAGCAGGTAATCCAATTAATTGAAATCCATCTATTATATTTATATACATGTTGTTATAAATATTCCGTGTGGAAATTCGAGTAGGCTACAACATTACTAAATGCCTTACTAAAAAATTAATAAAATATTATTTTAACCACCAGTTTTTAATTAATAGGTAATCGCGTTTACAGCAATAAAAAAAAATATTTTGAAAAATTCACAATCTTATGTCATTAAAATTGTATAGATTAAATTTTTTTTTAATGCATACTTTTCAAAGAAAATTAAATTTATTAGAGCTAATCAAATAATTGAACATTTATTAAAAATTGTATGTAAATCTGCTTTAGATTCAACTTTTCAGTAAAATAATTTTAAGTAATCATTTGGATTTTACTATGTTAACTAATTTGGATTTTTATCTATGTTAAGAATAAGACTTTTGAATTAAATTAATTTTTAAAAGCGTAAAGTATTGCTAAATATTAGTATTTTTTAATTTTTAATATTTTTTGATAAAGTATTTTAACTATTTGAAAAAAAATTTATGATCTACCATTTTAAATTATTTTTTTGAGAGTATCAATAATTATTAAGCTTTAACCTTCCAATCTTAGTTACTCTGTAGTATATTTTAATATTTATTATTGTTATTTTTTGTATAAATATTACTATTGTTGATAATAAATTCATTGATATAAAACTAATTCGCTCATTTAAATATAAATTTTATTTGAGAATAAATATTATATAAAGCATATACACATATAAACTATTAAAGTACTTTTTTGATTTTAGGTTGTTTCGTTATTTAATTTTATTATTCGATATTTCTATGCTTTTGAATAACAATTCAAACTGTATTCGAATATAATATACTATGCATACATCAAACGATTTTTAAAAAACATTTATTTTTTGACAAATATTGACTTTCTGAAATTTCGTATTTTTTAAATAATATATTATTTATTGTATTTATTATTATTATTTATTTAATATTTATTTTATTATTATTTTATTGGTATTTATACAATACTACTAAAAAGTAAACAATATTTCTAATTTCTACAGAATATATTTTTTGGTAACATAAATTTGTTAAATCATATTTATTGGAAATTTAAAAAAAAATTTAATAAAAATTTACTAAAAATTTATGTTGATTCTATTTAATAAACTAATTAAAATTTCGACGAAGATTAAAAATAATGAAATAATACGACTGCATGTGTACAGTCATTGTATGACACATCTTAATAATTACTAAAGCAATTATGGAAACATAAGTTTAAATATCTTAAAAAAAATACACCTAAGCTTTCATTTTTTATAATATAAGGTTATTATTGTTGTAAAATAGCAGCCAAGTCTATTATATAACATAGCGACATGAAAGCTTTTATAAAAATACATTTAAAGCAAATTTTTAGTTTGCATATACTGAAAATTTTCGATAAATATCGTGAAATTCCTTTTTTAACATTTTATAATATGTAGTATACATATACATATACATACATATATACACACTATGTATGTATATATGCTTTTGAATGAAAAGGATATATTTAAACGAAATTTTTTTTTGTATAAGGTTAAAAGTAATACAATTAAAAAGACACTTTTTTTTAATTATTTTTATTTTTATAATTATTTGCCAATGCTGTCACTGTATTCGTGAAAGTAATTATAAAATGAAAAATTGCAACATATATAACAATATTTTTTATTAAAAATTCATTTCACCTGTATTCCTCAATAATAATTAAAAAATTCATGTTATAACGGTAAATCAACTTCGTCTCAAAAGAGAACATGATTTACTAATTCGTGCTGTGATCCTTTCAGCTTATGAAATAGGAGTAACGATTTTCTGTCGATGAGTTCCATGTCCTCTAGACATTGTCAGTTTTGATGAAATAGGAAAAAATGCTATTATAACACTCATCACATTTGATATTAGTCATTATAGAAATGTTTCCTTTTATTAATACACTAGCACAACTTAACGATTTCTTTAATCACTAACAGAATATGAAACAACTAAATTACTGTATATAACTAAACAATTTCATTAGGAATAGGGCCATACTGCAATAATCATACATTAAATATTGCTAACGTTATCAATAGCAGTTTATCCGAGAAACTCCGATTTTATCTAATAAACCAAATTTTTCTCATTTATAAGTTATTTAGGCAATGGGAATTTTAATAATACAAACATAGCAGTGGGAAAATAAATCATCAGTATTTTTTTTCACGTTAAAATTATAAGATGATTATTTTCACGAACTTCGAAACAATTCAACAATTTTTAAATTTTTAACATTACTTTTTTTAACATTATTAATTTTTTTAAGTTTCAAATCATAAGATATTTTACTTGAGTAATTATTGACTCAACGGTAAGAAAGGCCTTTTTCAGTAAATGAATTTTTATATGAATAGACGAATAAATATATACCGTTAGTTTAATAATTAAAAAAGTACAAAAAAATATAAATCAATTTAATTAGCGAAGTAACTTTTGATTGAAATTGATTTGCTATATATATAAATATTTAAATGAACCATAAAGAATGGTGAAATAAGAGTTGTTCTTAATAAATTGTAATGCGTTTAACGTGCATTTTGGCTAATAAAATAAATGTCTTTACAAATCTAATTTGTAAATTTTTGTTTCAAAACCGCGATATAAAATAGTATTAATGAAGAATCGGATCGATTTAAATATATTTGTATAATTGTATATAATAAATATAATTGACGAAAAATTTATCAAAAATTGTTTTTGTTGGATAGTTACGTTTTCTAATAATAGTAAAAAACTGATAATTAATAACAATAATAGTAATAATAAGAAGAAGCAAAATATTAATTTTCAATCTTCAGTTTTTTAGTAACTAAATCAAATATATTCATTACAGCATATAAGAATTGAAAGTAACATTTAGAATTTTAATTCAAAAAATAATTTATTAAGTGTGCTTCTAAACATTGGTTGTATGTACTAAAACAATTTTAGTTAAAAAATATAGTGATAATTTAAATTAAATTTTTATTACAGTGGAAAACATGTTTATTTATATAGACAGAAAGGTTTATGGTAATACACTATTCTGATTACCAGGCATATATACATATATCTGTATTAAAAATTTTTATTAGAATAACGTTATTTAATTGGAATCATACTTACTAAATGAATAAAATTTTTTAAACGCTTTTCTTTATATTTTGAATAAATGGAATGGCTTTTAAAGAAAAGTTATATTTTGTAAATAATTGATTAAAATTTTAAATTTACCGAAATGTATCATCTTTATAATTTCATACATAAAAATTTAAAAATGTTATAATTAAATTTGTATTAAGTTTACATTAAAAACAGTATTATTTGGATGCCTATGAGAACACGAAAATGAGTAAAAATGTCTATCAATTACAAGTATTTCCAAACTAGTATATGACGTTTTATGTTTAAGTAGAGTTTAAGTTAAGTAAAGTGTACGAAAATATATTGAAGGGCTGTAATTCAAATTTTGAAGTACTGCAGCATAGAATCTTCATTAATAAAACAACATCCTTTACGAGTTTCTACCGCAAAGGGAATCTGATTCATATGCTTTAACTAGTGACTTTTGATCTGGTGTACGTTCCCTTTGCGATAAATTATATGTGATACCTTACATATTACGTTACACTTTAAATACAATTCAAAGTTGGGAGACTCTCAGATGCATGCAAACTATTATTCGCGAAATAAGTAAATTTCAAATCTATATTGTTAACTTTAAATTACAGCTTATTAATAATATATTTAAAATGAACAACAAGTAACGCATTATTATGGTAGACAAGTCTGACAGCTAAGAAAATAAGTTTGTTTGCGGCTAAAAAATACATCCAATTTCAGAAGGATACAATCGAGTATAAAACAGTGACAGTGTTTTGAATAATAAAGGTTCCCATGCTAGAATCTTGAATTGTCGGTGATGTTGAATTTACGCTAAATTGCATTTCTCTAAAAATGGTTAAAATTTTTCGAGTCATAAATTTTCCATTATGTATAACTAGCACATACCTTACTGACACTACTGTTTCTTATAAATTTGAATATTAAAGCATGTTTTACGTATAATAATACCTAGAAAGAACTTTTAGTTTATAAATAAGACTATTTGTATGTGTATTCTCAGGCTTTAAATTAAAATATTTGTGAAGAATTGTTATTAAATATCAAATATGAAAAAAATACAGTACTTCAAAAAAATAATTGTCTTGATAATGATGATGTTCATGGCTTAATTTTGTTCCTTGTTATTTTAGTGTGTTATTCACATGTACTATAGGCACGATAAATTTTCGATCTTTGTAGGCAAGCTCAAAAGATTCTAAATTTGAAAATTATCGATAGTTGAATTTTTGATCAAAAATGCAAATATTTAAATTATTGCGAAGAATTATTATTTTTATACCATATATATATTTATATTTTATTAAAAATTCACTATAAGTTTGAATAAACTAATATATTTGAGTTAAAGTAATTTAAAAATAATATGAAAAAAAAGAACACCTCTACATGATTAAATTCTTTTGCTTATGATGGTGTTCAACACTCATAGTATACATCGGTCAAAGCTTACAGAATAATTACAAATAAGGTAACAAATTAAAATTAATCAACTCATTTACAATAGTATTCTATTATTCTAGGTCATCGTATGATAAAAGTTAATTAGAAAAAATATTCCTTCATCGTGTATTTGTATACTTGTTGAAGAATTTTTTTCTATTAAATATTAAATTATTATGTAAAAATTTTTGTACAGATTTGAAAACTTAATGGTTTTTTTGTGTAAATTTTACCTTTTAAAGTTGTGAAGTAGAATAAAACTGAAGAGAAAATACATCTTTAGACATCATATAATATAGAAAATAATCGAGTAATATTGCAGGAATGGAAATAAGTAGTTTTGAGAATATATTTAGTCTAGTAAAACACAAGCAAAATGTGAATATAGCAATTATTATAGAAAATATTATTAAAAATCGCCTGATATAATTGAAAATTGAAGGTAACCGTTAGAATTATTTTGGACGGTAATTTAAAGTCGAGCCATAAAGCCATTATCTTGAACGTCAAGCTGAAGCATTTGGCTTCTAATATTATGTTGTTAAAGTTACTCGGTAACAAGAAAACATCTTTCGGTGTTACAAAAAATTTGAGAAAAAGGTATAATTTGAGGCTAAGGCAGAAATACTATAGCAAGCATATACGTACATACATATATATATATATATATATATATATATGTATATATATGTATATATGTATATATATATATATATAAATACATATAAATAAATGCGTATACATTTAAATTTACATGGGCGCGCGCGCGTGTGTGTATGTATGTAACATGATAAATATTATCTTCGAAAAATGATGCTGCAGTCGTACCTGGTGTTTGTGACACTCGTGGTTGGGCAACCGGAAGCGAAAGGGATTGTGTACCGGACAGTCGAGCCTATAGGGACTCTCGGCCGGGAGGATGACTGGGTGCGTGTGCGGCCCGAATATGACACTGTCAAGAGGAAGAGGCCGAGGCGTGCACTCGAGGGACCTGCAGGAGTGAGCGATCGGACGCCTGCTCTGTTCGAAAAAGCGGCAACCAATGATCGGCCGCTGGACATGAATCGGGTGCCTTGGCTCATGCGCGTGCTCGTGGACACGACAGCCGTGGTCGTGGAGCCCGCGGCAATGCTCGCGATATGGACCCCCGTACTCCATGAACCGGCAGGGCTCGAGGCTCCGTACGCTTCCAGTGTTGACCCTGGGGACCCTCTCGGGGCCCGATCGCAGCTGCTCCATCGAGCGGATCGATTCGACGGAGCGCGACTGCTGCGAGCCGCAGGGCTCGAGGCTTGGCTGCCGGAGGACCGAGTCCATCGATCTCGCAGAGTCGACCGAGCGCAGGCTCTCAGCCGAGCGCATGCAGCCGTGTTGCTCCCCGGTGCGCATCGGCGAGGGATCAGTCGACCTGCACTGCCGGTCCCAGCAACGGGGCGGCGGCGGGCCCGCGACCCCTTGGCCCTCCACTGGCCAGCTCGCCCCGTACGCGTCCATGGGCCCGGGATAACGAGTGACTCGAGGGGGCCCCCGACGGGGCCCATGCGCCCCCGGGACCTCAAACGCCGACGCGGACTTGGCCTAACGCGATAGCAAACCGACGGGACGCAGGGCGCCTCGGCAGAAGGAGGCGATCCGAGACCGCGGCTACCCGCTCGACTCGAGGACGCATCGCGATACTGCGCTCACCAGCACTGAGCCAACGTGACGCGCACCACCTCGACGCAAACAGCACCGATTCACTCGGCCCCTACCACGCCTCGTCCCGCATGCGCCCCATTCGTCCCGTGGACCGCAGGATCCCGGCGGCGGTAGAGACGCCACCGCTGACGAAGCCTCTGCGCAACTTGGACTGTACATGGCCTCTTTTCCCTCCACCAATCTCTAACCCCTGCCCTTACCACTACCTTTAACTCTACAGCTAGCAGAGCTCCCTGGGCTAGGTCCACTGCTCTTCACTTGGATTCCCCCTCAATTCTTACTTCTCGGCCCTCGATTCCGAGAGCGCCGACGCCGACCTTCCACCTACGCCCTTCGCGTGCACTCCTCCTTCCTGAAACCCCCCGCGTCACCGCGTCGACATACCGCAGCCTTCGCTCCAATTGTCGTCGCCACCACTCCGACGCTCGCGTATCAATGGTGCACCTCCTCGTTCTCTTTTCAAGTCTTGTTTGCTTCCGGCTTTAAACCAACCTTGCCTCTTTCCTCAGCAACGTTTCGCCGTCATCGCGGACAAGAAGACCGTCTCTCAGTAACTTATGCCGCAGCGGCTAATCATTAAAAGCTCCACGCGCCATTAAAGAATAGGGGATGCGAATCTGTCGGAGTGAGGAAACTAGCAAAAAATCGACATATAATTCTATCTTTATATTCTAATAAATTGTTTATATCAAAATTGAAAAAGAGAAGTTTTTGAATCTTTACACTTAAATTAAACTAGTGGTCGATATTGAAATTTTTACAATTCGTCATCGAGTTCTGCTTAGACATAACAATCACGTACTGACGATAACTGATGTAGGTTCTTTGCCAACTTGGTAAATACTCAACTAGTAAGGGCTTTATTGGGATACAAACCCTCGTGTACAAAAAGCTTGAGTTGAAAAAGCTACGATTCTCTGCAGGTTATCACTTTGAAACCCAAAGAAAAAACCAACTGTTCATGCAGCTCACTTGAATACTAAATACTCACTGAAAAATTTGCATTTTTTTTTAAATTTTATTGTTTTACCTAAATGTTACAATAATAAATCTATTACTTACCTTTTGCATATAAAATTAATATTAAAAAATAAATATTTTGTTTAATATAAGCGTACATATGGTAATTTAGTCCATAACTAAATTTATGTAAAAAGGATGATTACAACGCCCCATTTTTCCTATTTTGTTTGTAACCATATTTTGCTTTTTATAAGGCCATTTCTTCTATGAAAATACTGAAAATAATTTTTCCGAAATTCAAGTCATTAATTTCAAACATTTTTGCGAGGAAAAATTTTGTTCTAAAAATGACAATTGAATACTTTTTAAACACAATTTACGTCATAAATCAAATATATTACGAAACGCATTAAGAATATTTTTTTATTGTTATACGAATGAACTGTCATATTGAAACATAAGCTAGATTAAAATTAGTAATACCACATTGATGTATATTTTTTATTTCTTCAACGTTAATTTATAAATAAAAAAAAAATATTTAAAAAAATTTTTTGAAAAATATTGCAATATCAAAAAGCAGCACAAGAATGTTTAAATGAGAAATGCAAAGTAATATATTAAATTTATCTCAACCAAAAGAAACGTATTACGTAAAACGCTGTTATTCAATTTAGCAGATTGAATACTAAATTTTTTATATGATTGTAATAGAAAAGTGTACTTTATATTTTATAAAATTTTAATATAAATTATTTTATTAAGCTCATCATTTTTAATTATGTTTAGCCTTTATTTGATTTATTGAATTACGCCAAGAAAAAAAGAAAATAACTTCAAGCACGTATTCCTAAAAGCTCATTAATATTTGTTTAAACCATGATTTAAAAAAAAAGAATTTGTTCAATAATTTTTATAATGCATTTACAAATGGAAATAACTTTAAGAATTCATTTTCTTAATAAAAAATAGATTTTTTTAAAACTTTATATAAGTAGTTTATTACATGCCATTTTTCATTCATAAATAAATAAACAAATATTTTGAAGAAATTTAAAAGATGCATCTTTGTCCACCTAGTAGTAGCATTAGTTACACACGTGGAAACGTATGAACAAAACGATAATAATTATCTTAAGTGTTGTATTTAAAAACTTGCATTAACATAACCGCTGTAAATAGAGTTACATATAACTGTATTTGAAAAAAAAATTTCATTTACAATGGAGTACATATCCTCTAACTATTTGCATGGTTTCCATTTTTTAAATTTATTTGCGAGTGAAGAGAATAAAAACAAAATCAATTGTTACTTCGAAGTTTAACACTCTGCTTCAGTATTTGTTTTCGCTTCAAAATATGGATCTTAGAAAAAACATATTACTCACAAGAATTTAATAATTACTAGTACTTTTTTATAATTTATATGGAGCAACGGTCATCTATCTAAGTTTAATTTAATTTTTCAAAACTGTTAATAAGAAAAAATTTTGTCAATTTATATTTATATTTCTCATATGTTTTTAATATTTTTTAAGAACTATTTTTACAGTTGTATTCTACTCACTTTAAATTTAATAATCATAATACTATTAAGCTCAATAAATATAAATAAAGAATTATATGTATTTATACTATAAATATAACATTTAAGAAACTTTCAATAAAAAAGTTTAGTAGTTTTCATAAAAATAATTATTTTTTTTTACCAAAAGGAATTTTCTTTTTTTTTTAGTATAAAAAATTGGATTACATTTAACATATTTAAAATTGCTTATTTATTCAAAAATCTTTTTCTGCGTATAATAGTTGTTATATTTTTAAATTCTTTAAAAAAGAACTACGTTGCCAGTTCTATCTTCCCTATATTTCAATATTTAGGAGGCTTCAAATAGAAGGGTGGTGTAGAAATCAATAATGGTTTCCAACGACGTTAGCCTTGATAATTTATCTTGGTAAATCATAAAAAGGCAAACGTAATCTGCTTTCAAATTAGGCAAATATTTTGTTATATTATGAAGAAAAAATACATATGTTTCGTAGTAAATAAATACAACAATTCAATTGATTCGAAACAATTGAAAGAATAATTAAAAATATTCTTGAGTAAATTTTGTCATGTTATACGATTTTGGATATATCTAATTTCCAATTTCTATTTCTAAGTCATCCATATAGTGATGAAATCAATCTTACTGACACAAAAGCAGAATAAAACTTGAATTGAATAATCGTTTGAACAAATGATACTTCTCAATTTATAACTAACAATTACATGTTATTAACATAATGTATGTTAACATAAATTTTTAAAAAATTTAAATATAAATTTGAATTCATTATTATCTTATTAATCTTATTCAAGCAACCACTTTATGAAACTTATTATAAAATATTGTTAACAAAGCATTTATTTATTATTTTTCTTAATTTATATAATGTTAGTTAACTAGTACAGCAATTCAAATTACAATGAAAATAGTAGGGTACAATAAGTTTTTTATTTACTAATAAATATTTATTAAATAAGTATTAGGCTTTTTAAATTTTACCCTTTTTATTAGGTATAAAGTAGTAATATTTTTCAATATATAATTTTGTTTACTTAATGTGAATACATTCATTTCGTAGTTCAGTAATTTTTTTAATGGACTATGATCCGTAAACATTACTGTAATTGAATTTTACATTAAATTACATTTTCTTATCAAGGGAGTTTGTTTTTAAATATTGCATAAAACTAAGGTATGTTGATAACAAATATGACGTGATTTAAGTTTTATTGAAAACTTATATGTACAATAATGTTTCGTTTGTGAAATGATGTATTTAAAAATGTTAAAAACTTTATTTTAAAAAAAAATAATATACGCATATATATATATATATATATATTATTTATTTATAATAATTAATGAGCAAAATAGTTGCATAAATTGGGTTTTTTTCTTAAAAAATGTATTTTTTACTATTATTTAATAATCGATTGTTAATTTATAAGTACTATTAATTTCAAACAAAAGATAAGAATTATTAATGATTTTTAATAAAACTTTCATAATGCACTTCATAAATTTCTAATTTACATTTTTAGTATTAGTGGGCTAAAACTTTTTGATAACGATTGTAAGAGGTCTTAAATAATTAGTTTCGAAAGGTTTTCACGCATACAATGAATTTATATAGAGGTTCTTTCGATAGAATCATAATAAATCATTACATCGCCGTTTAAGTTGCTACTGATCGAAGTTTAACAGCAAAACACACCTATATAATAATTTCATTTATACGTCACTAACGGTTGTCGAAATGTAATTATCAATGGAATACGTCCGAAATACGTCGCTGTATTTCTTGTCGATTTCTTTTTGTATAAGGGACATCAAAAAAAGTCCCTGAGCTTTTCAAGATACTGCAAAACCTTACGCTGCCTTACCTTTGCTAAACGAATGTAATTTTATGCTTGATTTCCAAGGATATATACTACCGATTTTGTGGAAGTAAAGCTTTTATAATATAATTTATCAGAAAAATTTATCCGCCCGCAAAAAATTGAATTTATACTAAAAGTTCGATTTTTTATATTGACGCTTGCTGCACAATTACCTTGCCTTTTATAATTTTATAAATAGAAAAAAAAAATATATTCTTTACTTAGAAAATTTAGCTACAAATATACTTCAATAGTATAATTTTTTTTTTTTTATTCATATCATTCAAAATAATAATTTTGACTATATATTAAAATATTAATTTAATTGATCATCAAATTTTTAGGTATTTTGGGATAGACTTGAAAAATTGAATAAAGTGCTGAAATTTACGATTTGTAAAAAATTATGTAAATGTTGTATATATACACATAATTTTAAGACAGTCTGTATTTATTACATCAAAACTATTTCATAAGATTGTGATCATCACGAAAAAAATACTGAAAAAAATACTGAAAAAAATACTGAAAAAAATTTGTCCACATTCCTTTTTTTTCATGTTTATAAAAATATCAAACTTTTCACATTAATGAAGTACTTAACTTAATCTCTATAAATATTTATTTGAAAACTCTGATAAAATTTATTCTCTTTGTTGCAGAATATTTTTTCTTAAATAGACTGTCTGACCTAATTTAAGTATTTCTACTTAATTAAGCACCTTCTAAGTTTCACGTATTAAAGTTTTAAGAACAGTAACAGTATGTTTATATAATATTTAAAAATTATTATTTTATTATTTTTCGTATAAATCATAGAACACTGAATGGTATTTATTTTAATTTGTCGAAAATAAAAATACCTCATTTTCGTTACAGTTATATGTTACAATTAAACATGCTCATCATTTTAATAGCTTATTTATTTAATTGATTATCGATATGAATAATTTAAAACAAAACTAAAAGTGATTCGTAAGTATATTCTCTACTTTGTATTGAATACTTTTAATATAACAAACAAGATAATCAATTAAAGAATTTTCTTTCAGACGTAGATAAAAATGACCAATTGTCTTAAGTTACAGAATCCCACCCACCGGATTACCTTGAGATATCTGCGCTGGTACTCGAGGGTTTGAACGAGGTAGTACTTATACACGTAGCTCGGCAGCGAACGTCTCGTCTCTTCACCTATCCAGTACTGAGCTTGTAACGGTGGCACTATGCGAATGCTTGGCAATGAGTGAATCCCGCAGAGCCACGGGGCCGAATTATAGGCCCTGTACTTTGAAGGGTCAGCCCCGGCCTTGGGAGGGTTCATGGTCATAGTTCATCACACGAATTTACCCCCGATAGTTCATTTAGAAGAAGAATTTTCAATGTAGGACTTTTTTAAGCACTGTTTCCACTAACGCACCTCAATATGTTTCACAAGTCACGATGACTAAGAAGTATTCTGGCCACTCATAGCAACAGTGATTATTCTACGTTCAACTTGCGCTAAATTATAGCTGGATTTTCATGCACTTATTATATTGTTTACTTAAGACTATTATTTAATAGCTTGTTTATGGTTTATTAATCCAAAAAATTTAAGTTAACTACAAGCAAATAGAACGGCAGTTATTTAGTATTTATTAGGCGGCTTCACAATCTCTTCACTTATCTTAATTAAATATTAAGGCTGTTTTTTCGGCTATATTTAATTTTTCAAAACTATGTATTATTCAATTCAAACAACGAAGGTATATTCTAGGAAGCACGAATTTTAAGTGCTGACCGTTATGTACATAACTTTCTCAAAGTTGACGCTAGAAGAGAGCTGGTAAGCAATCCAAAACGATGGTTCGGCACGATGTATTCTCTAAGGCCATTTAGAGATTCACTGTAGTGCCATGTAATCATTGCGTTATACACTCTACTGAAACTCTCAGTTTCTCCAAGCTATTTGTGCAGACGTGCCAAACCATTAAGTAAGTAGAGGATACCCATAATGCGTGACAGACATACGAAGAGATGGTGCGTTGTATCGAATATAAAACAGTGTAATAGGATAGACTTATCCACCAGCCCCGTAAACATCAAATTCATACGTGGTATATCTAAAAGTAGAAAGGTAGACGCTGAAAGGTTGGTACACCGAGAGGAAGAAAAAGAAGTGCAGAATGCAAACAAGCAAGCGCTGTGAATGATACGTTCAGAGAAGGGCAAAGATGAGGAAAGTCACACTCAAAAATTTAATAGGTGTTCCTTTCATATGTTGAATAACTGCAAATCGAGTGCGATATGGTGAAGGGACAAGAGGACTTAAACTGCTTTCAAAGATAAAAAAGAAAAAATAAAATAAGCTCCAGGAAATGATGCTGAATATCCAATGAATACACCTTACTTAACAAATTTAGACCTTATCCATTTATATATATATATATATATATATATATATATATATTTAAATAGAAGATATAAACGTTTTTTATATTTGCTAATAAAAACAAAAAAATAATGAATATTCCCAAAGTGAATACTTAATATCTTATTTCTTACGATTATAAATTTGTTAATGAAGTTTTCATTATATTTGTATGTACAATTTTCTTATTTAATTTATATATCTATATTTTATTCAACTTGATAATTTGTATAAATAACATAGACTGAATAGACCTTATGATCAAAATGTTTAGAATTTGACAGTAGAAACACAATTAATATAATTTTGTATAATAATAAATTAAGCTCTGCTATCAAATATTATGTAGTTTATAATTACAAACTTAACTTAAAGTTCCTTTTTACTAATTATTTATTACTTGTGCATACAGAATATTTTTAATCTTATGATAAGATACAATTTCATAATTTACAAAATGTAATTTTGGATATTCGTTTCTGTTATAAATTAAATAAAATATATCTGTATAATACCATTATGAATAACCATCTTTGCTAATTTGTATAAAATGAATGTTGCATGTTACACTTCTGATAATTCAATTTCAAATACAAATGTGCTTATTAAAAAATAAAATTAGATAAGATAATTTAAATATTAAACATAGTAGCAACTACTTTTTCTATAATACCAAAAATTATTTATATATTTTTTGCACACTTGTGTATTTTTTGAAAAAATAAGTATTTGTCTCCGTTAATTGGAATCATATTTTTCAGAATTAAAAACAATAATAATGTTCGGTTAATAATGGGTCATAATATTAAATTAAAAAATTGTCGTAAGCTGTATAGTAATACTTGAAATATAAATTTGTTACATAAAGTACTAATATAATTATAAATATTTTTTTATAAAAATATTAATTATAACTGGTTAAAATTCCATATATTACTAAATTTACTTTAAAGCTTAATTTTTTGGCAAGTAAGGCTTTTCGTAATAATTAAAAAATTTTATTTTACATAAAAAAATCAAAATAATATGATGTTTTATTATAAAAAATTAAATATATTACATTATAATTTTATAATATTTTATAAATAAAAGATTATGAAGACTGCATTAAGTTTGTAAAGAAAGGTTATATAAATTTAAAAATTAATTGTATAATTTCGATTTCAGTTAATTTATTAATAGAAAATTAATACGTATTTTGAAAACAAGTAATTCAATAATTACTGTTTCTAATTGAAACTAATGGAAACTTTGTTATATGTACATATTTAATCATAAAAGTGAGGATTAGATGAGAAACAACAGTCTTGACATTCTTTATGAAAGATACTGTGTCTATTCAAGTGTAAATCTGCATAAAATACTTTTGGTTTACCCAAAACTTTGTTTTGTCAAATAACAAATTTGGATACGAAGCCACGACAACGTTTGAATCTGCTTGTAATATATCGAATAGTCTATGCAATTTATGGTCGTGTTCTCAATATAAGCAAGAATGACATACATTGTAGTTATCAGATATGAATTCTATTTTCCTAAAGCATTCGAAAGTATCGAAGTTTATCATTGAATTTTTCATTTTCTATTTTACTATCATTATGATCCTTGCTGGATTTCCTATGCATTATTTAATCATTGAAAAAATGGTACAAATATCTAGATAAATGACTAAGCTCAACTGTTTTTTTATATTTATTTATAAATAACATTAACTGAGTCATCTGTACATATTTCGAATTTGAAATAGTTTGAACAACTTATAGTGCGATTAGTTTTAATAATTAATATTTTCTGTACCTTCTGAAATACACACAGTTTACAGTTTTGTATCATAATGAAGGTACAGAATATCTATATTGTAATCTCTTCCTAAAATATGGAGAATAATGTAACAAAATTAATCTCAAAATTTAAATTTATCAATAAAATTTTCTGAATATATTGTAAAAAATAATAATTTAGATCAGATTCTTATTATATATTAAATATTATTTTCTTAATTAGTCAGATAATTTAAAAAAAATTTTTTTTACTAAAAAACTAATTGTATGTAGTTTCACACTATACACATACAGAATAAAATATACAAATGTAAATCCTATCTACTTACTATGAAAAAGTATAAGAATTTATTGAGTCATAAAAAAAGATTGTGTAGTTAGTATTCAATATTTGGTTATTATAATAAATATAACATGATAATTATATATAAGCATATATATACATATATATATATATGTATGTAATAAATATAATACTCTATAAGATTACTAAAATACCTGATTACTCATGCACAACTTTAATTAGTTAATTAAAATTGTATTAACAAATATACGGAGTAAATAAACAATAAAAACTTCAATAACGTTTTAAATTGATAAACTTATTCATTTTTATTGTGTAAAGTACAGATAGGAAGATACATATGAGTGCAATTAAAAAACAAACTTTTAGCGGGTTTCCCTGCATAAAGTATTATTTTTAACGACAAAAATTTAAGATTGAATCAAAATTTATTCTTGCTTATAGCAGTTACAAGGAAATAATTCAAATTTGAAAAAATAAAATACCAAAAGAGAAACATTTATAAAAGAAAAAGATTAGTGAGTAAGAAATTCTATCTATTATGTTAATAATCCTATCGATTAATTGAGAATATAATAGGAGAAAGTGTAATAGTAAAATAAATGTCAAACGAGATCTGAAAACCTTTTGACAAGCTTTGATGGCCCTCAGAGTAGTTGACTTGATGGTAGAACAAAAAGAAAAAAAGGAAGGGAGGGTGAGAGAAATAAAATATATAAAAGACATATGTATGTATAATTATGACAGATAGGCTGAGATAAGGATATTATAAAAAGAAACAGAACAAATAAAGTGCCGTGACTGGGTAGAAAAATTTGAAATTTGAAGTGTGTGAATATATTTCAAGCTTGGATGCAAACAAAGAGCCTGGATAACAAAACGTACGCTCACAGAAAAGAGACAGGTGAAGTAATTTTCTTCTGCCTAAGGCCCTGAGGGGTCTACTCCGCGGACTCTTGTAATATGGCCTTTCGCCCGACCGAATAGGAAAAAGCGATCTTAGCAACCTATATTGTTATTGTAAGGGCAAATACATTCCGCGTCGTTCGTTCATTTTATCCAGTTTCTTATAGCACTGGTAAATCTAGTCCAAGTACTATTCAAGTAGATTATTAGCGGAGGAGTTCCTGACTAAATATGCCACTTTAGTTAGCTTTTTTCCCGACGCCGGTACTATTTCCTTTTCCCCGCACATAATGGCTTGCCGCTAATACTACCGCGCACATAACAAAAGTGTCCGACTCTGGATCCATGCCGTTATGAAGCTCTTTTTTTGCCAAAGTATCAAACCATTATGCCCGACCTCGATTCTACCATCTATGACTTTTTGCTTAACTTCAATGCCAAGTTACAGTAAATATCGCGGATCATATGAAGCTTCATAATTACTTTGAGAATTTCCTAGTTTTCAAAATTTAATAGATCGGATACAACTGAAAAAGCGGAAAAAACATGAAAACTTTTCTTTTTCCACTATGTGATTTTTATTTTTCTGGATTTATGCGAGTTACCCTCTTACTATTTTTCATTATCTCTTTCACTCCTCTCACATTACTACAAATTATGTTTTATTAAACTATATTCATCAAATGAAATACTTTGATAAGAGGTTCATTCTCTATTCTGAATAACAAATTTATGAAATTTCGCAAATATTTTTCCTATCAACATTTTCTCTCTCGATTTACTCGTTCTATTACTACCCAAATGTTTTCAACTCTTGATCTTTTCTATATCCCTCGATACGCCCATAAATTAAAGCTGATATTCTATCACTTTTCAAAGCAGTTCACGGGAACATCCTAGATACGTAGCTCACCGAGAATAGAAAAAGATGTGGTAGTAATAATGCGAAAAGTAGAAAGCCAATGAATATCATTCATACCATAATAAGTCATCCTAGCTTGAATTTCGATATCAATATTATTCATTTCTTTGACTTTGACATTAATATTTCAAATTTATATGGAGATACATAAAAATGTGCTATTTAATTAAGTATCAATAAAATTACGTGAAACATAAAATTTCAATCATTAAAAACTTATAACTTTCTTAAAAATTACATTATTTGAAAGCTATTTCGTGTAAAAAAGCAATATTTTTAATTTTTATAAGCATAACAGTCATGCAAATAACATTAAAAGACACAGTAATTTCTTAGAATAAAATTTTTATGCATATCACCTTAATTTTTCTATTGACTATGTTCTATATTTTAAAGAAATTTTTTCGATAATTCGGCTGAGAATCTTGAAAAAAATTTTGAAACGGTTATAATTAATATAATTACATTTTATACTATTAAGATAAATTATATAATGCCTGTTAACATTCAATAAACTTAATAAATTTTTAATTCTTACATATTAATTTTGCATATATGCATTGTTATAAGATTAAATATAATACAAAGATTAAAATCGGTGTTATTAATATTAGAACTACAACCAAGCCATTTTAAAAGGCGGCAATTTAGTACTATTCTATTGGTCTAATGTAAAATGTAAAATGGACGGTTTTAATATATATTATATGTATTTACATTTCAGTGAATTTAAAATAATGCAATGCCAATGATTCCATGTGATGTATAGATTATAGGTAATAAATGGAAAGGATAGAGAAAAACAGAGAAAAAAGAGATAGAGAGAGGAGGGAAGATATAGAGAGATACAGAGGAAGAGAGACCTAGAGAGAAAAAGATAAAGTCATAGAGTCAGAGAGAGAGAAGAGCGCGAGCCTGAGAGAGAGATTGTGAAAGGGAGAGACTGAGAGAGAGAAACTGAGAGAGGGAAAGATACTGAGAGAGGGAGCGGTACTAAGAGAGGGAGAGATACTGAGAGAGGGAGACAGGGAAAAACAGAGCGAAAGAGAGAGAGAGAGAGAGAGACAAAGATGCATTGCTCATAAGGAAGTTTTATGATATAATAATGACTTTATAATACATGGCATTTTACAATGAATTTTTATTCATATATTTTTGAGTGCAAAACCTACCGTACATGCTATGTTTTTATATATTTATGACGAAAACACTGCTATATAAAGCAAAAAGTTACAAATGCTGAACTGATCAAAACTCAGAGCAAAACACACAATTTTAAAATATAAATACAACACCGAAAAATACATAAACAAAAACTATTATATTTGTTATCGTGATAAAATTAAAAAATTTCGAACATTGTTTTCAATTTAACATAAATTATCTAAATTATCATAAAAATAGAAATAAAGATCATAAGTTAATTAGATAATAATAATAGTTTTCTCACATAATAAGTTATTTTATTTCTATTCTATAGTTATTTATAAGTTATTTCTCACATAATAAGTCTCACATAATAAAAATAATAAGTTCTGTTGTTTTATATCTCCTTTTCAAATTATTAAAAAGTAGTAGGTTAGCTTTCTCAAATTTATATTCCCAGAAAAAGCAGAACAATGCATTACATAACATTTAAAAAGAAGAATATGCAGTAAAATACTCACTAACAAAATAAAATTTTATACAAATTAATCTTTAAAAGTATTTTCTCATTTACATTTAACATAGTATATTAATTTTATAATAATGTGCTCATGTAAGTATTAAAATTATAATCAAATCCAACTCAATTACTATTTTGGGTATTTTCCAATGATATTTTAAACAACACACTATTGCATAAGCCGAATACAAGTAAAAAAGGCCAATGGAAAAGGATTCGGCCATTATTGATATTAAAACAAATATAAAAGAATTCTGAAATATAACAGTCCGTAACAATGTACGATATTATACCAATCACGTATTTTTACAAACATGATCCAAAAACGGTGTACCCATGAAGGTAAAGTCCTGTTCTCCACTTCGCTATTTGCACTAGGAGGGCATATGATATTGCCATCGTTTATTGTCCCATAGTCATACTACAGTTCACGCGCTTGAGATAATATACATAACTTTTATTCACTTTATCGTAAAATTGTAATTTAATTTTTTTAATATTATATATATTAATTGTATTTTAATATTTTGGAATACTTATATATAAAAAAAGATGATATGTATTGTATTATTTATTATATATGTATTATTTATGAAGTAAAATGCTGGTAGCCCAAATAATCTTTACCTTTTTTTATTTGTACATAATAAACCTATACAAATAGTTTTCGTAGAACTTATTACTAGATAGTTAAATAAAATAAAACAAAAATTAATGTTATATAAAGTGTATTTACATTTTTTCATCTGAGCACCGGTTTCAAATAATAGAATTAATCAGTAGTCGCAAATTTAGTGATATTTATTTAAAATAATGTTGAAATATACGTATATTTTATATCTTAAAAAGACTCATTGTACATTATATTCGATATTGAATTTGTAATATTATTTCAAAACCAAACCATTACTAAATCATTTTTAATTTTTTTACGATAATATTATATAAAATTTATTTATAGAAATTTATTTATCCATACATATATATATATATTTATTTATTTATTTATAGATATATTATAAAACCACATATTATTTATCTACTTACAATATCTGTGACAAAAATAACTTCAGTACATTTAATTAACTATTTTAAATGGATATTATATGAACTAAACAATTTTATATTCCGTTTAACATATATGGATCTAAAATACTCAGATGACTTAATCATAATTTTATTAAATTTCCAATATGTTACATTACAAATTTTTACTTTTACGCATACAATTAAGAACAATATTAATTATGATTATGCACATGCACGCGCACTCATATGCATAAATAAAATACAGATGTAAAATAAATTATAAAAGTGTTAATTCAAAATATTACTGCATTCGATCAAGTTTATAAGTACGTTTTCTCCTGAAAGTCGGTTAATTTCATAAAAACAATAATATAGTACAAACATTATGTTTACTGTTTTATACTAAAAAAACAATATGTATTTATTACAAATTTTTTGAATGACCTTCTTTCATATTATTAAAGGTTAAAATTAAAATCAGTTAAAAGATATATATTATTAAATACTTCAGTTACGTTTAGTTTAAATTTACAAAATGATTAAGATTAATAAAATTCTAATTAAAAAAAAATATTTCATTTTTCTATCATCTCAATTATTATTATTTTTTTAATACTAGTTTATTTTATGTTAATATTTTTAATACTAATTCAAGGTGATTTTATTCTTCTTCAAGGAATTTACAACGTAGAAATCAAAATGTTTACTAAAGATTATACATCACAAGTAAAGTAATATTACTAATAACAACATTCTTCTCAACAACAGAGCAACAGATAATTTCGTTACTAATATGTGGGGAATGAATAGTAACGTGCACGAATGAATTACTATTTTATATAAACATTGAAGGCAAATTTCAATGTAATTATTTCAATTAAATACAAACTATTTAAATTCTACTTCAACAAATTGACTCTTCTTCTATATTCTAATACAATCACTTATAATTGAGTTATAAATTTTAATAAAAAAATTGAAATGTTAATACCTAATTATAATTTAAAGTATTTATAATACTCATAATAATAATATATTATTCATATATAAAAGAGTATAAGTGAAACTAGTTATAACAGTAATATTTATTGCAAAATTTAGATTTCTATGAAGATTGACGTATGTAAAAATTTTCAAAATTTAAATATAAAACCGTCACCAAATAAAAAATCGATACATGAGTAATAATAAAGTATTAAAAACGATGTTCCAAAAATTAATACAAAACAAGAACAATTACTCATTTAGAAGGTAAATTATGAATCTCAATATATGGATTCAACGAGTCTTTCACTATTTATTATATATAAAATAGTCTTTTTAATATAAAAACTTTTATCATGGTTAATATAGTAAACATTAGCAATATTTATAAGTGTCATGGTTTATAATTTTATCATAAAGGATTACAAATACAACAAAAATCGGTAGATAAAAAAAGCTGTATTTTTATATTAGGTTTTTATATTTGAATAGATAAAACAACTTTCATATTAGAAATTTAGATATTAGCATCTAATGCATCAAAAGATCGTAAGAAAATTAAAAATCTAAAGAAAATCAAATTCACTTATTCACAAATGTTAGATAAAGAAAAAAGCTTTATTTATAAGGTTAATTTTATTAAAAATTGTTATAATGAAAAAATCTATAATACTTTAGTTAAACAAATTAAAAAATTTTTATATATCATTATGCATTTGAATAGTTATGAATTAATCAATTATTGACACAATTAATTATTAATGCTGGTTATAAAAGATATCGTATTTTAGATAAGAATTTATAAAATATTAGTAATGACGTATTTTCACTACACGCACTATGATTTATAGTAAACTTTCACGAGATAATATTGTTATAATATAATTTTATCGATGTTTGCAAATATACAAATGACTTTATGATGACAAATTTAAAAAAATATGTCTAACGTAACTTGATTTTCAATAAAATAAAAATCCTGTTTAGTCCCATAAATTAAAAATGTATATTTAAATTATTAAAATTTTTTTGACATTTTATCTTTTACTGTTTTATTTAACAAGTAATTTTAGTTCTTTTACAGTAAATATATATATATATATATGTGTATAGCATGCAATTAAAATTAGTAAAATATAATTAAAACACATATAACATTAAGTTATGAGAGCTGTTGAAGAAGAAGAAAGATATTAACATAGTTTTAAAAGGAATATAAATTATAAATTTTCAATGCATAGTCTTATGGCAATGAAAAATTAATAAGGATTCGATAATGCGCTACTAAGAGACTTTTTATTTTTTATTATTCTTCTTTAATTTTTTATCTACTATCGTCTATTGTAATGAATCACATAAAGATCTTAAGGCTGCATACGTAATATGAGAAGACTATATATGCATATATATATATTTTTTCTTTTTTTAAATATAATTTTCATTTCAGAAGCATTTTGAACTTTGTTTACTAACGAATGTATTGTAGATTATACACAGTCAATCAAATCTCATACAAATGATATATTACCTGAATATATATCCTTTCCTTGTATCCTCTCACCTTACTATCCGTCATCTACCTTATTATTATCTACCATGTTCAGCATCCTTTTCTCTATCCAATTATTATAATCTATTTGGATCGTTAGTACGATATTTTACCATTTTTATTAACTTCACTAAAAAGATAATTAATTCTACTAATACTGAAACCAATTCAATACATTTTTTAAGGAAATAAATAATAGGATGTATTTAAAAACTATATCTAGTATTAAAATGATAGATAATAAAATAATAAAATTTAAACGAATTTTTGAATTTATGTAATTAACAGCACTAGAGTAGTAGCAAATAGTCAATACCTTTATATAATGTGAAATAAAAATTCAATGCTGGTAACGCTTACTTAGTAAGTTAGAGATGACTTAAGAAACATTCTGTAGGTTTCTAACATATTCTAAAATATTAGAAACTGATAGTTACGTAAAAGTATAAAAATCACACAATAATAATCGACTTAAAAAAATCGAAATGATAGCTAAATTATTTTTATAATCTTCTTATTAGTTTATTACTATAATCAATCTTATTCATAGTGGATATATAAGGAAATACTGTTACAAATTAGTTTACTATCCGAACAGTAAATTTAATAACAGAAATAAAGTAGCTAAACATGTGAATACAGTGTCTATTGTACTGTTAGTTAAGTATGTCAATAGTATTATTGTAATACTATTTGCAAACACCTTGAGTATTAAGAAAGATGCAAGGGTTAGATGCTTATAAAGTAAAAAGTAAATTATTTAGCAGTGTGAATGTGAAATTGAAAACACGAGATTAGCAAATGCAACTTTTATATAAATATGAAAAGAAATTAACCGCGTCCCGATAACATTAAAAACGTCATAATCGATGTACGTTTAGCTACAAACTAATATGACGACGGGCGACCTGACGGTCAGCGGTGCAGTATTCATTCCCCCAAAATGGTAGCAACGAGTCAACCCTTCTCTTCGTTCAGCAGCTTCGACTAAAGTGCACCCACGAGACGGATGCATTAAAAAAATGTGAAAGAGGAAAAGAGAGAAAGAATAACGGATAGAAGGAGTTAATCTGCATAGAATCGAGCAAGTACCGCTGCAGCCGCTACCACTCGCACCAGTTATCAAGTCTTATATATCTCTATCCCTGCCAATTTTAAATTCTCATTCTAGTGGCAGCACCGGCTATTGGTGTTACTTTTGAGATGAGCTACTCTTGATATCAGCGTAGTTTTTTTGTTTCGAGTGGGTAGTGAGATGTTGAAGAGAAAAATATTTAATATTAATGATTCAAGAGTAATCTTAAGAGTAATCTGTTATCTTAACTCAGCTTCACTAATATAAATTTTTATGAATAATTAAATTAAACGTATGAATTAGTTTTCTTTACAATATAATTAAATTACGTCATTTCGCAGGACACCTAAATACTAATTTTTATTTCTAAATATTGAAAATATAACTCATAAGTGAGCGGCTATGACCACCTTATGAATATATTTTATTCATAGTTAAAAAATTTTCTCAAGATTTAATCGAAAATCACTACATCGAAACCAAAAAATCCAATATGATGATCATTTAATTAAATAGATTTTTAATCAATTTTTGCCATGATTAAAATATGAAAGCTTAAGATATTCTTGTAAACGAAATTATAAATCCTTAAAAGCGCTGTTTATATTTTTTTTTTCAATTTAAAGTGTCATTAAAATAAATACTGACATTTATTGATAAAGTATATTTTCAGATTAAGAAAAATAATTAATGCCCAATGGTATTCTTTTTTATCTTTTTTTGTACAACAACAAAATTACAAAAAATACGACTACTGCACTTATTAATCAAATGCTTATTCAACTATGCTTTATAATAACTTAATACGAAAATTCTAGCAATAAAAAATGAAATTCTGATACATTTAATGGTGAAAAAATACGAATGAATGTTGCAGTATTATACTATTAATGTAGATTTCTGTTCACACGTTACGTGAATTTAAATAATGATAAATAGCCAATTTTCCGTATTTAACCACACCTTTGATGATAAGAAACACAGTATTTAATTATTTTTTATCAATCCTGATCATTTTCATGAGAAATAGTGGATCAAGTATTCTAGAATAATACTTCGTAAAAAAATACGGAAGTATCGGTATAAATTTGAAAACTATATTTACAAAAGCTCCTAAGAAGCCCTTCCAGAAACTATAATGAACGTATGGAGTACATTCTCTCCAATGAAGAGGAAAAATAGTTAAATAAAAATAGTATTTTTAAAAAATAATTACGAGATTTGATATTAGGTAAACGAAAGACAAATGCAAATGAGGAGATAAAGACGCATAATTTTGTCAAAAATATTAATTAAACTTTTCTATTTAGTTATAACGATTGGCCTATATTTTCGCGGCTCGATTAACACGATGAAACAATGTTAAATATTGGAATAAATTATTGGTAATTTTATTACTTTTATTTATTATTTACTAAAAAATATTGTGAGTAAAAAAAACAATAAATCTATTGTATTGATTTGAAATGAAATTGAATTTCATAATAAACAATTCGAATATAATTGATTTTTAAAAAATTTGACAAATGTTTATTTTATTATAATATACTAATTAATATAAAAATTAAATAAATATGCTTACACATTTAACATTATTTGGATAAAAAAAATTTTTTTAAATTGACGATGGAGAAAATTCATCCAATGTATAATATTTTTTGAGAAATATTTAAAATTTTAAATATTTCTCAAAAAAAATTTTTTCTTTTATTCTTTATCACAGATTATGATGCATTTATTATTTAATTATACCTTTTAACGTTTAATTGTAATTGGTAAGAATCTCTTACCTTAAAATGAGGCTGAACAAGTAGTTCTTGAAGTTCTCGAAGATCGTTACGATCAATATTTCTCGAAGATGCTTTTTCGGCTACTCTAAGAAGCTCTTCTACTTCATGAGCTCTTTGTAGTGCATCAGTTTGTAGTACTCGACACGGTGATGGAAGTCGTGTTGCAACTTTATCATAAATCTAAAATTTGTACATTCGAATTAAATATAATTTCAAGCTTTTGTACTTGAGTATTTTCTAAATATCCAATACTTCTAGAAAGCAAATAATTGATTTTATTTATCGAAATCACATTTCTATATAGTATATTACATATAAAACATTTTGAACAGAGCCTTAAAAAATTCACATGATAAATTAAAAAATGGCCTAATTTATTATTGAAAACTGCTAAATATATATAAACGTATATTCAATAAATGAATTTTGGCTTCTCAATCAGTCTCAAAGTAATAAATAAAATTTTCAAATTTTATTTTTTTTCAATTTATGTATAAATTTAGTCCTCACCTACTTCGATGATGCAATATTCATTATATTACTGATTAATAATCAAGGTAAATGAGATCTAGATGGAATAGTCGGATTCAATGTTTATTGCAGGGGGTAAAAACCGCCCTCGAGTAGTCGAAAAAAATATTATCAGCAAAGCGAAGGAAATAGAGAAAAAAAAAATTATAATTAGAAATAGGATAACCGGCGCTCGACGCCTTCCACGAGATTGCAATTCCATAATGGTTAATGCAGTAATTCTATAACACTAATAAAGTGGTAAATCTTTTTTTAGATTTTTAGTTCTGTTTAGCTTTCTAATATCTGTCTGTTTTTTTTTCTCTCGCTCTCTCTCTCTTTCTTTTTCTGTCTCTTGATCTCTCTTAAGCGGCCATCTTTAAGCTGCGAGAATAGCAAAAAAAACTCTAATGTTAGCAGCCTTGAGCATACTGCCTCGATCTTCTACTACAATTGGTTACAATTTAGCCATAAAAGAGATTGCCATCAAAGCTTTAATACTTCGGCTTGTACTTTGAACTGTAAATAACTACTCGAGTATAACCCAAGACATGCATCTACTATCATGTAACGAGGGATACTATCAATAAAGCTCGCAGCGCCGCAATTCACATGCAACTATTAGTAAGATATTTATCAGCGAAGCTGGTCCAGAGGTCTAGACATTATTAGATAATACCGCGCAGACTCTGTTCCTCCGTCAGCTGATTAAACAAATCGATAGTTACAAAGTTGTTTTCAATTGTCTACCTTACCGATTGTTAGTCTTGATGAAAAACAATTTATTCTACCATCTGTTTATTAATAACGAATATGCCACCAAAAAATTATTTTACTAAAAGTAATTTATAGTATTTAAAAAATGGTTTAAGATTTTAATGAGTAACCATAATGTTCCGTAAAAAAATAAATAAAATTAATTCATAAAATTTTTTTTTTTTTAATAGAATAATGAATTTATGTATATTTCTTTAAATAATTGACATTTATTATCACTGAATATTTGTTAAATTATTCAGTGTATTAATAAATAAATATATTGGAAACCTTTATAAAATTTTAGAATGAAAGATTTTTAAAATTTTCTTACTTCTAATAATGTTCGAAGTCGCTTGTCATCAACAGTAGCAAGAATTTCTGATTTAGTCAGTCTGCCACTTTCTTGGAGAACTTCAATATCATCTAATGAGTCTAAAATTTCGGCGACAGCTACTGCAAAAATTATAACTTTTTAATGCTAAGATATTGTAAATTTTCCCTTCAATAAAGTAAGCTTCTTATTAAGTTAATAAATAAGTATTCAACTATTACAAAAGAATTTAAAGTAATAATTTTTTTGTCATTCTGACAAAACTTTATAAACAAATATTTTCAGTCGACTTGGTCTTTATGTTTAACCTATATTTAGATTTGATCTATTTACATACCAGTAGTTGTAGCCTCGTCATCATCAATTTCATAATAACCGTTTGTTTCAGAATATGAATTATGCCATTTTGATGATGAAACGGCCATTTTTACAGCAATTGTCAATTTCCGTCTGGCATTAAATTTTTTCAATTCCTCAATTGTATCACCCAAATGTATTCGAGAAACACCTTTATCGCGATCCTGTAAACAAAAATATTGCCATAGGAAATTATATATACATATATTAAAATTAAAAAATAGTAACTCATTCCGATTCGATTAGTATTTATAAAATTGCATATTAACAGATTACTGATCATTAATAAGTTTCCCTTATATATGTATACGCAGAATTACTTTCGAATTTATGGAAAAACTACTACATGTTTTTTTTTTAATGGACATACGGAGGCTTAAAAAACGCTGAAGTATGTTCATCATATGCCAATTAACTATTCCAGCTTTTGTATATCAAATAAATAACCCACTTGCATATTTATTGCATCGATACATATGGATCCTCGCCCTCTCCTTCTTTAGTTGATTTGTTAAATACTCAACTATATATCGCGTCATATTCACACATACTAACAATCTAAGGATGATTTTTTACGTATACTTTTTGATTAATAATACACTTAAAATTATATTAATTTCAAAATCAAATCGTACTTAAAATATAATACCAAAATAAAAATGAAAACAAGATAAAAGAAGTATAATGCTTCATAATCTCGACCTATAAATAATAAACATAATTTTTCATATTGCTAGTATCAAATATTAACTTTTCTAATTAATATCCAATAAGAGATTTCAATATATATTTGCAACTTACTCGAAGCCATTTATGGTTTAGGACTTCCTGAATTGTTATCCTGTGATTCACGTCTATTGTTAACATGCGTCGTATTAGATCCTTTCCCGATTCACTTATTGGATCCCATAGTGACGTTTCCATCTGTCAAAATAATCATCTTTAATAATGATCGAAATAGGCATATTTTACCTCAGTGATAAAAACATTTCATTTGCATGAATTTTGATTATTCCAAAAAATTTAACTATTTAGTATAACTTTAGTGTAACTATTTTAGTATAGAGAATTATCAAAATATATTTAATCATTGAAAATAATTAATCACATATTAAATTTTATTATTGGTTATTTATTGACATTTCTTGTTACTTTTTAACTTTTTCTGATTTATTTGTATTATATTATCTAAAATTTTTCAATTAAATAATAAAGTTTCATTAAAATACCTGTACTCTTCCTCGACAAATCGATTCACGAAGTCGTTCTCGTGAACCAACAAATGGAAGTGTACCAGTAAGAAGAACATGGAGGAGTACCCCTGCTGACCAAACATCTCCTGGTTTTCCATATTGTCTACGCAATATTACTTCCGGTGCCATAAAATGCGGGCATCCGATGCGACCTATAGTCAAGAATTGTAATTTATTCTTAAGTTTATTCAAGAAAATACAATATATGTTAAATATCTTCCTTTATTTCAGTACTTTTAAAAATAACATGTATTAGATATATTTATATTTAAAAAATAAAAAAAACTTACTTTACAGTTATTTGATTGAAATGATAAATTACTGTGCAGTAAATTATACATAAAATAAAGGGAAATATTATAATAGTATTACTATATAGAGTTTTAGGTTTAATATTATCAGTGTTTATTATAAATGCTCGTGCCATGCATAAGTGATTTGATTTGAGCAATTTTCGGAGCAGTCAGAAATTATGGACATGCTGATCTTGTAATATTTGCATTTGGTCAATTTTTTGGAAAAAGGGTAAAATTTTATTGCTAATTATAAACACAATAATACCTGCACAATTTTAGCAACATGCACAGGGATTGTACATTAAAAAAATATGATATTTCTCATTTTAGTATTTCACCATTTAATATTTAAAAAAAAAACTATTTCATTGAATGATAAATTATAAATTTAATTGGAATGATTGGAATTTAAAAGATTTAAATTTAGATTATTATTTCGATAACTAATAATTTATAAGTTCAATATACACATGTATTATAAATTTTTATAACATAAATTTAACAAATGTGTTAAAATATATAATAAAAGCTAATCGTATTTGTTCATTCAATAGATTTGCATACATATACATAAAACATTGTATACTAAAGCTTTCAATGAATATACTAGACAACATTATAATATAGAATAAACGCGGACAATGAAACAAATATGTAAAAAAATAATTGAGAGTTTAAATATCTATTACATTTAGCAACGAAGAAGAAAACAGTCCATGTCTAAACAGGATTTGAAATTTGTTATGAATTATCGGTTTTTCATAAGAAACGTAACGATTAAAATCGAAACAACGCATTTTTCAGATCATAACATGAAGATTTGCTTTAAAAATTACATAATGGCAATATCATTTGGTTTATAATTTTTGAAATGTTGCATTGAGGTACCTTTATTAAAAACAATTAAGGTGCTGCTTTATAATTAAAATATAGCAGACAATATGAAATATCATTCATAGTACTTTTATGGAAAAATTGAAAAGAATGTAATGAAATAAAAAACAAAACAAACAATCTTAAAGTATGCTTAATATAAACAGATAAAATCTGTAAACGAAAAACTATTTAATTTAATTTTTATGAAAACCTTTTACAATGTATTTATTATAAATTTATTATACATAAATGATATTGATATGGATAAACTATAAGGAAAAAATCACTTTGGATGGTAAATTTTCTTAAAAAATTATGAAAAGTGACACATTCTATTTACGTATTTTATTCATTCAATGTAGTAATAAAAAAGACATATCCGAATACCAATGTGGTCTTCTGTGTCGCTCAAAAGCGCTTCCTCTGCTTCAGTAAGGACTTCGAAAGATGTAAATATTAATCATATAACGTATTTGAAGAAGCATCATATTTATTTTAACAAATGTAATGATATTTTTCGGTTACATATTTAAGCTTCATATTTCTAATTTTATACATCTAATTTTATTATTAAAATAATTTCTTGTATGTAATATTATTTTGGAATAAAATTCGATTATAAAAAAACCTTTTTTATTTAAGTTTTAAATTATTACATAAATAAAAGATAAATAATTATATAACTTTAATTAACATTTATTTTTACATAATTATATCTACGATGAGCATACTACTTTTTTTCTAGAATTTGTTATAGTTAAAACAATAAAAATTAAAAAAAAAAACAATTTTAATATATGGATACAAGATATGAAAATTTTGCAAAATTGAAGATTTTTGTGATAAAAGGAATTTCTGCAGTGTAGACATTATTACAAGCAATCAAGCAGGAACGTGTAAACACAGGTAAACTTTAATACCGTAGGGAAATTTTTAAGTTTAATTTTTAATTAATTGCATTTTTAATTAAAAAAATATGTGTTGGATAATTAAATTAATCAAGCTTATATATATGTATATTGTGGCAACAAAACAAATCCTGAAGAAAAATGATGAATCGATGGTTTTAGGTCAGCTTACCCTCATTGTCGACCTTCAAGTAGACCTGACCCTTCGGGCTAAGATACGGCCGATACTCAGTTGTGTAACATTCTAGATTCATTAAAATAATATTTGAAATTTTAAAACACTTATTTTTGCATCATATTAAGAAAGTTATTTACTAGTGATTTTTATAGTTGTAAATTCTTTTATATATTCTAAACTAGAGACTATATTGTGAATGTTTTTAAATATTAAAAATACTTTTTTACTAATAATATTTTCTAAAAATTATTTCACAATGAATTATTACTATGAAAATTGGCTTACACAATTTTTTATTTTAATTGATTATATGGTCACAATTACAATATTTGTTTATTAAAACTAATATTTGCTTATAAGGCTTTTAAAATGTACTGTAAACATTTAGTGATATCATTGTTAATAAAAATTTACTACGCAGTAGAACTCAAAGTTTGTTTATAATTTTTTAATACTTTGCAGTAAAAAAAATTTTAACTAAATTAACTTAATTAAATAATATAACTAAATAAAAATCTTTGTTTGAGTTATGTTTTCTTGAACCCTTTTCATATGATACCTTATACATGAATCTTGTACAATATAAAAAGAAAAAAATTAATTGTTAAAATAATTTTTAATATAAAATTCATTTTTATAAAAAAAATATATTCGTAGATTTGTGTTACTTATAATTATTAATAGTTTGTAATTAGAATTAAAATAAATTTATTCAACAAACATTTAAAAATTTCCAGTTATAAAATATAATTATACTATTAAACTTATTTATGTATTCTTAAATATGATTATTTCTAATGTAATATTTGGATAAATTTATATATTTTTTGCATATTCAATATCAATTAGATGCAACAACCAATACAAAAAAAATAAAAATTTTTCATAAATTTATGTTTTTTATTATTATTTATTACAGAAGAAAATATATAATTTTTGAAAATTTCAGATAATTACTATTTAATCTATAATAATGTACTTATATAATAATAATAATGGTCGAATTCCCATAGCTACTAATACCAATATAAATTTAATCATTGATTTGTTCTTTAATATTTTACAATAGTAATTACAATAAGGAATTAATCAAATCGAATAATTATATGTTTCTATTGTGTAAAGAAATTTCGTTGAATTTTCAATATTTGTATTACACTATCAATATTATACTTTGCTATAATCAATCAAAGATTATTTCCATAAATACATTTAGAATAAGTATTTAAGCAAACAAAAATGTTTTAATGATATTAAACGACTATCATCCCTATCTGGGGTTTCATGACCGAGTCGATGGTCATCAGAATCAGGGGGCTTAAGCGAAAGATATAGTGGGCCTAGTGACGAATAATCCGTCCGAATGGAGGAGAGAATGGGTCGTGGACATAGTAGCACTGGAACCCCCGCCCATTCATCCCGTGATCTCGAGGATTTCTCTTCAGGGGCCTCTAGGGAAACCAAGTTAGCGTCTTGCTTTCGCAACTAAGAAGCCAAACGGAAGTAGGCGTATTGGTTAATACGTCCAACCCCCAAGCACAATGTCTGCTTAACCGTCCAGAGGGGACTGGTTGGCCACAGGGCAGCAGTGGTCGCAAATGGTACCTTGGAGGAATTGGCTGAAACCGACTAGTTAGCTTTACTACCACATGCGGGGCTCTAGTGTGGTGGACCAAGATTTCCAAAGCTAATCGCGCGAAGTAGGCGCGAAGGAGGCTGGAGGGGGCTAAATAATAGAAGAAGGAGGAGTGATGGACAGCTAAAAATTACTCCCTCGTTTCTCTTCAGTTCTCAGATCAACTTGCACAATAGCAGAGGTGCCTCTGCATTATTGCTGACAGCCGTAACTGGGATGCAAATAGGGTTAGGGCTATCCAAGAGCCTTGGGTAAAGGATGCGTAGTGCTCATAGATAATATACCACTTATGGATCACTGAAGGGGGATCTGGTGTCGATTGGTGACCGAGGCGGAGGATATCGGAAGGCTAGTAATAGCATCGGACTACCTCCCCTTTGATGTCAGGATAATCTTACTATATTGATCTGAAGATTAGTGGATTTTGGTCTATCTATCAATCTACCACTAATATTGGGGTGCGATGCGAACGTGCACCATTAAGTATGGGTCAACACTAATATCAACACAGGAGATGTTCAACCTTTGTAGTTCCTGGTGGGCATGAACTTGGACGTTATGATTTAGTAATGCAGCTATAGATAAGGTGATATATCTGATGCTGTCATCCTTTATTATCGTGCATATAATCAAGAACTAGCGGGTAAGCGATGAGCCATCGCTATCTGACTATAACCTGATAACTTTCTCGGTCGGGATGCCTTGGAGAGACCAAATTTGGTGAGGATCCCTACGCGCACAGCATGAGAGGAGTATTTGCAAGAAGTGAGGAGCTCCTTGCGAGGTTTTCAAAAGAAATTAGGGACATCTGGTCCATAGAAAAGGCAGAAAAAGAATTAACCGACTGTATCGTCCGAATCTACAATAGAAAACTGAAAATTCAAGCAGGCTCAGAGAAAGGACGTGATATGTTGGTTTACCGATAAACAGGACAGAAAAAGGCAGGAATTACGGTACAGAAACCCTGTGGACCCGGTATTGAGCTTCCAGGGGCAAGGGACAATGGAAAGAGTAGCTAATAGACAGAGAGCTGTAAGATCAAGGAAAGCCAATGGCGATTTAACTCCGAAATAGGAGTTAACCGTAACTTATAAAAAGAGACTGTGACGCCAGAAAGGACTAAATGGGCAATTATATTGTTAGAGCTTTTAAATCACCGATAACGTACGGTATTCATCAGGTTCTTCTATAGAAGGTTGAGAAGGCTATCTTGGGCCTGGTGATGATGATGCTATGATCCAGTATTGCGCACAGTTATATCTCCAGAGCATGGCAAGGTACTGGGATACTTTTACTTCAAAGGCCGGGAGGTGTAGGTACACCTCCCTAAAAGACTTTAGTCTAATCAGCCTGACCTCGTTTGTTCTTAAAAGTATGGAAAACTGAAAAACGATGATATTTTCGCAATGAGAAACGTAATAACTGGGTCTTCATAGGGACCAACATGTCTGCTGGCAGATCGACCGAGACTGCCATTCATTGGCCAGTCACGATGATCGTAGGGCAACTGAAGACAGATAACTACGCGGTGGGATCAATTCTAGATATAAAAGGAGAGTTCAATCACACCTCCAGGGAGGTGATAAGACGGTAATGAGCAGGTTCCAACATAGTTGTGGATCATAGTTGAGTGATTGGACTGCATCCTGGGAAACCGATATGTAGTCGCTAATACGGGCGACAATAGGTATTGTCCGTACTGAGGAGCACCTTAGGTTCGTAATTACACCCAGAGTGGCGTCCTATTCCTTCTCATCTGATGACGAGTGGTGGATGAGTTGCTCACCAAAATTAGTGAGGGCTGTATGGCTATCAGATATGTGGATGATAACCTTGCGATAGCCAAGTGCCTGTCTCTAGATCCTGTGGAGTTCAT
Organism: Kradibia gibbosae; assembly: GCA_018907135.1. Lineage (NCBI taxonomy): Eukaryota > Metazoa > Arthropoda > Insecta > Hymenoptera > Agaonidae > Kradibia > Kradibia gibbosae. The sequence goes on from JACCHX010000001.1 coordinate 44,303,452, forward strand.
GCAAGAAGCTCTCGCACTTGTGAACGAATGGTACAGGAAAGCAGGACTCTCGGTTAACCCAGCCAAGACCGAGATAGTGGAGGTACAAGCGTGAGTGCAAGCTGATCCTGGGTGGACGAAGTCTCCGACTCAAGCATCGTGTAAAATATACAGGGGTGTCATTTTGGACAGCAAACTGAGCCTACGAAACCGTCCTCAAACTCATATTGTTCTGCAGGGCAGTCGTCTGGTGCGGGAGAGCGGCTCTCCTTACTTCCAAAGTAGTTTTGGAAGCATTGGAGTCTGATGGTAAGGAGCATGTCCGGCACTATTAGATTGGCACTTAAAATTTGTTTAATCATGCTCATTCAATATGTAACAAAATATTTATATATTTTACTTTAAATTGTATTCTATTATTCACGTGAAACGCGCACAAGCTAATAAAGTAGCTTTTAAAAATATTATTATTATTTTATATGCTGATGAAATAGAGATGTATGGGGTTTTAAAATAAATTTCATAATAGTATAAGAGTCCATTAGTATACCATGAATGACCGGTAATAATATTAAATATAAATTTCAGTTAAACTTCCATTTAATAGTGAAAGCGTAGATTTTCAAAAGCAAAATTGATCGATTCTTATATTTTTTCCATTTGATTCATAATAACGTAGATGTTAGTTTGCTATAAAGTGTATGCATATGCTTGATGTTTTTGTCGCTCAAGTAGGAGACGAAGTACGTTTTTGTTTAAGAATACAATACTGCATTGATTTTATCATTACTAGAAGAATATTCTTTATATTTTAAATAGCTTGTACTAGCACTAATTTCTTAAAATATTATCATTGCTTATTGAAATTAAATATAAAAATAGAGTCGAATTAAATTAGCGAATAAAAATTTTTATTTGTATTATTATTTGTATTATTATATAAGCAAAGTAAAGGAAATTCTATTTCTATCAAACGTTAAATATGATCCAGATCTATATTACTGTAAATACGTGTAAATCAACATATAATTATACTAGTCCTCTTTTATCTTCATTAATAATTAAAACAATAAATAGTCTAAATAATAAATCATAAAGTAATTAGTGCTACAAAATAATAATTAAACTCACTAAAAGTGCTATGGAAACCGTGCTATCACTAGTAAAAACATTTAAATTTTTAATATTTATTACCTTTTTTATAGTCTAAAAGTCAAGCATTATTAGTAAAACATTGTAAAATACGCTTACCACCATCTATAATAACTCACTACAAATTACAGTACGTAAGTCTCAACGAAATTGGCAATCTGGATGCAACTTTTTCACATCATTAGCCGTCGGAAAATTAGAAAGTGCGCAAAATAAAACAGAAAAGGACGTTATATTACATAAAAAATTCATCAGAGTTGCGCCAAGACTACTATTTAATATTAATTGCAAAACTAAAACGACGAAATAAGCAATTTTTGAGTCAGAGAATTAAAGTACCGTTAGGACCTGATGCTCAAATTTGAATGAACAGTGAAGAGCTTGCTGGGCGACTCTGATGATTGTCATCCCTGTATTCGTGACTTATGCTGGAGGGCATCGCGAGTACAGGATGACGAACTAACGTCTTTTTCAAAAGGTGCAGAAAAGTGTAGTACTTTTACAATAAATATACACACACTTATGTATATGTATAGGCATAGGTTTATATGCATGTGTGTGTGCGCGCGCACGTGTTGACGGTTGGTATATAATATGTGTCTATACTTGTTCGTGGATTGCGGTGGAAGACTGTCGGTTGGTTATGGGGGGGGGGGGGACCAAGACAAATATGTGAGCCAAAGGCAGGACCATAGGATCGTAAGTACAACAGAAAAAATAAGATAGGTGAAGAATTATGTCTTGCAAGTATATTACATACCAACTCCATTGGCTTGCGTTGAAGGCAACTGCACCGCCACCCCGAATCCACGCAACTTCACCGGGGCAGAATTCTCTTTGCCAGCGAGGAGGGCGCATTGCGGCTTCAAATCTCGATGGATTATCTCATTCTCATGGCAGTAGCGCAAAGCCTCCAGAATCTGACGCATGTAGTGACTGAAATTTGATGAAAGGCTTAATAGCGTGTTAATGTTTCATAATTCCATACCGGATGACTTTGAAATTGATTGATTCAACATTGATCAACATTCAAATTCATTAATTCTATGCAATAATTAACATACTAGGTTTATGGTAATTCAAACCTGTTAAATATGGCATATCTATTCTTTATTAATACATTCATAAAATTGAAAATCTTTGGAATGAATGCTAATATAGGTTTTTAAAAAATTTTAATCCAATGTTTCTGATGAACAAATTACAATGAATATTTATTTTGAATTCTACTACGAAGTATGAAATTAGATTCTTTTTATTCTAATGAAATATTTTAATTTTAATATCAGAGTTACATCGTTTTAATCAAAAAATGAATGTTTTATCATATATTATAATAAACGAAGTTCATGATATGTATATAATTTTATATAAGCTAATAATAAAAGTTATCGTCTTAACAATATGCCACTAAAACTACTTATAAGCAATATGCTACTAAATTTTAAAAGAAAATTAAAATAAACGTGTAAAATTAAAATTATCTTTTATTTTAATTTTTAAAAAATATCATTAATAATATCTTATATATAATAGCTCTATGCTAATTTAGTTTTTAAATATTTATAATTGGGTGAAGCAATTGTATTTAAATTATCTATTTTTTTACATCATTGCTTGAAATATTATCTAATAAAAATTTATTAATAATAAAACTCTGATTAATATAATCATACATATATTAATGCGATGACTTTGTCGAAGTATCATTTACATGCTATAATATTTAGAACAGTATAAATTTGTGATAGCACTTACCTAGCGACAGCTTCACTATAAACAAATCCAGCAGTGGCACGCCTTACAACCTCAAAACATAAATCCGATCCATCCATACTAGAAAACAAATAATAATAATAATTTTTAAATATGAACACAAGGTAATTATTGTTTTTTAACAAAACTTCATACAATTCTTAAACTTACTATTCGAAAACCATATAAAGCATTCCTTCGGAGCTGTAAGTTTCTAGCAATTCCACGATATGTGGATGTTTTAACATATGACATATTGTAGCTTCTCGTTTTAAATCTAAAATATATTATTATATATTATTGAACTATTAAATATATAAAATATAATAAATATATAAAATATAATAAATATATACAATATAACGTTACATGTGTTAATTTTTAGTATTTTAGTAGTTCTTAAGAAAGTATATTTAAAAATTGTAATTTTTTAATAAAAATTCATCGCTAATGATGATTAATAGTCTTATTATTTCTTTCAAGTAATAATTAGGTCTAATAATACATAATTTTTAAAATAGCATTATATTGATATGAAAGCCTAATTTTTTAAACTCTTGTCTACTCTTATCTATAATTTATATTATTTAAAAACAATTTATTAACAATTTATTAAAAAAAAAAAATATATTCTTGTTTTTAAATTTTATAGAAAGGAGACCATCTTTAAATTAATAAAACTATATTTATGGATTAATCAAAGATAACTTGATTCATAGCATGAACTACGTAAGCACAAAATAACTGATTCTTCTCACATTTATTCGTACGACAAGGCTTTTAAGATATGCCTAGATAAGAATAGTCTGTGTTCACTAACTCAAGATTCTCGATAAAAAAGAACAATTGAATTCACAATGACAATGCTCATGTTTAAATTCAACAGGTAATAATAGTCACATCTGAAAGATTTGCTCCTAATACTAGCACGTAGGTAATAAAATAATATGAGATATGGAGAATTGCTTCCAATATCGGAATCATAACAGTAACACTCATAGAATTACTGAAACTTGTCATTCTGAAAGAGGCACTAGTATTGTAATGTTTACTCACCGGCTGTGCTCAGTCCTGGACTTGACGTGAATTTTGCTACATCAACAATTTTTACAGCGAATGTTTGGCTAGTCTGCCGGTGAATACATTTTCGCACTACACTGAATGGACCCCTGTAACATTAAAAGATCCAACTTCTATTATATACACAAACTCACACACACACACACACACACACACACACACACACACACACACACACACACACACACACATATATATATATATATATATATATTTACTTTTTAGTTTTTACAAAAAACGTAAAATCACATTATTGTATAAATTATATTAAACTATTGTTTTTAATTACAATATTAAATTGTATTAAACCTAATTATTATAAAAATGTATTTGATTTAAAATAACCATAGTTTCTAAGTCTAGTAAAATAAAGAAGTAAAGCAAAATAACTATATATGAAAAATAACAAACTATATAGAATGCTATAATAAGCCTCATTTAATGTTAATTACAGGTATTGAATTTAAATAACTTTTTAGTAATATCAAAACTACATATTCAATCGAAAATAACAATTAATGTAACTAGGCTATTTTATGCATGAAATGCGTTTAATTAATGTAAGAAAATATATTTCCTCATCTTAATTATTAAAGTCATTTAAAATTTTTGGAACTTAAAAAAAAATCATTATAAAAAATTTAATTATGTACACAGGGCTTCCAATTCCTTATAAAGAACTATGGTACAAATATCTTCAGAGTAAATTAACCACTGATGAATGGAAATTCTTTTAAAGTACAAAATTTCACAAAATTAAAGAACATATAATATTTAGCACCCACTAAGATGATGTAAAGAGTTTCTCTTATTTTACTCAGAAATCTTCAAGAGAAAGATACATTGATCGAACTAAAATATCCTTGATTTATACCGAGATGTCAATTACCAGTAGTCTGATTATTGCAGGGACAGGCATATAAAAGAAATTTTCAAACAAAAAGTAGATCGTTAGAATTTTGGTCGGGCTTTAGTGGACAATGAAGAAACTACAATACTGCAAGATTGTAGTAATACTGTAGAATGAAGCTACAATACTGCAAGATCTCCTGGTGCGTAAAAATCGGATTACTTAATCAACAAGAAAACTTTCTCCCTGAGAAGATGCTTCAGGAGGCTCGAAGGGACCCATAATTAAATAATATGGAAGACCGTGTTACGGCTGGCTGAAATAATGAATACCTAGTGATAATAAGTTTTTTTGTCTTATGGGATGGAAAACGCCAGCAAATCAACTTTTTATCTACTAAAAAATGTTAAAGCTGACCCTATTTCATCCTTTTAACAGTAGGATCCACTCATCATTCTTTCCATACGTAATGTCGAAGTAAGAAGAACTAGTTGTCCGACAGGTGAGTAATTGTTCAAGAATTAAGTAACATGTGCGTACTTTCCTAAGCTACATTCATTAATCTGTTATATTAATAATTTAAATCAGTGAATTTATAAATCATTAGAAAGAAAATATTAAAACAATTACGAAATAAATGTAAGAAAAAGACATATGACAAATAATGAAATATTAATATGCATAAACTTAAAAGTATAATTAATATCAGAATTTTATTATCTTGGTATCAATTTCATTAAAAAAAGAATTATTCATTACAATATTTAATTTGTGCTTAAATATTTAAATTAATTCACACAATATCATACACCAGATATTTTAATGGATTAAATTTTCAAAAAAATATCACGATGTACTCAAAATTTGTACTACGAAGTTGTATTATATTTTGTCTTATTTCATTTAAAAAACGACTCAATACATGTTATAGGAGTGGATAAAAAATAAAATATTAAATTCAGATAATAAGTATTCCATACAGCTTTAATACTATAATTGTGTGAATAAAATAGAATAAAAAGTACGATTAGAATTTTGAGCTAACTAAAAAATATGATGTATGGAATTAGGCCAAGAATATTAAATATATAAAAATGAGTATTTTATAAATAAAAAATAAAACAAAACTTTTTAATGAATCAAATCAACAACATATACTATTATATTAAAAACTTAGATAGAGCAGGATCTAAAAAACAGTTTTATTCTGTAAAAAGAAAGAATAACATGGGTTATAAATGTTTTTAATACTTCGCATATAAACGATTAACACAAAAGCATTTTAAAATGTTTTTCAAGCGAGCAAAAACTTTATGAAAGTAAACAATAATTTTTTGAATTTTTAAATTTAGATAGCAAATACAAAATAAAAAAATTATTTTATTTTATATTAAATTAAGTGATGAAAATTATCGTTTTCCTATAATATTCACAAAAATATGCATAAATAATCGTTTTAGTCATTTTAAATAAAAAATTTATAATAAAACTTATATAATTTATTTTGTATCAAAGCACAATTTTTTACAAACATACATCATCATTAATATATATCGCAGATAAAAATAGTCTTAATCATATTACGGTAACATTGAAGATATTTAAAACGATCTGCGTATCATGTTTCCATTATTCTAATTCGTTCTTTTTAATTATATAATTTGTGACTACGTTGTCGGTATTCATATATTATTTTAAAAACGTACACCGTAGGAAAATTATGGAAACGTTTTAAAGAAGTTTTTTTAATAGTATTTGCCTCTATAAATAAACTATATTATGAAGCTATATATATACATGCTTTATACCCTATGCACATACATACATTAGTAAACTAGAAAAGAATATAATGTATGCATGAATATTTTTTATATATCGTAAAAGGAGACATGTTTTCAAACTAATACTATGTATTATTATGTTTTAATAGATTATATATTAGATGAAAAATATAATATTTTTTAGCCTAAATTAGAATAAATAATTTTTCAAACGCATGTGTATCACGTATTATCAATTATTCTTCATTTATACAATACAACGTGAATAGCTACATTTTATGGGTCTTAGAGTTGGAACATTAAAATTATTAATATTAAAACATTTTTCCCAAAAAAATATTGGATTTTGATTTCACGAATCTTGTTATAGGTCGATAAAACTGTTACGATTATATACGAAAGAAACGAATTATATTTAATATATGAATACGTAATGAAATTTGAATTTCAATACAATAAAAAGTATATAAATTATATATAAATTTAATAATAGTACATAAGTTACGTTGAAATTGTTTTAAAAATAATATATATATATATATATATATATATATATATATATATATATATATCATTTTTAATTTTATGAATTAAATTGTCTATAAATTTATGCACTTTTTAGAATAAATAATTTAAATAATTAGTCTTATTTTATACCCAAATATAAATAATATATTATGCAAAAGCCGAAATTTTTAGAGAAGAGTAATGTATTTATAATTGATTAAACTCAATAAAAGTTAAATAGTTATATTGGAAAAATCTATAAACTAAAAACGTAATTTATTTTTTTAATATTGGTCAAGTTATAAATCGTAAACTTGTCTTTTTTTAACAATTTTTCTCTAATTGTTATAATACTTTATTTATACTGATACTATTTTAAAGATTTTCTCTATACATAACAAAAAAGCTTTTCTATAAAAAATAATACATTATAAAATACATTCATGTGCACAAAAATAACGATTTATGAATATTTTTTTCAATTCAATACAGCCATAAATAATCAAAGTAATGTTTTGGACTGTATATCATTGAAATTATAGAATAGAATTGTAAAAATAATTAAATTATAGAAATGTTTATTAAAATGTTATACTTTTTTATACTACAATTTTTTTAATTAATATCTTTTTAAATCCCTGTACAGAAAAAATTTATTCATAATATTTTTAGTAATAAAAATCGGAAAGGTTTGGTTTTTTCATATAAAATGAATTGAAAGATTTTATTTTCTATTCTTATTAACTTGTTAAATTTTTTTAAAGAACATTTCATTAAATTCTGTATCTACCTTTAAACAGCATTAAAGGATATATATATATATTTCCTTATATAAAATTAAAAAATAAATTCATTTATATAAATAAAAACGTAAATTAACATATATGTGATAACCGAAAAAATTTTCTGTTTGAGATTATTATATTGTCATTAATTATACATGTAACTACTATATCATTTATACTAATATTTCTTTATTAATGTATGAAAGTTTTATACGATTAGACAATGTATTTGTAAAGTAGTAATGCTTTGCATTCAATGTATGAATGTACATGAAAAGTGTATGCAAACAAATAATAAAATCAATCAAATCATAAAAATATTATTTCAACGTATCTTTAAAATGTAAATGTATTTTATTCTTTTCTATGAAAATGAGGTGTTCGATAAAAATCATTATTAATAAATAGTATGTATATGTAAACACATGGATGTATAGTTTACTATAAATGTGCTTAGAAAATTATTGATTGTAATTGTAATTTTAACGTGGATATTATTATATAGATAAAAAATTTAATATTAAATATTTTTATATAAATGCTAAATAAGTAATTACTTATTAATTTTTTAAAAACATTATTAAGTATGATTTTTGTACAAATTTGCAAACATACATTTATACTAAATTTAATAAAGATTAAAAAAAAAAATTGTTATGAAGTTAGCAGAACGAATATAACAAAAACAATTGAATATAATTTGGCACTGATTTTTTGTTTGTGAAATATTTTGTTGATGCCAAAAATTTATCAAATTCTAAAAAGGTACTATATTTTGAATAGTATTATGTAAAAAAGGTAATTATATTTATATTGTCTTATAAGCCCACTCCAATTTTTTATTGAAGTTTCTAAAAAGTGTGAAGTTATAAAATATATGATTGAAATAAACATGATTCATTAATAGTTTTATAAAAAGTCAAAACTAATTTATAATTGAAAAATTATAAAATTCTAATGCCAAACAATTAAAATTATATATTAATATATAAATTTATAACTTATGGAAAAAATAATTGATAAAAAACATTTGTACCTGTACTTATAATCGACCATTTTCATAAATGAAATTTTTTGGTATTTAAAATGTGGAAAAATAGATTGTGATAAACATTTTCTTTTGTTTTTTTATATTACCAATTGAGTTGTAAAGTTAATTTGTAAAAAAATATGTATAATTACATAGGTTAAATTGTCAGTACACATTTTACAATAAATTTGTTTGATCGATTTCAATTCATTTCTGTTAAATTCAAAATACATACTAGATTTAGTTAATGTACGAATAAATTTATTTATTGATTGATCGTACTTATTAAAAATATTAATTTAAATTGCGTACTATTACAATTCTATAATTTGTGATTGTTAATTGTTATTGATATTTAATTTTAAGCACAAATTTCTTGAACATGTGATTTGAAGATAAATAAAGTATTTATATACATAATAAACAAAATATTACGATAATAATAACATACACCATTAAAAGTCACGAAAATGTTAAATTATATGACATGTAGCAGAAAATTTTATAGTAAATAAACTATTGCAACTCCTACTATTATAAAAATTTTAAAACAAAAAAGTAGAATATAATATACATTAAAAACTGTATGTCACTTCAACATAGACTAATGGATCTAGCGAATCTACATAAAATTTTCTTTCCTTTGTTTCTCCTTCTCTAATTCGTATAAGCATGTTTCATATAAGGAATATAAACACATTATACTATCACGTTGAACTATGTACATTATCTTTAAATTCAAAAATACTCTGGAATTAAAACATTGTATTTTTGTTAATGAAATATGAAATTGAACTGTTTAAATGATTTTGTTTGGTGTTCGTCATAATAACTGTAATTTTACAAATACATTTATACGTATATTGTAGTGTCAATTTCTTGAGTCATGTAGAAGTTTTTTGCCTGCTGTGCACTTCCCATTTTTGAAATATTGCTGACAGGTCATTTGTACCCTACACTCATCGGCTTCAGTAGGTTTTAAGAGCCTTTACCTTTGCCTCGATTTCACTAGAGTTGCTACAAGATATTTTCAGTAAAATTTTAAAAAGATCAATTTTTCTTTATTTGTAAATTAGTTTGATTAATAATATAGCTCAGAATATTCTGATCACCTGCGAGTTTATCATTACATTGACATAATTTTATTTATCAAAATATGTCAATAACGAGCAAAGATATAAAATAATCGATGATGTGATTGCTTTACCGATACATTGTATTCTTTTAAATTATGGTTTCTGAAAAAGCATAATTTCACTATAATAGAAGACATTTCATATTATTTTAAGCATCCTTAAAAAGAACATCCTGAAAATCATAAAAACCAGTTTATTTATTTTATCTACAATTATACCTAATACATTAACTGTACTATTATGCTTAGTTGATAAATAATATTATTACTTAATACTCAACGTGTGATTTACTATTGTCCATTCAACTCACAATATTTTACAACATGAAACGATAGATTATTGAAAAGGAAATTCAAATGCGCTACAGTATCTTATGTTGACAAACAATTTCGATAATTTCCGAAATTTATTCCTATATGTTTATAGTCAACAAAAAAAGAAATTATTTAGAAGCTAAAATATATTGAATTTGCTTCAAATTTACAACAATTTTTTCTCATTTAAACTTGCGGTTATTAGAATCTACTTATATTTTTAAAAGATAAATTCTTACCGAAAAACATGAACATCATAAAAAAATTTATATTATTTTTGATGAAAAAATAATTAATTCAGTTTCACTTGAAATTGGTAGAACTAATAACACGGTTGCAACGTATTAAAAAATGTAACGTTGATAAATGCTTAAATATTCAGATAATTTTTTACTGTATGCACCATAAATTAATTTATTTATCTGAGGTACACTTTTATCGAATAGAAATATTTTTACGTTTAAAAACATTTAAACGTAAAAACAGTTAAAAATTTAAAGAATAATTAGTTTTTTTAATAAACGACAATTAGTTGTCAAGGGATATATTCTCTACAGAGTTCAGCAAATACAACAAGCACTTGAATACAGTTACTCAAAGGATCAAGTTTAATTCGAATAATTGAATGATTGAGAAGAACAATGTACGTCTTTTTGAAATATCCCTTTGGCTGGACTCGTTTATTTACACCGTTACATGGGATAACAAATTTAGCATATATTGAGGTTTTAGGAACTGTTATTTATATAAGAACGTATATCATGCTCCGAAATTTTATTAGAAAGTCATGCATGATCCAATCGGCAACGCGCCATTGCTTCAGTAGATCCGAATGAACAATTAAAAAAAAAACAGTACAAATGAAATTCGTTTTTGTCTAGATATTGACCAGCTTACCTAGAAGCCTCATAACATTAAACGAGGGATTAATTGTATGTATTCAGTGCAAGAATTGCGTCAAGTAATGCTAACTTTCCTCTATTCGAAGAAATTAAAATATATTTACTGAGAATTTTTGTTGTTGGAAGCAAGCATTATATTTGTTATATTGCGCGTAAAAATTAAATAATAAACAATGCCGAATAGTATCTAGCATTCTTTTTCACGTGTACTAGTATGTACGTTCAGAAATGTACAAACTTTATTAAAAAAATGTTTACTTGCCCTAACAATGAGTATTTTGTATTGTGTATAAAATAACTATTTTTATTCAATTGGATATTTAGTAGCATACATATTTTAATATAACCAATAACATGTTTTCATATATGATTCATCATCATTTTCATAATATGGATGAATTAGCATGAAAAATTAAGTATAAGATATCTTATAGATAAGAATCTTGCTACGATCTACAATTTACCCAATATGCACAAATAATGAATTGCTTTGTATTATCTTCTTTTTCAAACTCAATATAAACGACGAAAAATTATGTTGGTTAAGTATATTGGAGCTGCACATATATATTTAAGAACAATGACACGATAATAAGCTGATTAGAGAAATTATTGACCTATTGTTATTATTTTATTTAACATTATATTCTAGCAAAACATTGAATGTCAATCGGTAACGGTTGTAAGCAATTCAAAGGACATAATGAAGAAGGCTTTAGACATAATTGAATGCTGTAGTTTAATTTATCCAATAATTTGTAATGTAACTTGCAGTGTACATATACGAAGAAACTTTATAACCAGAATGTCAAAATATATGTGCATTGAAAATATTAATAAACAGATTAGATTGTGGAGGTTATAAGGCTACAATTAAAGAGATGATTTACATCTTTTTACTATCACCACCTACTACCACCTACTTATCGTGTACTACGTTTGCATATGGCTGTCTGAGGGAGACCGTTTGCGTGACCGTTCGCGTGAATATGTATTAGCGATGGAAATAGATAACGGATAAAGATTACGGGAAAGAATTGACACTTTGGTCAAACGACTTGTCGAGTATACTGACAAAAAGCATAACCGAGCGTGTCTGGCTTTTATCCAAGCATGTGACAGTTGTATATTTGATTATCTGTCTCCGCGAGGCTAAGTAGTATACATTTGTCCACGAAGCAGCGACACGCTACGTATTATGGGGCTCGCTTTCTTCATATCAGCATACATGCTCCGAAATCCTTGGCATCGATACTTCCGGGCGAATACTCGAACCGGAGATCAGAGCGAAGAGAGGCTGATTTTTACTCGGAACGACTAGTCCTCCTAGAAGCTTTGCCCTGCAGAGGAGCATCGAGTTGAAGGAGGAGACGGTGGAACCGGGCAACTCCTCCATCGGCTCGTACGTAACAGTTTGTGTATCCATCTGACTTGCGGCTCAGATAATATTTACGTCGCAGGCCGTACACATAGACATCGGATGCCCTCCTCGCTCTCGGAGCAGAAGCCAACTCACGGCTCCTCTCCCACTCCTGCAGCTACTACTCCCGACCCCCTGTCGCATTCTGTAACCTTCCGCCGCTGCCTCCTCACGGCTCCCGCCTCATCCCGCCCCCGCCCGCGCTGTAGCGAGCCGACGCAGTCAGCCGAGCTACAGCCGAGCTGCAAACGCCCGCGGGTCACGCACACAGACTCGGGCTTCTGCTCGGCGACCCCTCCGGCGACCCCGGCCAAGCCCCTCGGCCCGATGACTACGGCGTCGCCGCGCGCGCGGCCTCCAGCCAAGGCCCGTCACACGCACTCGCTGACGCAGAGACACGCGGATCGAGACACGCGCCTACTAAGCGGTGCCAACCCCTTAGGGGAGACGGCGGCACTACTCACTTGCCGATGATCTCGCAGAGATCGTACACGTCGTCGAAGAGGATCTCGTCGTCCGCCATGGCGTGGCTGCCGCTCCTGGTCTCGCCCGTCCCCGCCTATGCCGTACTGCGCGCACCCACACACGCGGACCACCGCCCGGCGAGCTGCGCTCACCGCCGCCGATGGCACCGCCACGGCCACCACTACTACCACTACTGTCGCAACCTCCGCACCGCCGTCGCCGCCGCCGCCGAGCTCCACTGCCGCTCGATCTCGCACCGCAGTGCGATGGTTGCGATACTAGTACCGAGGAGCAGCGGCGCGGCCAGCAGTAGCACCAGCAGTAGCACCAGCAGTAGCACCAGCAGTAGCAGCAGCAGCAGCAGTAGCAGCAGCAGCAGCAGCAGCAGCAGCAGCAGCAGCAGCGATAGCAGCAGGAGGAAGAGCAGCTATTGGCAACACCAGCCCAGTGTTGGCTGTCACGAGAGCGAGACGACAGACGTCACGGCAATCGTCGCTCCCGTGCGGGACTGGTTGCATAGAGCGCGGCACCTTGCGCCCACGGCCCGGAGCCTAGGAGGCAGCGAGTCGTGCCGCTCCTCCGGCGGCCCTTCCTGCGCCGAATCGCGCGATCCCCGCTCCCTCTGGCTTCGAGGCCGAAGGCTGGCGCTCCCTACTCGGCGCCGAGTGTCCGAGGTCCGAGTCGCGCCGGGGACTCGAGTCGCGAGCCACGGGCGTGGCGACGCTAACGACACCCACGTCCTCGTCGCTCGCCACTCGCAGGTCCCGCTTCTCCCGAGGCTCGCTCGCTCCCGCGATCCACAACCCTCGCCTCCCACGCTTTATTTTATTACCTATGCGCTCCCCAGAACCGTGCCCGACGGCTGCTGCCCTCCCGCTCGCCCCGCTCGCCCAACTGCCGCGCCCTCGGCCTTACCGCCTTTCCTCCTCCCTGGCGTATGGTTCTACGGGGGGAGTGCTCTTCGCCGAGAGGACCTTCTCCGCGAGATCGTTATTAATTATGGTTTTCATTTGTGGCTAACTGACACCCTGCGAACAATAGCTCTTGAGTCGGTCGAGAGCCAGTCATGCGACTATCGTAAACATATATTATACACACACACACACACACACACATACATATATATATATATCGATTCTTATTTGGCCACTGGAGACAGCTGAGCCACCACTGCGACGAATACCCAATCCCTGCGGATGGAAAGGCAATATGGGGGGGGGGGGGGAAATGACTCCATTCTGTGTTTCACGTCTCACGCTACCTCGAAATTTTTCTCCTAACGCATCCCAGCTATTCTCAGCCCTTCAAAATTAATTATGTAAATACTAGCTTCAATTCAAGGTTACAATGACTCTAAAGCACGTTATTCCCATAAAATTGAAAATATTTAGTTATCACAAATTTTATAATGTAAGCATTTCTCGACTTGGTGTCTACATTTATTTAACTAAATTTATATAATACATAGTTAATGAGCAATTAATTCAACTATACAACTTCTTCACGATAGAAGCTTTTCATATTTGAAATACTCACATATACAAAAAGTATATAAAAAAAATTGTTAATTTTTTCTTCTTCTTAAAAGTACCTCATGATTGCTGAAGTGTAAACCAAGCAACTTAATGCAATATTCAATTTATTTTAAATACAATTACAAATTATTTATCGTATGCTTAAAATGAATTAGTACGTAAATCTGCCAAATATCAAATTCCATAATTAAACATTATGAAATAAATTTAAATTTGCAAAAACAAATTTAATGATCGTTTCCACAGTAACATCTAAGAATCATTGTAAATAAAAAAAGAACTTACTGTGTTGGTAAACTATTTAAAAATACTTTACATGTCCTTTTATTTGATACATGAAAATACAATATCGTAAACTTTGTAAATTTATTTCTACATAATATGTATAATATTATTTTTTTTAAAAGACAACGAAAATTTGCAATTTATAAATTTTAAATACATTAATTTCCGTTTCAAGATTGAAATATTTGAACAGAATCGAAAATCAATTATGCTAGTCTAAAAAATATACAGTTAAAAAAATTTTAAAACGGATTTAAATGTAGTTGTGAAGCTTTAATTTTTACAGAAAATGTTTTCTCCAAAATTATATATTAACTATTTATAATCCACAGCTACGGTCAAGTTAAATATTTGAAAAAAGGTATTTTGAGTACAGTTTATTTACACCCTTTCATTGTTTATATAATAATTATCTTAAAATATGTGATTTTGAAACATTTTGATTAAATAATACCATGGCAACTGATTTTTCACCATCAATAAATCATATGATAATATACATCATCAATGAGCATGATAAGTTTTAAAATCTTCTTTTGTTGTATTATGTAATTATTATCTAGTACATACGATGAGCAATGTAAAAACAATTAATCCTATACTAACTTAAGAAACAAATGTGAATTTTGGTATATTTATTAATAAAATTTATTAATAGTGTACACTCAAGTATAAAAACAAGTCATATTATGAATTAACCTTAAAATTAATTAACATATATACATGATATACCATATAACCAAGTTAGTAATAAAACATATACCCTTTAAAATAGATTTTATGAACAAATAAACCTAAGTCAATCTCAAATATTTTAAATTGATCTAAACATAAATTTATATTGATCCATCAGATTAAATTGATTTTTTGTGAGTCATTGACATTCTTTAATTTAAAAATGTAAAATTCGATGAACTAACTAATGTGCAATTCAATTATTACCAAGAATTAAAAGTTTAAAAGTTTAAAAGAAAATGTTTAATAAAACAAATTTCTTAATAAAAATAGTTTTTAAAGCTTTTGTATAAATTTTTTTTATATTTGTAAACTTTGTAAAAGATAAAAACATTAAAGATACAGGGACATATGTATATTTAAAAAAATCTGTATTAAAAATTTATAATAAAATATTTTATAAAATATTTAGAATTTTAAGGTAAGTTACTTTAAAATTAAAAAATTCATGCCCCAAAAACTAACTAAACGATAATGTATAAATTTAAAAATATATTATATATCTACGAATATATTTATATATTTTTATATATCGAAATTACAGTGAATTTAAAAATTTTATTACATGTTAATTTTGTACAAAAATCATATACAACAGTGTTATATTTTTTAATTATTTTTTAAGAATACTTTTACTAATAAACTAGTATAATTTAAAACCAATTAGACAAATTTTTATACTATTTTGGAAAAATAACGTCATTCTGATAATAAAATTGAGTTTTAAATGTTTAATTTTAGGTAAGAAAGTAAGAAATAAAAATAAATGAATCGGTTTGACGTGTGCTAGGAATATAAATTACGTATGTACGTTGATTGTACCTCAGAACTTGCATACTTATATGCGTTTGTAATCTCAGGTATGCTTGAAGATTTCCTAGTTTACCTTCAGTGTTGCTGAGTTTCACGCTTTGAAGGTGAGTATAGTATTAACGTAATGTATTCCTATTCTTCTCATTCAGCCCTTTTCTAGGACAAGTACTGTTTCTTTTCATCTAAAGCAAGAAGTAAGACAGGTTATTATACTTATTATTATTATACTTATTATTATTAGTATTATTATTATTATTATTATTTTTATTTTTATTTTTATTATTATTATTATTATTATTATTATTATTATTATTATTATTAAAAAAATAAAGTTACAGTTATTTTTAAGAATATTAGTTTCTAATAATAAAAAAAACGATTTTTACTTCATTCTAATACAATCGTTATTAGTTGTTCAATTATTATTCATTATTATTATTATCCAAGCATTAGGTGTTTGAAAAGGAAAGGGTAATATTTATTTAATAAAAATAATTATTTCTGAAAAAATTTATTAAATGTAAATAGACTCGTACAAAAAATTTTGAAATTATAATTCAAATCAAATAAGACATTAGTTATTAATATCAATTAATGTTTATGATTTAAAAACATTTTTGTTACATCACATTAATTTTATTAAATAGGAATATACATACTAGACATTGTTTTCTAATAATACCTGTATTGTAAGTAACTTTTATAACGTCTGTTATGATATTTTAATTTATCTATTTGTTCAATTTATATACGTAAATCAGTTGCCATACAATTAATTTTTTCATTAAAAAAGTTTAATAATAAATTGAATGTTCTATAATAATTGAATATAAGTTGAATGATTAAATTTTCAAAACATGGTAAATAAATATTATTTAATGAAGAAGTATTTAATATTCTTGATTGAAAATATTATAAAATTTTATTTATTAGTTTAATAATAATATTTCCTTAATGTATTAAACAGATAGTCTTAAAATAATAAATGCAGGTTGAATTATTTGCATTTTGTTATTTTTCTTTTCTACTTTCTTTTACAGTTATAGCAAAGTACACACGCGCGTGAGTAAATACACACATACATTCTCGTATTCCAATAAAAAATCAACCATTTATAGAAATAATAAGAATAAACGTTATGATTTTTTATTCAAAATAAACTTTAGTTATAGCATTGATGAAATATGTATTTTTTATATTCATTTTAGTAACTTTTTATGGGTTTTTTTTGTAAATAGGACTTAGCTTTAAAATCCTTAGCTTTTGAACTTTCAATTAACAGACAAGCGAAAACAACTATGATGCTAACTTGCGGTGGGGTTTTGGATATAATTGAAGAAGAAAGTAATAGAGGAATATATTATGCATTTTTATAGAGTCTCTATACTATAAATGTTGTAGTTTCTTCTTATTTCTTTAACGCTGCATCTCTCCTGTAAACCTATAAGTATTTAATATAGGGGTTGTTCTTCGTGTACAAAATAAGTGGTTGTTTTGATCCGAGGAACGGAAAAATAAAACTTTAGAGAAAAATGGGTACAAACAAGAGAAAGGCAGTATAAAGTAAACACAAGGAGTGACGGAAATAGACTATATGATTCCTTTGTCTAGCTAACATTATTGGGAGACAAGCAACACTATTCTCCAGCAAAGATGGAATACTTCGATCGATAATTTGTGGTATTCAATTCATATATGATGTTTAGTGCTCAAGTAGCTTAATCGAACATACCAGGATTGCACAGGTTATTCTTAATGCTTTGTGGGCAAGTATATTGTTGCGCTTTATAAATCTTATACATCCAATAATTGGATTTTCTATCCTGAAAAACTTTTTATTTTTCTAAAATCTTTAAAATTTTAGAATTTTAGATGAAATATCTATTAAAATGTTGATTTTACCATGAATACATAAAAAACATAATTTCTAGTAATTATGAAATTCCTATAATATAAAAACGGTTTTTTTTTATATTTACCATTTTCTTGTGTAGGTTTTAAGAAACTTTTATTTAAATTTTTTTAATAAATTTATAAAAAAAATATTATCCTTCATTATTTATAAAAAAAATTTTTGTTCAAGAATAAATTATTTGTAAAATTTTATTTTTAGACATGATACTATATTTTTATCAATCGTGATGTGAAAAAATAATACTGCTGATTTATTTATAGTGTTTTACATACATAATTAATAGTTAATATTATCATTATTTCTGCATTGTAAACTTTCAAACCTTTACTTGAGGAACATACTTAAAAATCCTCAATCTTATATATAATTGAGTCATCTGTTAGACTTCATTTAAAGCAGTTTCAAGGTAATATCAAATAAATACAATTCAGGATCTAAAATGAAGATTTCTTGTTTTATTTATAATGTGATAATCCTTCAAGAGATGATTCAAGACTCTCTTCTTCCCCTAATATTGATAAAGTTAACGCAATTTGACTTTTTCCCCATGCTTTGTAAAGCATATATGTTTCTACAGATGCAAAATGTACGTCATCCTTAAGAAACATTAAGTGATTGTGATTGCTGCCGCTCAGTACTACTAAGTGTTCTCTGTACAAAGTATGTTGATTAATTTGTTAAAAAAAATTACACTCTCTACACCACTAAAGATAATAATATACATAGATATGTAAAAAAAGTAGTTCGATATAATTTGTATTTATTATTTGAAAATACACTTACCCACAATTTTCCCACTTATCTAGTGCTTTTGATTTTATGTTATTTGAATCAACTTTATTATACAGTCCTAATAAACCTCGAGCAACCTGAAAAAGTTTTTTAATAAAAGTTTGTGTAAGGCATAGACAATGTATGTTGGTAATGTATATATTGCATAATTTATCTAGAATTTCTGTACCGATGCCGCTACATTTCCTTTATTCATAAAATATCCAGTATTTACAATAATATAGATTACATATTTCGACGGTCCTTCAATTTTTTTGGATGCTGCTGCCGAAGTTTTAGTTTTGAGATGTCTTTTTACGGATTTTTTTTTTTTTTTTATTAAATTCCTCTTCGCTATTCTAGTTTTACTACTAAAATTTAAAACGCACTTAGTATGCTTACAAGGACATTGATAATAGAGCATTGATTAACTTTAGAAATATGAATTTCAATTTTTATTTAATATTTTATAAAATATTACATTAAATTTTGATTAATATTTAGCTGGTTGAAAGATGTGTGCTTCTTATATTTATAACCTTCTCGAAATTTTGTTTTTCTTATAATTTTTGTCTTCATATTATATATATAAATAGTAAGTTTATTTATATGGTTTTTATTTTAAATTTAATCATTGCATAAATTTCAATTCTCATAAATTATTAAATAATATTTTACAATAATTTTTACAACTACATTTTTAACCAAAAAATGAATGACAGTTTAGAAATAAAACAATAAAATAATGTCATTATTTACAACGTTTTCCATCCATTGCATCATACAAAATAAAACGTTATAATAAATTATATTATGCATAAAAAAAAAGAAAATAACAGTAAATATTGTAAAAAAATACCTTGTTACAATAATTTATTTAGATGTTCGTCATTCATTAATTTTTAATTTGAAACTTTTTTTTTAATATTTACACCTCTGATAAATCTTATATAAACAACTTTTAATAAATAATGAACAGGGTAAAAACTCTTACTTTCTTTAATATTATTATATGTATTATTTCATCTATATTCAAACTAGACTTCAATGTTCTAAAATACATAAGCAATCAATATGTAACCTGTGATATCAATGTGACAGCATTGTATGTGGAGAATATTAATAGTAGTGCGACTTGTGTACTAGTCCACGTTCACAACGAGATTTTCTGTTATACAATTCAGCGGCTATAGAAGCTTAATATATAGTCTTGGTATTATGTAGAGCGAATTATTCTAATTATGACGACAGGTCTATACGAATCTAGACGACAGGTTTTGTTCATATGTAAATTCATGCATCGTTCCTGAAACATACGTAGCAAGTATGACACGATGCAGCTCATTGTAATTGTTATTTAATGTATGTAACTTTGTTTCAATTATATATTAATGAAGAAAATAGTAAATAAGCATAAATGAAAATAACTACGCGGCTTTAAAATATTCTTATACAAATATTTACGCTAATTTTTTCTATAAACCTAAATATTGAAGAACTTTTATCAGTGCTTGTTGCGCATGCTTGTTGGCTCAAAAGTAATCTCCCAGAAAGAATTTAAAGTTATTTAAGTATTTTGATTAAGATTGTATTGTTATTATTATATTATGAGTTGTGAAAATTAAAGTGTAATTTGGTTCACATTGCTTATAGATAAATGCAAGCATCATTGTACTGATAAGTTTTTACTATTTGAAGCATATGGTGTAAAATGTGTTTAATTATATGTTGAATTTTGTAAAAATGTGAAGGAAACTTTTTTAGTTTAAATAGTGCGTCTATACTGAAAATAATTATGATATATGTTATAATAATCCGGAGAACTGTGATATAAAAGTTAAAATCCGCGCGTTCACGCTTTACTAATTCATATTAAATATAAGAATGTCATTACTTTGCCTCAACTACAGCAACAGCGATCCCCGTAAATAACATATAGCGCATAAGAATTGTTTTGATCTTCATCTTTGGTCCGCATCGGCTGTTCACACTCCCCGCCAATTACAAATGATGGCAACTAAGCGTATCTCATTATAAACATGATATTATATAATAAACAAGTTATTACAACATTATAACATAAAAATCGCTTAATTTTTGTACTTTGAATATTGACATTGAACACAAATATGTTTTTTAAAATACCTGAAACAACATTGACCGACTGCTGATAAATTTTTGTAGTTTTCGATAATGACCTAAGCTAAATTTTCAGCGCTACTGAGTAATAATGAAAACATCAACAAACATCTTTGTATCATATGCGCCGGGGTAATAAGCGGCAATTTCAGATAGCAAATAGTTCTATTATCTGTATGTAGTGTTTTTCTTTGGTTTTTTTGTGGTGTGTAGGTTAGGACGATTAAATTTATAATTAACATTTTTTATTGAGGAACAGTAATGATATGTAAGGCTTGGTTGATCAATGTTAAAAAGTGATCTCAATGATTACAGGCAGCTTTTTTCCAAGAATCGTAATCGTTTTCGCGGGTTGATGAGACATACGAAAATACTTGAGTGCTCGCGTGGTAATTGGCAGGTTGTTTTCAATGAGCGCTTTTTTGAATAATCCAGTAAAGAAAACTGGTTTCTTTTCGACGAGCCAAGAGGTAAGCCGAACATAATCACCTGGGCACGAACGGATTAAAAAAGTCGAATAATGGCAACAGTCGAGGCAGGTGCAGGTCGTCAATTTGGTGAAAATACCAGCTGGAGGAAAAATATCATTTCTCAACTACGTGACAGAAATAGAACCCAAACACAATGTTTCTACGATTTGATTAGTTTACGTAAGTTATAAATAGAAAACCATTTTATGTATCTGGCCCCAGGAACAGGCTTGAAATGTGAGCCTCACTATCTTATTTCTTTCTTCTTATTATGTTTATAGAGGAATTGTCGAATTCTAATCTCATTTGAAAATTAAGTATTTGTCAAAATAGTTTAATTATGTTTATAGATAATCGCTTGTTTGACAATGCCAATACGTTACGAGGAGAGAATTTACAGTTGTCGATAGCTAATGAAAAATTACGTTGTGAAGTATCTAGTTGTATACCAGGCTCTGGTGCTAATGCAGCTCTTGAAGCTAAGCTTTTAGCACAAGCGGATGAATTAACTATGTTACACAGAAGAAGAGGCGAACACACGCAGCAGATTGTTGATTTAAATAATAAACTACAAGAAGTCATGAAAGAACTTCAAACAAAAGATTCAAAGTACTTTGATATCTTTTTTCAAATTTAGACAACACTTCGTATAATAATCTTAATTAATTATAAAAATTTTTATAGATTGGCTGAAAGTATAGATACTAATACTAACTTACGTTCAGAAATTAAAAGATGTGCTTCAAAAGAAAGAGAATTAGAAAATATAAATCAAATGTTGAAAGACGAGCATCAGGCGTTACAACTTGCATTTGCTTCACTTGAGGATAAACTTAGAAAAGCACAAGTAACTTTATTACTTTCTATTTAAATAAATTGTTTATCAATGTTTAATGATACATATTGTTATTTAGGAAGAAAATCGACAATTGGTAGATCGTTTGATAAAATATAAAGCAAAAGATGCTGAAAAAATGAACGAAGAGAATGATAACTTTTTAAAGTAAGTAATATTATACATAGATATAAAATTTAATTAAAATTAATTTGTATGAAAAAAGAGTTAACTATTAAGATTCTACTTCTTTTAATTGTTTAATGTAAGTACATACTGAATGTGATTGTAATTGATACATTTAGAAAGTTATAGTGTAATAAGGTGTAAGATAAAACAATTCAATAGGTTTACATTAGATTTTTCTTGTTCAATAAAGTAACTGCTTGAAACAGAATAATATTCAGGTAAACACTAATATTCAGAAATATTTATGTATGTTTTAGTTCATATCTTATAATAAGTATGCATGGCTTATAATATTAATTCTACAATTTATTTTACTTGTTATTGAAACTTTTTAAATTATTGGAATAATTTGCTACATCTGTATGTTTGCTGTAACAAAAAGTCTGTCAATAATGTTTAACAAAGACTATTCTTTTTTGTTTAAATTAAATTTAAAAGATTATTTGTTTATCTGTTTAAAATTTTTGCATGCTGAATATGCTTGTTTCATTTTTTCCTCTGTAAAATGATTTTAGATGTACATCAAATATAGATAAATATGTTGGTCTCGTTTGTAATATGTCTCGTTTACTGCATTTACATCTATCACAATCAGTTTCTGTAGAGCTTGTCACTTAGCTACTTCACTTTGCTTGACATTTTCGTTTCAGTGACAATTTTATCAGCCCAACAGTCCTTTTGATGCATTCCTATTCAAAGTTGGGGTAAGTTAAATAGAAAGCCGAACAACATGCTATGAACATAATTGATGATTTCTAACACCAAATTGCTTTTGGGCTGGTAGCAAATATCAAGCTGGCCTCTAAGTATAAAAATATTCAATTAGATAACAATTCTGTGTTGCCATTTGATAAAGGACAAATGTTTTTATAGACATCAATTTGTAAATATTTAGATAAATGTTCAATATAAGAAGAATAAATGACTGATGTATGTGTATTATTGTAAATTTCTTGATTTTTTACTTTTTTTAAGTATTTGCATGGGTTTTACATAAGATGTTTATTAATAATAAGTTTCATGTAGTATTTCAACGATTGTAAACAAAATATTAAATATGCATGAACAAGAATTTGCAATAACAAGATTATGCTTTAATTACAGGAAGCTGTTTTTTTCTAATGATAATCATTAGCTTATGTTGAATATATAATAATTTTTTTTTATTTATATTTTCAGGAAAAGACAAGCTAAGATGCAAAAAGAGTTAGAAGATGCAGCTAGAGATACTAGACCTACTAGTCCTGATCGTATTAATTTAAAGGAAGGAACAGCCAATCTAACTATGTCGGTGCCTACGAAAGTCTCCATAAAATTTGTACGTTGATGTCTACAAAAAGACTTGATACTTATACAATGTTCTAAGTAATTTCATATAAAATCAGTCATCGAAATGCATGAGCTGTTTATCTTGAATTTATGCATCATAATGCACCAGTATATTAATTTTTAATATGAACTATAATCAAATCTTTCTGACATCTATTTACTAACAAAAATGAAAATGACTAATTTAATTTAATTTTACTTTAGTTATATTAATTATTATTTATATACATTTATTGTCGGTGAAAAATTCTCTAATACTGTCTAAGGCAAATTTCATAAATTCTATTAATAGTATACTCCTTTTACTCATTTATTGTTCTTATTACAAATCCTTCATATGATTGTAATTTTTGAAAATTTTTTGTAAACTGCGTAACATAGTAGATAAGACGTTAAAAAATGAAAATTTTTATTAACGTAGTTATAAACTCAGGTAAAGAAATTTTTTCATATAGCTATAAATATATTAACAGATAAAAAATAAATATTTACAAATAAACGAAAGCTTCTTCGGCTATTTTAATAATAAGTTGAATAAAAATTTGTCGTATTTGAAAAAGAAGTTTCTTTATATAAATATTGTTAAAAATATATCTGTGTAATACATTATTTAATATATATTTATATATATAAATGTGGGATTTATTATTTTATTTTATATAGCTAAAATAGATTAAATTATATAATTAATGTAGATTATGTAATTATAAAAAATAGGAATTTTTTAAATTAGAAATATTTCGGTTTCTTTTGAATAATGTATTTGATTTATTATTATACTCAGTTGTTCTCACGATTAAATCTTTAAGAGTTATATATTAATCATTCTTGAAAAAGAGATTTAAGTTACAATGTTAAAAAACTTGATGTTAAATATAGTACTAAGTTAAAATATTGAAAATTTTAACTTTTAAAATAATATTTAAAAGTATTTTAAATAATGTTAAAATCTGATAGGATATTTAATACAATATTACTAATTGTGTAAGTATAGATAGTTAATTAAGATAGTAATAAGTACACATAGTAAATTAATAAATATCTGCATATTATCGATATAAATGATACAATTATTTTTTATATAAATTGTTAAATTTATTTAACATAGAGCACAAAAGCGTTTATTTAATTTACAGTTTAATTTATTTAACTTATAGTTTTATTTAATTAATAGTTAGTTTATATATCAACTTATCTGTATTCTACATTCTTACATATAATCTGCAGTTTTGCTAGTTTAGTTAAAGAATTTCATTAAATATTTTTTATTTATGTGCTTACAAAATATAGTAAATACATTCAATGTATAACGTTAATATGAATATAAAATTAATATCATGTAAATTTTTGTATCAGATCTTAAATGACTACACTGACCAAATACTATCAAATTGATTTAGTATACATTTTATTAAAATTCCATTAATAATTTTGGCTTATTATGATTTATCCGAGGTATTAAATTTTTTAAGTTTTTTGAGTTTTTTTATATACTTACACTATGAAAATTAACTATATAAAACGGAAACTAAATTTTAAATTACTCATATACACGTTATTACATTAGCTTGTTGCTTATTATTATAATTATGATAAATTTATAAAATTAAAAATATTTCTAATTATATTAATTTAATATATATAGATTATAATTAAAATACAGTATAACTTTTCTTATAGAATAAAGTACACATCTAACGAAGTCTTTACTATTGTAGTGAAATGTCAATTTAGATCATAAAAATATTACACATAGTCAGGAATCTGCAAAAAGTTTTTTCATGTAATCCGTCAATACGTTACTTTAAATTTGTCGTTCATTTTTCAAATATATATTACACATTATTTAAATTATGATTGTTCAGAATATAATTATAATTTATTTCTTAAAATAAAAATTTTTTTAAGTAATACTTTTGATAAAAATCAATCCGAACATCATATATCTATGTACTTAATCAATGAAAAAACTTTATTTTAAATAATTATTTAGAAATAGCAAATGTGATTGCAATACAAGTTTTATTTTACCTTTTACGATTTAATTGTAACTTTTAAAGATAAAAAACTTTGTTTTATTCAAATAGATTTGGAGTTATCTGAAAATAATTATAAAATAATAAAATTATTGCAAATGTTAAAAATGTCAGAATTTTCTAATGCACTTTTTAATACATAAATACTAGATTTTTCAGCAATGAAATTTAAGGATAAACCTTTTTAATCAGTATTAATCGTTACGAATAAGTTAACATATAAACTATTAATTTATAACGCTATTATTTTCTAAAATATTACTACAGCACATGAAGTAAATCTTATTTTAATTGTATATGTATATTAGATCTATTTTGTTGAATTTTATTACATTCAATACAAAATGATAACCCTTACGACTGTTATTTACGACAGGAAACTAGAGATTCGTGAAACTAGGCACCATTTACAATGTAAGACTTCGAAATTTTCTCACAATTTCTACGATAGCTGCTTTTTGTCTTTACAATTTTTATTGAAATATCTATAATAAAAAATATACATTTTTAGTCATACAAAATACTTTTGTCAGTGCGGTTGATGTAGCATTTAATATATGGCTCAGGGGAATATATACATATGAATATTCAGGTAATTGTTATAGCCTTCGTGAATTAGACGTATTAAACATTTTTGACATATATTTAATTTTAAATAACAATATTATGTTGTATTTTTTAAAAACATGCTTGAACTGATTAGGACCAAATGTTTTTATATAAAAAATTGTTAATATAATAAATAGATCTTTTTCTTAAAAAATTGCAGAAATTGCTGAATATATCTTAAATCTCTTTTGAAAAGAAATAGTACATGTCATTAAGAAAGAAGGTAGTAATCAAGTAAATGCACTCGTGTATTTCAGAATTAGGTTGAACATGGTATGTTTTGTATACATTGGAATGCGTTAGTTTTTTGAATCAATCAATCACGTTTGATCGTAAGGAATTTCATGCAACAAGTATATACACATACGTATTCAAAATAAACACATGTAAATGAAATATAACGCGTATATAATTCAAGGTTTAAATTTGGTGCTTGAGCAATGAATTCAAATGCACCGAACAAAATCCATTAGTGCAATGAGCTTTTCAATATTAAAGAGAATCTCATGGAATGAGCAGAATCGCATAAAAATTTTAATCTACATGAGTAGTCGTAGTAATTTATTTCGAGTTTCGCGAATTCAACTTGCAAGGGCGCTTAACGTGTGCATGGCTTTTGTAAGATTTTAGTCCCGATTTTCTAGATGATACGTATCCACTTTCATACATCATATTCTATCTTTGAATATTTACCATGATAAATCGGTTGAATGTAATGAAACACCAACCCCGTTGCAGAATGCGCACGAAGGCGAAGTGAACGCTGTGAGATGGTCGCCTACCGACAGAATTCTTGCTACTGGTGGCGCCGACAGGAAAGTCAAATTATGGGATATAACCAAAGGTAATTAATAAACATCTTACGCGTTATTGAGAGTATGTGTGAGTATTCAGTGAGTATAACTTATTAATTTACTTTGGATAACATAAGACTTTATACTTGTTTACGTTGTTTTTAACTAATAGGTTGAACACTTTATATTAACATAATTAAGTATTATCAATTCAGGAAAAAAACAATAATGCTTGATTTCATATATATATATATATATATATATATATATTTTTTTTTTTAAATATTCCTCATAATTCAGTTGTATTAACTGCAATTGATATATACTTATATAATATAAAATATAGAGTGAGTTTTAGTATTTTTTAAATACAAATTTTTTTTATAACAGTTACCTATAATAGGAATTTATTTTAAATTTTATGTCATTTGCTAATTAATAATTGTCAAATAAAAAATGACGATTTATTCGATAATTGTGATTTTGTTAAGTGTATACTTGTTAATACCATTTTTAATGAAAAAAAGTATAATTAAATATAAATTTAAAACATCGAATAAGATCCCTACACTACTTTTTTAAATAATAAATCCAAACGAGGACCCATTAAATTACAAATAAATTCAAAGAGAATATTAATTAATTAATAAAAAAAAATTCACGTTTGACCAAGCCCATTGCACAAGATTGAAAGAATTTGGAATTGGAGAATTTGATATGAATGTCATGATTTATAAAATAGAATAATTTATTAAGTAGTTTTCTTGCTAATTTTTTTACCTTTAATTATATTTGTATTATAATAAGAAGAAACTGTTTTCGTTTTAATATTTATACACGTTTGTTCATATGCATTTCCGAAATCTGTATATGATTAGCAGTTTCTTTCATACTTTTTATAAATGTATCAAAACAGAAAAAATTTTAACTTTACTCTTATAATTTACTAATTAGAAGCTTCAATGTACATAATACCAATAATTAATAATTAATAAGCTGAGCCTTCGTAATTACTACTAATTGTAATTTTTTTAAACGATTTTTTCAATATTTTTAATGCTTGTAATTAAAAGTCATTAATATTGATAGTCTTACTCGATACTTATTATATAATATTCCAGTTATACATATGTATTATTTAAATGTGTAAAGTAGATTTGTGGGAATGGAATAAAATTTTAATAAAAATGAAACGATAAAGACTAAAATTTCACACGTGATGTTTTTATTTTATCATACTCTTTAAATTATAATTTCAAAAATATTTTATCCAACTACATTTAGAAAATCAATAAATTACAGAACGAAAAAATGTATCTGTTTAAAAATCTTTTAAATTGAATTTGAGTATTGTTGTATTGTATTATTAAATTGTTTTATTACTGTACAAATAATATAAAAACACGTTTCTATTAGTCTGTTAACCTTTTATTTATTTTAATTTTATTTAATGCATTAAAAATAAAAAGTAGAAGTTTGAATAAATTATAAGTAAATTAAATATAAATGACAATTCCAGTTTTCACACCAACATTTCTAAAAATAATCATAATTTTCTTAAAACACATTTGACTGAAGAAAATTAAATAAATTTATTTGGAAAATAATAAAAAGAAAGAATTTTTATATAAAAAGAACATATTTAAATATAATTATTTCCTTAATTATTTTTATAAAAAATATACATTTTATTTCATCTATAATATGTTGTTATTTGCATCAATGCAGTTAATAATTAAAACAGTTGTAAATTACAAATTTTAATTGCTAAATTTAATATTATTAAACAGTAATAATCAATTAAACCTTTACACGTCAATTACATGTTAATTATAACGTTTAAAAGTAAATTAAGTTTTATTTACAATTTAAAATCGTATCCATTTCTTTTTCTTAAATATTTTTTGTGCTCATTAACAAAATCTATTAACGTGATAAAGCTCCTCAACTCTCCCTTTTTCTCGCGCTCTGTTCCTCCCTTTCTTGCTTTATGTACATGACTGTAGATGTATAGTATGTACTTCGTGTATGTGTCGGTTTGTGTGAATGCAGTGGAGGGTCTACGAACAATTGACAGAAAGTATACGGGTCGACTTCTCGAGGATAAAAGCTCGTCCGCTCTCGTACAACCGCTTGTAAAATGTTTCTCCGTCCTCGTTGATATATAAATGAGTGCCGTCTTCAGACAATGACGTTCGCCTCTTTCGCTCTCTCTTCTTTTCTCTCTTAACCCTTCACTCCCATCAGCTTTCTTTATCCCTTTCATCGTTATTTCTTCTTTTTTTTCTGTTGATGAAGATTTAAATTTTCGTATCTAAGTTTAAAGTTATCTTCTACTCATTTTTCTTTTGTTTTTCCTCAAGGATTTAATGTATTTTTTTTACTCTTTAAATATCAATATTTTCTTATTGAATATTTATCTACACCTTCTTGTCAATTAAATAGTTTATAAATAATAAACACGATTTTAAATATCATTTCAATGACTTTTAAACATATCTAAATTCCGATAAATTTCGTATCGGAATAAAAAAAAATTATCGTATATTGAGATTATCGAAACTCATTAAAAAATGCAAAAACTGGCTATGAAATTTATGGTATGAAATTTTGTATTTTAACAAAATTTTGCTGTATCTACATTTTTTTAATTTACATTCGGTATGTATTTCGGTCCCATGTATCGAAAGAAATGTTTATTTATTACTTTAAAAATCCGAAAATTGTCATTTATTATTTCTTCTTTATCGTCAAAACACAAGAATGGGAGTAAAAATAAAAAATAAACTATAAAACTAGTTACAACATCATTTTCTTATCAAGTATTACACTTTGTTATTTTATTTAAAAATACATACATATTTTTTTAACAATAAAATTCTTATATTTCATATTAAGAAAACTATAAACTATTTTTACCTTTAAAAAATAAACTAAGTCTTACAATTTTCTTATTTTCCTAAATCGATGAATAAATTTTTAATTGAAGTATTTAATAAGTTAAAGCATGAACGTGAATAATATTATCATACCATTGTAGTCATTTCTTCATGTGAATAAAATATACATAAATTAAGTTTATAAAAAAACGCAAAATTATTGCAGGAGGTTATGAGTGCAAGGGGATGCTTATGGGTAGCAACGCCGGAGTCATGTCAGTGGATTTTGACTCGACGGGTAACTTTATAGTTGGAGCTTCTAATGATTTTGCTAGCCGTGTGTGGACTGTCGGGGATCTTCGATTAAAGGTGAGAAATTTCCAATTTTTTTTTTTATTTTCTTTTCCATTTTCTTACTTTATTTTAAAAATTATTGAAAGAAATGTATTATTATAACTTACAAATTACCATGAAAATATTTAGTAAGAGTAATTAGAAAGAAATTCTTCCTAGTATTATCCATTAGTAAAAACAATACTACAGTTAATATATTTGTAAATGAAGAATTTTTTAATGCATTGGTATAGTATATTTTAAAGAAAAACTATTACTGTATTAGATTAACAAATTGGAAGTATAATTATTTAATTAATTTTATTTGTAAAATTTGAAAAATTTGTAAATATGTATTTTGAATTACATGGGTTATAGCGTTTAACAAGGTAATTTATGAATAAATTTATGTTAAATTTTTGAAAATCGATAATAACTACTATCCTTTTCATAAATTTATAAGTAAGTCGAATTTTAAAATGGAATTCCCAATTAGTTCACAATTCAAAAAATGAATTTGTGGTTCATTTTACCTCAAATCTGTTAAATGATTAGGTTCTACAATTATATAGATGAATAATAAGTAGAATACGTCATTAAAATATGTTTATGAATAGATGAGGGTAATCATCGAGTAAAACATTTGTACATATTTATAGTTTTATATTTTAAAAAGTACTACAATATAGAAAGACAGAAGCTAAGATGTACTGGTAGTTGCAGGTAGGATAGTATTTTTCTTTGTGATATCGACGATGGCCACTAAGATTTTGTCGCAACTAGGAATGAAAATAGATCGCAAAAATCTATTAAATTTTGATGGTATAACGTGCTCTAGTTGTACTTATATATTTGTATGCAGATATACGCTTACTAATAAAATGAGTGCTGAACTTAAGGAAAGGAATCTGTCTCCAATAGAATTTGAAATTTATTATCGCCTTCTTTTCTCTACTTTTGCATCTTTCATCTCAATTCGTATCGCGCGATCGTAAAGATAATGGCGCTTTCTCAGGCGCTTCTAACTTTTCTTTTTTCTTACTATATCTTGTTCCGCATAAAAGACAAAAATATACATTGAGCAGAGAACACAGATTATAGAAAATCATTATTTTTTCTCTTCATCATATAGCACATGAATAATGAAGATGGGAATGCAAGCGGAGGTTAAAGTAAATTGCTGACAACGCATTTTGACGCTGCACTTCGAAAACTTGTAAAGAGATGTGTATAGATATCTGTTCAAAATAGAAAACATCAACATTGGTATCTTATCGTAAATTCACTTCAACTACCAAACAGTTCTCAGTAATATGAGAGCCTTTGATTTTAACATTTTAGAAAGATTAATAATATTACAACTTTGGTCCTGCTGCCCATGCTGCTTTTCAAATATGTTAGTGGTCTCAAAGAACTACTGTATCAGTTTCTGTTGCCGCAAGGCTATGGGGGATTTTCATGTAAAGACGGTAAGGGAGTGGTTTGAACGGAGGTTGAACAAGCTGAGATAAGCAGAAGAAAATAAAGCATAAGTTATTCTTTATTTGTCTCTTACACCGATTGCATAAAACAATAATATTATAACAATCCTTCACGCGCGTATTCAGTTGCCAAAATTTGCATTTGATTTCACCGAACGGTACACCAATTAATTTGCATGCACATAATCGCGCTTAAGAAGCTCTTACTTACCTACATCCTCAGGATTTTCTATCCATGAGCCGGTTTATGCTCAGGGCCTATGTACTTGGTCCGCAGGGTCAGAACGCGACGCTGAGGTCCGGAACGTACACTTCGGTATCCAGGTCCGGCTGTCCAGGGGCACATGTAACACATGCGCACCTGAGGCTGACGATGACAAAAGCGAGGGCTGCGCCTTGCCTCTAACGAGATATTGCATCTGCAAACCGTATCTACCCAATAATAAATGCTTGACATCTACACCGTTTTTTCTCTCCTCTCTCTCCAATCACGACGCTAAGATCGCTATTCAACCCTCCCGATCAACTTCTTAACCTTGCGGGCGACGACTTTAGACGCCCCCCCCTCCTTCCTGCTACTTTTTTCTAAATTGCTGTTAATCTTCCCTCCTATACGTGAGTCCTTATTTTTCCCTACCCCTGTCCAATTAACCCCGAAAGCTTTTATTCATTGAGTAATTTTATGTATTATTAAAGACCTCTAGAAATATCTATAAATATAATGGAAAAATTTTTATAGTTGAACAATTTTTAATTTATAAATTTTGGTAATTTGATTTTATTAAATTTTCCAATAACTAGTTTTATTTGAAATAATGAAATACATTAAAAGAGTATATAAAACTTTTAAATTATTTCCATTTTTTAATTTAAAAGTTAAATTTTTTAAAATTGAATCATTGAAGCTTTTAGAATTAAAATATTGAATGTTACACAAAGTTAAATAAGTATTGATTGAATTTATCAGTACATTGATTATCAGTATATTAACAATATTTTTTTATTTTTCGAATTATTCGATAATTTAGCATCGAATCATTGTTTTACAAAACAAATTATATCAATTCATTAGAATATTAATAAAAATAATATAAAAATTAGTAGAAATATTTTTTCAAAAAATGAGGTAAAATTGATTAAAAAATGTCTTTAACTAAAAAATTTCATACTAATACAATAATCAAGATATCAATTCTCCATCAATATAACTACAAATTTTATTTTATTCCATCTATAGTACACCTTTTTCCGCAATTCGTCTTATGTACTAGTGCGTCTTAAAATCTGATAATTGTTCGGTGCTTCAAAGCTAATTTGAATTAACAGTAAGTATTAGGGTTAAGTTGGAATAGTAGGTGAATAATTCGGTTGGATGGAAGGAAGAAAGGAAAGCAAGCCACTTAACTTCGTGTCATACTCTCTTTTCCTGATGAGACACGTCATCTTCTTTTTGTGTTAGTCTCTTTCCACATCTCTTCGTTGATTTCCCACTCATTCTATATCACTAGATAAAATTCATAGAAATGAGAGAGAAAATCCACGTTAAATACAATAGTAGTGAGAAGCAACTTATATACCTCTCTCTCGTCAGTATTTTTATGTAAATTTGCGTAATTTGTAACATTTATTATGAGTTGTATACTCAAGTTTACTTTCTTTTCTTTTTTGGCTTCTTAAGTAATTTTCTTACAACCGCAAGTGTTTATTTAAATTTTCAACTAATTCGTCCTCTCTTCTGCTTAGCTTCCTATTTTTTCTTTTTTCAACTTACGTAATTCCTGGGATTTTCAACATTAATGAACATTAACTTGCATAAGTTTTTGCTGAGTATAGTACTGCTGAGATCGGTTTCTTGCATCGATAAGGGTGACTCAATATTTACTGTTATTATACTTATTGATCATTCCTTATTTTTTCTAATTATTCGCTTTTTTAACATTATATTTCATACCCTCATATAAAGTAGTTTAAGACTTTTTTTAAGGCTATATCTAAAGAAGTATGCGTTGCAGTTTCATTTCAGAGATTAATGGCGCGTAAAGTGAGAATCGAGATCAGAATTGGTAATTCGTTCCTGAATTGAAAATACAGTCCATGAAATCATATTGCTCGAAACAGAAATAACCTATGCATACATATACTTTTTATTTACATACTCGTATACTTAATAATATTTATCTTGATTGTCGGCAAAATTTACCGGGTTCTCGTCTTTCTGTACGATTAACACAAGAAAATCTCTCTTCAATTCCTTTCTCATTATGAAACCAAATTATATATAATAGAAGATATGTTCCTTTTAAATCAACTTGCCACTATTATTGTGATTATAATTTCTAATCAATTTCCATATCAATTTTTTTAATAATAATTTATATTTTGTAATAAAATATGAGCATTGAAATAAAATATAAAATTGATTTTGTGTCTCCTTTTATGTACTAATAATTTTTGTTAATTTTTTTTAAGCGTTTGATTTAAACTTTTACAAAGTATTTCAAATTTTAGTAAAGACACTAAACAGTTAATCTTCAGAACTGTAGTCATGTAAGAATGCATTATGTGTTGATTTATATGATACCTATAAAATGAATTTAAATGTAATAATGTTTGAAGGTGTTGCAAGGATTTTGTTTTATCAGTTATGATATGACTGATCCGTTGTTCAAAGATCTCGTTATCCCTATAAGTGCATTAGCCATAAAATACACTTTCTCTTGTTTCTCAGTGGCAAATGATGCGTTAAACGAATATGGATAATGATAATCGGTACTCGACAGCAAGAGATAATGGATTTGATCTTTACAATCGTGCTACGGCAATAGTGAAACAGCACTTTTATTTTTACGTTTGATTTTGCTTGGAATCGAAGCCCGAGAGCAGTCAAGGCTTTATCGATTGTCGAAATTCTGCACGTTCCATCTATTACAATGTGCGAAGCTTCACTGATATTGACGCTGCTCTAAGCAGCACAAGGACTGGTAAGAGATCTCGTTCCTATGGCTTGTAATGGGCTACTCTTTATGTGTACGGCGAGTCTTAATCCCCTACTAAAGTAATGAGCTGTGGCCCTTACTGCTCAGCTAAGTGGAATCTTCATTCATGTACATAAGAGGAAAGCGGTCGAGTAGGGTTAGATTGTTAAACAGGATTAGCCGTGAAATTCGTAGACTGTCGTGGAAAACTTTCATCATTAATTTAGAATAAATGGATTTCTATAAATAAGCATAATTACAAATTTTACCCGGTTAAATAATATTACAAACAAGAATATTGCTAGGATAAAGCCTTAAAAATATAATGCTTTGTAAATAATTAAATTCCTAGTATAAAACATAAACGTATTATTTGTAATAAATATCTACTCACATCTGTACATACATATATCTAAATATGTATATTTATTTATTTATTCTCAGAAAGAGAAAATTTTGATCTATTAATGAAGTATGAATATCAAAATGTTTTGCTTAGTTTTAATCGAATTGTCATGTATTGTAATAAATAACCTAAGCTTATAAATGCAACTAATTTATAACCATTTATAGGCAATTATATTATGAGCTTTAAAATTATTTAACATAAATAGTAACATTTAAATATTTTGAATGAACAGATACATCGCATTATACATTGGTTTATACACATGCATATTCGGAAAACTATTTATTTAATGTAATTGTAATTGTATTAAAGATTTATTTGAAATAAGAATTATTATCAAATATTATAGGCATCAAAAATAAAATATTAGAATACTAAACAAATTAAGAATCTAAATGAATTAGGTTTACTACTTTCAATACAAGTGTAGATAAGTATTGAACTCCTTAGGAATTTATTTATGTCCATTAATATTTTTACATATTTTCATTTAATTTTTTTAACGAAAATAAAATTTAATGTTTTTGTTACACATTAAACAAGGTGTACTATAATTTAATATATTATGATTATTCTGAATTCAGTGTAAAAATATTCAAATGCAAATATACTCACTATTGAAACGAATGTTTAAGAGCCAACATGTGTTGGACTTTAATTAATAGAAAATAATATAAAACAGCTGTTATGACATATTACATAAAAATCTCTGAAATGAAGTAATTTTAACTTTTAATTTACTATACTCTAATTATATTAGTTTTAAAATCCTTTAGCCATAAAAATTTTTTTAGCAAGTGAAAAGATAACTTTAACTTGATATCTTATATGAAACGAAAACTATATTTAAATTAATTCTACGCTTTTATATAGTTATTGATATAAATATTAAAAATTAAAAAAAGTTTCTAATTTAGATGTTTTTTTTGTTTGTAAATGAATAAAGCGAATTAGTAATTAAATTATCACCTCTTTTGTGGTGTGAATTGTGATAATTTATTTAATTGAATCTTTGAATTTGAAAATTGATTTACAATATAAATTATAATGACTTTATATGAATAATATTTTTTATTAATTTACTTATATATTAAATGTACACATTCGTTTATTTTTAATTCGAACATTAAAATAGGAAATCATAAAAAACAACTATTAAGGAAATTAATTATAAGATAAATACATACTAATCTTCAGTATAAATTATGACTTAATGTATTAATCCTATGTACTAATGGTTAAGAACTAAATATGTAAAGATATATTTTTTTTTGATTCATGAGATATATCACATGAATACATATACATACATATTGTTTTTACAAAGTAAATTATGTTATTAAAGTGAATTTTTTTATGTTTACATTTTATTTTTAGTCTATTACATGATATATAAAAAAATCATGTAATACTCATTTTACCTTCCATTTCCTTTTCCAAAAGAGATCTTTTTTAAGACGCAATGCTAGATAATAAGCAAAAGAAAATATTATAAAAACAAGAATTTTATTTTTTTAAATCCATAAAATCTTATCCAAATTATCAAGTCTCATTTTAATTTTTTTTTTACATTTAGGAAAATTTTCTAGTTATTTTTTTCTATAAATAAAATTATGTAAAAATTCCATGGTTAGTAAAAAAAAAATGCATTTTTATTTACGATATCGATAATTGACTTTATATTGTATATAGTGAGCTGTCATGCAATAATATGATTTCAGGTTAGTAAACATAGCAAAACAATGGAAACATTTTACTACATTTTTTACGTAATAAGAACTTGGCAAATTCGATTCGTTTTTAGCTGTTCTATCACTATATAATATTGGAATGTAAAGTAATTATTTTAACGGTGACTACCAGTATTGGGATTTGAAACTATCGCATTTACACGTCAAATAGAAATTAGTGATGGCCAATTACTATCGTACAATCTCTTTGCATATGTTATAATTTTTTTAATTTTAATTTATTTGTATTTTTTACATTTTTAAAATATTTTTTTTAGTCTTAAATGATAAATAAAACCGTAATTTAGAATAAAAAGAGAAAATAAATGACAAATAACACAATTTATAATAATTAAGTATGAAATTTATACTATAATATGATTTGAGTGTGTTCATTAAGTTTTTATATCTTCATTTAATGGATAGTTTACATTAAGAATTTAACGAAAAAGATAGTAAAGACCATAATTTCCAAAAATATCATCAAGAGCTATATATATGTAAGAATGTTCATAAAAACAAAAATTGTATAGAATTTTGAAATTTTCTTAGCTTTTTCGGGCAGTCGCTATTTACATATGACTAAAAAGTGATGGTAAAGCTAAATATTATAAAAATAAAAACACGGTTTACCTTTAAAAATCTAAAAGAATCTCTACTGATTTTTAGTTAGTTTGTAAGTTGAATTTTTTTTAAAGAGAAGTTTAATGGTTAATAAAAGCTAGGTTATAATTAAACGAAGACAAAGTTTTTACTAAAAAGCTATGCAAATGTTGCATTTTCTACTCTCTCTTTCTCTCTCTCTCTCTTATCTCTTTTTCTCTAACGCACTCCCCTCATCTCGCTGTCACCCTCTAGATTTTTTCTCACTTGTTCTGTTTGAAGACTTGCAGTGAAGAAGTTGCAAGGTAAAAAAGAGACTCTTAATTTTATTAAAACGTTCATTCTGCTAACGATCAGTGCTCCGGTGCATTGACCGTGAAAGTCTTTGATGAATACCCGTCACGGAATCTCTTTCTTACATACACCTATCCGAATGCATAGATAATTTCCTTCAATACCAAAGTGATGCTTTAAGTTGCTCCTCGAAAAGTCGCCCTGAGACCCTTATATAGATGACAGTGAAAGTAATTCTCTTGGTGTTATGAGCGTCTCAGTTTTCGTAAATTTACTTGTTGCACAGCTTATTCTTGTATTATTATTGCATTTTTTACCATTTATCTATACAATTATTTTAATCTTCTTAAATAACCTTTTTTATGAAAATAGGAAAACATTTTTTATTTACTTGAAGAAAGAGAAAAAGATCTATTTTTATTTGATGGGCAGGCATGTAAAATTAAAACTGTGCATTTAAGAAATTACTTTTTAAATGGTTTAAGCCTTTAAGAATTAAGAAAATCTTTACTCATTTGTTTCTATTATCCATGTTATTCTAATATACCTTAGATTAAATAAATCAACATACTTATGAAAAGGAAGAATAATAAAATCTAACTTAATAGCTCTTTAATTTAATAACTTTTCTGCTTTCTAAATATTATATTCAGTTTTAAGGTAATTTTAGTAAGCAAAGTATCATTGTATTCATAAATATAATTTCATTAATAAATATAATATAAAAATTTAGTTCATTAAATAATTTAACTATTTTTATTAAATATTTTATCTTTCCAATAACTGAAATTGCTTTACAATTTTAAAAATTAAAATAAATAAACGTAAACTTTAAGTTCTCAAGTTTTTCCTTTTGAAAATGCAAAAGCACTTTAAGAGGAAAATCTTTCAGATTATTCAATAAAAGAAAATGTTCTTTTGTACGTTGTTGACAGTCAAAAGTTGCTGAACTTAAATCACGTATGTGTCGCTGCATGAACAGGCATCAACGTCGTAGAGTTGTGCGCCATTACATTTATATAACATCTCAGTGTTGATGCACTGGAGTATAGCCAAGAGTGCAACTACCAAAATCGGCGTATTCATACTTACTCAAAGAAAATAATGAACAACCTGTAGACTTTAGTCTCGCAGGCATTGTCTGCACTCTTATAAGTTCAATAAATTAGATGACATCGTATGTTGTCACGAACAAAATTAATTAGAGCTACTTAAAAATGTAATTTTAAATTATTGTTCAAAGAACTGTGGAGAATTTTGTAAAAAATACTCTATAATTATCTAAATTTACATTGCGTTATATTTTGATAATACATTTATCAGCTTATTTGATATTTTATTACTCATAAATTAAATTTATTGAAATTGTATTATAAATATGTATTATATTAGTATTTCGATGAATATAATATTGCCAATAACATGTCATATCCTTTACTTTTGAAAAATGTATTAAAACCTATAATATTTATAAATATTACATAGCATATTTACTGATTAATGAAGCCTTAACATCATAAGTAAATGTACAATTATATAAACAAAATTTTGATTAATATTTTACCAGTATCCATTAACCCTTGAAAGGTATATAGGATATACATAGGATGGATAAATAACACGTGTAAAATATTTATAAATTTATAACATCATCATTGATCTCATGCACGTCAATGATGAAAAAAAATGTTCTGATATACCTGTATTGTTACGTATACGTGAAAATTAGTTTTTATTGTTAAAGAAAATTATTACATATATATATATATGTATATATCAGAAAAATATATTTTATTAAATTGCGCAAACTAACTAATGAAATTAACCATTTTAAATGTATAAAAATTAAAAATAAAATATTTGTATGATTGTTGATCAAAATTAATAAATGATAATACAATTAGGTAATATCCCTGAACAGAATTCAAGTATTTAATAAACTATTAAATGGTGCATGAAAAAGTCTAATATAATAAATATGTACTATTCATGTATGATTATCAAAGCAGAGATACTTACCTTTATCGTATTCTGCTTGAATTAAGGTATAAAAATATCTTCACTTTTTTAAATATACAAGTTGGTTTTTATTATAATTTTGTTACCAAAAATGTCATTATTAATGCATTAGCATTGTTTTTAAATATAATTTCCTTTTTTATTGCAATCGTAAAACAATCTTTCTCGTAATATTTAATGTTTTAATACCCTGTTTTATCAAATTACCTTTTGCAAGAAAATTAATAAGCAGCACATAAATAATTATAGTGTAGTTAAATAATGTAGGCGAGTTATAATAATTACTCGAAGTCAATGAAAATGTAGATTATTTAGCTTTAGTCGTCTTAATTGCACTTAAATTATAATGTAGTTTAATAAGAATTAAAAAGATAATATGTTATCACTAATTTCAAAGTTAATTACTATTGATTAAACTCATTATTATTTTATGTTACTATTTTCACTGTGAATTTTATAATTTATAGAATTTAATTAAATATGAGTAAGTAACAATACATGTAAGTTATACAAAGACATTCAAATTTCACATTGTGTAATAAATAAATTTTTAATTGGATCACCTGCAGTTTATTCTTAAAAATATGTAAACAATTGTTTAAACAAATATTTATTTTTAAGGAATATATTTATTTAAACTATTTCCGATTTTATGTTATTAATACTACTATTAATAATAATATAAATATATTATCATAGAAGTTATTCTGAAAAATTTTAAATTAATAATGTTTTCATTGGTTTTGTTGAAATATTTAATTTTAAAGAAATATTTATATATTCAGTCATTATTATAATTAAAAGAACATCGTTTATGATATTGTTGTATATTTATGTTTTTTTCACTTTTATCGGTGCCTTTTTAATATATTAGTTAAAAACTTGTACTCTTTTGTAATATAAGATTATTCACATTCGTAGAATTTAGTATTCAAAATAATTATAGTGCTTTTGTTCAAAATTGTTTCTACGTACTTTACGTGCAATCTTAAATTAAAAAATTGTATCTATTATACATGATGATTTTTAAACATTAATTTATGAAAATACGAACAATTCGAAAGGCACTGAAATTTACCGATTATTAAATATCTGAAAAATTTAAAAAACTTAAATATCTTAAAGCTTTAATTATAATTTTTCAAATAATGTGTTACTTAAAAAATTTTAATTAATAATAAAAATATATTTGTAATTTTTTTTATTAATTTTGCGTACATTGAATTGTAATATAAGTTAACTTGAGTACCCCGATGTTTGTACATTACTGGACATTTTGAAGGACGGCTAAGTGCTCGATTTAAAAAATGCTTTTCTTACATCTGTCTTCCGGGATATGCATTCGTTCTCTTGCGTAGGTAGGATGTTATCATTGCATAGTTGTGCAAAGAGTAAGAAGCGTATGCCAGTCAATTTCAACTCTCTGGGCGTATGAAAACCAGTATATAAAAGGAAAAATTTTTTTTCAATATTTTAAAATATGTTAGGTCCATTTGAAACACGTATTAAAGATATGTACAGGCTATATTTTAGATCGTTGTCAGTTAGGCTTCATAATCTTTCATTCTATCTAGGCTGCAAAACTTCTATACTTCTAAAATATATCCTTATCCGCACAATTTTTTATGAAAATTCGATTTACACAGCTTTTTATATCACATCATATTTTCTATTCAGTTTATTAATCACACGTATAAAATGAAAGTTTTTTCTTCTATAACAAGTTTAAATTCATTTGTAAATATGGATTGATTTATGTAAATATAATATTTTTCTCTGTATTTGAATAATTATTATTCTTAAATGCCTTTTGGATAATAGTGAAATTAAAGATATTATATTTAATCTTCTATTCTTAATACACCTGTATGAAGTATAACAAAAAACAGTAAGTTTATTTATTATATTTACTGTTCATTGACTATTGTTTTACAAATCCAAAGCATATTTGGAAAAATAAGATTAGTTATCTAATATGAGAGTCTTAAATCAAGATACTCGATTAAATTCAAATTTATCTAATGAATTAAAGATCATAATTAATTTTATTTTTCAATTAATTTCATAATGCTCTGAGTTCTAAATTTAATTTCACTTAAGTAGAAACATATTAAGTATATATTCGAGAAAAAGTGGTGAGAGGTAGTCGAGCATTAAAGATCTGACTAATATAAGTAGACGTTGCGAGATGCGTCTTGTAAGGCGCGTTGCTATAGTTACGATTAAAGCGGACAAGAATATCGACCCATAACTTCAACGGACGACGCACTTGTTAAGACTGCTGATTTAGTAAATTTTATATGAGAATATTAAAGTTTTTAGAATATATCAATTCATAATCTTGTCTAAATAATAAACTTAGATACAAGAAATAAATTTCATGTTTCGTAGATTAACGAATGAGCAGTATATTAATAATATAGAATTCGAAAAGAACAATACTATAAGAATATAATCATAGGGATTACAGGAGTTATCTAAAATTAATGTTAAATTAATTAATTGTACTAAATTTATTTGTATACTTAATGATATTTGCTAATTGAATTTCT
This sequence comes from Kradibia gibbosae, assembly GCA_018907135.1. Lineage (NCBI taxonomy): Eukaryota > Metazoa > Arthropoda > Insecta > Hymenoptera > Agaonidae > Kradibia > Kradibia gibbosae. The sequence continues at coordinate 44,346,338 of JACCHX010000001.1, forward strand.
AGAAAATTTCGAGTTTTTTCGGCAATACATATAATGACAATATTTTTTTAAATCATTGCATATAGTATTAAGCCTAAAAATAATAATTATTAAAAAAATATTAACTATTATTATATTTTTACCTAATCAGATTGCTTAACTCCATAATTAATTTTTTTTAATTCATGGATATTTTAAATTGATTGTCTTTAAAAAATTTTCCTTTTAGTATCTACTGTAATGAATTAATGGTAACAGATAACATAAAAAAAAATATAATTATTATTACATGAAAAACTAAAGAAAATTTTAAATTTTAAATTATCAAAAAATTGAATTTACTATTTTTTATTTTACTTGGTATTATAATTAAAAAAAAAATTTTAATTTTTATAATGGCCTAGTCGGTTGTTATTACACTTACAGAGCAAACATAACAGAAACATTTTGAAAGCATTAAATAATTTATGTTTTAGTTCTAAAAATTATTATGATATTCTCTTTTATGATATAATTTTAATTAATTATAATTTAAAGAGCCGAAGACTATTTTAAATTAACTTTATTCGATTTAAATTTTACAATCCTTAGTTGGATCACTATTTACATTTATATATTATAATATTCTTAAATATTTTATATTTATCGATTTTTTTTATATTTAAAATAAAATTAATAATGCCTGTAGATGTTATCTAAAAAAAGTGCTTAAAAATTTAATTTAATTTTTTTTTTAATAATCAAATAGAATAAACATGGATATTATGAAAATTTTCCTGATATGCATTCCATTAAGTATACTCATTAGATTTTATTTTCTATTTTTTAAGCGAATAATTAAAAAATTTTTCATTTAACCAAAAAAATTTATAGACAAAAGAAAAAATGTTATCTTATCTAATTAAATGTTATTTAATTTGATAAAATTGATTGAGCCGTGCAGGAAATTTGTGCTATTTTACTTGTAAAATATTTATCTGTTGAAAATAAAAAGTACATGTGATCAATGGATACATTCAATTTTATTTATATATCTAAAGATGAAAACATTTTTAATGTATTTTATTTTTTAGAGAAGAAGTAAGCATTATGAAATTATATTTTTAATTAATTTATAATGATTCTATGTTTTTTCCGTGGTGTTATATATGTTTCCTTTAGACAAATTTTTTAATTGGTGTAAGATTTTAAATATTATGATTTCTAAATGATGACTTATTACATAAATTATTTGACAGTTATGTTATATTTGCATTATGAGTAATATTAGAACTAAAGGCTATACAATGATCATTCAAATTTCTCTAGCTTTATACCAATATAGAACAAACGTTAGTTTAAGTTAGTACCAATATAGAATAAACGTTAATATAGAAGGAACGTAGAAGAAATTAGGTTATTGAAAATATAAAATTATTATGCAAAATAATATGGAAAATCGTTAAATTTTGTATTCATTTTTATGATACAATTGTTTTATAATTAATTAAGCCTACATAACTTCTAGAAAAAATATTCGTATTTTTTTTAGGTGTCAAGAGTATATTCCAGCTCAAATGTGTTTTTACCCATATACATATACGCGGGGACCTACCTACCTACCCAAACACGCGTGCACACACATACACACACACTCACATCAATGTATGATTGACCTAGAAATGCGATTAAAAGTAAAAACGAGCTCAAACTTTTTGTCCATAAATACATAAGATTATATTATAGCGTCGAGTAGAAGTTGCGCATCTGGTTTAATACAAGTTAATGCAAGGTTCTCACGAAAGAACGCGATGTTCGGGATAAAAAATCCAAGTAGACAATATTTGCAACGAGGTTGCGCTGCTGCAGCGGTCTAGAAAGTAGGGAGTAAGGGCGTCGACGGGTACAGAGACGATGTATATCGCGAATGAAGAGATAATGGCTCTGTCCGATTAGCAATCATACTCGCGCGCGAGAAAATAGCATTTCATCTCGGCTGTGGCAGCGGCGTCAACTCATAAAGTATTTGCAGAAAATCAAACGGCAGGAAGCGCTGGTGTGTCCTGAGAGCGAATGGTTATACGCAAATTACGAACGAAGAGGAAGAGTTGCGAGGGCAAGCGAGAAGGTCGGTACGCACTAGTGGTCGATGAACGGCCTTGGGCTCCATGCTCTTCGAAGCACATGGTTCACGTCATATCTGCGTGCCACCATGGACCAGAGAAACGGACGGGTTGAAGAGAAGAGACGACTATCCCTTTGCTTGACGTTCCGCAGATTATTCCGGCGTCTCTGCAGCCCACTTCCACTGCTGTTCTTGCTACCGCTTTGATCTGATAATTAAAGCCAAACGTGCACCACTTCTCGAGATATTCGTATATTCTGGTGTAGCATAAGTCACTTAATTGCCGCCTCTCCGATTTCGCCTTTGGCTCTTGTGCAGACACTTTTCTCATCAAAATTATAAGCATTCAATTCATGGACTCCCGAGGCTCTCCCAATCCAAGCATGGACGTATTATTATGAATCACTTCGAGCGAATGTTTTAATGATTTTTCTTCTCGTTTTTAAGAATTAACCCGTATCTTTTTATTTTAATTGCAAACTGATTGAAAAAAAGTTGTATGAGATTACAAATCGTGGTCTACCAATAAATAATTTCATCCGTTCGCAGGATCTTTTTACTGATAAGCTGAAAATGGGCTTTCCTATAAATGTAAAAATATATGAACGTAGAACCTAAGATCTCACTCCGATAAGAAATAGGTTTGTTTAAGAATTTAATTCAAATTCACTTAATAAAGTTAAAGGGTTTATTTTAAAAAGCTTATTACATCCTGTAATTTCTTTTATTACATAATCTGAATTATCTTTTAAATTTAAGAAACCGTTATATCGTTATAATCTTGCTTTATTGTAAAAACTCTCTACTAGAAAACTCTAGTTCAAGTGAATTTGAATAGTAATAAAATCCATGATCAAATATAGAAGTTTTAAAGTTAAGCTGCTTCTTATTCAATTCGAAATAAATCTCTTTTATTTTCAATGTGTCTGGTATCGTACATTAAAATGCACATTTTTTATGAATATCTGATTTCACATCAAATATTTATTGTCTTTACTATAGTAGAATATTATACATAGTTATCTTTTATCTTTTATTCGTAGAGTCAATAGGAAGAATGTAAATATTTGGAAATATCAAATGATTGTTTAGTGATATATTCTAAAGATGCTGACAGTTAATACGTTTCTTTTTATTTTCATTGAATTGATTGTTAAAAATTGTATAGGGGTAACAACTCCCAATTTTGGCTAGATTGCCCATCAAGTGATATTCATAACCTTTACTAAGTTATTAAATTATACAGCTTTAGCTGTAAAATTGTATGTTAATATTAAAACAATTAGTAGATATTTTAATCAACTAATTATCTTTAACTAATAATTTTCGAAAATTTTATTTCTGGTTGAAAGGTAGTTGAAAGCTCTGTTTAAAAAAACAAAGATTTAATGAAATCTCTCGCAAGTTTTGTTCGATGTTACCTAGGTAAAATATTGGATCTTGAAGGCTTAGGGTACAAATTATGGCTTTTTCATCTACTCAAAATTTTTAAGTATTTGTTTAGTTTATCTAACCTATTTAACGTGGATTTATAAATAAGCATTACAACAAAAGTTATTTCATTACGACTATAAGAAGGAATGACATTAAATGAGGGTGAGATAAGTAGAGATTAAAAAATGAAAATAAATAAACGATTTTTCGATTAGCAAAGATTGTGTACATCCAACGTATCATAAGTCGCATTATTGTGATACAAGCAAATAAGTAATTTTTAGTCGCGAATTAGTTTCCTGATTGGATCCTGTACTGTTAATTTGTAACGTGGTGACTTGCTTTAATTTGCGTTCATATGCGTGTGTATCCACAATTCACTATTATTTTGTTTGAAACCATAGATGCTATGTACTCAATGTCTAAATTCTATAATTATAATAATTTCTATAATTATAATTATAAGTCCAAATTATATAATTATACAAAACATGGACAGTTATTTTGTATTGATGATACATGTATAAACTCTCGTCTTCTTTCCATTTTGATCTCTTTTGAGATTTTCAATCAACTATTAAAAATATTCGCCTATGTTTAATTAATTTTATCATAAGGTAGATATTTCATAAATTTAATTTAATGTTAAATTATAATGGATTATCTGTAATTCTTAACAAAGTATTGTAAATATTCTGAAATTTAGAAAATCACTACTAAAAGGATTAAAAGAAAATTACTAAATGCAAATGTCCACCTTAGAACTTTATGATTTAGTATAGAATTATATTTAAAATATCAATACTGTTGTGAAGGATATAAATCGATTCCGGTCATCAAATGGTCCATTACAGACTACGTAATATTAAATAGATACGATGTTATATTTTATGGTCATATGACTCACTACTATTATTTTTTGCTATTATAATCTTTAAAAGCTTGGTTCAATTTTTATTGCTACGTTTTATATTTTCAAAATATTTATGAAAAATTCCGCTTAGTATGATCACTAAATTTATTATTAAATGTTTTATCAATTATTAATATTTTATTTTACGCTATACTTTTGCTTTAACTATTTGGATTGAATTAAAAAAAAAATTTTTATAGTTAAATATAAAAGCTACTTACTACGTTTACCAATTGTACACAATTAATGGTACTTAATACTCACCACTAGTTTTTCAAAATATAATTTTATTTTTATAATATTTCATGTATTTTTATTAATGTAAAATTTATTTTACGTTAATTACATTGGCTATTTTTATTGTTTTAAATAACTAGTAGTATCAATTTAATTTTATATATTTTTGCTTAAAATTTAAAAAAACTAAAAACTGTTTTAATAATTTTAATGTTTGTTCAGGATAAGATTTTATTATTTAGATTATTTGACTTTTTGAAAAATAATTTCTAGATTTATTTGTTTTAATATGAAAAGTTAAATACAAACTTAAACATTTTTATTACGTTTGAATGAATATTAATAAAACAACATACAGTTACTATAAATCAAATACATATGTATGAAATTAACAAGATATATTAAAATTGACTTTTATTTATTTAAATAAATGTTTGTGATTCTAATAAATTGTTAATAAGTACATGTTCATGATAGTTTTTATTTACGCTTTTACTTTATAGTACTTTATAATAAATACAAAATTGTAGAAGAGAATATTTATATTTCGAAAAAAAAACATAATGTTATCATATTAGTGATAAAAATATATCAAATGTTTTAAATAGTTGTTAACGCTTTTTGTACACATTTTTTATTTACAAATTAAGTTTTTTATTTCTCCTGTGAAATACATTTTCTTAATTGGCATGTTTGTGATAACTTATTAATTTTTATGAAGTTTAATTTAATTTTTAATTAAGATTTGTATAAATACGTTATATAATGTACGCATCATAGCGATTTTGATCATCAAAACCTTTTTTTTCATATATTAATGCGAGATAGTAAACAGCTTTTATATAGCATTTACATAACGTTTATATTTATGTTATATATAATATTTATATAACCTCGTGGAGAAAACAAACCTAGTTTTGAATTCTAAACATATCACAAAGATTATTAAACATGGGATAAATATCTCCCTTTTACGTTTACATGCAGTACGTCGTATTTCTTCGCCAGTTTTACACCAGTGTTTTTTAATACAAGTAAACAATAGAGTAAGTCGGACTTTCTCTACCAGAGTTTCAATTACCCTTTAAAACCGACCTTCACAATATATTATAAAACAATGACGGACGCTTTACAATGGTTATAGCCAACGAAGTCTAATTTTTTTTAAACACAGAGTCGACACTATAACAAAACTGATAACCCGAAATACCAACTTCCGTACTACTGCGAACCCAAGTGCTCCCCGACAATAACTAGAACCTCTTTAAAAGATTTACAGCTGTAAAAAAATTCTTGTGATAGTACAGCTAAATCGATAACTTCTGATTATCTAGAAATGGAAAACTAAGATTTTTAGGAACTTCATATAGTATCTGAATCCTTAACTGAGAGACAGAAGCTAGTATTTTGAGTCATTTCTAAATAACAAAATCTTCAAATGCAGATTAGCAAGTAATCTTCGAAGAAGAAATCTGAATGAAGAAGAGGTGCCCAGCTTCCATATAGAAATCAATCTGCTAGATGCAACCTCACAGCTAAGGATAAGGTATTTACACCCTTGTGCGTATGGAGAATATATCACCAGAATTTTCCTAGTCTTTGGAACCGTTTCTTCCAGAACAACGAGCATTAGGACCTTGGATTTCTTTAGAACGGACGAAAATACGCATTTTTAAAGTATGAATCAAACAAGCTTCTTATTAACCCAGGAGTAACGAACAACTCTTTTTAGAGCACGATTCGAAATACTATTTACAACCAAAGTGCGAAGCAAATGGTACCTTTTATCTTTTTGTAAGCAATAATATTATTTCGAATTTCGATAAGAATTTTCCTTGGCTGCAGTTTTGCGGATTTTTTTTTTTTTTAAAGAACTTAAGCCAGAAAAGTCCAGATGAATCAAATCCGTCAGCATGGATTTGATGCATGCTAAAAACTCCACTTCGTTGATAATTGAAAAGAGCGCTTCCATCTGTTTGATTATGCTTCTACTGTTCCAAAATACTATTTTAAGGTATTTATTGATAAGCTTTTCGATTTAAATTATAAAATTAAAACTCTTTTGGAGCATTTTTGGAGGAGAAGAGAAACCAGCCCCCGGCTGCATCGGTAATCCCTTGGCACCCCTCCCTCATGGTGCACTTCGAGAAGAGGTACATTAAAAAGGCGCGTCCTTCTCTCAAGCAAAACTGGCCAGCTGCACAGAAGGTATTTAGGGGTCTCCTCTTCCTGAGAGCCAAAACTTACAGAACGGTTTAGACACGAGGCATATTTTGTATCTACGAGCTTTGATGCTGCCGCGACCAGTGAGAATCTCCACCAGCCTTTTGGCCTGGCATTTATTGAGTCTCGGGACTACCCTGGACCAGCTCCCTGCATTTTGTACTGTCAGAAAGACCTTACAATGGTTTCATGCAACTGCTTCATCGAAGGTTTGGGCAGCTTCAGATGTTACCCATCACCTCACCTTTCACTTTATAAGACTCTGGAAGAGTCCGTCTGCCAGCTCCCATGCCAAAAAACTACTCTTAAATGCTTGTCAGATCGTCGACCATTATCTTTCGCTTAACACCACTTGGACAGGTACCCATGTCAGTTCGACTCTTGATCGGATAGCTAGTCTGTTAAGAGAACTATAACAGTACCAAACCAACTTTTATTTCGAAGTTCTATTGATGTGCGCCATTAAGTCACTGTGTGACTGTTCAATCGCAGTATTTGTAGCCCATCGTATCATAACCATCAGCTCGGCTTCATTCACGGTGACGTAAGCACTCAGCGAAACAATTAAACCCTTCCGCCTCCAAGCCCACACCACGCTTGCCTTTGGACCCATTTGCAAACCAGACCCGTGCAGCACCTAGTATTCTCCCTGTTTTAGCATCAAACACCCCTAAGGGATATTAAACCGGTACTTGTTATCGAGGTGGATTCCAGGTTTACTCTAAAGGCTCAATGCCAAGGATAGTTATCGGCTCTATCGTCGGAGTCGACTTTATAGCATCAGAAATGCTCCTTACCATGATACTCCTAAGCATCTTCAAGACTATTTTGGAAGCAACAAAAGCCGCTCTCCTGCACCAGACAACTGCCCCGTAGGATAATATGGACTTGAGCATGGCGTCGTAAGATTAGTTTGATATGGTGACCTCCACCGCCTCGGGGGCAGCTCCTTCCTTCACCTGCGGATCCTTGAGGCTCTGGGGCGTCGATGATATTGACCCTTCCGCATCTTGAGAGCCACTTGTTCCCGCGTGTATATTATTATTGTTATTATTTATAGTAAGACTAATTTTTTATCCCATGAGTAGCTTTGGAAATGTTGGTCCACCATACTAGAGCCCCGCATGTGGTAGTAAAGCTAACTAGTCGGTTTCAGCCAATTCCTCCAAGGTACCATTTGCGACCACTGCTGCCCTGTGGCCAACCAGTCCCCTCTGGACGGTTAAGCAGACCTTGTGCTTGGGGGTTGGACTTATTAACCAATACACCTACTTCCGTTTGGCTTCTTAGTTGCGAAAGCAAGACGCTAACTTGGTTTCCCTAGAGGCCCCTGAAGAGAAATCCTCGAGATCACGGGATGAATGGGCGGGGGTTCCAGTGCTACTATGTCCACGACCCATTCTCTCCTCCATTCGGACGGATTATTCGTCACTAGGCCCACTATATCTTTCGCTTAAGCCCCCTGATTCTGATGACCATCGACTCGGTCATGAAACCCCAGATAGGGATGATAGTCGTTTAATATCATTAAAACATTTTTGTTTGCTTAAATACTTATTCTAAATGTATTTATGGAAATAATCTTTGATTGATTATAGCAAAGTATAATATTGATAGTGTAATACAAATATTGAAAATTCAATGAAATTTCTTTACACAATAGAAACATATAATTATTCGATTTGATTAATTCCTTATTGTAATTACTATTGTAAAATATTAAAGAACAAATCAATGATTAAATTTATATTGGTATTAGTAGCTATGGGAATTCGACCATTATTATTATTATATAAGTACATTATTATAGATTAAATAGTAATTATCTGAAATTTTCAAAAATTATATATTTTCTTCTGTAATAAATAATAATAAAAAACATAAATTTATGAAAAATTTTTATTTTTTTTGTATTGGTTGTTGCATCTAATTGATATTGAATATGCAAAAAATATATAAATTTATCCAAATATTACATTAGAAATAATCATATTTAAGAATACATAAATAAGTTTATTAGCATAATTATATTTTATAACTGTAAATTTTTAAATGTTTGTTGAATATATTTATTCTAAGATTATTTACAAACTATAAATAATTATAATTAACACAAATATATAAATATATATTTTTTTAATAATAATTAGTTTTTTTCATTTTATATTGTAAAAGATTAATTTTTTTATTGTCATATGAAACAATTGCGATGAAAATTACTTAAACATGGATTTTTTATTAGTTATATTATTATGATAAAAAAATTAAAAATTCAAAGGTTTTTTTAATGCAAATTATTTTAAAAAAGTTTTGAGTTATGCTGCGTAGCTAATTTTGAAAAAAATGAAAAAGAGAAAAAATTTTAAGAATACCTTTTTTATTAACATCAATAACGTTAGTTTAAGTAAAAAATATCGTGATTGTAAAAATATAACTAAATAAAATTAAAAATTGTGTGTGAAAATTAGCTATAAATGAATTATATCTTTTATAATGTTAATACATTTAAGTGCTTGATTTTAAAAGTCGTTTTTCAATAATATGATACTAATTATTAATGGTAAAAATTTTTTTTATTTATCATTAATAATCAACTTATCAATTCATTGAAATTATTACTTATCTATTCATTGAATAAAAATGAAGTTAAATATATATAGTCAGGAGAAACATAATATAACAGTAAAATAATTGAATATTCTTGGAAATCAACATTATGTAAACCTATTTCTTTCTCACATTATATGGGTTTTTATATTTGAGTATCTATTGTCAAATGAGCTTTATAATTAAAATAGGAATTAAAAATTTTATATTTGTAGAGTTTTATCCATAAACCATTAAAGACATTAGCAAATTTACAAAATTTTTAATCCTCAGATTTTAAATAAGTAATATTACTTATATATAAAAAAAAAGTATTTTTTTTGTACGTGAAAATACATAATACATAATACATAAATACACATACCACATATATAACAATATTTTTTCATTGAAATAAAACGCTTTTGTACTTATGTAATATAATATCTATTTATTTATACATTCAAGGTATCGCATAATCAAAGTATTAAATTTTCATTAAAAGTGTCATTACTTTAAAAGTTTATGTTTTTAAATAAACGAGCATATTTTATATTTCTCCTAAAAATGAAAATTTGTTTTTTAATACTTTAATAACCTTTTGTATTACCTTCTATAATTAAGTTTTATTTTTGTATATATTTCTAGTGGTGATATAATATTTTTAATTAACGAATACTTAAATAAATGTATTTTAAATTAAAACAATTTTTAAAAATTTTCGTTTAAAGTTCATTTAAGCATTTTATAGAATTTTTTATATGTACCATTTTAAATACTAATTCTTTTATTAAATTAAAAAAGCTTCTGTTTAAATTAAAATTTTCGTTATTAATTTTCATATACTGTTTTTAAAATAATTACATTAGCATACTTAGTGAAGGTATTAAATTCTCACTATAATAAATATAATAACATTATGAAATTGATGATTATTTTGACTTAATTCTTTAAATATTATTGAATTTAGAATGAATTTTTTTTTCGTTATTTTTGTACATTTTTTTTTAGATTTCTATTGGAGTTATTTTGTCACTACTTTTATACGTTTTTATTTTTTAAATTTATAAAAATACATATACTACTTAAACATTTATTTTACATTTCTTTTATTTTATACATTTTGATAAAATTGTTATTGTTTTGATATCCAAATTTTACTATCCTGTATTATTAAATTAATTATGAATAAAGAATTATAAATATATATATATATATACACACATATTTATTTATTAATATTATTTTTTTTTTATTAATTTTTTTATACAAAAAATATTCTAGTAGAACATTATTATTATACGTGCAATGTATTGTACTATTATAATCATGTCATTAAGTTTGATTTAAAAATAATTGTTATATTTTTGTTGGCAGTATTATAGATCTACATTGTGTTGTAGGTTAGTAGCATATGTTTCTAATTGCATGTAAATTCAGATCAGGAGAGTTTATGGCTTACAAGAAATACATAACCGTCATTTACGGATGGCAATGTCCGACCTCATTATAATTAAACCAAATCTTATCTCTATTTATTCTTTTGAATTTGTATATCATAATTGTAATTCAATATAAAACGTATTTAATACTTATTTAATACTTTCTTATAGCGTAGTATACAATATTTATAAATAATATTAACTGCGTTAACTATTTAGCATATGATTATCATAAATTATATTCTATTCTATGTATTGTACATAATATAAGAATTTTAAAGTTGATATATATTTATTACATATTTTTAAGTTATCTGAGATCGGATCTAAGCGTTTATTTATTTTTAGATGAATAGAAGGGACTTATTTGTATTTTTTTTTTAAACAAAATACAAATTTAATTATTCAAGTACTTTATATTATCAAGACTAAGAATAAAAACTATGACAAGTTTCAGAGTGACAAGAACAGTTACTGAAATTTATTTATCTCTAATGAATATATATTTTAAAAAAACTTTACAGATGTGGTCATTCAAAATTTAATTTATTTTGCTGCCAGTTTCATGTTTTGTCACATAACGTTAACCAAAATATTTTAAAATATTGTTTAATTTATGCGCATTTGATAAATAATTGTAAATTTATTTTAGAAATAAATATTTAATACATAAATGATAAATTTATAAACTTATAAACAATTAATAGTAGCATTATTATCAAGCTAATTAATAAAAAATAATGTATTTTGCAAATTATATTTTATTATAAGGATTATTTTTGAGAAAGAAAATAAGTATTTATTAGGTTTTAGATCAAAATAAATATTTTAAATTTCTTTACATTATAAATTAAATTTTTCATATTTAAAAAAAAAATATATTAATGTGTACAAGTATATCGGTCAAATTAATGGCGTAGAAAGATAAAGAAAATGAAAATAGATTTAAATAATTTATTAGCTAAATATCTAAAAAATATTATATTCTACCGAATCATTTAAAACAAGAAACATCTTATAGTCATAAAAAATAGTGTAATAGATGTATCCATATCGGTTTTTAATTATGTAATTGTCTAATAGATTCAACTTTCCTATAGTGTTCATCTTTACACTTATCGAATACATCATCACTATTGATTTAACAGGATTTTGTCTATTACTCAAAGATGTTTTATTTTTAATTATACAATGTTCAAAAGTGGATAAGGAATATTGTAATAGGATTGATTCTAATCGTTACGAAGCTGCGAAAAATATAAAATAAAAAATTTGTATTTGTCTGAAATCTCGAGAAGTTTTTCTTGATTCACGATTCTCGAGCAGAATCGTAGATTCGAGTAAGCTATACTTAGTTATGGAACTGACATTTATGATACAGGTAGGTGACAAATGAAATGTCACTGATAACTGTAGTCAGTCGGTTAATGTTATCTCGGATCGAGAGTGATGACAGTGGTGCAGGTGCATTATCTCTGTCTCAAAAATACGAGCTTTCCACTTCAAATGTCCTTGTCACTTACTATAAGAATTTCACTAGCGATTTTACTGCTCTACTATAGTCTTATACCGTTGTAATGTGTTACGTGACAAATTTTCTCCAAAATTCTTTTTTAGTATCGCGTGTACACATGTGACGACAATTGTCGATAAATTAAGAACTATACAATTAACTGAACATTTAACAATTATAGTAACATTGAATGTGTTTAAAGAAGACTCAATCATTGCTAAAATATATTATGATGACTACAATTAATAGTTTTTCGTGTTTCAAATAAAAATATATTTTATGTTATAACGATTAACAACATAAAATTTTGCTCATTGTTTTAATAGTGTTAACTTATGTATACTTGTACTTATGTATTTACTTTTTTATCGATACGTTTTTTATTATTGAATATGAGTAGAACAATTTATATTAACTAAATTTGTGGGTAGATCTTTTGCCAAGTACGTTGTATAAACCATATCAACATCGTAAATAAGGAAAGCATAAATAAAACCGCTGACGTCGGCAAAGTTAGTACTTGAATTAAAATTTTTCTCTTCTATCGTATTACTTTTTATTGTAGTCACTTCAAAGTTTTAAATAACAATATTTCAACAAAATTTATTATTTAACGAAGTTTTTTATTACATAATATCTTATTAACTTTATAATAGTAATTATTTTTGCTAATCATACATTTAACTATAGAAAATGTCCATCGAATATATACAGGTGTAGATGAATGAAATATTTTATAGGTTGCTTTTAATACTGAGAATAAATCCTTTTTTTAATAAAAATTAAAATTTAAATTAGAAAAAATTATAGAAATATGCACATTAATATATCGAAAAAAAAATTAAATAAGCAATTTTAATAAAAGATACATGAAGTAGACTACTAGCAGTTCCAATATATTATTTCAACAAAGCTATTCCACAACAACAAAATGTATGAGGGAAAGCCAATTATTTCTTTAATTTTAAAAGTTAGAAATCCCTGGAAAATATCCCTCTCTTAATATATCACATCGTTTTATTTAAAATGTAAAATGTAAATATAATTTTTAAATATACTGTAACAAATTATGAATATATTTTATTATTCATAAGAAAAATTAATATGAATATTTTATAATATAATATTTTCATCGTATATTATCTATTATAAAGAATATATTATAAACGTATACGTTTTTTTGGTAAAACAGTTAATTCGATTATTTCGTTAAATATTCGTTGTCCTATTCATATAAATTTTTAATTGATTTTTTAAAAAAATTTTGTATTTTTTGTGACAATAAAATAGAAATTACTTGAATTAAATTGATTTTTGAATATATTCCTATTTAAATAATTACTAAAAATCAAAAATTTTGGTATTATTATACGTGAAGTATTTATGTTAGGTACAATCAAACCCTACCTTACCGTTAGATAAGCGTACCTTGTTACGAGTGAATAAATTTAATTAGTAAAATAAAAATGAGAAAGTCTTAAATGTTTTGAATAAATTAACAACAAAAAGTGTAAAAAAATTCTAAACTTTTCAGAACTAACAATATGATAGTGAAGAGGGTATAAGGAATTTTTGAGGTGTAATTTTAATATATATATTACCAGAATCTTAAATAAAGTTTTAATGTAATAATTAAAACAGTATCTTAAGAATTTTATAGTTTACGTATCTATAAAGAATTCTAATTATATAATCCTTTAAAACAAATCTAGAATATAGTAAAGAGTCAAAACGAACAAAGTAAAGTAATATGGAATTAATTTTAACAGAAAGCGACTGATCACTATTGGTTGGAAGGATTTGATACAAAATTATCTATATTATATTAAATAGAAATATCTAATTATTATTAAAATTTTCTATATTCAGGAAAATAATGTTTTTAAATAATTATAGTTAGATTTAAATAGAAATCATACGTTGTGATTATTATCATCAATCATTTATTTTTCATGAAAATTAAACAGATAATTTATTCACAGTTTTTTTCTGTTTTAATGAATAAATAGTTTTATATATGTATAAACAAAGAAATTATAGAGTTTGATTATAATGTTACCAAGTAAGTAAGTAAGTAAATTTTCCAAAATACAAGTGAAATAAAAAGCTTATACTCTGGGATATTTTGTTCTTATTGGCACTGTTAAAACCCTTTAGCTCAGTAAGATAGGAATTGAAACTATGATAGGTTAAAAATAATAATGCAAAAAAATAATATAAATCATAATAATAATAATAATATTAATAATAATAATAATAATAATGTAATAATAAACTTTTGAGTGGATGGTGGTGAATTTCCGTGAAATTCATGTAAGTCACCCGTATTTGGAAAGTTTTTTTTAAATTACTAAGTTCTTTAAGATATTATGCATTGGCCTCTGTAGTATAAAAAGGCAACATTTAATTTTTATCCGCGTGGAACTTGCTTTCAATTATAAAAGCAGCACTTTATCTCATGTCAGATTCAGGATTCCGATTTGAGCGCGGTGTACCGAACATTTTGATTTCGTACTAAAGCAAACGTAAATTGACCTGTCGCTTCGATGGATACTCTCAGTTCAAGGAGAAGAAATAAGTGATGAGCCCTGCTAGTGCGGCAATACGTGTGCGCATGCGCGGTCAAAAAGTGTCAGTAGCAGGAACTGGCGCAAAGCGATTTATTTATATTGCCGGTACAGCGGCGTGCACAAACCCTTTCAAGTCAAAAAAAATCAAAATAAAGAAAACGAATAAGAAGAAGTAGAAAGGAACAACGGTGGACCACAATGAGGGTGGAAGAAGGGGGCGTGATTGTCGGTCTGCAAGAACGGAAGACGAAGAGTAGCTTCTCCGACTTGAGTTGCCTACCTTCTGTTCTTGGTCCATTCGGTGCTCCTTCGCAGTCTTCATTTTTTCCTTTTCTTCCCCTCGCCCCTCTCGTGTCCACGTAGGGCGAATATCACATTGCGGGCAAGAGAAAAATTGAGCTGCGTGCGGCCGCGACTGAAAATCGTGATAAATAACTATCGCCTTCCATTAAGATAAATCGACAGGCTACCAAGTCCGTAGATTGTAACTGACAGTGCGGTGATTGGATAAGTTATCACTGGCTAAAGCGATGCATTATGCAAACGTATAGATGAAGGGGAAGAGGGAGCAGCGTGTGTGTTATGTTCGCTGTGTGCCGACTGTATAAGCCGTTGTTCGTTCGCCTGGCATGTTATTCCGGGGCGTCGTTGTTTTAAAATAGTTGCATTTGGAATCTCATTATTGCTCGTTTCTATGTCCTTCTCTATCGTTTTATCTCTATCCCCGACCCCACCCTGCCTCATCCCTATCTCACATACACTATCTCGCTTTCTTACTTCTTGTGCGGGCTATCTTATTTTGATTCTCCGATTTTCCATTTTTCTGTGCCTTTTTATTTATACAGGACGCCTTGATAGCATTTTTTTCAGCTTTACAACTCATTCGAGCTTTTCTTTCTGCCCAGTTATTGTGATGCCCTACAAATTGCATTGTCAACGCAGGAGAAGGAATATGCCGAAATAAATAAAAGTCATGATATAACGATAAAAGGCAATAACAACTTCGTATGCCCACGATTTGAATAATCTATTGCTTCGAATCCATTTTTTGCGTGACTCCACTGAATATGTAATCTTAATGTTAATCAACTTGACGGATGTATCTGGTTAAATATTATTTTACTTACTTTTAACTCTATTTTTCGAGATTTGCTCTGGCATGTGGGTAGAAAGCATTTATTGCTTCTTTAGTGCACGTCAACTTACCCTTTTAATATTTTCTCTTGCACTTTCTGTCACTTGAAAAATGATCTGATCACATTTTGAATGGTATAGATGCATTAGTGAGGCTTTCTGTTTATCATTTATTATATTTACGCTTACAGAAATATCATGTCCTTCATTACTAGTGGAGTTATATGTCTGTTAGAATACATGATTTTAAATATTACCAAAGTCAACATATTAGCATAAATAAAATTGGCAAAATATATTTATTAAACTGCAATTGAAAATAAGTTTGACTAATTATATCATTACATACTATTTTTTTGTTTTCATGTTCTCTGAAGATTTATTATTATATTAAATTTATATTTATTTACACAAATCATAGAAAAACATAAATATACTGTACAAAGTCTTACCCTTAGAAATTTAATTAACATTTTAATATTGCAAAATTTGAACCATACAAATTTATTAAGTTGCTTATTATGCTGATAAAAGTAGTTCAACGATGTTTCAATAGCGCACTTTTAAGACTAAAATAAAAATCATTATTAAAGAAACATGTGTTTTATTAAAGAAAAATGATTATAATTGAGTACCATTATAAACAAGTATAAATTTTTTCAAGCGTATTCCGTTTAAAACAGTAATTTATCATCGATATACGAATCGCACTCCTTTTTTTCATTGCATAAATTGTACGGATAGACATGATTACTAATTTTTTCGCATTCTTTTGACGTAACACTTGTCTTTGCAGAGTAGTATTAAGATGAGCGGTTTGAGATAAGTCCTACCAAAATGAATAAAGCGCCGCTTAACAAGACTGCCTGCGCTTCTTCTCGACATTCGTTGTTCTTTCTGTTCACGAAATGTCGCTTTCAACCCCTTTGAGAATTGTTCATCATATTATGAAATTATGCTTGCCAGATTTATAAGGCAGGTATGGCAAGAATCTCAACGAGTTTCTCTGCTCAGCCATGGGAAAATGAGGGAGTGGACGAGAAAAGAAGCGATGTGAGTGCGAGAAAAATTATGAGGGACATATTAAATTATAACTGTGATTTTAATTATGAAAAAACAAAAAGTACGAGCCGCTTAACGGAAGCCCGCGTGCGTGAATAAGCGACGCCCCGAGGAACGTGACGCTCTTCGTAAGCTCGTTATTTATATGACACGGCGGTCAAGAATGGCTCGACATCGTTTTAAAAGAAATATTACGCGACTTACATACGACAAATTATTCTCGTCATACCTAATGCTTTGTCGGACTCTTTTCGACGGATTGTAAAAATTTGCCTTTGTTACTAAAACGTACTTTAACAATACTTTTAATACGCAGTGAAACCAAGTGTAGCTTTTTGCGGTGTTTCACCATTTTCACAGAAGCTACTGCTGTGTAATTTGATTTTTTAATGCATTACGTTTTTTAACAATATTTGTAAATATTATTTCATGAGTAGTTTTTATCTTAATCCCTTCTATGAATTTTTGTTTAATCATTATAATATTTTAATAATTTTGTGTCGATCATCTTATAATATAAACTTTGTATTATAATTCTGACTTCAAAATGAAAAATTTTCAGAAAATTATTGAATTTTATATTTTGACGTATATTTCAAAGAATATTCGCACAGAAAAACTATTTTTTTATGTTTTGAAAAGTATATATTTTACGGTTGAACAATCTCATTTTTAGATGTAAAGTAAGCAAAATTTTTGCAGGAAAACTTTTGCAGGAAAAGAAAAAATTTGTTCGCTATGGTGCAAAAGGCTGAAGAAAGTAAAAAGCGAGAGTTCATAACTTTATACGCATGGGGACATACTATTTCCACAGTCTCCTTTAAAAATTCTACTTTTATCCTCATAATGAATACATTCTGGTAATAATATTTTAGTTAAAGACAAATTACTATGGACTTAATTTCTTTCGCGAATAAGTAAATGGGAAGGTTTTTGGAGTAAAGAACTAAGTTTAATCATACTACTGTAAAATTTTGTTCTCAATATAATATTGAGGTTTGCTATTACTAAAGGTTCTTTGAACAGTTTCGTACATTCAAGAACAATTTATTTATTTTTTACCATAAAACTAAGCTTTCATTTATCTAAGTTATACTTTGTTGATCTTATCTCATACAAATAAATCAATCTTAAGAACAGTTTTCACATTGTTTTGATAATAAACGCTCGCATTACTTTCGAATCTTGCGTATTCGGCAAAGCTATATCGTAGAGGCGGGTTTTTAATGACCAAAAACAGCAACTGCTAGGGAACTTTTATGTTATGCATTTGCCGTTTCATTTGTAGCTTGTACCTTTTACAATCAGAGACCGTCGTTCACTTTCCTTCCTTTCTTTAGCGACAGCATTCTGATAGAGCAAATTACTAGGTAGGGTACAGTAATGTAGGTACACTTCGTAACAGGAGCGTTTCTATGTGTCACCAGTTATTTTGAATTGGTGGCTTGTGAATTATTTTTTCTCCTCACTGAATTAGAGTGAGGTGAATGAAAAAAGATCGCATATCACTGCAAAAATTCATGAACTACACGTACTCACGTGAATACGAATTTCTATGATGTTAAATAAAGATGCACATGTGCTAAAATCACAATGGTACTATTTGAAAATACTCGATTTTATGCATTGCACTGTTATTCGTCATTTTCACAAGAAATGGTAAATAAAGAGAAAGATAGATAATCCATTCAAAAAGCGGGAAGAGGAGAATAGTTTACTTTTATAATATAAAAAATTTACATGTTCAGTTCCGAATACGAGTTTATGAAAAATACTAATGATATAACGAGCTCAGAGGTTGCCCATTATTGTGACCATTGAAGTAAATTTCTCAGGTTGACAACGAACACAAAAGATAGGAGCAAGACCTGCGAACGGCGTCTGGTTCTTCTTTCTTCTTCCATTCTCGATCTTCTCTATCCAGTATGGTGCGCAAAGTTTTCCTCGTGTGCCTTTCATCTTCTAAACTTCATGCTCTACTTTGAAATGGAGAAACTTTGAGAAAACATGTCACATACCACTGACACTCAGCTATTTACTATTTTTTCCATAATCTTTATAATCAACAACCATAATTTTTTTTATTCTAACAGTTTTTTTGCTTTTATTTTAGCTCAATTCCGCTTACGTTAACATATTTAAGAATATTAATTTATTATTACTTTCGAGTAAGTCTGACATTTTATCATTCCACAATCAGAATTTAATTACATAAAATATCAGCAATTTTAACATTTACATTTTAGGGTGAAATTTTGTTTCTGTACATATTAATAAGGTTCCAGCTTGAATTTTTTTAAGCAGTTTTTAAAAAATTACATAATTAATTATTTAAATAATAATTATTTAATATGTATCAATAAATTTCTACCCTTCTTAGCAATAACAATTATAATTTTAGTAATAAGAGAAAATTAATTTTATGCATAATTTTCTAGTTACATGAATTACTTGCCACCAGCATTTATGAAATATAATTACTTAATTAATCACTGATTTTAATAACTAAAACGTTGTAGTAACAACGGCAAAAATTGAAAACGTTAATTTCATTTAAGTGCAAAATACACTCAAATAGTAAATTGCTTCAAAATTTAACATGATAGTATTGATTTTATTGCAATTCTAATCTTTTAAGATTATGAATATAAAAAATTGAATAATGCGAGTAATAAAAACAATTTTGATGAATGAATTTGTTTAATTTCCTGCAGGCTTGAATAACTCATGTAAATTAACTGAATGTACAGGCAATGATTGTGTCGGTAATGTCACGCTGAATAGCTGCTCAACGAGTTTATTAGCTTGTGATATCTAGTTTTCTCTATGAGTCTTTATATAGATGTACGTCCGTTTTGTTCCCTTTCTCAAGATGTTTTTATATTTATAATTACAAGAAACTGGCTCGACTACTATTTAACTTCATTGCACTCAATACCGTTTAAATTTCGCAAACAAATTTTTTAATACAAGCTATAACAAAACTATCTTCGAGTTTTGTTGTACGTAACATTTCACAATGTCCTAAATATAATTCATTATTTGTAATAATTTTTTTACATTGAACGAAATTTTATATTTTCAATCTACAAATATAGAATTCAATTAAAAAAAATTTACTATACCTTGAGAAAAATAATATAATGAAAAATAATAAATGTAGTTACCATTTGATACAATTTTCGTTCTTTAGATTTTATGCTTCTGAGCTTTAATGAAAAGAAAATTAATTTTTAATAATTTTCATGCTTATAAGATTTTATTAATAGCTTACAGCAATCAGAATTTCAAAATTTGCAACAAATGCATAATTGTATTTTTCTAAAAATATTGCCCTAAGGTATTTCGAATTTTCTTGGTAAGATATGTTTTATTTATTTTTATATTATAATTCATATTTTAAAAAAAATTTATAAAATTATTGCCACTTCATTATGCGTGTAGTCGAAATTAGTATTAAACTATTTAATACCATAAAATTGAAGTAATTAGGTGAATCGGTTGCATTTAGGCTTTAATATAAAAAATTATTTAATTAAATTAATAACACTAGTTCACTGGTTTTTCATTTCTGTTAATATTGATCAACTTTTTCTGATCTCTTTTTTGGCCATATGTTGTTCTTCATATTTTTACAATGTACAATTTTCACAATTCATTGAATATTTATATTTTTTTAATGTACTTTTGAATATAAATATAGTCTTTGACTTTTATTTTATGTGTTAGTTGTTATATATGTATAAAAAAACTAATACAATATTTTATTAAATAAAATAATATGGTTTTCATAATTACTACATTTAATTTTGTTGTAAAAGATTTTATAAATAAATATATTCGTTGTTAAAAACGATCTATAACACATCTAAATAAATTCATGTGAGGGTAAAAATAACCTGTAAGACTAGCAGTTTAATATTTTAGAGGGTAACTTACATAATTTGTTCATTCAAGTATACTGTAAAAACTATAATCAAATCATCATACATGTATGAGGAGAATTACTTGAATATTTGTTATTTTGCATTATACTGTTTGAATTAAAGTATATTTTCGTACATAATCTTTAAAAACTCAAAATTTTAAATACATTTTTGAAAATGTTATAATTCAATTTTTTAACTATTAATGTTTTATGATAAAACCGAATTTTTACATTTTTTATTACTTGCATTATTGTAACTGAAGATTTTAGTTTTTTGGAAAAAATTTTATTTAATAATAATTATAATTGAAAATGTTCAAAAATCTTGATCGTGAATTTACTTTCACATCTTTTAGGAAATTATACGTCGTTTAGTTGTGTTAAAATATATTATTAGAGTATTAGAGTAAATCTACCTTTATTGGAAACCTTTATGAAAAGAAATTGTTAAATTATTTCGAAGTCAATTAAAATAATTTCAGCCCAGCTTGTTATTTGTGATTAATTTGAAACTGAAGTAATCACAATATTGTAAGATTATTTGCTTTTACATTTAAAGTTACATTTAATTTTCTTTTAGTACTATAAGCTTTTTTATATTTTAAAATTTTAATTTGGTCGCTAACTTTATACAGCTTTTTTATTAGACAAAAAAATATAATTAAATAAAAACGGTTTTAATTTTTTTCTAATAATATTGCTGTTCAAAATTACTAATATTTATGTTATTTTAAAATAGAAAAGTAAATAAACTATTAGCAATATACAAGTAACTTATTTTCAATCTTAAAATCTGTAATTCTTTAATTATTTTACTTATTTTAGTATATTTTTTCTTATAAAAAAATGATTTTTTAATTTTTTTATTAACAATATTTGAGAATATTTGAAACTCATAACTCAAAATCATATGTAATAATTATGTATTCATTGTAATTCAGTAAGTAGTAAGGAGAGAAATTTTCCCGTACACTGATTTATTTTTGCAGAAGACTACTTTTGTCGCATTTATGTGGAAGTTAATATGAATTGATCAGGTGTCGGAGAAACGAAGCAGCTTGAGAAGCTTCAGTTGTTCAACGGTTGACGTACGCATTTCAGGAAAATCAGCATGACTCGGTTAGTAACTTTGATAGCGAATGCCATTTCACTTGGCATTCCATAAGACCGAAATATTGGTACTTGGCAGCGTCAGTGGCATATGTTAATACTATAGTCAAGGTCGATAGCGAGAGATGCACTGGTGCTTCTACTGATGCTTCTATGGCTGCTGCTGCTGCTGCCGTGGCCATGAGGTCGAAGGCTCGACCGACTGTGAATCCTCGAGAAATTAGCGCGGATACCAATATACATGGGATTAAAGCCGTAATATGTCACGCCAGGCTCACATGCCCTGCCCCGGCAGGCATATTTGGATGTAATACCGCGTTCGTGAAAGGGCGTCAGTTTCTGCAGAAATTACGATGATGCAATTCGCGTCTGTCGCTTTCATGAAGTATTTAAATGCTTAATTTTCAAACTTATGCGCCGTACTATTTAATATAATGCTCTAAGCTTTGTTAAAATATTTTTCCTATTACGATTATTTATTTCAACAGATGCTTCATGATGATATTTACTTTTACAATGTGACTCCTCCACTATATCGACCGAGAGAAGAACTTGTAAGAAGAAAATATACTTAAAAGAATACTTGATTTCATATTTGTGACAGAACGTACACTTATCTCTAAAAGTGTCTCCATTGTTTCGAATTGTTTTTCAAACATGTTCGAAATTTCCATATGATGGTAATTCAATATATGATGGGCAATATTTTTTAATTTACCCTAAACCTGGAACATTATTTTCAATATTTTTCTTACATTTTTAACTTTTTCGTTATTGTTTCAATCTAGAATAGATAATTCTTTTATTTAGAAGTTCAAAGAATCATTTCAGTTATTCACTAAGCTTGAATTGAATAAAAATTTTTATTACAATTTCAATTATAAGATTTATTATCATAAAATTATTCGAAATATAGGTAAGACATTGAATAATGTTCTAGAATTCAATGTGCCTTTTATATATTGTTTATGTCTTAAAAGTTTATGATTTTAAGAAATTTTGAATAATATTATTTTTATTATTTGAATAACGTATTTTTAGCTTAAAAATATTAGTATTCTATTATTGCCTTATTAAATTAATTTGAAAAAAACTTTTTTTAACTTTCATATTATTTATTATAATCTTCTCAAATCTATTCGGAGGCTTATAGGTACTGTATGTTGGAATTACTAAGATTCTGTGATGTTCTCATGTTATTATCATTTTCCATAGCCATTATGTCTTTCATTCTTTTCTACCCTATCCCGATGTTTCTATTAGCCATTTCCAGAATAAGTTAGTAATTCAATATCTCGTACTTCAAATTAATATTAGAAATAATCTGCATTTTTTCTAGACTTTTGAGAAAAAATACAAAATTTACTGTATAGGTTGCACAATTTTTTATACGATATTTTCTTTGCACTTTTTGGTTAGCCAGCTCATTATTTTGCTACATCATTACTTTGCACATTTTTTACAGTTGTGATACTTAATCTTAAAATTTATGTCATTAGACATAAAGAACTATAATTTCAACTCCATGTATGTAAATAATATTTTATTACGATTAACAATTAGAAACCCTAGTTAAATTTGACAATTATGAGTAGAAGTTCTACATTCATGAAAAACTCAATATTCATTAAGGATTATTGTGTTTGAATTGAGATTCATTGTTTTTTATTTTTTCATTTATTCTGAGTTACGTGATTTATGATCTATTGTAATGCAAAGTATTGAAAGTTGTTTCACTAAATTTACATTACTTTTATATAAATATAGTGCATCTAACTTTTTCGTCAGTTAAAATATTTCGAGTGTTAATTTACCTTTCTGGAATCTATCCAAACCTTAAATCAAAATAGTTTATTTTGAACTTCTTTATTTCTAAAATCAAGTATTTTTTCAAACATTAATTTTTGTATCTTTAATTCTACAAACATTTTTATCTTTTTATCTATTGTGAATTTATCTTATTAATTTTACGTTTTTATCTGATTAATCGTTTTTATCTTATTATAAGTTTGTTTTACATACTTTTATAAGTTATTTGTAAGAAAAATAAAAATTATTTGTAAAATATTTATTAAATTATATATAAAATGTATGAAATATTTGACTGTAAAACGATTTAAAGTTTTGAAGTACATTTTGAATTGAGAAATGTCACTAATTTAGCTACATAATAAGTATGATATATTATTTAATTATTGCAAAGTTATTTAACATTTAGTAAAAAAAATATTTTTCATTAATATATTAATTTCTTGAGAAATTAAATAACTAAAAAATATTTTTTTTATTAGTTTAAAATTTCAGTGAGATTTTACATACTTCCTGAATAATTACTTATAATTATACTCCAATTCGCAGTGAAATTAATTTATGTGTAAGATTATATGACTCTTTTTCAATTAATTTTAATTAACGCAATATTTACTCTTTATAAATTAAAGATTTATAATGAAGCTTGAAATAATATTATTTATAAGACTTATTGCAGAAAAATTATGTAAAAAAGACACTTAGTAAAGAGAAGGTGATTAGTAGAAACAGTTATGTCCTGAGATCCTATATAATTGACATATACTAATAAACTTATGCATGACGTATAATTTTTAAATTTGTATACATATTTTGCTGAATTCATAGCATTTGCTTATGTTCCTATAATCTTGAAGTAATATTTATAGTTTTAATTAATTAAATATTCAAAATGAATTTTTATTAAATTTATGAATACTAATTTTTCACATTTCCATAATGAAAAAACATTTTTTAAATATTTATATAACATTAAAGATAATCCATAAAACATCGTCCCAGGCACATACTTTAATATTATTACACATTTTATGATTTTTAAAAAATTTTCAAAATTTTTGTCGAAGTAATTAAACAAATTTTCATTATATATTAATAAGAAGCATGATTACTATTAATAATGAAATGGTGTGACATTTTTAAAATAATTTTAATTTAAAAAATTCTATATTTTTATGTTTAGAAATCATTTATTAATGATTAAATAAAAAACTATTTGATAATTCGAAATAGTGTTACTAGTTTAGTTTAGTACTTATAAATCTTATTATTAAATCAAGTACATGTAGATCTTATTAAAAACCAGACTTGTTAAATATATAATTTTTTATTTAAAAGAAAAAATCAATTTGCAAATTTGTACCTAATTTAATTAATCCATACAATTAAGTATTTATTTTAATTTTTACACATTTAAGTAATATTTTCTCTATTTATATAAATTTTATATACTTTTCTTGACATTTTTGCCTTCAAGATGTTTTTGTAATTTTCTACCTGTTTTTAATTTGCTTTGATTTTTGTATGAATTTTATTATCAAACAAACCATAAAAATTGTGTATTCTTTTAAAACGATTAAAATTTAAAAATATATTATACAAAACGTTGTATAAAAATAACATGATAATTATTAAAAAAGAATATTTCAATTTTCAAATACCAACAAATTATTTATAATATATTACATTTAAATTATCAATATACAAATGGTGCAATTAAAATTTATAATTACCTTAGTAAAGTATTTTGAACTTAATTTTAGTAAATGTCATAATTAATTCTAAATGTATGAAAATATTCAGAAAATGTGAATTTTTACAGTTTAATTACAATGAATTATATTTCGAATAATAAATAAATGAACTTTGATTGAACAAGTATTACACATTTTTTCAAAATTTTATTCTTAAATTGAATAATATATCCAGTAAAGTATAATGATAAGATACGCAAATAGTTCTTTTTTAAAGGTAACCACAGCTATAATCGGGGTTTGCAACGAGATACGTATGCTTTACTTAGGCCTCGCAATTCAAATCTGTTTCTTAAAATGGAATCTTGTATAAGATGATTCCATTTTTTACATCGGATGGTAGATTATCTCCAAAGTTGCATTAGATTTTTTTTCTTTAATGATACAACATCGCCACCTCTACAAGTGTGTGGTTATGCAAAAAATAGTATGAGTAAAAAAAAATAAACTATTAAAAATTGTACTTACTGAGTCTTTCGATTCCTAATTTCTAATATGGTTAACGATTTTAAGATACATCCATGCGTACGATTCAATTGTAATGGGGTCTAAGTCTAAAATGACTGTAGTCCTGTTTATTATGTATTTAATGTTTCGCAATTTATTTTCTATGCTTAATGATGAAGTCAATAGTAAATTAATATTCATTATAAATTTGTAAAACGACAGAAATAAGAAAATCCGCTAAAAAAAGGTGATTTTAATTAAATTTTTCAGGTTTCGCATTATGCATATCAGCAAGTTATTTTTGGAGCTTCTAAACAAAAGTGATGATCTTTTTTATAAATATGCAGATAATTTATATGTAAATAACTGAGCTTAAACCATTTTTTTTAATAAAAGATGAATGAATATTATTATTATCAATTGTAAACTTCTGATAATTAATTGTTTTAATCATAAAAATCATTGTTGAAAATAATTAAATTTTTTTTAATAATAAGTATAATTTACGAAAGTAATTAGATTTAACTAGTTTTTGCAATGAAACGCAAAAATATTACTACAATAATTGAAATATTACGTATTAAATTAATTGTGAGCTAAATAAAAATGTCCAACTCCATCAATGATGTGCATAGTAATTTTGGTACTTCTTATTCGTATTTGGTTAAAATTTCTAATTCGAGAATTAATAATTAATTAGTACATTTAGTTTTTCAATTTCACCGTAGTGAAGAATAGTACATTGATTTCAAGCCTTTACATATTTACCGTGAATGAATGGATTGTAGCTACAACTATGATGCCAACACCAGCTTTCGGGATTCTCTTCATTTTCTTCTTCCCTATCTTTATTCGAGCTCTTTAAAATAATCTAGCACCAATTGAAATAAAATTGATAAATTTATGATTACTTTCGAAGGTTCAAGGTCAATTATGAGTTGTCAATAATCGTTTTCAAATTCAAGAACTCGATGCTATATATGATGCAAATACTATTTGTCAGTTGCATTCTACATTATGTAGCTTTTATGAGTTGTGTTGTCTCTGTAATATCAAAGGTAATTAACATAATACCCACGAACATTAGCTTTGATATGTGACTTTACCTTTTCTTTGAACTCCGCTTTTTAAGTTTATATTACAAAAATACATTAACCATATCATGAATGTGAAACTCTTAGGAATAAGTTTAAGAGATTCAGACTTAGAACTATATTAATTTATCAAAAAATAAATATAAAATTATTCTCTTTTCAATTATTTTTTTGATCGTTTCAGTTTTGTAATCTATTGTTAAGATGTTTTTTTTCTTATAAGTGTTAATTCAACATTAAATATTTTATATACTCAAAGAATTAAAACACTTTGGCTTAAGTAATTATAATTCTGATAACATTTATTACTATTTCTTTCAATTCAATAATTTTCTTTAATAAATTCTAATATCAGAACTCACCATACATAGTTGGCAAGAATAACAGCCTGTGGATATTTGACAATTGGCTTTACTCATCTATCGAAATAGATGGAATATTAAAGGTCAAACCAAGGAGCCTATGAAATAATAAAAGTAAATGTCGATGAAAAGTTAATTTGAGATAGTATTAGTCCATTTCAAAGAAACATAGTTTATTTATTATGGCTTAGAGTAATGTAAGTATAAAAAATACTAAAACCATAAATATTAAAGTTTATGTAGTTATCTTTGTAAGCAGTTTGACATTTTTTATAATAAAGTTTTATGTACAATATGATACAATGTTAATGCTATAATAATTTTCCTACCATTAACTATTAGTATTATAAAAATAATACATATGCATGGCACGATCTATAATCGAAGACATTATTCTACATATTCAAATTTTAACAATTATAAAAATGATTGAATTATCTTAATTTTAAAATATAGTTATTTTATGTTTGAGTTTCTTTTCCTGTCCATAGTATTATCATTTCATTTTAAAAACTTTTTTAATTAATATCTTATATAATGGGGTCTGGTTGCTGTATCATTATACCGTTTGTAAAAACATAATATTTATCATTAGAAACAAATTTTCTAATAATTAAACAGTATAATAAGTAATTAAATATTATAATTACTTTATTTAATGAATTACTAATGTACAAATGTTGCACAAACTTAATTCTGATTTGTAGATATATTATTTATGTAGTTATAATTACTTTTATTTAAGCCTTTTAATTATCTAATGGAATAAAACTGCCAAGTGTAAATTAATAATGTATTTCAAAACATAGAAAGTTTATTCTCACTAGTTTAAACTTTGAGTCCTTAGTAACTCAATAAACCAATCAATCAATCACATCTTCACTAATTCACTTTACGGTCACTGTCTCGAATTCGATACTCTATCCGGATCAGTAAAAATGGAAGCAAAGTTACAAAAATTGAATTCCTTAATCCTCTGTATATTGGTATTCGTTTTATCGTTTCTCGGCTTAAATATTGCCCGATTTCAACATCGAACACTAAAATTGGCCTGATTGCTTCACAATTTATATTGATTTTTTTGAATACTGATAAGTTGAATTGAAAACAATTATATTACTGTAATTTTTACATTAATGATTTTCTTCATTATTAATTAATTTTTGCCTTAAAAAAGTTCTTTTGAATAATTAACAAATTCAAAAGTCTTACGAAAATAATCATTCCGTCTAGGTATTTGCATGAATTATAATATCACATAATTGACAATTACGTTCATTGTTTTGGAATTAGATTAAATTATCATAATTTTTATTACAAATTAATTGTAATATTATTGTTAATATATTTTTTAACCAATATATTGATTTTTATTTGTAATGTGCGAGAACGTTAATCAAATTATAAATAAAGAATGTACCAGCATACGTAGGTTTCTATCACTAAAAAAACATTGCCTATGTATGGTTGCTCCTCAAGTAATGTCTGTTTACGATATTGAACGCGCTTGTTCATTGTTAGACACCGCATTAAACAGTTGGAAGACTGAGGTAGTAATAAATGGTTACGCAAGATCTCTAATATGAATGGAGTATCAAGATCAAGTTATACTTGTCTCATTTTCATATATAGATCAGAGTATATAGATAGGGGGCGCATATGCTGAGTGGATAAAGTACGGAGTTGAAAAAAGAAAGAGGAGAGTCCATCCGGAATACGCACGCGCAAGATTTATATTCGAGCCACGTAAAAGCGGGAAATCCTTTTGTATGATAATACCGTAGGCGAGCCCGCGGCACGGGAGCAAATCGTTTCTCGCTTCGACGAGTTTCGGTTTGTCAATGGAAAATGACGCAATATCACTGCACCTCGGCTTCCTATTCCCTTTCATCTTCGACGAAAAAGGGGAAAAATTGGAGGGAAGTCTAGAACGAACGAGGGAAAAATAATATGGAGTGGGAAAAGGACATTCTGCTCTGGGACGTTTTTTTCTTAGCTACAGGAGTATATATCGAACAGATATAAATTCCATTGTTTCACTCTCGAAGGGGGTCGATTCGCAGCACACACAGCTACTCGCATTGAATTCAATACTCTGCTTAAGCATTGTCACGGAATATTTACAATAGTGGACCGTCATTGCGAAATTATATTTCTTCTCGATAAATTTCTTCGGCACGCGTTTCACTGCACGTTCCACCATCCACTCGCATGCTCAAATTAAATTAAATGAATTATATTATCTTAGACAGAGTTTTTGTACTTTTATGTATATGAATGCTGCGTGCTGGTACCTTTTTTTATTTCTAAAATATTTTCTTCTATCATTTTACAGGCGGCCTTTTCTTAATATGCTGTCACATTATATTTGAAATGAATTGAAACTGCTTCATATTAAATATTCATTTATGACTTGATTGATTGAATTAATGCATACAACATTGCTGAGTGTTTTTGCTGATCAATCAGAACACGTCAAGACTTATTCCTCCAACATAAGCTTTCAGTGTGATAGAGTTGTAGCTTTATTCATTAATAAAGAGCTGAGTAATTAAGATTAAATTTCGTGACAATTACAACAACTATAAAACTATAATAATAATAATAATAATAATAATAATAATAATTATTATTATTATTATTATTATTATTATTATTATAGGGTACATTAATTAAAAATCTGACTCGTTTCAAATGTATTATAAAATTATTTAAAAGCATTAGTTCTAGGAAAATGCAGTGTAATGAACGATATTTACTTATGCAATAGTTTAAAATTATTAATTAAAATTAAATATTTACCCTAAGAAGGCCTTATTTACGCTCTTCTAGAAATCGTTTACCACAAAACTTTATTAGTTACTCTCGGAGAAAATGAAAGACTACTGGGTGGTCTTTAAGTATGTTTTGAGTTTTGCAGCGTCCAATTCTTCGCCTCTAAAGATCCTCTAAAAACCCTCTAAAGATGCAAAGTGATTCATCTTGAAATGTTGAGCAGTCGTGGAAGAGCGACGGCGATGTCTCTTGAGTTGTCGTAGTTTGTGGTTCTGTTTCACATAGAAACGAGTGGTGGGTTAGCTTTCTCGTTTCTGGCTTATTCTTTCGACTTGCAAAGTTTAGGGGAAATAATAAATGAAATTAATTTCGGAAAATTCAATTACTTCTGTGCAACATCACAATATATCTGATTCAATACCAAGAACAACATTTCGCCGCCATTCGGTATCTCTTGCGATAAAAAATAACAATTTATGGACCGAGTAGTTCTATATGAGTTTAAAACTTCATTGATTGATATGTTTAAAATGCTATAAGTTGTTCTGTAACTCTTTCATTACTCAATCTCACGAAAATCGGTCTTTTTCAAAATTTGTTATTCTCTGAATCATTGATAGAGTCCATTTTAGTAATGTGTCGACATTTTATTAAATATAATGTGTGTACTTAGACATAACAAAATCAAAATTAAATACAAATTACCATGAAATATATGAGTGATGATTATTAATATATGATAAAAAAATTATAAATCGATATATACTAATTAATTTATCACTAAAAATTTGCTTTTAGTATAATTAATATAAAGGAAGATCAATACCAATAATAACCGTATATATCCGAAAAGAATAAATTAATAATTGTTGATATACCCTAATGCTATTTTAAATTTTATTTGAAAGCTTGTTAAAAATCAAATCAAGTTACATTTTGAGTAGATGAATGAGAAGATGTAAGAAAAATTATTTAATAATAAAATTACGTAGAAGGATATTGTTTCATTGATTTGTAATTGAAACGTTTTTAAAATAACATCCAAGTAGTCAATTAAAAAATTAATGCATTCTTATTTGAATAACTTTTTTTCAATTAAAAATGAAATTACTTATTATTATAATCAGCTATGCTTAGAACCTGAAGTAAAAGAAAGTAATCCAAAATTTAATTAATTAAAAATAATAACAATTGAATAAAAATTAATAATATGAATGCAAAATGTGATCGAGATAATAATAATAAGTGAAGTTTTTTTTCCTTACAATATTTTCCGAAACGTCAAATATTTTGTTTATCTTGTAATGAAGTTTGGTGGAGTTGCAATGCGCATGCTATCCATACCCATATTGATTTAAACCTCCTGCCACATTCAACTCCTCGCACGGTCTCTTTTCCTCATTTTCGATGTTCAATTTATACTCACTTTTTATCATTATTATAAAATAAAAGATTACAATAAAAAAGGTCAGCAATATACGGCGTTCAATTGTGTAGCTAAAATAAGCAGCAGCGATTATGAAATCAACTATGGATGATTAGAACAAATAGAAAATTTGCAATTTTTGTCATTTCAAGTTATTCAGATAAAGGCTTAATTATCATCGTAGACATTAAAAAGAAGTTTCAGTTTTAAAGCTTGAGTAAAAAGTTAATCTATATAATCAATTCGAAAGTAAAGCTTGCTCCCATCTTGCCGACTTAGTAACTTGGAGTGATAGAATATTTTAAGTCGAGCTTTCTCGTGCCGTTGCAATGTTAGCATCGGCTCTATCTTCTCGGTAATGTGGAAGACACGCGTCTACCGGGAGTAATCGAAGAAGTTTATTCAGAATCATAAAATTCGCAAGCTTTGATGTTGAAGGCGCCGAAGGATTGAAACGAGGGCTGCGTTTTGTAGTTAAATATGCAGCGAACACGCAGTTAACCGGTTCCATTCGAGTTTAAAGTTCGCTGAGCTTATTTATGGCTGCAGATGCACGCTTGATCGTCGGTAAACCGAACGAATGTGCGCGTGATCACGTAAAATCCCTGCAACTTTTTGTTGCTCCCTTGAGGATCATATGTACTTGAGATTGAATTTCTTTTTTGCTAAGACTAATCAGCAAGGGACACTTAAATCGCTGTACTCTTACGCTTCGTCAATACTCTGTCATATAATAGGTACTAGGACACCACCAATACTACGGGGATTATATTTTTTCAAAATTCCCTGTTTGCACGATAAATTTCATGACATAATCTATTGCATTTTATATCGAATGATTTTCTGAGCACGCTAAAGTAGATATACTTCATTTTTGTTTTTCAATTTTTGTAGGGGTTTCCTTACTTACATTAAGTTGTAAATCAATTTTATTGCAAAACAGTACCGATTTAGAAGTGTTGTTTTAGCGCAAGTAATTCTCTGTAACTAAATTTTAAGAAGAATAATATTATATTAGAAAAAGAGCTTTTTCAATGGTTATAATTACATTATTATGAATGTTTTAAGAGATGTTTTATTAATGAATTAAAGGAAAACGAGAATATCAATGATCCTAAAACTAATGTTTTTAAATAATTATTTTAAATATTGAATGAAACTAATTAGGAAGTTTATTGGAATAGTAAAGCAATATTTACACATTACATTTATGTGTACTTCAAAAAAGTTTCAAGAGTGTGAATAAAATTTACGACCTTAAAATATGCTTACAAAGAATAGCATTACATCTATGATAAATACGTACAAAGTTATGCTACAGTACAGTTATTTGCACACTTTACAAATTTTAAAAAGCGTTATATTTCGGGAAGTGACGAAGTACGTGTGAATTCAGAAATATATTCTGAATAAATTTATAATCTAATCTTCAAGTTATAGAAATTTTGACGGGGGTTAAATAATATTAACATATTAGAATATTTTTAATAATGAAATTAGCCATCGTCCTCAATACATCTTAGTTTTTTCAAAAGTTTAGATCCTGCTGTTATATTAATCCATGTAGAAAATACCAGACAAAATTGCAGTTTATATTGAGAGAAAAGATAAAAAAATAAGCGCTAGTCTCGAAATGCTTTCCCTATCGCCGTTCGTTTTATAAGGAAACTTTTTGGTAAAACCCTTCGAGTAAAGTTTATCATTTAGGAAAAAGGTTGCGCAAGCGTGGTGTCACGATTCTTGGGAAACGAGGAAAAGAAGTTCATGGGATGCTGTTGGCGAGATTCGATTCTGTAAGCTCTACCGCGCTACGAAACGAAGAAAATGCTCGCCTTGCCTTTTTCTTTTTGGTAAATTTAAATGTGTCCTTTTTGAGAACGGAATCTAAAAAGAAGGCTGTTCCATGTTACTATTATTATTGAAAATTCGAGTAAAAAACCATAAAATTGTAAATTACTCCGGAAACTACATTCGGAACGAGTTTCTTAAAATTATGTGCCTGTTCACCAAGTAAATGTAATTGCCGTGAATAACCGGCACAATTATATCATATTCTCAGTTTCCACCTACATTATCAGATAAAGGTAAATTTAAACAGCCATTAATTATTTAAGCTGTAAAATCAATATATATATATATATATTTATATATATGTATATTTATGTACGTATATATTTATTTTTATTATAATCCTTTACAGTATCTCAGGAGTTACGATGTTAATGAAAACTAAACTTTGTTCATGAGCAGTAATGCATCCAACAAGACGTGCATATCTAAATTGACCAAAGCTAAAGAATTCTATCAGGGTTATTTTAAAATTAAAAAAACAGTATAAAAAGAAAAAAG
The DNA here is from genome assembly GCA_018907135.1 of Kradibia gibbosae. Classification (NCBI taxonomy): domain Eukaryota; kingdom Metazoa; phylum Arthropoda; class Insecta; order Hymenoptera; family Agaonidae; genus Kradibia; species Kradibia gibbosae. The sequence goes on from JACCHX010000001.1 coordinate 44,380,589, forward strand.
TTATAAAAAAATGAAAAATGTAAACAATAGAAACAGAAATTATTTATATGAATTTCTATACTTTTACATAATTTATTTGTTTTTTTTTTGTATTATTAGATTAATTTTCTTATCATTAACTATTATTTAAAACATTTAATTAAACATTGTAATTAAACATCATGGGCATAAATAAAATAAGTATTAATTTACGTTTGTAATCGAATCAGAACTGATAGAAATCAAATGAATTATTTGTAATTAATAATGGAGATTTTATTGTGTGTATGAAAATAAATAATGGTGATTACTCGAAATAAAAAATATAGCTGAAAAATTAAAAAAAAACTAAAATATGGAGAAAATAAATATTTATATAAATAAGTATAAAAAAAATATATTTGAAAAATACACTTTGTATTTGCATCAATTATTTATTGAACGTAGTATGGTACATTATAGTGTAATTTTATTTTTGAAAATTATACAATAGGAGGCAAAGTAATTATTAAAGGCAAAAACTAAAAATATTATATAATATAACAAAATTATAAAGATAATTAAATTACTCTGATTATCGTGGCCATCCAATGTTTACATATGTAAAACTACAAAAGTAACGTATAGAAAGAACATCGTTACGAAAGCTGAAAAATTAAAAACCTTTTGAATGCTAAAACGAAGATTTTATGATTATATTAAATTTGACTTAATATATAACTGCTAATTAATAAAAATATGCAAAAAGTTCTTGAAACGATAAGGAAACATTCAACTTTTTAAAGGAAATCATATAATAATTAATACATCTCAAAATGTAATGTATTGGAAATCTTCTTTATATGAAAATAGCATTTAAAATTTGAATGAATACTGTTTTCGTTTTTTATTTTTATCTATAATAATGAAATTACAAATATATTAAAGTGAGTCAATCTGTGATAAACGTGTAAAGTTTCCTTATTTCATAGTATTTAATGTATTTAAATCTTACAATTTACATTTGTTTAATGATAGAAAAAATACGCTCTTTGGAGTATAAATTTTCAAGACGGAAGAAAATATAGCGCTATATGAAATATCATTATTATTGATATTTTATATAGAATACAAAATTATTAATTATATAATTAATGAAATTTTTAATTACCACTTTCTAAAAATTGATGGATTTTTTGATAATCATGAAACTTTGATATCGCAGAATGTTTATTAAAACCAAAGATAGTTTTGAATTTATTTTATCCATGAATCAATAATGATAATTATGATAATATGATATTTTAATTAAAATATAGCTATTTTCGATAATTTTGTCATTATATAATTCAACAGTATTACATTACATAGATGTTAATCTAACAAAATGAATATAAGAAGCCATTATTTCTGTAAGATTAAAAAATTGCATTATGAGAATGAAGTTTCTTAAAAATATATTTCCATTATATAAAAATTTACATAATAACAATTTTTAATAACATAAAAATACGATTTGTTGCTATGTAAACAAACTAATCATTGTATTTATTTCAATTTTAAGAATGTTTGTAGCGCTACTTATACTCACTACACCAGCATGATTTTTTGTTTTTTAATAAAAAATTTTATATTTTAAGTTTTTAAAGATGCTTATAATTTATAATTGCTAAAACTTCACTTTATCTATTATTAGATACGTTTGTAGCTTTAAGTGAGATAATTTACTTATTTTCAATTTTTCTTTCTCTAATTTATATAAATTTTCTTCATTATGTAAATAACTTCTGACAAAATAATAAATTTATTTTAATAATATAATTTTACTTTTTTTACAAACTTTATTTTAATAGAAGTCTATACGTTTTATAGTATATAACAATATGTTAATAATATGAGGGTCATGATACAACCTTTTCTTTTAATACTAATGATATTATATATTTTCATTTCATTTCAGTTTCATAAAAATTTAATAAATATTGCATTAAGTAAATTATAAGTAATGATTGATTTAGAAACATAAAAGAGAAATAATAGAATGAATGACCTGATAACTTAAGCTGAAAAGTATATCTGTCTGTAAATGGTTGTATTGTATATTACATTACATTCATTTCTTTCGACCAATTGTAGAAGGTAATTGATTGAAAATTGAGCACACATTCAATCGTGTTCGTGTAACTAAAATATTACTATTATTAAAAAATTTATTATTAATATGTGAAAATTAATTTATATTCTGAAAAAAATGTTCATTTAATAATAAGTGTTAGAGATAGAGATAGAAGTACTAGAATAGAATTGTATTTGAAAATGATGTCTATATAAATTCTTTATATCGCAGCGCAGTTAGATCAATGTCAACAATCCTGAAAACATCTGAGAGTAAAAATGCCGAGAAAACAGATTTTAACGGCAATTGCATTCAGACGAAAGGCTAAATAATGTTCTGTGTAGACAAATTGTTGTATCTCATTATATCCGTGACCCAATTGTTTTCCGTGCGTGTTACGCCATACCCATGTATGTGCGCTGAAGGGGCCACTCAATATAGTAAGATCGTTGAAGGAAAGATCATAGAATTTGTTGTTAAATTATCTATAGTGTGTTATCGAAAATTTGTTATCCGCCTTTTTACGCCAACAGTTCGCTTTCCACTTAATATCTTCGAATTGAGGTTGGGGGAGGGTGAATAAATGATTTCGCTGACGGGGTGGTTCATGACGAATTACACTTGCCGACGACTGGGAGAATTCCTGACTTTTCCGTCCCTCTACTTCGATATCCCAAATAAAGTGTACGAATACGATTCTGCATCGACAAATTTTTCACGTTTAGTAGTCCAAGCACGGGACTTCATTTATTTCGACTTAAGAGGCAGGCCAGCTCTTAAACTCGTTAAGATATGCAGCCTTACGTGTTGCTAATAAACAAAGTTATACTTCATTGATGTAATAGGGCAGCTTGCTGGGATGAACAACAGTTTGATATGTATTATTACGTCTGTTGGATTCCATTCACATCCACAGTGGCCTCAACCTGTTAATAGAGGATACAAAAAAGAAGGTCACGAATCGGACCTAATTTATTTGATATCCCCGGACGAGCATTACTTTGTAAGCCGCTGGCGCGGGCAAATAAAAGTTATCGTTTCTTTGCTTCGAGGCCATTGCTAAAAGTCTTCTATGTACCAATATCAGTATCGAATGGACTCAAATAAGCCACACAATACAAATGAAAGCGTCGGTAGACAATACGTCCGGTATTTTCTTTCAAGAGTTCCCTGGTAGATCGAAATGCACAGGCTGCTGCAGTCATGCAGCATTCGACTTCTGAGAGGGTGATTTGAAACGAGAAATAGCTTGAGAACGAACTTGTTGTCCGATAAGATGCAACATACTTCGTTATTTTGGGCACGTAACCAGTTCCGGTTATTGTGCTGGCCGCGTAAAGTGCTTTCTTCATGGAGAGCTTCATCTCGCTTTTACGCTCCTCTTTCTTGGCCGCCGTCTCGCCCCGCTCGCTATTTCTATCTCGCCCCTGTACTTTATCCAACGTGAATCTTTGGTCGGCGCATTTTCTTCCTTCGTCGACGAGCAGCGATGAAAAGGCTTAAAAAGACAGCGGATCCGTTGTGAAAACTAAAGTGCAGGTTCTAAAATCAGCGGTCACGGAGTCACCGGATAAAATTGAAGCAGACTGTTGTTGAAAGCTGGCGCGCCATATGTGAATGTCGCATAGGCACATACGAACATGTTTACGCGATGCATTAATAGGTGTCGGATGCAGGAGGCGTAGTGCAGCGTCAACCTCGCGAACATGATTGTTGACCAGAGAGGGGCTCGGTCTCGTTAATACGTGTACGACTGTAGTCAAATTCGTTGAACCGCGTATGACAAAGGCCTGCTGCATCGCACCGCGCAACTCAGGTTTAACATGTGTTCAAAAGCTATCTGACTGGCACTACTTCCTTTCCATAGCTCCACGTCCGATCGCTTATTTTATATCTGCCAATTATTCATGCTCTGTGCTTATCACTTCATGGTCATTGCTCTTTATCGAATATTTAAAATCGCCTCTCGATGAAAAAGCGCACACGCACACCCCACACTCGTACGCGCAATCAAAAATTTACATAGGAAATAACTTCTTTTATCCAATCGTCGACTCAAGCTCAATTTTTATTACTACCTACATATTTGTTTATTAAACTTACACAGAACAAATAGGGATCATCTATTTAAAGTTTAAAGTTGAAAAATGTAGATGTTTCCTTAGCCAATTTACTATATCATAAATCAAATAGTTATTAATTAAACGAAATTGTAATCAACATATTTATTTAATTTTCTTTATTATTATTATATGTACAACAGGGACAAATATGCAAACGTTGGTCATTTAGTTATCTGTACTGCTTATAAATGTCGCATTAAATGCCTAGTTTTGTAATTGTATAATTTGCTTTCTATATCAAATAATACCAAAAGAAGAGATATAATAAAAAATAATACACGATGGCTAATATCAAATCGCACTGTTGTAAAATTGTATTGTCTATAATTCGTAGAGTTTGTATTGTAAGCTTTAATAAAATAGTATCGGATATATTTTAATATTTCTGTTTCAGAAATACGAAGTAAAGACTCAGATTTGACATTAACATGAAATGTCCGTAATCCCTATCATATGTCTCGTTCCAGAAAGCTAATATATTATTAAATCAAATTTTTGGGCTACAAAGGCAAAAGTTAATGCCAACTAAATTGTTACTGGAAAATCCGTGCTCTTTCTGGGAGTGGTTTCTAAGGTAGATTAAAGTAACAAGAAAGCATCATAAAGCTTTACCTTAGGTCGTTGGATTACGTCGTGATGAGCAGTGGGGTATCTGATATCTCGTCGTTTCGACCGCTTTCCTCGAGAGCCAGATCACGAAAAAATTCTTAAAGCAAGTCAATACTCTCTTTATTCGATCATAAAATTCTCGTTAATTTTCCCTAGACAATTGAAGAGTATTAAATAAAAAAGAAAACACCTTTAATAACGTGTATAATTTTATTTAATCGAAAAAGAGTTTTTGTTGAGACCTTATTTACTTAATTAATTTATCTTTAGATTGTAAATTATCATATTTTACATAATTTTACTTTCATACGCTTCTTTTATTAATTTCTTTTTATTTTACTCTCTCAGATTGGTATACATCCCAAGTAAGTTATAACTTATCCGACCCAATAGTAATGACTATTTTAAAAGCCATATTCGGCTAATAAAGTTCTTTCTATGTTTTAGTATTAAAATGAAATTGCTTTTTTGTAACGATTTTTTAAACAATTTTGTTAAAGCTCCTCTTTGCTTGTTTTATATGTATTAAGAATGGAAAAAATAAGGATCTAAAGTTAGAACTGATTTTCAAAGGTGTTATGCTTATTTTATGATTACGTATAAATTTTTTTATATAAATAAAATACAATCAATAAAAATTTAAGATTATTTGATAAATTTTTCGATTAAACCATAATTAATAGTACAACTGACATATATTTATATGTGCTATGATTATATTCATTATGAAATATCAACAAAATAACTAAAGTGCTGTTGAATATCATATAAGAATAAAATTATATCAGTTATTCACTTTAGCATTATTTAAAAAAACTTTTACTTAAGACGTTTTGGCGTTATAATGTTTATAAATTAATTTTACAATAAAGGCTAGTGCTTATTACTAAGTTCACTTTCAACTTCTTCGCTTCTTTTTTTATTCAATATGTTCACTATTGAGTATAAATGACTAATCGGAACATTTAAATTCAATCTCGTTTAATTACTTGATACTTGGTAACCTAGCGCACAAAAAATGATTGATAAAATTAATTTAGAAAATTCATCAGCCAGTATTCTTAAATCTATCATTGGGAAATCAAGCATTCAGGTTGAATCTACTTGGCCTCAAAAAGGAAAGCGCTAAAACCGAAAGTGAGTTTTTTTACGGCTAGAGAAAAACACTTTTTTCTTATAAAACTTACCATTATATGAATTATCACAGAATTTTTTTTAGTGTCCGTATAATATAATTGGAACATTTTGTAATTCGCAATTTTCTTCAATTTGATAATTCATAAAGATATTATGAAGATAAAAAAAATTTTTAAAATGATGACATTTATAGAATAGAAAAATTTCACACTTATTAAACATTGTTTATTGATTGCTACTGAGCTCGATCAACACCGAATTTTTATGTACTTAATTATTTTTAATGAGCATTTCAGGTTAAAAAATCTCCCTTGATAAATGAGATAAGGTAAAAAGCACTTAGCACGTTATAATTGCAATATTTTACAAGTCTTGCTGCACTTAACAGTAAATCATTATGAGAGTTCTCATACTTCGGACTTAGAATTAGGATGTATGAGTTATCGTCGAAGTTTCCCAGGTAAGGTAATCCGCAGTAGAATTTCCAACATGTCTGGGATTTCGGAGATCGCGTATCTGCATTCAGGACCGGCTATTTAACATAGCTCCGCTTGTTTTTAATCGCACTCATATACCATGTTGTTAATTCGTAAAAACACGCACCCCTTATTTTCAGAAGTATACTTCGCGTTAGAGAGCGTCAGTCTCGAAATAAACTTACCATCAAAAAAAGCATTCGCCCATACTAACCATTTCCTCTATCCAGCATTTGCTGGTCCCACCTACCTTCGTCGAACTTCAACCTCGTTCACCTATAGATCATCGTGCATTCCTAGGTGTAATGTTGTCCGAACAATCGCTATTACTAATAATATTTTAATTATTTAAATTGTACTAAGGCTTGTGATATTTGTATCATAATTTCTCTATACATTCTTATATAATAAGACATTTTTATATAATAATCATTATATAATAAACCATTAATTTCAGCTCCCTCCTGTTTGGATAAATTTTGAAATTATGGGGGCGGGTTTATATAACACGAGTAAATAAATATTACTCTCGCTAATCGTCATTTATCCTATATTTGCCTTTATTTGCTCGTAAAATTATTTTAATTTGCAGACAAAAATTTAAAATATCTGCTTTAAATTTAACAGTTTCCCTCAGCTATTCTATATATGTATAATTGTATGATGAATATTCTATACATGTATGATGACTCTTTTAATATTATAAAATAATTGTATTAATGGTTTAAATATGTCGCTAAATCTAGTAAATTGGCATTATTAATAAATTCTTCTAAAAAAACATTTAAATGAACATTTTTTATTATATATATTTTTATTATACATTTTTTTATATTATTAATGTAATAATTGATCTTTATGACGGAAAAAGACGATGAATTTTATTCATCAACTTAATCATTCAAAAAAAGTAGGGGAAATGTTGGAAGGGATAATAATGATATACATATCGAGTACGACTCATCTACCCAGTGTTTCCGGTTGCTATTTTCAAATGAGGATCGATGCACCGTAATATTTTGAAAGCTTCTATCTCTTTCTTTACGAATTACTTTTGTGGATCCCTCCAGCAGTTTCAAAAAAATTATTTCATAGACTACTTCTTGATGGCGACGTACATTTAAATGCTAATACGATTTCGATGTACAGACTGCAATACGTTACTTATGATTACAGATTATAATATATCACAGTACTGTTTATTTATGTTTTTTAACAAATATTGAAAATTGTTGTCATTTTCAATAAATAATACAGTTATTTGTAGACCGCTTTAATCGATATTTGATGATTTTTTGTGAAAATGCTGCTAATTATGACTTTTTTTTAACAATAATCCAGCTTGAAGATTTAAAATGGCTATTTGTCGCTGATCCAATTTGAAGGATTAAATCGACTATATACGACTTTAATAGTACGCATCTAAAATCTTCTAAAGATTGTATTGTTTTTATTTTATTAGCTCATTTTCTTTATTGGCCTCTGAAATAGGATTAAATTTTATTACATAGATTTATAAAAATTTTGATGTATATCACAAAGCGTGTGTTTAATTATTACACTTATAGTATTGCAAATGTTTTCTTTAAATTAGAATATGCTTCGAAGTCGGCAAATGGATGATCAAATGGAAACAAACTGATATGAGTCATCTTTGAAATTTTATATTCTATCTCTCTACTGCCTGAATTAGCTTAACATAATCTCATCATAATTCTGAATATCAACTTGACTTTAAATTTAACGATGCGAGGTCAGACCATCAATTTCAAAAGTATACCGTCCCTTCCTAACTTCATTTTTTATTTTTTATCACTTTTTCCCTATGTTTTTTAAAAAATATTTTATTTCTGCATTATCAATTTTGTAATTTAAAAAAAAATAATTTAATCAAAACAAATATTTTAGTATTAAAATTATATTCATTATTAAAATAAATATTTTAATTTATACACTTCTGAAATTATTTATAAATTTTTGCAACATTTGAATATATGACTAACCAAGTATCACTTAATTTTAAGTAATTAAAAGAAATTATTAGATAAATTAGGTATAAAAATATTAATAAGATATTCATAAAATTAAATAAATAATATTTCATTAATATTATATACTTTGATAAAATGCATTAATAATAAAAGTAAAAATAAATCGTACAAACATGTATTTACGGCCGTTGATTTAAAAGTAATTTTCTTTGACTTGTGATTAGGGTAATTTCTTTTCACAATTGTCTTCTATAATCGAACTAAATTCTTTGCGCTTAAATACTTCACTTAATTAGTAAAAAATTTTAATTAGGAACAAATATTGCATGATAAAGCTTCTCAAGTTTCGTTCATCTTGCTTCTAACTCCTTACCCTTCATGAATTATATGATTCTGTATAATACATTTCATAACATCCTGATGTACTTCAATGTTTAAATTTTTGTAAAATGTTTTTTTTTAATTTTTTTATTTATATAATCCGAAAGTTTTTTTAATTCAATAAAATTATTTAATTTGAGTATTAAATACGTATCTTTATAAGAGTCTTATTCATGAATTACTATTAACTTGAGATACTAATAAATTTTCTTTGAAACAAATTAATAATATTTTTATTACACTCATTTTTTCCAGTTCCTGAATTACTGAGAAGTTTTCATAATTGTTTCATATCAATTTTTAACGACATACTTAAGAAAAAAATTAAATAATTTTATAAATACTGTTCTTTAATACTCTGAAGTAATCATTTATGTTTTTTTCTATAAACAGAAATAGATAATATAGCATAAATAAAACAGGATGAAGAAAAGGATTGAAATTTAATTTCGTTATGTGAAAATTCTTTTTTACAAAAATTATAAGCTATTTAATTATTCTATAAATTCAGGTAAAATTTAGCTCTAATTGGAAACTTACACAATACATATATTACATATATTTACTTGTGCTATCGTAATATACTTTTACGCAAACGCAAAATTCTAATTCCTTACATTTTCAACCCTTAAAATTTAAAAAATTTTTTTAAATGAATTACTAATACTCAATTAAGATAGTAAACATATATATATAGAATATTTTTTACATCTAATAATTTTGTATCGAATATTTGTAAATGTTTGTAGACTGGAAATAAAAAAGAAAACATAATCGATATACTCATATTTAAAATCAGCTTGAATTTTTTTAATAAAAATACAACCGAAGACATTGACGTAAGTAAATTTTTATTTAATACAATACAATTATCAAGATTATAGTCCGCGTACTTTAGTGCAGCAACTTAGAAGCATCACACAATTTTAGAATACTTTTAATTAAAATAAAAGGAAAATATGTAGGATAGTTAAAGTGTTAGAAACAGTATGGCGCTACGACGCTAATTTTGATTTGATAACGTATCGTAGCATCAAGAATTGGACCGTAAATGTTACGTGATTCACTGCCGTCAGCGGAAACCATCAAAGTCACGTATTCGCATTAAATCGTTACACTAATGCAACTTTACTAATGCATTTAATCCATTTGAACGTAAATAAATCATTCGCTCGATAAAACTAAAATCCAATAAAATATTTATTCGAAATAGATGGTATAATTTTTTGCGAAAAATTTCAAGTTGAAAAATGGCTCTTACACAAGCAAAAATTATTTTTTTTTCTTCGGCTTTGATTGTTTCTTTGTTTCCGAAACAAAAACGTAAAGATAATAATTTTTCTTGAAAATATTTTGCACTAAAGCTTTCGTTTAATTTTAATGTATTTTAATATTTAATTACAATAACATATTTAAGCGAATGTAGCAGCTTTATATAAAGCTTTTGCAGCGTCCTGTCACAGTGAGAAATCTAATGAGAACAGTATTGTGTATTTGAAATTCTCCCGTTTCTTCTATTGTGGTCAATAGTAATGTCAGCTTCTCGTCGGTGGTAGAGAGAACGAGTAAAATTTGTGCCAGTCTTGAATTCACATGCAAATATGGGATATGCGAGCCTCTGAACTATGACACTCCAAGTGCGAGCCGTTTTTTAGCATCGAGAGCTTTACGGAGATTGGCAGTTCCGGTGGATTCAGAACTACTCTGTCGCTCACATCGAAGCAGTTCGCATAATGACAAGTTACCTGGGAATAGAGAAGTAAAACCGATTTTCACGTTCTGTTATTCCATCAGAAACCCTAGCTCCAAAGCCAGTAGCTCTACTACTCCTCTTGTTCTCTCTATTTTACCTCGCCTCGGTCTCTTGTTTCTTTCTTTTCCTTTTATCAAAGTATTTTTTTCTATATGTGCTTCTCCTTTTCTCTTTCTCTAGTTGCCGTTTTATTTTTTCTATTACCGCGAACTTAATACCTATCCATCATTACACTTATTTCCCCCAAAGCCGATCATCTTTTATTCTTACTATTCTTTTTAATAATCTTCTACTGTATTTAGCTACTCCAACTGCTACATTAATTTTTTTTTCACTTTCTCTAAATGTTTTCTGCTTCCTTTTCTTTATTCTTTGCTACTATTTTCTTAGACATTCGTGCGCTTCCTGCTCCATTTTCCAAAAAAAGGCTGAGACTGGACCTAGAGATTTACATAATTACAAACGATTGTTTGTCACCATATCGTTCTTACACGTAGACACTTGATTTAGTTTCTCTACCTCTAATCCTTATTCAAATGTAAATTAACAGAGAAAAGAGGCATAGGAATATTAAACTCATAGCAAGGTTGAAACTGGATGCTTATTTTGCCTTCAGTTATTTATTATTGTTTGTATTGTTTTTTCCAGTTCAATCTTTTCTTCACTGTTTACTCTAATAAGTTTCAAATATCTCAAAAAGTTTGAAAGTATATCAATATAGTAGTTTAGAGCGAATAGATGCTCTGACAGTTCTGTATATACTGTGTGTGTAATTTGTTTACTAAGTAATATACCAAAAATTAATTTTTTTTTGTAACTTATTATAAGTTTGCGACATAAATAAATTTATAAAGCAGTACATAAAATTGCTAGAAAAGCTCGTAATAGTTGTAGTATTCTAGCTATAAAATTGTATCGAAACTATAAAAATTCAAGAGTTTCGCAGTAAATACATTTTATGTGTCCCATACACATGTTGTAGTTCATTAAACATTTCCAGTGCTTTAAATATGTGGCTCTCTGTTACGCAGTTGAGCAGAAAAAATGTTATTCAATGTCATCGAGGATGAAAATTTGTTAAAACTTAATGAAAATATTCATGGAAATATTTCACTTCAATGACCAGCGCAACTGCCAATAAATGATCTCTGAACAATGAAACAATAGCCTGTAATGTCATATCGTTTTAACACGTTATATACATTAAGAGCATTGTGGATAATTAAACGAATGTAAGGGGAGAGGGACGTACAGAGAAAAAATAATTCTATCGATAATTAGGAAAATAGAAATCCATTGATAATTCAAAGGTTCCGAAGGTAAACTTAGCCGACAGCGTTCATTACCATGAGGCAGCTAATTTTTATTCACAAAGTTTCCGAAGCGAGTACGCAGTCGTATAAGCCCCAGGAGTCACAAATGCACCTGCCTCCCAGCAGGTAATTACGCGGTGATATCGGGGGAATTCCCGTGAGCGCTCTTGTTCACGAATCTCGACCGTTAATTAAACGCGAACGATATCTTATTATCGGGGCGGCAGTTTGTTTCATTTTGCTGGAAAATCTCGCCTTATCGCGACCAATACCGGGAACATTTCAGCCGAATCGCGCGAGCTTAGCTCATCCTCCGCCTGAAATAAATTCACCTCCGAGATCACGCGATGCAAAGAAGAAGAAAGCGCGCATGTGCTGATGTTATCTCGGAAAATTAGTTTAAAAAATAGCAAGTATTTGCATCACGCTCGAGTCTTAATACCTTCACGTTAAAACGCTCACATAGTAAGCTACCAAGAAGATTACTTGCTTGAAGCAGAATGACTTTATTTTAACACAATTATCTTAGGTGCTTAGGTTTAGCTTAAGGCCGGGAGTTTTAAAACAAAAGTATCCATAAGTGCGTAGATAAATTAGCAAGCATTTCAAAGGCATACAAATGTTGAATTTAAAAGTCAAAGCCTTAGCTGTTAGCGCGTCATCTGTTTCACTTTGAATCAGGTTAGCTCGCAATATTTACACGACGACAAACATTGGGCACATTAGGCAAATGACGTCCGAGCCAGACTCGTATCGGGAGGTTTATAATCGTTCTGGCGCAAGATACATACAATAATCGAGAACTGAAGGCATACAATCGTGTGCATTTAGGTTCCACTCGAGAGACTCTTTATTCTCAGATAAGAGACTGCTTTGACATTGCCGTTTCCCATGCAGTCGTCATTCCGGTTTCCATCCGGTCCACTGTCCAGACCTAAGCGGAATATAATGCCGTGCCTTTTCCCAAGAGCCTCACGACCACCCACACCACACAACGCGACGCGTCAAGTAGGTTTACCGTGCACAAGACCCGCTCACATTAAACCGTTATTAATTATCGTGTATTAATATAAATGCCCTTTCCCCAGTCGCTCTAAGGAGAATTAATGTCCTGTTTTTGCGTTTCATGGACTTTACTGCGAGACCAATGGATATATGAAGTACGGAGGAGCTAGAATTTCGCTCAACAATTACGTCCTCGGCAATGTTTACCCAACGAATTAACCATTCCCAGAGCAGCTATTAGCTTCTGTTTGCGCTTTTTATTGTATTGTTATTAGGTGAGAGTTTTCGATTGGCATTACATTCACTGTAGAATCACTTATGAGTGTGCCTTGCTTTGTTGAAACAAGTCTGCACGTCCGTTTTGAACGTTAGCCGTGGACTATTATGACAATGAGTAGAATAAATATAATAAAACAACGGTATTTACCAAAAGAATTCAGCTACATTGTTAAAATATAATCGGCAAAATGATCAAAGGTTTTCAAAATTTAACTAAATCATATCAATTATTTATTCTAAAATTATCTCGCATTGAAAATCAGAAGTATTTTAGAAAAATTAATCACAAAATATAATTTTCGACTTTTAATTAATTCACAATTCTTTCCTTATAATAACCATTTTACCAAAAATTCTTATTTAGAAGTTAATGATGTCTTATTTTAAATGTAATCTATGAAGTTATGTAAAATTTTTGTTACACCAAACTTTTTAACACATTTACCAAATTATTAATAACTCGGTGAAAATGAAATATTGTAGTGGCAATATTACAACATTTAAAGAACTGAAAGTATTATTATTGAGGGAAAACTACGTTTAATTCTAAAATGTTTGCGCCAACTCCAGGGTTCTTGATGAAAGATGGGCAGCTGGGTGAAGGGAGTCAAATACAAGGAAACTCATATAAATTGTAATAAAAAAATAATTAAAATTTTTTATTCCTCCCAATAGATAGCGCAATCCGCGGCTTCCGTTTTATTCTTATTACTACAAAAAAAATTTACTATGATGTTACAATTAATAATTAAGTAAAGTATGATATATAACAATAAATAAGGTATATATCTAATACACGCGGCTCGTAATTTATTTACAAACGCTAAATTAAACGAAGGAGAATAAGATAATTTTATTTCGTTTATTGTCACGGTTTGTCCGCGACAAGAAAATACCGATGAGAGCGGGGCGATGCTCGGCCTTGGTATCATCTGATGCCTCGCGACCAAGTCTAGCTCTATTTGCTTTGCGCCAGGCTAGATGAGGATGCCCGTAAACTTACTTACGCATCTCGGGTATTTCATCTCCTGGGCTAGGGCGGAGGGCACCTCTTCCCAGCGGCATCCCAGCCTCGCTCCTGGTGTTCGTCGTCGCGGACGTTGACGCTGGTCCGGATCGCCTCCGTCCTTGTGGTCGCCAGTGTGTCCTCCACACGCAAGCGAAGACGGAAGGGAACCGACACGGCACTTTTCATCGCTTAGGGGCCCGCGACCTCCAGCTCCTTCGGGAGCTCGATGCAGGTCAAAGCACGCGCTCTGGCTTTCCCTGGCTCGCCCGGCTCGGATGGCCCGAGTTTTTCGCGAACTCGGGCTTACGTCCTGCTACATTTCATTGGGAGTTCCCTTGGAATTCGAATCTGCGACTCCCAAATTTGGCTCAGCTCGGAACGCGGTTCGCGCTTTTCGCGCGAATCGCTATTTTTCAAACGGGACGCATCTTATCGTTTTCCCCGCTGTACCCCTCACCCCTTCGCACCGAGTGATAAGGGAATTTTAAACACATATTGTGTGCTTAACATCACGTATGCGACACTCAGTAGCGAAGACTGCAGAGGAAGCAGCCGGGCTCGTCATATCTTTAAATTTATCATGAAACTAATATTCTATAACATTTTATGCAATAAAATAATGTAAATTCTTTTAATATCTAGTTATAAAAAGACGATTCTATATTTCCAAATAGATTGATAAAATAGCACAAATGGCATTTATTAGACATTAGTAGAAAAAATCATAAAGAATATCCTTGATCCTAGAACATTTTAAGCTAATTAGCTTAAGTATAAGCTAATACACAAGAATTAATCATTAAAATTAATTTTCTGATTTAGGAGCTTCAGAAAGCTTCTGTTCAATTTATGGAAATAAAATTACATGAGTATTGTATTAAATTTATTCGTATTTTAATATAAGCTGGAATATTACTCATACTAACACTGATGACTTTTCCGCATAAAAATTTGAGTACAAAAAAAACTAGTCATGTAATTTATAAGTGTGCGTATTTCTTAACAATTAAAATTAGTAATTTTTTTTCTATAGCATTCAAAATATCGGAAAATGAATCTGCAAATTTGAAAATCCGTACTTTCAGGCAGTTTTACTCGTAATGTAACCCAGTGTGTACTTAGAGTAAATGAAAATATTTTGTGTGGGCAATATAAATGTACCGCAGTTATTTAAATGTAACCCAATTTTAAAACTCTATATTAAGCAAATATATTAAGTACTTCAAATATTAATATCCCCTATATATTTGAAAGCTGTATGAGGCTTAAATTATTGAAGTATACTAAATGCTACGTAGACATATCCTTTTATACTCTACTACGCGCATGAGTAAGTAAATTTGTACTATTGGTTATCGCAGACTCGCATCGCAAGGCTCCCGAGATTTTATTTTAAGTATCTCTTAGCATTTAAAAGATTTAATTTTCTTACTCGTCTAATTGTACGGAGAATTCCGCATGAATAATCACAGCTCCTAAATACAAACATCTATTGGTAGATAAATTACTACGAAGAATAAAATTAATACGCATAGTATAAGCATAAAAAAATTACGTATAAAAAATAATATATAATAATCTACGAGTTTCATATGCACATAATCATAATATTAAAATTATTCAAAAAAAAAATTATGCAAGTTATTTTATTTGATCAGATTTAATGTACGCCGAGTACCTGAAAGTAAATTACGTTAATTATACATGTAAATAAAATTAGTTTCCAGGATGAATTATAATATGCCTTTTGGGTACCTTTAAGCATTTATATTAATTTATATATTTTTATAATATATATGTATCATTATCAATAGCTGAAGGGGGTCTTAGGGGTGATGCTGCTCTTTACTAATTAATCTAATCACTGGGAAGAAATATCGTAAACTTGTGCTAATAAGGTGCGTTTGAGGACATGGAAAATTTAATAAAGTAAGGCAAGGAAATTCAAGCAAATCGTGTTTCGCGCATTCCTCATGTATTTACTATGAGCATATTTTGGAGTCGGTTAGTGCAGTTATGGCCAAGAATTGAAAGTTGAAATTCCACGGATAAAAAATCCACTCCTACAAAGTAACTGATCAATGCAAAAGATGCATGGCAGTATATCTTCCAGGAATAAGGATAAAATATTTCGATGAAATCGCTTCGCCTCTCGGAACTCTATTGGAATTTCCTCAAGATATTCGATCAAACTGATATAGCGGCAGCTCTGGACCCTCCCGCTAAATTATGCATGTGCTGTCGTCCCTGTGCGTTGCGTCTCCGGCTTTTTTTTGTATGATGACGATGCTTAGTGACTTGTCCAAGGCTTAAGTACCCACAAGAATTGATGCAACTCTTGAGCCTCGGGGCGAGTTCGAGGGAGGGTAGTTTTCCTATTTTTTACTCATTATTTTTATTATTATTATTAGTATTGTTAGCTCATTATACTGTAGGGAAGCGATGCTCCAAACGGCGAACCGCGTGTTCCACTGGTCGTGAATTGATAGGGGCTCCACGCGACAATACACAGGGGCTTATCTGGGCTGCAGTTTCTTTTTGTTTCCGGATCGCGAAACGGCCGTTACGAGTTTATTATTTCACAAAACCTTCCCCCCTCTCTCCGCCTACTTCTCTTACTCTCTCTCTCTCTCTTTCTCTCTCTCTCTATCTCATTTTTTTCACTTTCCATCTCTATTTCTGTCTCTCTATGTCTTGATAGGCATTTTTCTGCATTTTCTACGAGTGGACCCCCATTATGTAAATACCGCGAGATACGAGCGCTGGAAAAGACTGAACGAGGCTAATGTAAGCCGGCATTGCATTGATAAAGCTGTATCAGATTCTGTTCGAGCATTTGTAAGAAGGAGGTTATTCAATTTGCTATCTCCATACAGTTTTGACACTTTTATTCTCCATAGCGAGTAAACGTAGTAACTCAGATTCCATTTTAAAGTAGTTTTTTATAATCTTGTACACTTATTATTTTATCTCGTGTTTTTACTTCTGATTGTCAATGGTTAAATCGGTTGTAAAATTCATATTCATTACAAACAACTGGACAATTAAATATAAAAAAAATATATGATTTAAGCTTCAGATTGCGTTGTTTACTAGGTATTAATAATGAAATTTTTTCAATTTTTCTGCATACATTATTATTTGTGCAATAGTAATTATTAAAAGCAATAAAAAAATGTGTCTTGTATTAGTATGCAAGATGTATTACTTGCATTAGTATGACTTATAAATTATAAATATATTTCTGTCTTCATGCTATTTTTAATTAACATTTTGAGGTGTGGTTCTTCTAAAAATAAGATTATTTTCCACCAACTACACCCTTTGTACGGGTATATCCAATAACAGTTTCATCGACCCTATATTTAATTGAATTATCGCCCACTACCATCGCTATTCTCAAAGACGGCTCATACTGCTTTAAATAGCTTACCGGAAATTAAATTTATTTCATCAAAAAATTCAATATATCTTAAAAGTACGTAGATTATTATTCTACAATTATTATTGGATAATTTAATAATTAATTTTGATATTAACACAATTCAATATTTAATATAATTCTTATGATATAATATATGGTTTAAAATAGTGAAATATTGTGTACATAATCTCTTCTATATTATAAAAGTTCTTTAATATATTTATATAAGTAAATATATTTACTAAACAGTTTATAATATAAATACATAGAAATAAGTCTATATTGATAAAGAGAAGAAGAAATGCTTTCTTGTATTACTATCATTTTTTTTTCAATTTGCAAACGTAGAACTACGCGCATAATCATGTGGAATCATTGATTGTTACGCGTTTTTTAGGATCAGCATATTTTTGTAACTAGTTAGATTATAATATTACTATGATTATATACGTACTTAAAACTCAACCTTTTTAAATTTTATTTATAAGCATTAAACGTTTTTACATATAATTATACGTAATTACATCTTTTTTTTCAAAGAATCAGCGAAGGTCAATCGAAGAATTGAACGTTTTTATTCAATAGAATTATCATGATTTCGGAGTACTGCTAACAGAGCCCTATTGTTTCAATTGCTCTCTAAGTACTATGGGAGCTTCAATCTGATTTGATTAGCCCTTTCAAAAACTCATACACTCGTTCTGATGCTGGTACATAAAATATAACCATTTTTTAAAAACATTTATATAATGTGCATTCTAATAGGGATTGGGCAATTTATTGGCATCTATAATCGTATAAAGGCCGAGCATCTACTGTTAAAGAAATATAGCTCCAGTAAGTCTCTATCGGTTTCCAATAAAGTATCCTCGTTGATTGATTTGCCAACAATGAACAAAGAGCGCTGAAATGTAATTGACGATGTCAGCTTGGCGGTATATGGCACAGGAGGACCGAGTGACTACGAGATGACGGGCCTCAAAGCAGTCACGATACCAAAAGCATGGCTATTATCTGGGTGGCTCAATTCCAAAAGTCAACGTACAAGTTGGCACCGGCTTAGAAGTAGAAAAAGAGTCGGAGTCAATGGAAAGATCCGATCATTGAGCGCTTAATCGAATCAGATGGAGCGCGATTCGAGTCGAATATCCGGTACCGAGGCTTAGGACTCGCGTGCATGCGCGATTACCGAGCGAGAGGATGTGCATTGTCTGGCCTCGGGCTGTTTATCTCGCTCTCCTTTTTATGCCCCACGGTCGCGGGATCGCCTCTTGACTCGACTGTAACCTTCCTTGTCAGACCCGGAGACGGAGGCGAGGCGGAGGAGAGCGGAGAAACGCCCGCGAGAGAAACAGTAGTGGCAAGAGCTCCGGAATTTTCAGCCGTCGGCCGTTGTGTGCGTGAGCGTGCACACGTAGAGCCCACTCTCACCCTCGACGAAGATTGCACTTTATGAGACATCGCGGGCACGAGAGTTACGGGCGATTGTAAATCGCCCTTAAGGACGGATGTGCTTCGACGTTACGAAAATAGTTATCTCTTTCACCCCGTCGGCGGTGTCTGGCGCGCCATGTGAGCCGGCCTCACACACCGCGCAACTGGCCCTCCTTCTAGAGTACAGCGTCTTCGCGAGCTGAATATTTTTTTATCCGGCTCGCTTTCAACCGGCGCTCCGGTTGGCAAAAATTCGTGAGCGCATTCTTCCCGCAGGATTTTACTGCGCCTCGTCTGCCTCCCGCTTGACCATTAATCTATGCCACGTGATGGAAAATCCGGGATTCGATTTTTTCCCTTCTCTCCGATTCTTTCTGTCCCTTTTTTCATCCATCTCCGTTTCGCTCGAAAACAAAAAAATCCTGACACCCCTGCTCGCGAAACGTACGACCCTCGGTCTTACTACTGCCGTCCCGAATATTGCTAGGGAGATTTTACGGCTGGCTAACTAGCTGCCGAGGGAAATCCGAGGATCATCATTCACGCCTCAATGAATTTTTAAAAGTATTTTACGATGCCGATTTTCTACTTTCGAGTGTGCACTGGAAAATTGTTTATTCTAGCCCTCGACGCGCGCACCGGCGATTATTTTCCCTGCGAAAGTCTTTCATAAATTTTTAAAACCTGCGGCCAGCTGGATTCCGGAAAACATTACCCTTTCGCTTCATACTATTTTCAATCACTTACTTAAAAGCTAGTTCGTTCAGATGATTAGCGCCATTTCGATTTATAAGATTCTCATTGTCAGCTACCCCGTATAAGGGTGAACTTGAGAAGTTTAATTATATCCTTGGATTATTAAAAGAGGAGTCTAATTTAGAGCTTTCAAAAACTCAATTATTTGGTTAAATTTATTCTAAAACAATTTTAAAATATATTAAATAGTAAGTATTAAGAGTAAAAATCTTACAGGCAATTTTCAAATATTCTTGAAGCTAAAACAATTTTAGTGGCCAAGCGTCGAGCTAATAAGTCTGAATAAGCCTATATTTATTTGAAATCAAAACTTTGAAGCGCGTTTAATAGAGTTTTTATTTTAAAAAATTTTTAAATTTGGCGCCGATGATAAGAAAAAAATTGTTCTTCAGATTAAAGTGATTTTTCTTCTGAATTAAATTGTCTTCTATATAGAATAATATAATTTTAGAAAAGCTTTCTTTAAATTATTTTTTTAACGTTTAAAGTGAACTGTTTTTTCAAATATGAAAAAAATTAAAAATTTTGCACGTTTTTCCGATTTTTCTTAGTTTATAGCCAATTAGCAAGTGCATTTACGCTGAGCGCCGGACAAATGGTCACCATTTCAACAATTATTAATATTTAAATAAAAAAAAATTTTTTAAATAAAACATACTAAAATGTACAAAAAATTATGTTTATTTATTTCATTTACTTTTAAAATAATTCCCAAAAAAAGGCTTTTTTGGCCTCCTAATTGAGACTCCGTCCTTAAGTTATAATGGCATCGCCTGTATAGTTAACTAAATTTGTTTTATTATACGCAAATGATACTCGCAGAATAAGATTTTACTGATTTTTATGAAAACAAAACAGAAACGACGCGGCGAGGTTAACTAAATAAGTTTTAAAACAATTAAAATTGATTTTAGTATCTATTTCTATATCTTTTTTTTATATTAGTGATGATTTGTAATCCATTTTAATGCCCATTTTGAATGTATAATTTTTATTTTTAATTTATTATTCAGATAATTTTATAATGTATAATCGTGCATCGTATCAAATTAAATTATTTAAAATTATTAAAAAAATAATTTAGGAACTCTCAGGAGTGTTAAATTAATTTAGTATGGGTTTACAATCGTACGTTAGTCTCATTATATGTAAAAAATTATAAAAAAAATTAAGTTTAGTTTTGGATAAAAGAGTATCATATACGCTTACTATTTTTGAAGTAATTTTGTTATATTTGCCATTTTAACAAAAAGCTTAGTCCAAATCGATCAACCATGAACTCACTTCGAATAGTAACTATGCCAATGTGAGTTGGAGGATGCTTACTCGTACACGTGCATTGCGCGCTCTCTTTGCTGAAAGAATGCAAAATTTTAAAGATATTCGTCGTTTTACAGTGGCGTTATGTAGAAAAGACGAAATAAATCATTAGACATATGTTGTACGTTTATTCAGTGTACTGTCTGCTGGCAGCGGTGCTTCCGGCTAAGGGGGGAAGGAGACAAACTCCTCGGCGTGAACGTCATACAGAGCCGGGACAAGAGGAAAAAGAAATTGGGAATTTCACGCTTCAGTTAAACATTTCAGAGGGTTTGGCTCCTTCGTCCAGTGACGCGCGAGTATCTCACTCACCGGGGCGAGTACATCCATGTTTGTGTCTATGTTCTCGTGTTTGATCGATCGTTTGTATTGATTCTCTTTAATCGACAAAAGGGCACAAAGCTAGATGAACGATCTGACCTTTCGATGGGCGCATGCTTCACTTTTAACTATGCTCTACACAACAACCGTCGAGATCCGAACCATCAGTTGCCTTTCAAAATATGTCCATTTACAATCTAGTGCTCAAGGGCAAAAAGTCAAGGGATGAGCATATTTCAGTTGGAGTGTTAAAGCTTTATATCTAACAATATTTCGGAAGATATAAGTATCATGTAATCTATGTCATTTCTATTGACTTGACCAAAGGCCACATTAAAGTTAGATTTCTCTACATTATACAAATAATTAACCAGACGACATGTACTTTTTCCACATTTTTCAACATCTCTTTTAAACGGTTAAAATATATGCCTTGTTAAGTGATGGTTTGCGAGACACGGAAAATAGTTCAATAAATGCGACTTAACTTAAATACTAAAGTTACAACTATTTAATTACGTTAAAATTTTAACTAAACTTAAATATATCAATATTTGAAAAAGTTCTAGAAACTGGTTTTTTAAGCTATTATCAAATTTGTTTTAGTCTTAAAATGAAAATCATGTCTAATTAATTTATGTTTGACTGTAAACAAACATGTAATTGTTAGAATACTGCTATACGAATTCATAGTTTATTTAATGAACCCTAGATTATTAATCACGATTTCATTCATTGAAGTATATAAACCTAGTTACAAATGTAGAACTGATTATATAGTTTAGTAGGAAACTTCTAAATATGGTAGGTTGGTTTATTATAAGTTAGATGAAACCTCGCGACATAAGCTCAAAGCAATCATGAAATTTGAAACTAACCAAATCATCCGAAAGCTTCTGCTCTATAAATTTGTGTTAAAATAATGGTATTGGGTGTTAACGTAATATTATTCTTAACTTTTTCCGTTTACTTAAAATGTATGTAGTAAAAACAATAATTTAGCTTAAAACCATTTAACATCTTTAATATTCAACATTTTTAAACTAAAAAAATAATAGAATTAAAATAAAAACGTTATATTTTCCGGCTACTGAAATCATACTAAGTGTTTTGACATAGGCGGAACAGTATTATCCATCACAAAATGAAAACATATCTTGGAAATATCAAAAATGCTGAATGTTTTTATTTTTGTTTTATAATTTAATATCTGTAAAGATAAAATAAATTGTATACATTTTTTATTAATTTTAATACACAAATATTTATAATAAAAATAAATATAAAATCATCTATAGTTTGCGAGGATTAAAAACAATTAAAAATTAATTTCCTTCAAAGTAATATAAAATTAGCTCAGATAAAGAAATACATTGTGTTGTAAATTTTCATTTTTCACTGTGATATGGCAGATTATTTATTTATTAGATTTATTAGATTAATTTGTCCAGAAAAAGTTAATTAAAGAAAATTTACATACTGGATACTGAACCCGTCCTATATATTTCCAACTCTATCGTTCATATAGCGTTCTGTAAACATTTTATTTCATAAAATAGAGAAAATGATTAAATCTAAAAAAAAGAAAAACCAGGAATACCACTACGATGCTGCAAAATCTTTGACATTTCGAAGATTTACGGGAGAGCTTTCTTAAGCCATAAATTAGGTATAGTCGTCTGCCAATAATTCTAAAGCAATATGAGCATATAATTTTGAGACTAAAATACGATTAGTTATGAAGATAAAACTTTATCCCTTTATAGTATTGAATCGCTTCTTAAATATCTAGAATCCAGCTGCATTTCAAAATACTCTTGTGTAATTAGCGATAGCATCAAATTCACTCACGAGTCCAATTTTTATTCGGCTTGACTAGGATTTCGTGTCTAGCCTCTACATCGGCCAACGATGATAAGAATCCATGAATGTTTCCCGTATCTTAGTCTTTTGTACAGAAATGTTGAAGAGAGAAGAGAGTAAAAGACTCTCAATAGACAGTGGAGAGAGTTTTGCCAGGAATTGCTAAAACAAGATGCTAACACTTGCTAACGCAAGTGCCGTTTTCATGGAAAGCGTAGTTTATTGATAGACGACGAACAATTCTTGCTCGAGCGAGACGCGCCTAAGAATATAGCCATATATTTATATGTTGCATTGAATTAGGCACTAGGAAAGAATGGATTTTTATTGACCTAAGCAAAAGCACTTACGAGCGGGAATAGGTTGAATGAAAAAAGGAACCTGTTAAAAAGTTTTCAGTTTTTTTCAGTCGTGGACACCTGAAAGGCTCAGAGCTAAAAAAATAGATTAACTGTAATCCCGAAACAAGTGCTCTTATGAAAATTTTCAAATAATATCCTTGTAAGCAGTGGTGCCGAAGATTCCAAACTTCTTTTCCCTTTTTTATTCCCCCGCTTCTTTTTTCTCCTCTTTTATATTTCACGATTTTCTTTTTTTCTAGTCGCGCGTCGCTCATAATAGAATAGAGCGTGAATAGTGAAGCGAGTGCTGAAAAGAAGACTCAATTATTTTTCTCTGAGACTATCTACACCGACGAGATATGAACCGTCCCGGTAATTCCGTCTGAGCTCGTTCGCACAATCCGGTCGCACTACACCTCACACACACGCATGCGCACACACACACACACACTCACTCACGCACACACACCGAGACACACATATATACTTACACTTGACTTTGATCCTTCTCTTTCGTTGCTCTTTCTATCTTTCCTCGCCATTTAAAAACTTCTTGGAGATTAGTTCATTCGTTATGTGGTGGACGTTGATAGAAACTATCAGACCCGCCAGCCGATACATTACTCTTCCCATTCCTTACAACTCTAATTTAACAGCGTAAGATATTGTCCAACGATCTGTCTAACTAATTAATGTTTCCTTTTTTGCCCTTTAAATCGAACAAAACTCGATTTCATTTTTTTTTTTAAACTTATTCAATCTACTATTTCGACGAACTTAAGAAAATTTTGTAATTTTGTAAAACTTTTTGGTAGCTTACATCGTATATAACCAGATTAAAATTGAACAAAACTTTTGCTTTATATGTTAAAATATACATTAATACACTTATTTATGCAATGTAATATACCTTGTAAAGTGATACTTTGATACATATTAATCTAACAATTTTACGTTATAACTGAGCTTAAGAATTTTTATAGCTAAAAAAATCTGCAATGTGCCTAATAAAACTTGTTAAGTTTTATATTACATAGAAAATTTTTTTTTTTCATTTTGAATATGGAAAGAAATTATTATGGCTTACTATTGGTCTATTAAACATAATTTTTTTCTTGTATAATTCTATTCTAAAATTAATAGAAAATAAAAAATCGGATTTAATATAAGTGGTCGAGTATTAGCATTGGTTCTGATTGAGTATATCATTAAATATGATACATTCTCTATGAAATAATTACCAAAATAAATTATTTTATTTTTTACTTTTATCCAAAATTTTATAATAAATTTTATGAAAAATTGTACTTGATACTTATACTCAAAATCAATTTACTTTAAAAATTCATTTAGAAATATATTTTTATTTTTTTTTCAGGTAAGTCGTCACTTTCTGATGCATATTTATAACAAATTATATAATCGTGCATCTCAAGTAAGTACTGCATCCATTTAATAAGTAATTAAATCTTTTATGTATTAATGTTAAATTACAAGTATCATATTTTATCTATTTATACTATTCTATAATGAAATAGCTTATATATGTTAAATGTAAGTTCATTAACACCAAGTAAGTAAATATTGCAATTCAAAATATTTACTTAAAAAAAATATATAAAAGTAATAGATAAGTACCTTGTTGAGGGTATAAAGTATGATTTCTTAGATAACAAAACTAGCTTAACTAAATGATAAAATTCTATGAAAGAGTTGATTAAACTATAAATTCATACAAGAAATATATTATCTGAATTATAAGTGATGATGAATAAATAATTAAAGAAAATTCCGTAATTACATCTTTTATTAGTTATTCTTCTATCAAAGTTCAGATGTAATTATGACATTTTATCTATTTAATAAGTCCAATAGTTTATTTCTTAAAATAAACTTATATATAAAAAATTCAATGTAACTTTATAATTTGTTTGAAAACAGACCCATAAAAAAGTATTAAAATTGTTTAACTTTTGTAAATTGTAAAATGTACTAAAAATAAATTAATTTTCTTTTATCATTAAGACTATATAAAAAAAATGAATTTATATTTTTTGATAAAACTAGATTTCTAAAATACTATACGTTATACTAAATAAAATTCGGATAAATAGGTCTTGTATAGTTTTGGATTGACATACATTTATAATAAAAATATTCAGAATGTATAACGTGAAATAGTGTTAAGAACCAACAACATTCTTAGCACATTGTATTTTAAATTAAACTCCATCTTTCATAAAATATGTTACTGTTTTTCAAATTAGAATACCTTATATTTTATATTTAACTCATAAAATTACATAGAAAAATGAATTGTGTACCAATACGGTAAACCATATTTATAAATTAAAAAAATATAAATAAAATATGTACATATTACGAATTTCGCGTGTTTAAAAATTAGAAAATGTAGGAATATTATTTCAACCGTAAATTAATTTTTTTAAATTGGTTTTATATAAATTGAATAATTTATTAGTTCACAAAAATAGAAATTAATATTTATAAATTATCTAATGAAGTATAAATTATTTATTACTAGTAATGATTATATTATTCGTCTTTTAAATT
Source organism: Kradibia gibbosae (assembly GCA_018907135.1). NCBI lineage: Eukaryota > Metazoa > Arthropoda > Insecta > Hymenoptera > Agaonidae > Kradibia > Kradibia gibbosae. The sequence continues at coordinate 44,406,772 of JACCHX010000001.1, forward strand.
TATCTATAGTAAACATGAAATGACAGGGATATTAATACAACAGTAAAACAATGAACACCTTTATTTAACAAGCAACGTCTGATTTAAGACTATGTATATGAATAACACTGTAATTCAATTTAATGCTGAGTTTGAAACATCAAAACAATGCAAAATAAATTGACACTTAGTTTGAAAACATCCACAATTAAAATAGAAAGAAATAGACTCAATTATAATTCCAATAATGGGATTTCCTATCTTGTTCGAATTTTCCTTCATTTAATATAAAACATATTTGTCTGTTCTGTGATTGAGACATTTAATTTTGTTGTCTCTTGTATGTATTAAAAATCGCTTTTTATTATATAACATAAACATATACAATAGTTTTAATAAATATTGACTTTTAATTTATAAAAATTTCTCGTGGCAAATGAAATAAATTAATTAAAATTAAGATGGCATATTTAGTGTTTGACTTAACTTTGTAATCTTTTTTTGATGATAAATCGAATAAAAAAATAACGAATAATTTGAGAAAAACATAATGACTACATGCTTTCTTTTAACACCTATTTTTAGAAAATTGTAAATATTTATGACCATATTATTTATTCCTTAAAGTTGAAGTATTTTTAAGTACATATTAAGACATCATTGTAAATCATATCGGTGTTCTTATAAAACATTGTATTAGACAGTAAGACTTAAATCGGTTGTTATACGAAGCAAAGCTTATTTTGACAGTCAATTGTATGCAGATTGTCAGTAGACTGCATTCGATCCAGCTAGTGTATCCTGAGTGTGTCTCGGGTGTGCAATTCTTATGCAAACTGGCGGTGGTCCAAGTCTCGTTATTACGAAGTGTCAATAGTGTCAAGTCATTCTCATACGCAACCCTTAACTGCTTCCCACATTACTTAACTCTGACCTGCTTCGTTTTCACTCTTACCCTTGTGCTTTCGACCATTTATTACCTTATTTATGCTTCGATACTCTCATTTTATTTCATTGGCTCGATCGATTTTATTTCCTACTTTATATTTTACATATAAATACATCTAAGAATTTTTACTTCTCTTACTATTATTATTTTGGAAGCTAAAAATAAATATGGAAATTACATTTTTCATAACCAGATATAAAGTACTTAGGTACTGGAGCTTCCATAAAATTTCCATAAAATTCATTATTAAAAAGACCTGGAAATTTTCTTTAATACTATAAGCTTTTCACTATCTGACTGATGCTTACAGTTTTTTTTTCAAAAATATTTTGATTCATGCACAGCTTAAGCTCTCATTACATACATAAAAATCTCTAACTTAAATTTATCTTTACTTTATATTTTAAATGTTAATTCATAAGATAAGAAAACGACAGCTAAAAGGTAAATGGAAAAAAAGATATTTTTTCCATAACAGTATTCATTTTAAATAATTGGTTCCTATACAATTGATATAAAATATCTATTGTGGAAAATTATTACTACGTTACTAACTTTATATTATTAAGGAAGCTGAATATTTTTATTCAAAATAGTCTAATTAATTTACATTTTTTAATTTATATATTAGAATAGGCCATTTCTAAATTATTAACAGATAAAATGATTTTTATTCATCTAAATTACATTTTTTAAACTTTATTACAAATCAGATAATATGATTAAAATTTATAATAGGAAACAAAAGTTCATAATTATTTTATTGAGTTAAAAATATTGAAATTCAAATTCGGAATAGAAACTGCATTTCGATTAAGTCATAATTATATGCTGAAAAAATGCACATATGAATTAGTCTAAAATTGTCAATTTAACATGTAATTAATAAAAGCAAAATAATCAAATTCAATATCGAATTATGCAGTTATTAACTGTCGAAGTAAAAATATTATATTTAAAAAATGAAATAAAAATAAGCTTTGAAAGTTTAAAATGTACTTTAAGTAACTAAATAAATAATCCTTGGCATTTAAAATCTTTTTATTAAATAGAAACACATACAAGTTGCATAATGAATTTAAGTTAATTTTAGAAAATTTTAATAAGATAATCATTGTTAATTACGAATAAAAGAAAATAAAAACAGTTGGTTGTAGTAAGTCTTTCGCAAGAATTATATTATACCACAATGTTTCCACTTTGCTCTCCTTCACCGTTACTGTAACATATATTTAAACGTAGATATTTTCATCGCTAGAAGCTGCATTTAATAATTTGACAAGTACTGCCACAGGTAAGGTAACTAAAACGAAAGTATAATAAAAGAAACATTGAAAGGCAGAGGAGCATAGAAATATAAAAATTGAATGTATTAGAAAAATGTTGATATACGTGAATTGAGAAAAATTTTTAGTATTGAATTTACTATTAAATTTAATAATTCTTGTATACGAGCGATGATTTTTTCTTAAATACATTAATTCAAATATATTTGTATAACAGGATTGAGAGCCAATGTGCTTCACTAATAATTTAATAAGGGCTTGTCAAATTATAGAAAGGTGATGACGACTATATTCAAATTCTTACAGAATATCTTAAGTAGTAATAATTCATATTATAACGAAGACGAAACTCAATTAAAATTAACATATTCCCACTATTATTATATTTGAATTTAGTTTATTTTCTTAAGTGGCTGTTATTATTTTAGTATTTATACTTCAAATACATCGTTGAAGAATGACTGTCAGTTAACATTGTTGCTTCTTTATAATAAATCACTGTTGACGTCCAAGGCAATTAGGTGATTAAAAAACTTTTTTTGTGAAATATATTTAAGCAATTTTAAAATCAGATTCATTATTAGACTAGTTGTCTGAATTTTCTTTCGGCAATTCGTGTTATGATCTCAGTACATTGTTTTTCAGTAGCATTATAACGTGGAGATAAATTAAATCATTACATACCGTAAGTGAAAACTTCGCGGTCCTGAAAACAGTTTAAGATGTGAAGCGTTAACGATTAAATTAATATTATCTACGAATGAAAATGTATATCATCGTTACTCATATTACGAACTCATATATCTGATTTTTCATCGCGAAGTAATATTATTGAACAAATTTTGTGGAAAGGTCGTGCAGATAGCAAAACATTAATTTAGTTTCGTACGCAGTGCGCAAACGATATTGCGATGCGATAATTAATTCAGTGCGTCATAAATCAAAGTACATACATTAGTACATATTATGCTTTGCAGAATATAATACATATATATCAGGTAACGGCTTTCTTGTGTTTTCGTCGATGTTTGGATTTCTGCGGCTTATCACAATGTCGAACGGATTGGGCAAATGGTGTCGAGGTGCGGGTGATGCTTGTCCATAGTGGGTTCGGAGTTCAAAATATTCGGAGTACAAATGCAAAGATGGATATAACATAACTGCATAATCATTATTCCCGCAATTGCCCCGACCAATTGACAAGGGAATTCGACGGAGAGGAGGCAGTTGGACGCACTTCCGTTGCGTGACGCACAGTGAAGTACGTATTATAAAGTGGTACGTGATTTCAAAAGCCTCTTTTGCGTTTGTCTCCTTCTGATACACAATAATCTTCATAATTCTCTCTTTCTCTCTCTCTCTCTCTCTTTCTCTCTCTTTCTCTCTTTCTCTCTCTCTTTCTCTCTCTTTCTCTCTTTCTCTCTCTCTCTCTCTCTCTTTCTCTATATTCTCTCTTTCTCTCTCTCTGTTTCTCTCTCTCTCTCTCTCTCTCTCTCTCTCTCTGGCTGCATCCTTCCCTCGCTCATTCTCTGCTCATGGCAGAATAATCGTAATCGCATTAATTCTCTCGAGCTCTTTCAACAGCTTCATACATATATTTGTGCGAGAGCATGTGTACATTCCCACAGGCTATTGCGTTATACGTTTACTTGTTAGCTGTGGCTGAATACCGACTAAAACTTCTTGTTAACGACTAAATAGAAGTACGTCATAAAGGACATCATCAAAGACATTCCGAAATAAATACTTGTCATTATATACGTCTCACTCAACAATTGATTGTAATTATATTATCAACCTTTCATCTGTCTCCTCGATTTTTTATTTTATTAACTAGGCCTACAAATTATATCATTATCGTTGAATTTGGATTTACATAGTATTTAAAGAAGGCCCTGATTATTTGATAAATAATTAAGAATAATATTCGATTATTTTCTGTCGCGTAATATATGATTGATACTTGAATAGTATCGCGAAATTCAATGTAAGAAATGGTAATTTAGTAAGGTGATAATTTCAATTGAAAGCGACATTTATTTATGAATAATTCGTTTTAATTTCGATTAAGTTCGAAAATATCTAAAACCACCGCACAGAATTAAAATAGGATACGCATTTTATTCTGTGAATAAAATGTGGGCATTGTACAACTATATATAATGTGACTCAAATAAAATTGTAAATAAATAGTAATTGAATCTAAAAGCTCGATTAAAACTTTGCACTCGAATACCTCACCGACAAAGGTACGAAAGAAAAACAAATAATTCACTTTAGCTTTCAACGTCTTTGGCCTGAAGTATGGGTAGTCTTTTCGATGTCTGCCGACTTATACAGTCTAATAAATATGCAAAGTCGACAAGTAAGCCGACGCAGAAAAGCTTCTTCGCCTTAATCAGTATTAAAAAAAATTTATGCAGTCACTATATTTATCCTATAATTTTGTGCGTCAGTACAGCGTTAGAGTGAGCGTACAAGCTAAGGAATTTACTATTTTTTATGTGAATCTGCTCTTAAACCACAGAATCTCCGAAAGCTCCAAAAGTTCTTATACAATCTTATACAATTATCAGTTAAATTACAATCAGATTTAGTTTTTGATAATTACAATATTTATATTTATATCACATTTTATTTATATCACATTATAGGTTTACAAAATTTTATTGTATTATAAAATCCAATGTAATTTGGGTTATATTGTCTTGCAATAACTTTTCCAACAACTCATAATACGTACATAATAAGTTTATTACTTATCCAATTGTTGAAAAAAGTTCTGGATTTTCAATTATTGTAATAAATAAACCATAAATTGTAAAATAATAATTAAATCATAAAATTATTACGATAGTTTTACGGATATTTCCAAAAATTGATAGGATTTTGAATTCTCTCTCGAGTCTTTTTATGATATATCGATAAACTTAAAGTTCATTTTACTGATAGTTTGACCAGATGCTCCTCGTTTCCCTAGGGTTCTTACATGAACGATACACTTAGCTTACTGACTTAACTACGTGATTAATAATATTTAAAACTACTTTTTTTTAAGCCATATAATAATGTAATATTTTAAATTTGCAACAAAAAGTTATCGATCTTAATGTTGATTATTATAAGTATTTTTCACATATAGGTGTATTTTATTAAATAGTTAGGATGAAAATTTACTATTGGTTAGTTGCAAAATTAATAATATAATTTATTCTCAAATAAAACGACTGTTATAAATATTTACCTATGTGCTTCACATGTAATTCATTTCACTTTTTTTAACAGTCAATAAATTAGCAGCCTGAAGGTACAACATACAATTAAGTGTACCTATTGAAAAAGTATAATTGATTATAATGTTTATTTGTAGTATTAATACTGTAATGTAAAACAGCTTCTATAAATAATCTCTTAATTATTTTGTTTTATATTTGAGTGAGAATTGAAATAAATATAATTATTTATTTTATTTTTTATTTATTACGTGAAAGTTAAATTCAATGTGTTATTATATATATATATTGAAAATCAAAACCTTGCACTAATCTAATCTAAATTCTAAAAAATTTCTAATAAATATGTTTAATTTAAAGATCATTAATGCTCCGATCAAATTAAGTCCTTTTCTATTATTTTATTTTTAAATTCAATATCTGCACATCTATGATATACAAGAAATTGAAGTTGTTAATAAGTATGAAACTTACATAAAAATATATGGCGAAGATAGGATGAACTGTTAGTGAGGTTAAAAACCGTATCTATAATTGAGACTAACTTTGAACATAGCTTAACTTCATCTTGACAAACTTGAAAAGCAGCACTTGAACAAACTTAAGTACTGAAAATCCAACACAGACTAAAAAGAAATAAAGAGAAAATGAGAATATTTGAATTACTGATAGAAAAAACAAAAATAAGATGGAAAATATGACAAATTTCGAGATGCAGAAGAAGAAGATAAGAGCAAAAACAAGTGTAGCCTCATGTCTGACTAAGCGTATCTACGTTTGGGAAACCTAGTAGTACGTCAGTTATAAGAAGCACCCAAAGATAACTTTTGAAGCAGTATTTCGTTTTCTGTTATATTACAGACGTGGGCAATAAAACTTCCTTGAAATTAGAAGATCCTTATAATCACTTATGCTAATATTCTATCCTGTTGTATTTTCATTAGTCAGGCCTCGATAATACATTTTAAAGATTGTAAGAAATGTAGCCATGATGATTTTGTATCAGCGATGATGCATGCGAGCTCCCACTGCATTTGACCATCAAATTCCACAACTACATGACCACTTCAAGCCCCATAATTAAAGAAAAGGGTTATAAAATGGAAAGACGTGTTAATAAAAATGACGGGAGTACTGATGAATTGAGGGAGGACAACCGTCGGGCACTTAACACTCAATCGAGCCTAAACACATCAAATGGTGTAAATTTAAAAATACTCAAGTGTTATCTAGATCCTTCTTTATTCGTGAAAATTATTTGATATTTTTTTTAAATATTATACTAAGCTTGATTCAGGAAAAAAAGTATTTGATAAAGACTTGAAAATTGAAATAATAAAGTTTTTAAGTTATTCAATACGCATCCAAGTTTTTATTTCCCTCGAACAATTAACTAAGGAGCTGATATACTGCATCATGCCTATTTTACGTTTTAAATGTTACGCCGTTATTTTGAAAACGTCAGTTACCAAAGAGACATTTATTTTTTTACGACTTAGTCCAAAATCGCTGCGCTTCTATGCAGTCGAATAAATTTTCTGGGAGATTTTTTCATTTCCTTTTCCCTCGCCGTTCTATGAAAATTGTACCCGCGAGAGCCTCCAGAAGCACTTATAGGCAGTTGACAATATGCTGCTGAAATTTAACTTCCATTGACGTACTGTAGCCCGGTTTCTATAACTAGTCAGGGCGACGGAAGTTCGACAATCGACGACAAAGAGGTCGGTCCAGGTTATTTATTTCACTAAGTGCTCTCGATCGTTCATTGCTTGGCTCTCGCCTTTAACCCCTTTCTCACCCAGACTTGCTACAAGCCGCTCTCATACCCCATCGTGCGTAGAATTTATGGCCACTCCGCTCGTGATCTGCGCTCAAACTAACTCTGACTCTCTATAGATTCTCTTGGCAAAGAAAAATAACTGCCCACAAATAAAACATGTATTTTCATTATCCCACGAGTCTTGTGCCCATTTTACCTAATCACCCAATATACCCCGTACCACGTACCAAGCACCTCTTTTCCACTCCAGGCCAAATGAAAATCAGATCGACCTACAAAGGTTTGCAAATCCCTTTCTTATTCATTCGCTGATCAGTGACTCGATGTCCGAATTTTACTCTGACTATCGTTGAATGCCTTCTCGAAACGATCACCAATTGCTTTGTCAGCGAGCGATAAATATATATTCGACTCCAGGAGAGCCTGTCGTGTTTGCTTTGATTACTCCTCATTAACTGCTTTGTGCAAAAGCATTTCGCGTTAGACGTATTAACCGCAAGTCAGTTCACTTGTACAGTTTCGTAATGAAGCTCAATTATATAGATGAATTCACGACTTGGCCTGGGTTGCTGTTGCTTGATCGACGAACATTGTGGATCTGTATGCACTATTGACGCTGCAATACCAACACGATATTTGGAAGGACGAGAGGCTGTTGCCGATATTATCAGTTGCCGCCAATGCCAATTCCCACCTGAATACCTTAATATTGATTGTATTATCAGTTCGGACATACATTTGGGCTTTGCTGATTACTATTCTAAGGTTTTTCGACATACATTTACAGAATAAAGGAATATCGCTATGTGCTTATAAAGCTAATATCTTATATTTTTTTACATTCCAAATTCATGCTTTTTTCTACATAAACATATTATTACCTAATCATTTATTTTTCAAAAACAAATTTTTTTTTAAACTTAGCTTTTTTCAATGTCTATTATTTCTAGTCGATGAATTATTGCAGACGTTATATCATAAATTACAATATATATTATTTTAAAGGAATCTCGAGTATAATTAATTTAAGAAAACCAAAAGTATCTACTCCACAAATGTACTTGTCAAAACCATCAATCGCTAAAATAAGAACAAAAATGAGCATTGTAATAAAAAAGGCATATTTTTTGCAAGGGATTGCGTGAGCTTGTAATTACATACTAGACTTGAGAAATAAAGTGATTCACTCCGTACTAAGTATAGAGTTTAGCCTCGGCAGTAATATGATAGAACGTGTACGCCAGGGTGTAAGTCTCGCGCCTTCTTACTCCTCGTCTCTTAATGTTGTCTATGATCACGGTGTGTATATGTTATAAGCGTCTATTGACGTGTTTGATGAAGCTAATAGACATTAAAATCGAGTATGTAAAATATCGCGCGTACCACTTTTACGTGGTTTTCCCGTCATCCTCCAAAGTTAAACTGATTTTATTACCGATAGGATGAAGCAATGGCAAACAAATCGTTCGAAAATAGGCGTGGCGTGATACGCTAACGACTATTCACTTGTTATGTATACAAATTCCGAATGCACTTGCTTTGTCATTAAGTCAGATTACTTAGTCTTTATATACTCGATACCTCATAAAATCATAATTTTTGCACTGATTTTGATATTCAGCGCCTTGTAAATAATATAATAGCTTTTACAATACGGTCGATCTAGAATATGTAAATTCATTATCGTAAAGCTTAAATTTCTGACGATACTAGAAGTTATGTGAAAAAATAAATAAGTTTTGAAAAAACTAATATAACTCATTATTGAAATTGTACTTCTAAAATTTTTTAACTTATATTACTTATGTATCATGATCAAAACCACAAAAAACAATGAAAAAAACCCAATTAATGCAAGAGTAAGCTTTCAATTTACTTAAAATTTCATTTTCAAGGATAAATCATTAGTGCTACTTTATCTAACTTAAGATTAATTAGAAAACTTATATGTAGATCATTGATTATGATAAAATCTTAGAAAAACTTTCTTATAAACAATAAAAAAAGGTTTTTAGATTTTTGTTTATTAAACCATTCAAAGTTATGAATTTATTAATATAAAATTTCTCTCCAAACGCACTTTTTAATATACTATTTAATTTTTTATAAATTTAAAATTAAATATATTGGTAATATAGTATTAATTAAAATTTATGCAGGTTTGTATTTGATTTACGTTATTGTTTAAACTCGTTTCTATATGTTGTTTAATAAAGATAATTTCAAAAGCATGAAATGATTAAAATTTGTAACGTTGACGTTAATAATCCATTTTGTAGAATATTTTGCGATTTGTACCATCCTCATGTATCAGATATTGATTTATCAACATAAAATCATAAATACGCTAGTTTTTACAATCCTCTAGTTTTTTTTATTATTATTTATTTTCATTTAAAATTTATTTTTTGAGAAATTATTACATCAGTTAATAATAAGTATAAAGTTATCATTTTAGAAATTATACAGTCTATATTATTATATTTCATACATTGCAGGAGTAATAAGGTAGTTGATTATAGAGCTATATTTTTTTAAAAAAAAAAGATAACTTTAAATTTGCATTACAGTGTATTTTTTAGTTTTTTGATTAAGTATTTTGAAAAATCAGAACCTACAGCATTAGCTTTCATTTCGTACAAGTTATTTTCGTAGCTTAATTACTAAACTTTTTTTCCTTATATAATTATTTCTTCAGTAGTTGTAATATTTGTAATTCAAATGTAAAATAATTTTAAAATTTAAAGTCTAATAACAAGTATAAAAAAGTTTATACTCTTAAAAAATATTAAAATTTTTGAATCTTGTCTTTCATCTATAGCTAGCTTGTATAAAATTTTATTCTCATTATCATAAGCCCATTACCCAATATATTTAAACTTTTAGAAGTACCTTGTTGGTCTCTGGACATGTATTGTTCATAATTGTAGCCTTAACTACATGTATCTTCAACTAACTCTGTAAAAGCTAGTTGAACAAATTCATGAAATATCTTCATTAAAGCTATTTTACTGTGAAAATGACGCAAGAACAAAAAGTAACAAGAAAGGGAGTCTAATGAAGATATTTGATTAAATTTCATGTTTTTTAGTATAATAAAACTGCAGACATATAATAATGCCACGGCCGCCACAAGAGTTAGCCGCTAAGAAAGTACAGTAATTTCAGGACTGTAACATATTTCGTAATAAACTCAACATGAATTTGAATTACTATGGCCCTTATGGCTCGATGATCAAGGCGTATTATACTCACGTTACAGGTGGATAACCATATTATTGCTGGATAATACAGATAGCTTTACGGGTATCGTAAATGGGCTGAGATAGACTATGAGCACGATACAAATTTCTTAGTTATTGTAGGCATTTTTCTCCGTGATTTTTTGTTTGCCTATTATAAAGTTGCGTGCGTTGAAAGAAGAAATACTGTCGTGTGTACCAGGCGATATTTAGTGAACGAGTTCACGCGGCATAAGGATAGAAAGCTCTAGAGAAAAAGTTTATATAGATATATATATAAAACAGTTAAAGAACGAATGCGAAAGAGAGGCAGATGACATGGTGTAGAGTGAGAGGGTGATATTATCTGTTTATGGATGGATCGGTATCGGCTGCGTATTTTGCGTATCGCACCGTGAGCGCTGCGATTTATATGGTGCGCGAGACCAATTGCACACGCGAGACATCATTACGAACTACGCACTTATGAGCACTTTACCGTGCGCGCATATAACGACAGATTAAATCGTAATTCATAAATGGGAGAGGTAGCGCTAGTAGTGGTCATAGTGAGCGGGTAAAGACCGAGCCAACACTACTGGATAATTCTTAAGCGAATTTTCGCGCTTGCCTCTCCCCACCTTCAGCCTCGCTGCCCCTTGTTAGTTATATAAATTTTCAAGATTGGATCGAATTAAAAAATAGTTGCTTGTTTAGACTTATCATACGTGCCTCTGTCTTCTTTTTGTCATCCTCGTTTTTGCCCTTTACTCAGTAACACTTTTGGGGCTACAACTTGTATTTGCGCATTTTAGCATCATAGTAAATCGTTGATAATTAATGAATTGAATGATTTTAAGTATGCCAAATAACTAACGTAGTTATGATATTCATTGATGATAAAGAAAATCGTGAATCGTGAATCGAAGAAAATTTCAACGGAACTTTTTTTTAATTTGATGCTCGAAAATTATATTTATCAAAAAAACTGCAACAGCGTTGAATTATTTAATTCAGATTATTAATAATTGAGTGGAATTATTGGAAGAATAAAGCAAAATTTTTAGTGTCGAAAATCAGTATATGCCGAGCTAATCTCAATAAATCATAAAAATAATTATTACGATAAAAATCATAATCATTAATCGACATGCATAAGTTTTTGTTGTTGTAAAATACGACGATAAAGATATTTAGCATAGGGTAAATTTAGATTAGCATTACTTAGATTTTTTTTTAGTTTGAAATTCCGCCGCGTAATGAAGATTATTTTTGTATTTTTATCAATTATTCCCTCCGTCAATAAAAATCTTGAGAATAATTAAAAAGTTTTTAAGTTACGCACAAATTATTAGTACGAGAACAGTTATTTAATTTAGTATCTATAAATTCTTATTCAATCAAACACGCTCAACAATAAATTGAAACGGCTTTAAAAAAATAATTTCTGAGTCAAAATAAATGAATAGGCATAATAGTTTCTAACAATAAAGTTGTTAATAATATTCATACGATAATTTCACTGCTGTTGAGTCTATGTTTTCATTTTTTAAAATAACGTTTAGTAAACAAATATATATATATTTATCAAAGCCACACGAATATAGAATAAACTGAATTAAAATAAAATATTCGATTTAAGTTTGTTTTTGTCCACGCTCTACTCAATTTATTCATTATGTAAGCTTTCCACTCCACTATTCTTGATGTTGGTCATTTTTATTCCCGGGGATCTCGGAGGTGTAGCGACTTCGAGTTTATCTGACGCTCACGGCTCTCACGTTAGCGCACGCCGCACCATAAAGGTACCTTCCTACCCTCCTTTTCCCCGCGTACCGCTACCACGCTGATTTTTGTCTTCTTTAGACTCGGGTCATTCACCTCGGTTTGATCGCGTAAGGCGACGGATTCGCGGAAATCAGGATAAAACGCGTAAAACACGAACAAGTCCAGACGGACGAATAGTCGCTGCTCCTCCTACACGTACCGACAATTTTCTTTTAACGTATTTCACAACATCATTTTTTCAATACTGTTATTTACTTAAAAAAAATTTTTACAAAAGTTACTATAGTTGTGCACTGTCTTTCTTTATCCCCAATGACTTTTCTCCGGAATGCGGGTACTTGTTCAGCTATGCTCACTATCTCCTTTATGATATTAAAATTTATTTATTTACCCGTACAAGGATTGCGAATTTCCGGCCAATTAAATAAAATGAAATTTTTAAATATTAATCACTCTTCTCGATAAAATTTATTGTTATTTACTTAATAATTATGTATTTATCGTACTAAAGCATCTCGGCAATATGTTTCGAATGATTTAAATGGACAAATAACAAGCTCACTTTACAAGTAACTGAATTTTCGTAATACTTTCAGTTGTAATTCATTAATACATTCCTCAGAAAATAAATATCTATACATCTGTTTTTTATGTCCATGGGCGGTTACAATTTCTGTAGTACTAGTCTACTTTTTCTTTTCTCATTCGAAAATTAAATGTTCAAGCAAAACATTAATTGCCATTAGACTTAATATAAACAAATATTATTAAGCACACTCTTAATACACGCTTATCATAAATGAGATCGAATTATTTACTGAGTTTCAACGCGAAAGCATTGGTGATTGATACTACACAATCAAATTTATTTCCTACTTATGCAAGCCTTAATTTATTGAATATTTAAGTAATAGCCACTTAAAACCTGAATTACGACTTTAAAATTATATGTGTTTTACTAATAATATATTACAGATAATATATTGATTTTAAAATACATGACAATAATCGAATTAGTTGCATTGAATGCGTTGGGGTCATTGACGCGACATAAGTTAGGATTAATGAAAAGTAACCCGAAATTAATTTACAAGTAATTTAGAAAGTAATCGGACATCGTATCAGCAATGTGTATAATAACGACTAGAAAAGTATTAGTAAGGAGCGTGATTGTGTTGCACATATTCGCAAGCTACTAGCAGTACTCGTAAATCACCATACCGGCGATAGGTGGTTTAATTTACCTTCAGCACATGGCCAAACGACTCATATATACCCTTGTCGGCACATCAGCGTTAAACTGAGCATTGTTACCAGCTCCCTCTTTTTCCTTTTATATTTGCCGAAAAGTTGATTTTTTATTATTTTCATTACTTTCTCTCTCCCTCTATCTATTTTAGCTCTCTATTCTTGCTTATCTATTAGCCGACGTCTGGGAAAGGGTGTAATTTATTTTAAGGCAGTTTGAAGGCGCAAAGCATCACAAATTTGCCTTCTAAATTTTCCATATTTTATAAAATTCAATGAATTTTCAATGTAGTATAATGTATTCACTTGCTTACAATTATAAAAATTAAAAAAAAAATCAAAAGTGATTCAACTATTACTTAAGGGTATAAATTATATTATGCATAATTTATAATTATAGTTATAACTGTTAAAAAATAATTTTTTTACAATGTTTTTAAAATTTATGTTTCTTAACTGTAATAGCAATACTATTATTGAAGATAATGTTAGGAATTGAAAGAAGAGTATAATATTTTTTTAACCATTTCTGTATTAACTACAAGTTACATAAAGTGAAAATAGAAGTAAAATAAACATTTTTCAGTATCCTGTGTAATTAAATTTTAAATATCTATTATGGTACTGTTTACTACTTGGTTTTTCATTTATTAATATCATTGAGCGTACAATTTACATAGATAGAATATAACATTTTCATTTTTCATAACTTCAATATAATGATTAAAATTTATTTGATTAGGATTGATATTGATGTGTTATAACATGTATTTAATTTATGTTTAATAATCTTTCATTGCATTGAAGAATAATTTTACAATCGAACAGTAAGCAATAATTGTTTATAAACTCATATCATAGCACTCTTATTTTTAAAAAAATGATAATCATATGAATTAAATTAAAGTACGAGAACCATCGATTTGAACATCAGATAAAATAATGAACTCTTAATATCCTTGCTAATTATATTTGTACGTTATTGTATTTTTATATGCACATGTGCATGTGTGTGTGGGTGTGTGCCATAGGCGCAGCATATAACGCTCAACTATTCGATAATCAACGGCGTAACAGATTTCTTCAGTGAAAGATTTCTCACTGTCTCCGTACTGACGGTTTAGTTGCGTCTAAATGGTTTCATGCAGAAACACATTGCACTCTAACACGTGTATCTTTAGTTACACGTACTGTGAGGTGGGCTACAGTTAATAACTTACTATGATTTACTACATGCTAAGCGACATACGTTCTTATTTATCGGAATATTAGTCGTTTCATTGGGGTAGAGAGATGGCCGTAGCGGAGGATTCACAAAAAAAGAATGGGAGAACGGAGGTAAAAATTAAAAAAACTGTCATATTAATCGTCAGATGCGAGCGCCCATATAAGAAATCGCATGGCGGTATAACTCAGAGATGTGGCCCTCGAGGCTTTCCCACTTCGTTACGACTGTGCGCAAGCCTTTGATACACTCATCTTCATATACGTGTAACCGGTACCGCGGTACTTCTTTATTATTTCTCGACGCTCGGAATCTCTCAATCTTCCAGTGAAAACCCGCGCGGCTGTATCTTAGCGTCGTAGGTTGCGACGAAACATGAAGGGCTTCGTTAATTCGATTGGCTCGTAAATGTGGTACGATCATAATTACACTTTGAGCAAACCAGTGAATTTGATTGTGAAATTAAAGCGCGAATAGAGCACAAGTGCTTGAAAGGTTTTTATGAATGGCGGGGTGTCCACTATTGCTTTATTTATATTACTATTACCTTAATGCTGCGATGATTTAATTGACAAAAAAGTATCATTGAATAATAAACGTAAAAATTTTATGTATCTCGTTAAATTAAACATTGTAGTTGCTTTTCTATGATTTTTCTTAACATTACAGCTTGTGAAATAAGTATTTTTTTAATTCTTATTTTAATTGAATACTAACTTTATAGAATATGAGGTGATTCACGATAAAAGAGTACGATTTATTAAAAGAAGTTGCGAAAAATATTACCACTATGTTGTAAACATTAAAGGAACCGATTCTTTAACTAGTGAATTAGTCGTGCATTAGAAACTTCGAAAAATAAACAACATTTTAGAAACTAGAGAATTTCCTAATAAACTTGGAGGATATGCGAAAGCTTTAAAATAAATGCCATTTACGAACCACTCATCGCAATTGAATTTCAGAAGCATGAACTCTTGTATGAATTACTTGACTTGCATTAGTTCCATCGTTAAATATTGACGCTTGCCTTCTGCTTTGCTCCTCTTGGCTTTTTTATTTTCGCTATTGGTAATTCCATTTGTGTTTTAACGAATATGCAGTTCCCTCCTACTATATAAAGAAGATAAGATAAAAGACGAAGCAAATGAAGAATAGTGCGATAAGAAGATGAAAGAGGTAGTGACGATTGTGGTGTTGAAGACAAAGCAGAAGGTGAATATAATGAAGAGGATGAATTGGGAAAAAAAGCTGCTCATGATGATGATGCTAAAGTTAACACCTAAAGTAAACATTTCTGTGCGTTTTGCAAAAGTTTCGAAAACTTGTATTGTGAAAAGCGAGCAAAGGAACAAGCGAAAGTGAAATGGCCTCAAATTTTGAATTCCTGCGTGTGTGCGAAGTTGTTCCAAATTTGTGCACCCTATGTATAAAAAATTCTCCTTTCCCTATTCCAACTTCATCAGCTTTTTTCTTAAATAGATGACTAGCCTTAGTTTAAAAAACTTAGCGTGTATAACCAAAGGAAATCGTTGAACGTAAATAGTATTTAACAAAAACCAGTGGCTTCTACGAGTTTTCTACCATTCCATAATTCTTAAAAAAATTGCAGCAGTGCGGTCCGCAGAAAAGATGGCGCAAAGTACAATTGCCAGCATCTTCCCTTTCGTGGTATGCGTCCGCGTGTGCGATATCTAGGCGAGGGGATCGATCGCGCGTGGATCGAGTGGCGAAATTATTTTTCACCTTTCTTCCCCATGCGCAGCGCTTACGAATTCCGCGCGACCGAGGCGCCGATGATATCGTGGCCATTGAATATAATCTGAGGACTCTGATCTTCGGTATGATTTCTCGAAGATACATATCGATAGCGGAGGAGTCATGGTACGGATGAGCTGGGCTTCTGGCTTTTCTATCATTCTCGTAGTCGCTTCTCGGCCTTTCCCAGCCAATCCAGCACCTCGCTTCACCGGGGGCACAAGCGGCCAAGAGCTCACCTGCGTCAAATATTAAAAGCGGCGGTCGCGCGGAGAAAGCGCACCGGTTGCGGGTTCGCACCTTTGACGCACACTCGGTGCCGACCACCTGCAAAAGCGCTTGTGGCGCGCGCGCCCGTTTCTCTGCTTCATTTCGCTTTCGTGTGTGTGCGTCTGTGCGCTCCTCGAAGGCGGACGGCGCAATGTGACCGCGAGTCGCAATCAGATCGCGACCGGCACTTATAAGTAGAGGCGCGCAGACGGAGGGACCAATTTTCACGCTGAATACCGTGAACTATGAATCGGCTTGCTTCCTGGAGCCCTAACCGTATCCCGTGCTACAGTGAATAATGAAGAAGCTGTAGAGCCTGTACGATTGTTAAGACTCGACTCGACTTGGATCCTTTTTATTAACTCCCTTTACGCGCTTTAGCTGCGCGAGCATATACGCACTGACTGCTGCAGCGCCACGGCAGTAAAATGCGCAATGTTAATAAAACGACAAGCTCCCTCGTTTTCCTTACCTTCGGAATAAAAACGAATGCCTTATTACTGCCGCGGTAAATGACATTAAACGAGATTCACCGAGCAGTCGCTCGGAATAACTTTCTTGCGCCCCTGCATTCTTCTACCTTGTTGCATTATATTCGAATAAGTAAATCGCTCAATCGCTTTTATTTCAAGCCATTTAATTATTGAGCAAAAAACATGCACAAAAGTGAATGCACTTGGGTTGGACGTTATCCACCAGCATCACTTTGATTCGACAAAAACGCCGCGCGATTCTACCACCAATATATAGTCAACCTACTCTTAGCCCTGACATTATCTTTAAATTGGTATAATTCTACTTAGTTTTTTCTTATGCTAAACAAAGTGTATTGCGATAAAAATATTGTTGCTACAATATATCTACTTTACAGCATAATTACGACGTAACAGAAAGATTTATTATTGCCTCAAAAAAGCATTTACAAATAGGGAAAGCAAATTTTCTACTATGAGTAATTTTGCGTTATTTATGGAGAATTTTAATCAGTAGCTAATAAAATTATGTAAATTGTCGATTTTTCAATAGCTAAATATTTAAGCAATTTTTACAATTTATGCATTAGCTTTGTAAGACACATCTGCATATTAAACGGGGTAAAAATAATACATTTGGAAAGGAAGATTCTATTATATTGAGACATTCTTAAATAAACAATTAGTATATATATAGTATATATAGTATATATATATTCAAATCTGAAAGTCACTTCCTACCTCAAATCATTAATGACGAGTAACGAATGGTTGAGAATTTCAATGAGCGTAATTGTAGTATATTAAAATGACATGGGAGTTTTTTCTGTTAATATATATATAGGTCGTGTGTAGCGAATTTCGATCACACTGTAATATATTTTTAATATTTTCTTAAAAACAATACATAGCATTGCTAAATTCGAAAGGCGAATTGGCCAGTGAGGCCGTAGAACTTCAAGGTTACGACTGTGTCGTCGAGCAACACACAGGTGCATTAAATTACGCACTTGACGCTTTACCATGTATATTTGAAGAGACGTATGCATCAGTAGTACACTTTTTTAACTTTGGAAACTTGCAATGACTAAATCAAAGAATGCTTGAAATACGAAAAACCCTTTTAAATGTCTATGAAGAAATAGTGTTTAAGTGACGTTTAAATACTTACTATCCAAATGCTGGCCATTAAGTTTGCAACATACTCAGGAAAATAGTCTAAGGGAATATAAGGCGCAAATGTATACTTGATTAATGATCATGATATAGGTTATTTGTTCATTAGGTAATTAAGTTGCATACTTTGTTTAAATACTTTTGGTAGAGTATTATAAAAATTTTACACCATCATTTTCGTATTCATTTAATGATACTGAAGTAAAAAAAACTATGTACAATCGAGATTTTAAACTTTATTAAACCTGATTGTTATTCTGTAAAGTTAGCAACATTTAAATTGTATTATTATGGCTTATTCTTAATAATATATTAAGATATAATTAAAAGTCCACGATAAATGTTCTATGCGAAATTACGCGAGTCTATAAAAAATGCAAAATTAATAGTCTAATTTAGTCATAAACAATTAATCAATTAATTAATTTAATAATTTATTGTTCTTGTAGTTCATTATGGCCTCTATTTTATGTTAATGCTTGTACCTCATAAATGATTGCTAATACGCAAGACATAAATTTGACAAAAATAATAAAAACAGGGCGTTGTTAAATGCCATGTTAAATGTTATAGATTTTTACAGAAATTATTAAAAATAATATAAGTCTATAAATATCACTTTGAGATAAAAATAGAAGAAAAAAAAATTATTCAACATTAATTATACAAATATTTTAATGTAAAATTTGTTAATGACAATTATCTATGAATTATAAAAAGGTTAATCGATAAAAAAGTTAAATGCAGTTTGTAATTGCTTGTATAATTTCAATAATAGTATTAATTAAGTAGAAATATAAATTCCATTTAAATATAAAATAAATCTTAAATATTTATTAATGTATTTTGTACCATATGCAGAACTTATACATGGTTATAATAATGTGGTCGATGCTTTCGATTCAGGTTTCTGATTTTATTGCTAAACGTTAGTGGGTAATATTTACCGTCCTTTTATATGTCTCATCAACGTGAATTAAAGAAAAAGCAGTAATTAAAATAGTCAATGAGATGCACGCATAGTACTTACATTATCGCATATGTAAGCAATAATGATATGATAGAAATAAATCACAGACGAAAGTATCAATTCTCGTACTCGTCATTCAATTTTGTATCTTAAAAACCGTTCTATGAAGTTACATGTATTGTATGTGATGAAATATATACATGAAATATCTTAAGAAATCGGCCTGTGGTTTTATACGAGGAAAAAGAGAATGTTAAATTGACAGAATAAAAGAGGCACGAAAGAAAATCATCATTTGTGCGCGTGCAGTATAAATTTTAGATTAAAATCGTAATGTCGAGTAACATAGGAAGTCGAGTCGGCTACTCGAGGATTGCGCCAAAATGACTCGTGGAACCATGTATGATGGGAATGCTACGGCCTTGATTCAAGATGGGATTCTCCTCAAGAAGGGATTATCTGAGACTTGAGCGATCTTAGGCGCCGCAATGGGACTCCGTTACTTTAACGTGTCGTTTCCAATTGTAAGCATCGGATGCGATCGAAGTAGAAAAACGCGAGACCGTCAGGCATTTGAGCCCCCGGAGTTCGTTGCACCAGTTGTGTAGCGAACAAATAAAGTGAAATCGTTGGTCCGTTCAGAGATCGACGTCAGCCTTTTTAATGTCTTTTAATAATTGTCACTCTTCATCGCTGTCTTACTGTGCTTTGATGATATCGCTTTTCCCGAACTCTGTTCAATAACACATTACTACATATTTATCCATCTATTCGTATTAATGCGCATATAACTATCTAATTTTTGCTTATGCTGAACTAATCTTTTATTTTAATTGCAATATATCTGAATACTCAATTCAACTTTTTGTTATCATTTCGAAGCATTTATTTTGGATTTTAACTTTTATTTAATCATAGAGCTAGTTTAAAAACATTAGAGGTGTATTAATTTTTACTCCACGACATGCTTAAAATCGTACCTTAAACTGTCTTCGAGATACTAAACATTAATTTGTTAAAATAAAATTTTGAGATTATTTGAGATTATTTCACTCATAAATAATTATACAAATAAAAATTAACATTTTGATTCATATTTTAATTTAAATTTTATATTTTTTTTTTAAAATGTCATTGCATAGCTATTTCAATACCTTAAAATAAATCGCCTACAACTGCTGAACAGTTATTTTACAATGCATCATTTTTTATAATAAACATTTTTAATTAATTCTTGTTTTATAATAAAGAAAAATGAATATTATAAAACATATAAACCATGTAATTTAAGTGTTAGTAACCTAAAATTTCAAAAAAATTTATCTTAACATTTTTATTCCTTTAAATTTTTAATATTCTTATTTTAAAAAATTATAGCTTAACTCAAAGTCAAAAAATAATTACCTAAATAATGAATAATTATATTCAAATACTGGTTTAATTACGAATATGCATAATTAATAAAAAATGTCTACATTGGCATTTAAGAAAAACTGTTGTTATATATATACATTTGTATAAAAAAAAATTTTAATACTGTATTTTATTATGATGTAACTCAAAATTAGGGAGAAATATGAAAGTTAAAAATATCTTGTATTTATTATTTATTGTTTTCATATGTGCAATTTAATTTACGCCACTTATGTGTTATGTGTACGTAAAGGCTTTATTACCTTAATAAATTTACTATCTTTGATAGTAAACTAATTGATTAACATTTGAGAAAAAACTTTTAATATGATTTGTAGTTCTTTAAGAATGTAAAGTATTGAAAAATTAGCATTAAATCGATCTTCAATTTATTTCACTAATAATGCTAAAAATTTACAATTATAAGTAATTTTGTTTAAAAGTTTATTATTCCTATATTAGAAAACTAATACAAGTTCAAAAAAATTCTTTATAGTGCATCATTTTAATATGAAAAATATTACTACTAGATAATATTATTTTGATTAAAATTATTTATTTAGAATCCCTGCATTTGATGATAAAAATTTTGTCATTTCACTATCATAATATGTTATTATTATCGCAATATATTATTTTTTAACATTCTGATATTATACTATTAAAGATAATATCGAAAAATTTTGTTTTTAAAATATATATTGCAGAATGTATTGATACTCGAACCGTATACTTTTAATTGTGTATTCTTCTCGTTTTTACGTTTTTATTTTCTAAATCTTAGAAAACTACATCATAAAAATTGATAAAACAATTTTACCAATCTTTTGACTGATAATAAATTTGCATACGTCGAGCACAATGAAGGTGATTTTCAATTTTTTAAACTAAAAGATCGGCAGGGCACCCGACCATAATTATAGTTTAGTTCTCTCTTCATCTCTCTCTCCATCTCTCTCCGCTCTTTCTCCGCTCTCTCTCCGCTCTCTCTCTCTCTCTCTTTCCCTCTCTTTTTCTATCATTCTCTCAGTCTTGTAGAGCCGCTATTCAGTCGATATTGCAAGGCACGCCAATTAATTATAATAAGTCGTATATTTGAGTATATATGTGCATATGCTTACGTTAATATATCGAGTGATTTCACTACGTCAGCATTCTGTGTACAGTACAGAGCAGCGATGTCAGAATAAATGAGAGAACGGGCGATGACGAAGCGCCATACCTAGTTTATGTATTTATGTTCTTTTATTTCAGATCTTAAAAATATAAAAAAAATTCACAGAAATAATGACGACATATGAGTTTCTGCAGACAGACAAGGAAAGAGAGAGAGAGAGATAGCGATAGGAATAGAGAGAGAGAGCGCGATAGGAATAGAGAGAGAGAGAGAGAGAGAGAGAGAGAGAGAGAGAGAGAGAGAGAGAGAGAGAGAGTGAGAGCGATGTAGGAAACAAAAGCAAATATTAAAATGCTTTACAGAAGGCATATGGTTAATACACAGATAGAAAAAAGGTAAGACATTAGATAAAGGAAATTAAGAAATGCTGATAGAATGCAAAGACACAGCGAAACCGTAGAAAAGAAAAGAAATAAAGAAGGGCGAGAGCAGAATGAAGCAGTGTGATAGACAGATACAGCTTGGTATATAAGCGTATGTAAGAGCGTAGTGAGGAGAAAGAGTAACGAACTGGCAAGGTCGAGTGTGGTAGGCCAATGTCTCGTCCTCATGCCTGGCGAATGAGCCGCTGCCGTTGCTGCTACTATTGCTGCTGTTGCTTCTGCAATGGTTGCTGCTGTTGCTGCTGCTGCTGATGCAACAGAGCGGGTGCGGAGAGAGTTGCGACGTAGAATGCGCCGTGATCGAGGCGCCTAACATTGCAAGGCCGCAATGTAACAAGTAGAGGAGGAAACACCGGGGAAAAAAGGAAGAGAGAGGGGGAGTGGAAGACGCGGCAAGTTGTAGGTAGGTAGGGTAAAAACTCGGAACCGAGGGGCCAGGAGTAAAGAAACGAAGAATGAAAACAGAATAGAACTACAGGTAAGGCTCACTGTCATTGTTAACATATTCGAAAATTCGAATGCGTTAATCATCTCTGGAAAGTACTTCCCTATACCACCACCCCCTTCTCGGTCCCGTTATATTACGTAATAAATATTGCACCTCTGTGCGCTGAATCCCCCGTATCGCGCGTCCAATAATAGAAAGTGCCAAACGCTAAAATTAAAATATACTTTTGCAGTGTGCTATTACCACTCAGTGTATAATTCATCCTGAAAAACCCGTTGCTAGACGTGGCTTACTCCTATATTACTCGTAGCCATTAACTCGCAACAATAACTTCTTTAATAAAGACGTTAGAATATTGACCAACACGAATTAGAAAACATGACTCCTAAGGCTGGCTGTCTCATATTCGCAAATCTATTATTCACCCCAGAATATCACACTAATATTGAATAAGTAATCTCTCTCGATCTACAGTTGGCTCTTAATACGATTCATTCGGAGGAATGCACTAAATTTTCACAATTAGTTACATAAGGAATACTTTCTCAATTTATTTCACTTTGAAAGGCTCATCCTTCTATAACTTGCTCGTGAAATACTAGAGTTACTAGTCCATATATCAGTTTCTATTAACGTTGCCTTTCAATAGCATCGAGTACCTTTAAGATACAACATTGACATACGAGTAGACCTTTGTTAACTAGATCTTTCCCTATCGTCCTATTTCCCCGCCTTCCCTCCTACCCGCGGGTCTCGCTCCTCCCATTGCGTTTGAATTCATACTAATTCCCCAGGTTGGTTCTAAGCACGGCTCGTAACAATGTGATTTACTCACGTGAACGGCGCCCTTGCAGCGCTAGGTGGCGTACGTCCCTTGCTCTTTTCTCTTATCGTAAGTTATATTTGTAACTACCTGTTGAATAACTTCTACCATCGGCCTCTATTCCGCGACATCCGAGTGCAACTACACTGCACACTTGTTCCCGCTTTTATTCCACTTCCATCCGTTGACACGTTCATTTTTTAATTGTCGGCTTTTTGTACACATAAAATTATTTTATAGCCCATAACATTAAACTATTTTTTCTCTTCTTACCAAAATTTATGATGATGGTTTAAAGCGCGTGATTAACTAGTTTTATCTTCTATTGATCAGTTTGATTTATAAGTCTTGATAGGTATTCTAAAAACGCTATTATATATATTGCAAAATAAACAATAAATAATTTATTTAATAAAATTACTAGTTCTACTTCTTTATGCAAATATTTAATTAACATCAATAAAGGTTCACATTTTAAATAAAATGCTTGATAAGATCGATTTCATATATATGAGTAGGATATACATACTAGATTATTTAACTTAATAAAAAAATATATAAACATCGATTAAGATTGTATGTTTTAAGCTAATATTTAAAAGTAACAAAGAAAATTATTTTATTATAACATATCGCAAATAAACTATAATTAAATTATAACAAATAAGATTTGTTAGAAAATGAAATAAAATATAAGATAATGATTAATACTTTAAAATCAGATATTAGTTTTCGTGTAAGATATTAATTAAAACGCAAAATTAAGAAAAAAATAGAAATCACACAATTGTATCAATAAAATGAATAAGAAATAAAACAAAATTAAAAGGAATTGAATAAAAAATAATAAGAATTCGTGTTATTCATGCATTATTAGGCAAGTACAGTATTCGGCAAAATTAAGGAAAAAAAATCAAAAGGTAAAACAATATTTTCCTAGTTCGATATAAAGACAGCGGAATAATATTAATCATGTTTTGAAAAAATTAGTGTATGAAAAATTAACTTTGAAGATATTAATTAGGTTATATAAAAAGGAAGTTTTATTTGCACTAGAATAATATATTTCAGATAAGTACAGATCATTTTTAATGATAATGATTGAATAGCAAGATAAAAGAATTATTAATCATTTCGGATAAAAAAGATGTGTTGATAATTAACAGCATAGGACCTCATATTTGTAAGTGAAGCTGATTCTCTATTCTCATGGTAAGTTGTGTTGTTGATATCGCAAGTCATCATTAATATTGTACATAGGCGAAAAGGATATAACAAATAAACAATATCGAATCACTAAAAATCCTCACTGGAATTTCTGAAACATATGGAAAGAGCTCCTTTGCGCATCGTCATCATGGAGTTCGGCGTCCCTGATCATCACATCCTCCTCTTCCTCCTTTTCTTCATAGTATTATTTTTACATTCATATGTGCGTCGGATGCCAAGGACGCGGGGATGACCAGCCATTAATCTATGCCAGAGTGAGAGTGTACCGATTGTAGTAGCGAGTTCGCTTGGGTGCGGGGGAGGTGGCGGTTGTCGAGAGAAGGGGCTCGTGTGTCCTTCTTCGTGTTCGTCTGTCCTTGCGACTGGGGGAACCACATCGGGAATGTGATAGAGGACGAGATCGGCTCCGAAGCTAAACGAGTTCCGCTACTGGAGTTACGCGGCAAGAACACGACTACTACCTTCCAACCTACACGTTTGCCCTCCGATCCCTTAGCGACGGCTGACTTTAGCAGGGAAAAGAGGCAAGCGCACTAATAGTCAAGTGCTCCTCGACAAATGAAGCTTCCAAGCTCTGTGAGCTGAATGCTTAGCAAACCGTCATTTGCAATAAATTCGATTGGAAGCTCATTCGATGCCGTTCTCTCGGTATTAATAGTACATCGCCCACAATGAGTTATTTAAGAGTCAAGATTAGCAGATTAGCCTTCGCTTTTAAATAGCTCTTGACAGATTGTTATGAAAAGTTTATTCATTGGTAAGAAAAATCGAACGGATAATTGCAATTGTACATAGGACGTACATTTAATCTCAGCCTTCAATAGTTGTCTTTTGTACTAGTACAACGACAACAAAGCCGTCGAACGTCAAGTCTGCATTAATTTTAAAAATAAATTTAATAAATGATTTAGTAGCTATGAATAGACATAAATATTAAGTGAGCAATATAATTTTGTGTAATTTGACATGTATTAAGCAATTTTCCAATATCAGTAATAAATAAGGAGGATACGCACATGCTTATACAAAGTTGCGTGCATGCCTGAAACCTACTGAAATACTGGATCTTAGCTTCGTGTAATAAAAGTTAGCCCAGATTCTCGACCTCCTATTTTTCACGAAAGCAGTTGCAAAACGAGTAATAATAAATCTACGATTATTCGGATTATTGCACGGGTAGAATGCGAAAAAGCCTCGTGTCACTTCCGTAAACCTTGGATAGATTACTCTCGTACGTGCTGTTAAATTAGATGTTACGTACATAAGGCAAGAATTAGTTGGAAGCTGTCGAAAAAAGGCCAAATAAATGAGGACAGTCGGACGACAACAAAAGTAATGCAATAGCCGGGGCGGTAACTCGAGCAAAAATGAAAATTCAACTTTAATGCACGACCTTAACGCAGCGCAAAAGTGCAACATTGGAGTGAATATATTCGCACGCGAGATCCCGCTGTGTTTCCCGGTACGCTTACCGAGCGGAAATCTAATTCGCAGTTAGTATACATGTACCGGTCTGAATCGGCGTCGGGACATCGTATTCAAATGTAACTACGCGCTGCCGGTGACTGCCAGCGCAATATATAAACCTGTTAAATGGAAATAGATGCGTGTTTTTATCGGCTTTCCGGCCTCGAATCCGAGCCCGCGTCTGATCCTTCACGCATTTGTTGCACTTATGCACATGTGTGTCCCCGTGTGCTTAAACACTAGCATGCGCGCGGTTATGCAAGGAAATTTAAATATCCCGCATGCCAGGGCTATATACAATTGCTATCGTTAACAGTTCGTGGCCGATCATCGTGCTTTGATCTCCGCTCCCGTTTTGCTTCAGCTGATTGGACAACGCACCGAGCAGCTCTTTTTTACCTCCGGCTGACGAGCGCTTCTTGAAAAACCAGTGAATACTCCGTATAGGCATTTTTATCACCCTCCCCTCCACGGCTTCGATACAAGCCAATTATATGGCTTACTCCATCACTATCGCTTATCAAGACCATATAATCGAGGAAGTATTCTAGTGTCATTCCAAACACTTTTCAAATACCGTTCATAAGTTTTCTTTACTGATCTTTTTCCAACATTTTCCTTCAGCTTGCGTACAAGCATTCACCCGACGCTTATACTACAAGCAAATTACGAAATGCTAATTTAGATAGCCCATCGGTAATGTTGTGAGTTTATTATGAGCATTTTATTGAGTAAGGGCGGTGTTTCGTTGTATTTGCGATTGCTATCGTAACTGATGATTTCGAAGATGTTCACAAATAGGAAATGTGCGATTTTTCCAGGAGCAATATTGCACAAGTATGCCTATCATAAGAATAAAAATGAAAAGGGATACGAAAATAAAGATTTGTAAAAGATACTAAGTGTATACAATCACCCTCGTATGGGTAATTTTGCCGTGCTTTATTTAACGCTTTTCTATGCGGCTAAGGGCATACTTAGACAAGCATTTCGTGCAAATAATGAAAAACCAGACTAACAATTTAAATTTAATAAAATCGATATTTTTAACATTATTTCTGTAAGTAATTGGCGTACTGAAATGAAGCTGAAAAAAATTTTAAAGATAAATACGCTTTTAAAGATAAGTAACTGTGAGAAGCTCGTTTGCGGTTCGTCATAGTTTAGTAAGCACGCGCAAATAAAGTGTACGTAGTTATAAAGGCGAAGAAGAAGTAAATTTGAAAGGAAAAGTAATTGACATGTGAATGACGAAAGGTTAGCTCATATTAAAATACTAGTATACATAGGTAAGGTTGTCGAATTGAACTTCTATTGAGCGCCTGTGTTAGAAATTCCGCAGCAGGTTTTACCAAGCTCGAAGCTTAGCTGTCATTGTTTACTGCGATCTCTTTTTATCTCATCTTCGCCTACGATTCCGGTATTTTTCTCTCCCCCCCCCCGCCACTGTGCTTTGCCTTCTACTGCTTCTTTTAATCGAGCCTTATTCCATTTTCTCTCTATTTGTCTACTTCTGATCTCCTCCTTCTCCTCGACGTTCTCTTTCTCTCGTTTTCGATGCCACCACTTCTACGCGCTGCGATCTACTGTCCAGCTTCTTTTATCGGATTTCATCTCGTCAGAGTGGCGACCGTGCGCTAATTTATTATTCTCGTCGTTCGCTTCATAAACTGCTTATCGCACCGAATCTAAGGAGAAGAAAAGTCCAGAAGGTGGACAGAACGAGAGGGCGTTAATCGGCCTTACCGCGTTCTCTATACTATAGAAGGATATGAGAAAGAAAAAAAATAATGGAAAAAATATAAGATCGAAAGAATGGCTGCACGACTTGACGATGTGCTCGATATATTAGGGCCCTGTTAGCTCAATTGCATTTCTCTCTGATTGAAGAATTTATTGTAAGTGTATACTTCATTCTGCATGAAAATACGAAGCTTCTTTGTACGCTTTTTTTCTTAATTTACCGTGAGACTCAAGAGCCTTTAGCAACAAGATTTGCGTTTGTTTGCCGCTTTCTCGTGCAATTGTTTTATTTCACAGAACGAGATAATTGCATTAAATCACGCTTCCCGCATTTTATGACATTCGGAAAAGTTAAAAGTCAAATTTCCGTCAGCTGTGTTTACAAGAACTTTCTTCGAAGACAGTTATCTTACTCCTCAAAAGAAAAGACAAAAATGAAGAAAAAGACAGGGGGCAGGTTTTTTTGGATTTTTTTCCTTTCCTTTTCTCCTGACGAAGTACTTAAAAGTTTTTACGACATCCTCATTGAAAGCAGTAGCCAATAGAAGGAATAGTAGTGCAATGTTCCTTTAATCGGTAGGACCTCACCTCTTTGCTCCCTTCTCTCTCTTGTCTCTCTTTATCTTTTTCTTCGTTTCTATTTGCTTCACTTCCTTATTCTCTTAGCTTTGAAGGTAGTACAATGACAAAAAGAAATATAAAATAAAAAACGATTGCCTTTTTTAACGTATAATTCCTAATTGAGTAATCACACAGTGTACTAAAACGAAGCTACACTCGAACTTCAAAAATTGTTTGGCTTTCTAGAGTAAAGGGCTTTTTAAAACTTGTTTATTTTATTTTTGTTGTTATTAAATAAAATAATTGTAAAAAATTCATCTTTCGTTGTTGGTTTAACGCTTTTAACGAACTGATGCTTTATTATATAAAATAATAGCTACCAAATACGAATAACAAAGCGTACATTCGTTGCCAATGCATAAAATATCAATATTTTTATTATCTTTCTCCATTTTCGATCTTTTTTCTTGAAGCTTTTTTCTTTAAAAGCCCTAAACATTCTCAGTTATATTCTCACAATTTCACACCCATTTCATTTTTATAAAAACATTTCTCTATTATATTATGTATATTTACGCATGTAATAATATACATTATTATTCATAAATTAATTACTAACTAATTTTTTAATTTCTACATTTCCATTTCCTGATAAAATATACGATGTAAGTGATATAATTTTAGAATTGTTTTTATTCTGAACGTATTCCAAAATAAACAGTACAGATATCGATTTGATAAGTCATTGATTACATTTTATGAACAACCACGATGAGCCATTCAATTGATTTTATTTCGATTGTACTCATATTTATAATGCGATAGATATGATTGTTTATATTAAAACAATTAAACTTATTACATGCAATTCTCTCTTATTTATTCATTTATCTCGTACAAATACATGTAGGGTGCTCATGTATCATAAGCTAGAGGAGTTTTATTACATTGAACAGCATTTCAGTTTAGATTCATAGCCTGCAGCTATTTTTATGATTCAACATAATAATTAAATATTTCAAATTTGTTTTATATTGCAATAAATTGATGTTAAAAAAATACATATTTTATGGTACTCATAATAGATTATAATATATTAAAAATTATACCATTTTAAGTACGTTATAAATTTTTCTCTTACTACTCGAGATAGTGCATTAATTAAATGATATTATAACGATAATGAGTTATAAGCAGTATTAATTTTATATATAAAATATTATACTAAAATACACATGTTATGCCATTGCACGAGTTTAAAAAACTCATATAAATTTTGACTTTACTTTTCCGTTCGTAAACTTCATTAACGACTACTGGAGTCTTTTTTTATATAAATTCATATTAAAAATATTGTATATTCTTCTATAGTATAGAATTATTAAATAATTCTTCATTTTGGTATTTCAATTGATCGTACCAAGTATTATTTTGATTGCAGTCTTATGTAAATGTTAATATCGATAGCATATGTAGATAAAACATAGTATGCAAATTCATTTGTGTTGAGTATTGCATACTTAAAGCAAAATTCGGACTGTATTTAAACTTCACGAGACTGGACTAGTTAGCTTCTCTAATCGTCCGGGCAAGTTGAATTATCTGATACTTTTCTTATATTTATCGGCCCTTGCGGCAAGGCGGTAAATGTTCAGTAACCAAACACAGGACATGAAAAGCCTTGAAACTTTGCCACCTTAGATCTCCCTTCCCTTACGAGGCCGCAGAGTGCGCTTTAGAACTTGATCCCGCGACTCAATTACCAGGAGTTTGGCGAAGCCTTTCCCATCTTAGGTTTGCTCCAGCGAATTTTCGCGAGCCGAATTGTTCTCCAAATTGTACAGATCACGCTACGAATAATAAGGAAGTTTTGAGGGAAGTGCTCATTAAACATTCTAATTGACCAAATTCGGTGCAAGGATTTGCATTTCATTTCATCCTCCGAGATTGAAAACAATCATTTCATTCTCTGCACTCCAGGCTATATCACGCAAATATATGTAGTTATCAATTCGACCATGTGATACGTTGATACATATGTTAATGTAATCTCAAGTCAAATTATTTTCCGAGTTTGAAAAGTTTTTAAAACTTTACATTTGTGAGTGCATTCTCCCTGACTTTCAGAAAATTCTTGTTAAAATGCAATCTGTTCCTTACTACAATTGTATGATTTTATTTTCGGTTCCTGAATTGGTACTTTTTTATAACATTAAATAATATACAAATAACAGTATTTTAGACTTTGCTATAAGATTTTTTCATGAACTTGATTGTGTGAAATTAGATGATAACATCTAACCGAAAGTATTTTGTTTCACAAATATCGGTAATAACAATTCATTTTTTACATAATTGTTAATTTTAAAACATTGGTATTTAAGAAACATCGCGTACTTATTAATTCTTGGATACGATTTTAAATCTTGAATTATTTATCGAGCTGCAGAAAAATTTGATTTCTTAAATAGCCATGATTGATGTAAACTGAAACCGCATATTATGTTAGATAAGTTTTACGGTGTCAATTTGTATGTAATTACTTTTGTATAATTACAGGTTCTACTCTTTAGCCAACTTCAAATTGTTATTTTTTAACCACAAATTTTATTTTCGGTGTTATTCAATGAATTTAAACTAAAAACTTAATGTATTATTATTATTTTTCATAATATATATTTTGATTCAATAACTTATCAAGATATGTGTTACAAAGCCTAATTAAATTAAATATATTAATTAAAGTAGTTACTTATTTTTATGTTAATAGCAAATTAAATTTATTCTAATAAATATTATTTCAAATTATCTGATAATTCCCACTGAAATGTCTTGAATGCTACTATATCTAATATACTTTACTTTAAAGTTAGTAAATTTGAGATTTTATTTGTTTTGAATAAGCTCTGTAATGAAATATTGTATGAGTTATATTTCAAGAGGGTAGAAATTTTACTTCAGAGCAGTAGTTTCAAATATAATCTGTTTTATAATTAAATAATAATTGAAATTTTCAAATTAACTGAAGCAGAAAAAAAAATTAAAAACAAATTATATTAAAAATTATAATATTTTAATAAAATATATTTGAAATGTACATATTTGACTTAATACACATATTTGACTGAAATATACATACTTTGGTAAATGAGCAACTCTAAATAAAAAAGTTTTTAGGTAGAAACAAATCTTGCATCAAGTATTTTCTTCCTCGATAATAAAAGTGCAGTTTTCTAAATTTCAAGAACGTTTTATTATTTTCATGTAATGTTGTTAATTTCACGTATAATGTTATGTTGAAATCATTTATAGTGATTGTTTTATATTATAAATAAAATAAATCAGATCTATCAAACAAGTTGGAATTTTCCTGGCGCATTACATTTATAGCCAATCTTTATGAATGCCGTATATATTAAAGTTATTCGCACATCAAGTGGGATAGATGATCAAAAGATACAGACATGATGTAGTGATTGGAGTACATACTGGTAATATGAAACGTGATTACGTATAGAAAGATGATCCAGCTAATAATAATCATATCAGTAGACACATTAATAAAGCATCTGATTTACTAAGCATAAGGTTAATTCTATAAATTTTTCAAGATATAGGATGTAATGAGACCAAATTATGAAAAACTTTGTTTCACACTTTGTTACATAATTAATGGAATAATTGGATACAGTTAAAATACGATTACCGAAACCATGTAGTTTAATCAACAATCATTATATAATGCTTTTGATACAAAAAAAATGTTTATAATACTAAATTTTCAAATATGCGTATATAAATAAAGAAATTTCATATAATTATTAATATTAGTGGATGTACATTGACTCGTCAAATATTTATTTTAATGAATAATTATATTTAATTATTACAAACCCCATAATGAATAAAATCAAATATATTGAATAAAATATGACTGCATTTATTGACCGGAAAAAGTAAATGCCATATAGCAATTCAATTAATGTTTATGGGGTACTAATCTATTAGAATTACAAATACAATATGCAGTAATATATAATGATATAAAACACTATTTATACTGTAAACTATTTTCTTTAAAAGAGGCAATTAATTAAGAAAATTGAATGAGTAAAAATAAAGTGTAGATTCTTTAAATAGGTATTTTGTATTGTGATAATAGCAAAAATTCTAATTATATTCATTACATAAAAAAATGTAGTAAATTAATATACGGTCAAAAAATTATCAAGTAGAACTTTTGTTTGTTTCAAATACGTTTCCGAAATGTACATTTTCAATGTGTGTAAAACTTTAATTGTACTCGAAACCACCGTGAGCTATAGATCCCTGTTCTTTGTAAATAAAAAAGCTTTGATATTTAAACATATTCGCTAGTTTGTAAAGTCTCAGTAAGAGGGGCTTAAAGTGAAGCCTAAGCTTGAAGTCATCACGAGATTAGCTATATTGAAGCCGAACGAACAACGAATCCTCGCGATCTAAATATACATGCACACAGCCTAGGTACGCATATCGGGTATCATTTTTCGGTGATTTGTTCGTCGACAATTCAATAACGATGTTCAAATATTTCACTCACGTGCTCAGCACAATAATTCGGTCCGTCGGGCAATATTAGGTACACTGGCTGGCCTGATGAGCGGAGCTGAAGGGAGTCCCGGGGTGCACGTGCGAATAGCAGAGGCCGTTCGGGTGCCCTTGCCGAGCAACGTCCCTGGTATGTGTATACGCATGCAATAAGCCCGCTTGCCGCGGCGCGGAAGTTGGCCGGGGGGGGGGGGATCCGAACCCGTGCGCAAGGAGGTGAAGCGTACTGTGCTACAATCGACGGCTGACGATCCTCCGTACCTTCGCAGGCTGATATCAAAAGAGGCATGCATCATTATGGTGCACCCGCCGCTTTACAATTGCTTAATTCTTAACGGGCATGTCTTAATCATCCGGTAATTTTTTTCATAATCTCTTCCGCTACGTCGTTTCGCTTCGAGCGCGGCACCTTTAATTTGCAGCCTTATTCTTACCCATCTGCGAAACTTGTCATTATTTATCCAATTATAAAGTGGTGTTACTAAAGCGATGTCAAACTGCTAACCTCTGCATTATTTTAGCCATAGAATTCAACAAAGCGAATACTATTCGTGAATTTCCGTAGATGGTCCATTTATTGCAGTATCAATTGATACAAGTCACGTTTCTGGAAAATATTTATATTACAATTTATCATGCATAAAAAATCGTCGGGTCATAAGAATAGAAGTCGATGCAAAAGAACTTTCCATGATAATTTAAAATTCGTTACGCGTTTTCTGAAAAGGGATTTTCAACATCGAGCATTTGCCGATTACTCATGACTATTATAATAAACATATTGTTATAATAAACACGCGGGCAATTATTTCCCCTGCAAATCGCGAGCTAACTTTACCCAAAAAGCCAATCACAGGTAATCATCCCGCTTTTGCAACAAGCGATTTTCTCCTTATTTCTATATACCGCCAGTTTCCCTCATCTCCTGAAGTTCACTCTTACATCTATTGTTGTTATAAAAAGAAAAAGAAGAAACTACGACATAAATCAATTTTAAAAGCGTCTTAGGAATGGAGGCTATTAATATTGCTGCCATTAATTACTAAAATGTAGATCTTTGTGGACAAGCTGCGTAAAAATTGCATAAGTGAGATATGACAACCGTCTGTCTGCCTTACTGTTTCTTTCTTCCGTACCTCCGATTTCCACCATCCTCCCCCTCTATACTAGCGCAGTGTGCTCCACTCTTTATTTAGTTTTCTTCAACGCTCAACTTTGCCTCATGGGTTGAATAACCTGCCCGATCTGCCGAAGGTCTTCCAAGGACGCACGAAAGTGAAACAGAGTGATGGTATTGGCTCTTGCACGCTTTTATAAGACACGCGAAGTTATGCGCAGCCTGTTTCAGCTCTGGGCGTACTTACACACGATTGGCTTATACCTCTTGATCAAAACAATATCGTGAGGAGTAACGCGAATACCAAACCTTAATCAATGATGCAATGCGACCTCTCTATATTCTAAAGTAGCTCGGTAACGTGAGATTTTTTATTCGAATCTTTTAATAATTCGGCACGCCATCTTTTTATCGATCGATCAAATTAATCAAATTGTCAAAACTCAAATTAATTAGATTCTCGTCGATCAGCAGCCAACGGTTTATAGTTATCTATATGAATTTTAAAATTCAGTCTTAAATGCAATTAAAATTTAATATACTATTTTTTTAATAAACGAAACTAAACGAAATAAAATTGAACTCTCAAACGCACTCGACGCCGTTAACACAACTAATTGGAATCCGCCTGAAACTTACTTTCTTTTGCATTAGCTTTTTTAACTGCTAAATATTCCTAAATAACTAAATTTAATATACAAGGCTAAATAAATATACGTAGTTGAATATTTATTTTTCCGAAAACTTTTAAAAAAGTTATGTTACTGATTTGTTTCCCTTTTACCTTTACAAAGTATTTTGATGTAAAAAGTTTTTATCACAAATTCATAACTTTAAATATAATATTTTGATATTATTTACTGACATTAAAATTTGATATTTTAAAATTTCAAATATACGTAAAAGCTTTTATTGCATAAGTTTTTATGCAAATTAAAAACAGCCTTGAGTTGCAAAAAATAACCGAATAATGTTATTTCTTAAAAATGCGTTAAGTGAACATGAACTTACTGACGGGAGTTCAAGCATATGTTTTTTTTTAATTTCATTAAAACATCCTATTTGGCACTGTATATTTAGCTACATCATAGCCAGAAATATTTTTCACCAACTATTAGTAGTAATATAAGTTATTCATGTACACGTGTTGCAAAATAAGGTAATCTAAAAATTTCGTATCATACCTTATACATGAATTTCTAAAAACTCGTAGTTCTATTGTGAATATAAAAGCATTAAGTTTAAATTTAGAATTTTAATGTAACAGTTTAAATTGTAATCCATTTTAATCTACGTAAAATGTGAATATAATACATTAATTTTTGTTAATTTCCATTAAACTTGTTTTTTTAAAAGCAATCCTTGTAAGAATTTGTCACTTACAGTTCTTGTATATATGCATTTATGTTTATATGTTATTGTTAAGATTTTATAAAAATTAAATTTTTCACTAAAAATTTACATAAATTTGATTTGCCTTAACCATAAAATCATATATCCAATATTTCTACATTAACTATATTCCGTTAAATCTATTATTTACATACGCTAATATTTAAATTGTACCATTTCAAGTCACTTCTACTTTACACTTAAACGATTCCGATAACAGTCTGAAACCGAATGATGATAATACTTCATTAATTCACCCATTGCAAATATTATTCTTTTCATATATGGTATAAAAACATATAAATCAAATACGTTTCAAGTTTAATTTGATTATAATCCCAATTGCAATGCAGTTCATGAATAATATATATTCGAAATTTCGTGATGACTATTTAATATTAAGAATTAATTATTTATCATAGATCTTGTGACGTCTTAAATGAATATTACAAATTATATGATACAGGAAATGTACTTCAGCCATTTATAAAAAGAACAAAACACTGATGCTATGATTCAATGTTTAAGAATATTTCAATCCTTTTCAAAGATTATATTAAATGTATAAACTATAGAAAATTTGTAAATTTCATTCTATAATTTTTTTTATGAATTTAAAAAACACGATCGATTCAATTATTGTCTTTCAAAATAACATCGAATTTATTTAATGTACATTGTATGTATTATCGGTTTTAATTTGTTAATTCGGTTTAATATTTTTAATCCATTTTTTTAATATGATTAGTTAGTATTTTTCTTTTCGTTGTCTGATGTAAAAAATGTAGGATATACTTTTAAAAAGGTCTTAAAAAGAGTAATTTGAGTTTCTTGGTATTCGTAGAAACTAGAAATAGTCTAGTTTGGAAATAATCCTAGAAATTTTAAATGAGGACTTATCATTACTGACTTCACATAAAAAGGGCGTCAACAATTACAATTAAATTTGTGTGCATTCATTGAGGACATAAAATTTCTAAAATTACAGTGTTTTAGAAAAAAAGCTAAAGCCAAGAATATTTTGTATTAAAAAAATACTAGCTGTTAAATTATAGGGTATTTTCTGTCAAAACTCTCTTAATCTCTTTTAAAAATTAATTTTTGTTCTCAAATATACATTACTTAAAAACAAAACTCATATAATTTATTCATTATGATAAATTATAATTTAAATGAATTTATTTTTTCACATAATTCACAAAATTCATAATTGTTTACATATGTAACATCAGCTTTCAGTTAAAT
The DNA here is from genome assembly GCA_018907135.1 of Kradibia gibbosae. Classification (NCBI taxonomy): domain Eukaryota; kingdom Metazoa; phylum Arthropoda; class Insecta; order Hymenoptera; family Agaonidae; genus Kradibia; species Kradibia gibbosae. The sequence continues at coordinate 44,443,714 of JACCHX010000001.1, forward strand.
TTCACTACACCTTTAAAAAAATCGTTTTCAAATAAAAAAAGTTTAAAAATAAAAAAAAGGCTGTTGAAATTATAAATTTTATTATGGTTAAAAAAAATTAAATCTAATTATTTTAATGAAAATATTATCTAAATACTAAGATTAGAAAGTCATTATCATGTCAGATTAGTTAGTAATTTTCCTAATTCAATATAATTAGAATTCATAACGATACTTATTATTATAGATTTGCATAACGCATGAATTTCCTGTTAAGTATATACTTTAATTTTTCAGCTTTTACCTATATAATCTTTATATTTATAACATTAGAAAATGCTCAATTTTTTTTTAATTTTGAATTCATTGATATTTTCAAAGTTTGCACACCTTCTTTACCGATATCATGTATCACTATAATACTCAGGTAGGAGACACAATAGAGTAATGAATCAACAACAGAAAGTCGCTCGACTAATATGGGATTAGTATCCCATGGGAAATCATACGCCATATGAGTCTTTTGAAAATATTGTCTTCCGACTTCTGATAAAAGCTCAAGATATTAATTGTCGCACTGTCAAAATACAACACTACCAGAATAATACTACTTGGATGAGTTAATATTACTACTACTGTATTGATTCTATTATCGTTTTTACTGTAGCTGTGTATATTCACTCAAATTACAATTAACGATAACGAGAAATATTTCTTGTTTCCAATGTATTTCTTGATTGAAATGCTTGTCGTTCTACGCTACGGTTTTTAAAAGTGTCTACTAAATTGTAAAATAGCTGAAACTCGAGTAGAATAAGTTTCTTTTTTTAAATTATATAAAAATTTAGATAATTAACATGTCTGATTTTTTATTTTATAAATGTATTTTGTTTTCTATATTACGGCTAACTATTGCACTTAATTGAAAAAATTTTAAATTTAAAAATAAAAAATTTTGATTGTAATTTAGTAGTAATAGAAAATATTAAGTAAAGAAATATTTCATCAAATAATTATAGTGTGGAAATTTAATTAAAATAACTGATAGTTTGATCGAGTAAATGTTTTCATTCCTTTACATATAGTTTGTATTAAATGGATATTTAAGTTAAGATTTCTGTAGCTGTTTAGTTTATTTGGCGCTCTTTTCTGAATAGGTAGGCAATAATTGCGAATAATGATCAGGAGAAAATAATTCAATGTTGTCAACTTTATTTCTGTTACAAATAATTATAAAGTAAGACTATGTAAATGGCACGTAATTACTTATACGTACACAAAGGCTACTATCCTCAAACCGGCTTCTGTTTTTTTTTTTTTTTTTTTACAAAGAATTACTTACAAAGAATCATATTAAATTTAAATACTCTGTGAAAGGTAAAATGTATTACACTTAACTCAGCCGAATGATAATAATAATAGATCTGTAAGCGTTTAAAGTTCTAGCAACAACTAAAAGAGAAGATTTTTGATAATGGATTTTTAAAAAAAATGATTTTTAAATATAGACATTTACAATTTCCGACATTAAACCCTTCGTAATATTTTAACAAAAGAGATTGAGCAGAATCGGGTGTTCTTTAACTGTTTTTTCTTTTATTTCCTATATTTCATTTCCGTCTGTCAATTTCTTAAGAGAGTAAAGATCATAGGACAGCTCTAGTGTGTCTAGGCAGTGTAATTACCTCGCGTGCTGGAGCCATAGATATTTTCCCTAAAGCCGGTGGACCGCCGAGCCAACAACGGAATTAGCTCCTATTGACAAACAATGTCTTCCCCGGGACTCGTCCATCTTATTTTCACCCTTTATCTTTCACTTCTTTGTCGTCCCGAGCCTTGGCTCTACTGATAAAAATATCCGCTTTTCCTTGCAGTTCCTCGTCTCGGGACGAATGCGAAATTGAGGTTTCAAAATATATACAGATTATACGATACAATGGCAATCGCCTAAGTTTTATCATCTCTCTCATTATTTTCCATCTCAACTTCCCCTCGGAGCCATTTCATCGACAAGCTCTCTATCTCTCGTATGAGTGCAAGTTATCTTTCTTTTTCGAGCAGTCGCGAGAAAACGCGACAAGAATGTACCTAGAAAATGGTGTTTCGTCCTTATCTTACGAAAAAATGGCGAGAATGCGCGCGCTCTCGGAAGATATATAGGAAGAAATGAGATCTAGAAGCTTATAAGCGTCAAGTCTAGAAGTGAAGACTATAGGGGAGAGACAGTAAGAAGGGAAACGTGCTGGAGAAAGAAAGGTAATAGAGTCGAAGTGGTGTTTTCTTTGGATTTACGTGACGCCACGTGCTAGTTCTACTTCCCTTTTAACCATATCCTCTCTTTTCCACACACTTCCACCCGCATATTGCTCTCTCATGCTCGATATTACTGGCCAGATCGAAGCAGAGCTTGCTTCCATTTCGTGGCATACTTGACGTTCTCCCAAGAATGTGGCTTTCCTATCCGACCTTCCTCCCCTCCCATTCCACCATCTTTTAAACCACCTATCATCGCTCTCTCTCTCTCTCTCTCTATCTATCTATCTATCTATCTTGCTTTATATATATATATATATATATATGTGTGTGTATGTGTCCTAACCATCTCTCTCTATCCATCTACGTTGCTATCGTTTACCCTCATTCTATCGCTACATATATATATATATATACATGTTTTCCCTTGTGATAATAATCCCTACTAACTTTACCCTATCCCCTACACCAACTCTCGGGAAGATTCACTATTACACGTATGTAGTTGTGAAGATTTCGAAAAGCTTCGCCAAATTTAAAGTGAGACTACCCTTTCTGAATATACTTTGCCGATCCGCGTATGCTTGTAAGCTTAGAAAAATGCCATCAGCAGAATGAAGGGCGGAAAATGTGACTGTGATCGATAAATACAGTTCGAAATGAAAAAATGATTTTTTTTCTCATATTTTTTATAAATTATTTGTTATACTTATTTATTTCTATATATTAGTATGAAAATTGGTGAATTTTATTATTAAAGGAAATGAGTTGCCCGATCCTCACGGATCGACATATTGAAATGGAAAAAATAGAACAAGTACTTATAGAAAATTTAAATTTTAATTATGTCAATATATACACTTATTTGCAATTATCATATGTATTTTCCTTATTTTATTATTTGCTTGTAATATTATGTTTCATTTCGCTTTTATTAATTAATTATTTCTTATTAAGAATAACGAGATTTTAATTTGTAATTTCACACTCAAACAATTTTATTCTATTTTAATTTACAATCGAATTGAAATTAAAAATTGCACATTAATTACTGTGTAAATACTTGCACAAGTATTTACACATTACTTTTGCAAAATATTTGCGAATTTTTACTTTCGTCAAATTAATTTTTTGTAATAAAAAATAATTACAAACCTTTATTAAAGAAAATATAATTTAATGTACATATTATTTATAAATGCTTTACTATTATATAATGACTTACTGTGAACGAAGGTTCACAGTTAGATTATCCATGTATGTACTTGATCAAGTTTTATTTAAGAATAGTTCATATTTCTAATGTATTTTCTCAACTGTGCTAATGTAGCAAAGTTGTATTTCCATTTTGGTTCACTAAAGCACAGTTTTAAAGGACAAAATGTAAATGTACATACAAATGTATGTATATATATAAGTTTTTATTCCTACGTCTCATTCGTGTTTCTTTATCTTTGAATATTTTTCTTTCTTTTCTCTGAGTCTTACTCTATATATAAAATTTCGATATACTAAAACTGCAATTCTTCTAAATTTACTTTCTATCCTTGCAACCCCCTAGTTTACTATTTTCTTCTTTATTTTGAGTTTCCTCTACTTTATTTTTAAAAATATTTTTTTTAATACAACCACATATTTTCTATATAATTATTAACTAAAATTAAATAATTGTTATAATTTACTTATTTTATTTTATTATAATATTTTAAAGTTAATTAAATACGTTCAAAGTATATAATCTATTTATGGAAATAAATAAATAAAAGTGTACTATATTACGTGTTAAGCTTTAATGAAATTAGTAAAGGAAAAATAAGTTTATTATTATACTTTATAAAAATTTTTAAATATGCTCATATAAGGGCTAGATTTAGGACTCATTTTGTTGTATTATATATAAATCTTCATTATTTAAAACTTTCTTTTGACAATTATAGTGCCCTTATATCATATATATTAAACAAATTAGTACTACCTACTAATTTATTTTTATTTCATGCAAAAATACTTTTTTATTAAATATAGATATATGTAATAGTCCTATTTTTTGTAAAATATATACTAATAAGCATTTTTTAGTAAAGAAAAATAATATACATTATAATTAAAATGATTAATGTTATTAAATTATTTACTATTCAACTATTACAAAAATTCTCAAATTTGTATAAAAATAAGGGCAAAATTGCACATATTAATAGAAAACTTTTAATAAATTTTATTTAAAGTACAACTTGAAAAAATTGCATTAATATAATGCAAGCAATTTATTTTAGTATTCATAAAACGTTAAATAAGTTTTTAATAAGCTAATTCACAGTTCGTTTATTTTCAAACTTTTTCATTATGAATCAAAGTATAAAAATCAATTAAAAATTTTTGATCTTTCAAAATTAATTACTGTTTTAAAAGTGTTATTCTGATAATCCTTCAGTTACTCTTTATGATGTCATTATGCTCAACTTATTTAAACGCTACTAATAGATAATAGCTTAAAGTATTTGTTTTTTTAAATTTAATATATAAAATACTCTCATTTGCTTCTTAACTGTTTACTTATATATACTTTCAAATCTAGTAATAATAATATTACTTTTTATTAAAATATATCCGCAATGTTGCTATGCGTAGAAGTTGGAAACAGATATTTTCTTCTTAAGTACAATTTATAACACTTTTTTTTACATTTAAAATTGCGAACTATGATTGTTGTCCAAAAACTTGTCATTTTTACATTTTCTTATTATTTTTTAACCTTACAACATTTTGTTGCTTATTCTTTACGTTGCTTTGATAATATGAAATTTAAGTAGAGTTCATCTTTTTTAATTACACAATTACTCTATATTTATTAAGTACTACATTTAATTCAATTCTATATTTCTTTTACATAATTACAAGCAAGGTAATATAATAGTACTTTTAACACCTAATGATTCATTATATTATAAGCAATTTTTTTTTAAATATCCAATTACTCTTTTGATAATTTTAACTATTTTATTTCTTCAGTATAGCTTTTTTAAATTTATAATAAGTATAAAAAATGAATAATCATCTTATTATTACGGTCATTATTATGTCACTGTTAAGTTAATATTCTTTTCCTGTTCTATTTAGTTTTATTTTATTTATTTCTAACTTATCAAATTTAAAATTAAATTTAATTACAACTAAAATGAGTTTGTGCCAGTTTTGTTGTTATACTTGTATAAAGGTATTAACTATTTTAATTACAAATAATTTTGAACTTCATAAAATGTGATACATAATAGGAGAAACAAAATTGATAAATTGAGGTGGTAAGTGTCCCTCGAATAGCTTGTCTCTTTCTTTATAATACATTAAAGCTCGGGGTCTGTTCACTTCATATACTATATCAGCTTAGAATAATACGTTGAATGCGAGATTCTATGCATATTCTTGTAAAAGATACATATATGTAGTACGATAAAAATTTTTTAAATCTTATTCTACTTAAATTATCATATAAATTTGTATATTATTTTACACAATTTATAATAATTATATTAATTTTATTGATAATAACTTTTGAGTAATAACTTTATCTAGTAATATCGACTATGTATATTAAATTTATCGATTTATCCGATTTTGAAGAAGTTAATATTTAAAAAATAATTTTTTGATTAATATTTTAGAAGGTATTTAAAAAAATCTGAATCTCTGTATTTATTTATTTTTAGTTATTATGAATTTAATTTAAAATTTTTGTTGCTTCATTTTTAGCTTTATATTTACAGTTTTTAACATATGTTTAAAAAGCTTTTTCTTTAATATTTTTTTATTTATACTTAAAAATTTAAAAGAAATTTATTTGATATTATTTATAAATTAAACAATAATTGTTTAAGATTATATATACTATAAAAAGAAATGCTGTAAAATTAAAAGTGGCCATAAATATGTAATAAATTATATGCTACTCAAATATATTTATAAAAGTTTATTATATAATACAATACATATAATATAAAGGTATTCATAAAAGTAAATAATATCATATATTGCATAAATTATAATTATAAAAATTTAAGAGGTATAAAAAAAGAATGAAGTTCAAAAAATATTTCTTATTGATTTTCTTATTCAAAAAAATAAAAAAACTATTTTGCACAAATTCAATATATTCGACCCCGTTTTACATTCTGTCAATTTCTTCTCTTATTACTGTACGGAAAAGACACATTTCTTATTTCCTGTTATAATTTTTAATATATTAAAAAATAAAATTATTTATTTTATTTAAATTATTTACTAAAATTATTTAGGATAAAACATTTTAATTGTTTCTTTAATCAAAAAGAATAAATTTTAGTAATTTATTTTATTCTCGATAAAGAAAAAATGTTGTATCTTTTGTTTATTATGCTTCTCGTTATTTCTTTTCCTAAATCACAGCAACTTTGAGATTATGTTTATCAAAGTTTCTCGAAATAGACTTGATCTGCAGACTACGAAATTCCATGTAACTTGTTCACATCATTTATTCTTAAGCAAGGACGATTTCCAACTAGTTGTTTAGCATTCCGAATTTAAATTGAGAATTCACAGAAAGAATAGCTTACTTAAATGTGATGAATGATTGTGAAAGTATTTCTTATCTAAAAGATTTTTATTCATTAGTACATTTTGTTAACACATATCCTAACACCATAAGAATTTATTATAAGTACTTAATTATATACTGTATATAGCTATTATTTATAAATATAAAAATTAATTTTTTAAAAGTAGTAGTAAAATATATATGTTTTATTAAACAATATTTTAATTTAATACATTCAATTATAGATAAAAAGCTAAATATTACTGTTTATGGTACAATATATTTTGTGTTTATACATTTATGTTTCATACCAAGTATTATACTATTGTCATGTATTATACGGAGAAAAGTTAGAGAAGTCATATATAAAAATTTTCGAATATATAACATTAATTGACTTTTTCAACAATTATGATATTCTGATTACAAAGAGTGTATTAAAAAAAAATTGTTGATATGGTAATTTTGTATAAAAAGTGTATAAACAAGATTTTCTTTGAAAATACATTTTTATCTTTGCAACTAGGGAAATATAATATGTATTCTATCAAAAATTTTTGCTGAATAATTAAGGATGGCTATTTCGTATAAATAAGCAATTCTAAATTATTGAAGTACTTAAAAAACATAGAACTTTTGTTTTGCCTTATGGAATATCAAGTTCTATTATGAGGAACAAGGAAAGTTTTTGCTTGCAATTCATTATTCTCAGGCAAGCTTATTACCCTTTAGGAAAAGATCTTTTGGGGGAACTAAAAATACCCGGTTTTTTTTTTAATTTGAATTTTTATTCAGGAGAAGAAATAATTTTTTAGATAAATGTACACTGCCTGTTATATTACTGTAAATAATATTTTAATTAAATAACATTGTTTAAAATTGCTTTGTACTTCTTATTAATATTTATCAGATATATGTGCATGATCATTAGTGGCGGAACCCTTGAGATACCATAACATTTTCGAGAAATTGAACTGGACTAATCAAAAGAGCGCCAAGAACGTTTGCAGTTATCCTGTCGGTCACCGCCTTACCCAGAAAAATTGGCGCGTAATTTCAGATGCATGAGTTCAACATTCAGTGACAATAATTAACTTTTCCTCCGGTGAGATTCGCGGAGCTATTCTCATCAGGCTCGGCATCCGACCGCGAGATTTGTATCCCGAGTCGAGCGACGAGTCTTGGCCAGATCTCCGAGATGCAACCACAGGTGCACAGCATTTTCGCCCTGAACGACTGTACTTAGCAAACCCTAGACATCCGGAATATATTTCTAATAGTCGCTACACGCACCTTTCACATCCCCGTCTATCTTCACTATCCGACAAGGGATGTGTACTCCCTTACTGCAGTCAGATTGTACGAACGCTTATTGTTCACAGAAGTGCCCTTCATTCTGAAGCCTTACATCAGCGATAATTCATATTTTTAGCTGATGATTTTAATTTATATTTTCCACGCAGGTTTAGTCTTAGCAGCTGCTATTGTGAAAAATTATTAAGAAAACATTGCATTTGATATTCTAAGATAAATTTTGCATTGGTTTAAATAGATTTGTTTTTTAAAAAGTTAACTGAAAATCATTTATATTGGCTTTTATAACAGTAAAAAAATAATAATAACAATAATAATAATAATAAGAATAAGAAAAACAATAGGAAAAGTAATAATAATGGTTGTGCAGAAAAAATAGTGTATTATTGTTTTAATGTAATATTTTTATCTTTTTTTATATTTACTAGTAATTTCGTTGATTAAAAAAATTATAAAACCTATAATCAATAGAGATAACAAATTATTCAACTGAGATTATGGATTAATATTATCAAATTATTTAATTTTTTATTTTAATTGTTGCAATGCACCATAACAGGTGATATAAATAGATTTTATTCATATATTTTCTTATTATATTACGAACATATCTTTTTACATGATTAAAAATATTACAAATATTCAACATTGTCAATTTTGTGTATAAACATGTATATTTTATACTACGAATTTTAAATGCTTTTTTGGTAGATATTTAAAAAAAAACTTTTGTCAATACCTTTATTTTTTTTTTTTGAGGTTTTTTATTAGTATTATGTTTTTAATTTTATTATTTAGATTTCATTTTTAACTTAATTTCGCTTTGGCATATGTTTTTTAACTGGTAATAAAAATTCTAAGTTTATACTCACATGCGTCGTTTTTACGAATTGTATGTAACTGTAGCTTACTAGTAGTAATTTCACACAAATACACACCAGAAGTATTCATATTAAACTATTAATTATTTAAGTAAATTGTGTTTACAAAAATAAGTTATATAATAACTTATTTTCAGTCATTGCAATAACTTACCGAATTATACACAATTCAATATGATTTAATTTACATTCCGATTTCATATTTATTTACACTCTATATTTTTATTCTATAGTTATGTAACTAAGTTTAAAATCCTTTTCATGATAAATTAGATACTTGCTTCGAATTGTATTGTGTAACAAACCATTTCGTTACAAATTTTTTTGATAAACAATTAATAATAATGTACCTGTTTTAATCATTTCTATTAACTGTTGATTTGTTAATTTTTTTCATTTGTTACAAATATTTCATGTAAATTAAAAATTAAAATGAATCAACAGATAATAATTAATACATCAGTGTCTCTTATTTATACTTTTAATGTAAATTGTATTCTTTAAGCAAAAATTTTTTTTTACAAAATTTATACATAAAAATCGAAAATTATAAAGTTCAATAATAACGATGAAAAAATATTGATATTATAAACACAACTGCAAACAATGAGTTTTATTTACCCGTATCCCTCATTATTGGTAATTTATTTACATTTATGATAGGTAACTGCATTAAAATAAAATATTATGTATGATACAAAGAAGTTCATAGTCACTCGTTAATTATCAATGGAATGCAATCAGTGAATATAAAAGCAATCTATCGATATAAAATGAGACTGTTAAAAATCTGTATTATGTTTTTTTAATTTAAGCCTTGCATTAGACGTATCACCAACATGAAAACTTTAATGTTGATAACTTTTTATTTAATGCATTAAGTAAAAAAATTGATTTGTTAAATAAAATGCCTCTTCAATATAAAAATTGGTTTATTTGTATTTTATGAATATTTATTTCCTCACACGTTAGATATGAAAAAATCAAATACTAGATAATAATTATTATTGTTTCGTATGTCATTCACATAAAAATAACAATGATTTACGAACATTTGTGTAACGTAACAAAGATATTAAAAATCTTACATTGTTTAAAAATTACATTACGTTATTTAAAGAGAAATTAAAGTACCCTATGCTATAAGTTGGATCGATAATACAACTGTATATCTGGCTACCGTGGCACTTTGGATTGGTTTACTATCGCCATAAAACTTAGAATATGCATGTTGTACAGTTTTCTGAAGCTTACTCTTTGTAGACAGTATTACTCACAGATTCAAAGAAAACCCGTAAATCTAAGTAAAACTTAAAAAAGAAAAAAACAGAATGATTTCAATAAAACTATAAAAGTTTACAAGAAACAAAGGTCATGCAGTTAAAATTAAAAATCCCGTATAAATAGTGTTATGTTATTTTATGTTGAAATATTCATTATTATTATTGCAGAAATAGTTATATCCGGTAAGGAAACTTTTTTCTACATTCTCATACAAATTTATTTAATTAGCAGCATTATTTTACATAAGAACAGTAACGGAAAATAAATAATAAACGTGCATATCTGAAAAAGTTTAACTAATTAGATTGGAATTAAAATCCCTTCGTTTGCATAATGTATTAATTCATTTTTAAGCCGAAATTTATATTATAACTTTACTTTAGTTAATTAGGTAATAAATTGTATAAATATGTTAATTATTATTCATATTAATTTATTCAAAAGTTACTTTTTTCATATTTAGTTGCAAAAAATTGTCTTTTTCAATGTATTATTCATATTATAATTAATAATTAAATATTTTTAAAAAATTGATAATAGTAAAATATAAAAAAGATAATTATTCCATTTTTAATGCATGCTTTTGAACATAGAACTATATTATTATATGAATTATTATAAAAATTATTTTTATCAGAAATGTAATAAAAATGAATATAAAAAAATTATTATAAATTGAGATTGTTATTTTGCCTTATTTCGAACATTAACACGAGCTCATACGTCAGGTGCATAATTATTCGAGAACAATGTATTTCTGCAATTGCGACAGCTTCAATCCCATCTGAAATTCTCATTTGAGGAATACGTGACACAATCATGCACAATAGTCCACTACTGTAATGATTATTTCGGTATATGTTAGGTTAACGAAAATACAATGTATAATTAAAATGTTTGGTCGTTTTTCGCGGCACAACTTTTCACTTTTCCTTTATTCTCATGCGCGTCAAGATCAAGAATTAACGGTGCACTAGTTGGATAAAACAATAAACGAAGGTCCCTCGGTAATGAGGTAGATACTTACTCGGTCTTTCGCTTGCAGCTGCTGGAAATGTCGAATGGCAAATCAAGTCCATCTGGCCGGTCAGTTACCGCGAGATAGACATCGGACTCGGTTATTCTACGGACTCGACGCCGCTCTCGTACGCCGCGCTCCGACGCTTTTGCTGCAAATAGTTGGCCAAGAAAACGTTCGTTTGACGATGCGGCATTAGTAGCGACCGGAAAAAGAGAGCGATGAAGATTGTAAAACAGACATAAAGAAACGGAGCGAGGGAACAAGAATATTCTTGTAGCCCTGTCTCGGGTCCTTCTTGCTTGACATTACTTTGAGAGGTAGATACTAGAGCAGCCACTAAACGAACTGCGGATCCTCGTGCTGAGTTATAAAGCCGATTTGTAAAAAAGAACTCGCTGGAATGGATTGGAATTTTTTGTCCTCGGCTCTAATGATTTTGAGTAGTCTCATTAAGTAACGTCGAAAGGAAATGTTTCTAAATTTCAAATTAACTCGACCACCGGATTATGAAGTCGGCGCTGAAAAACCATTTCTACGCATACGAAGCTATTGCAAATTAATTGAAAATTATGATTGAGTACTCTTAATTGAATACTCTAAGAAGTAGCAAAAAAACGGTAAAACAATGAGTATCTTTGAGCATCTAGTAGCTGCAAGCATATTCAAAGATTTTTTTTAATTGCTGCAAAAAAGCATAAAGTTTGGATATTATGGAAAAGAGTATCGGCGAGGCACAATTAAGGAATAAGGCACAATGTAATGTAGAAAAAAAGTAAAAACACAATATTTCGTTAGAAAATGAGTTTATTTCTCTATACCATATATTCTATGTACAATGTAACGGTACCGATGTTAACGATGGTTTAATTTGAGAGACAACTCGATAGTACAAAAAAAGAGACACACACGTATAATGTCATTAATAAATGTTCGCCGGGTATATTTCGACGTAGAGGGGAAAAATTACACATTTGTTTTATCTTGGTATAATGTATAGTCGAACAGCATAAATGAGCTCGGATACAGTTGGACGGGATATACTTTTACGTAAAGGGAATAAAAGGACGAGAAGGTTAGGAGAAAAAAGGTGTGAGCGAAGAGAGGCGGTATGGATGAGAGAGAAAGAGGAAAGAGACAGAAAAATGATTACGCATATTAACATATAAGTATGTATAATTTCATATTAATAATAAATAAGCGATGCTGGTGCGCCAATATGAAGGTACTCGAACGCCGGGTAAGCTCTGTACGTGACAGTAGTTGTGATTAAAATGTATTTCCTAAAAGACACATGCATACATGCTAAGGGAATGGTAAGAGAATTACTAGGAGCCGAGGAGCACAATGTCAAAAAAAAAGAATCATCGAGAGGATTGATGAAGAGTGGCGGTGGGGTGGGGTGGGGGGATTCTGCCAGATGTTACGAGGCTCCTGTAGGTGTAAAAAATCTGTAGGGGTCAAAATTATGCACTTTAGTCAAGGTACAGAGCAGACTCGAGCTTTTCGAGCAGCATAGAGCAGGCGCGCACCTCGGGCTCGAGGACAAGCACCGACGTCCACGATTTGTGGACCGTCGCGAGTACCCGTATTACAAAAAACAAAGCAAAAAAACAAAAAAAATCAAAAAAGTTAAAAATATCAGCATGGAAAGCATAGTAAGTAATGAATAAAAGCGTAATTGAATATATATAAAAAGTGGAGTGGTAGCATTATCAAACTCCTGCGCTTTTACAATTAAGTGCAGGAGTGAAGTACCGAATTTTACTAAGACACTGATACACTGATAAGTAATACATATGAATTTCTATGATATAATAATATACGTTACTAAAAGTACAAATGATCGTCCTCGAGCCCAATTCTTCTTCATATTTTTCTTTACTTACGTATTTTCGTACATGAGTATATAATTATGTATATAGTGTTACTTACTGATTAACTTATATTAGGGTATATAATTTGATCATTACAGAATATCGTATACACGTTTGAGAATTATATTTATTATTACTTTTTTTCGTGTATCTCGAATGATGCTGGGAGAGGGAGAAAAAGTTAGGATTTTGCGCAGTTTCCATTGAATACAATCAAATTCGCATTGATCGTGGACTCATTTATGGTCGCGCGCATGCGTGGTTTGACTGAACTCGATGAAAAGTGCGCCTATCGCTACTCGCGATAAAAAAAAAGAGGGAAAATATAAAACTGCTGTATAGCTCGGCGCGTCAGCGAGAACGAGACTTACCACTTCGGCGAAAAATACGTAGCCCCGATTCAAACGCACGATCCTTCCGATCAGCTTTCACTGATTACCCCCGCCAACATCCGCGCGTAACTAGTTATAATTACGAGCTTCAATCGTTTACCATTGGTCTCTGATAATACTGCGAACAGCGCCTGTAGACCCAATCAATCGGCCGAGGCCCAAAATCTCGTCCTCGCTTATCCTGGCGTCGCACTCAGTGTCCTCGCGCCATTAAGGCGATATGCTCGGGCATAAGCCTGTCCGAGTGCGGCGCCCATTATGAAACTAATTTTAGACCGTACATTATTGCCGAACTTGCGTAATTGACTCTACCCTCGCACCAGAAGCAGATTGAATATACTATCTCAGCGTTAGTTTGAAAATTTATAAACTTTGCCGCTACTGATGGATACGATACTGCTACAGTCGCCTCTGCTCATTACTTTCACTTGATAATCGCATACGTGGCCGTCATTTGTTACAGTAAATTTTTTTCGCTATCTTCTTTATTTTAAATGTAACTCCCCTTTTTCCAATTTCGCGCCGAGTCTTCCTTACTTGTGGCGCTAATAAATTTTAACATATGCAGTATTCTTGCGATCCTTTGCAATTTCTTTGCAAACTAATTACTCAACGATGATAGGCTTTTTTATTTTATAACTCTTATTAAAGACTCCTTAAGAGACGCGCCGAATAAATGTTTAACAGCTGGTGAGTAAATTAGCGTAGCAGGCAGAGGGTCGATGGAGACCGACAGAAAAAATACATAATTCCGAAATGGATAATTTGTTTTCTAATAAGTGATATCACTAGGCCAGTGGACGGTGATTTGGACTTAATTTACTTGACATTATTCAACATTGACAAGTTTTTATTAAATAACGCGACAAACTGGCATGCTTTTTATGATGCTGATGTAAAGGAGATTTACCATATTTATGAAGGTAGGGTGAAACTGCTTGTACGGCAAATTTAAAAACAAATTTTGAAATTCGATACCTTTGCAAAGTCAACATAAACCACTTGAGGTCCTGTTTATTTTTTTCAATATTGAATAGCATTAAATAATACTATCTGTTTAAAAACATTACGCTCTAAATAAGGCCTGTTCGATAGTAAAGCCGATACAAGAGAACATAATAAAAAAGGCACACTTGCAAAAGTGAAAATATTCGTAATATTTAGAAGTAAACAAACAATGATGATTCATAATTATAATTAAAAGAAATGTATCGGCCGTTGAAAGTAGATCCTCCTTGAATGTACGATTAACGTGAGACTCGGCGACGTTCGTGTGCCTTGAACATCTTCCCGGGAGCTTGTGAACTCTAGAGACACCACAAGAGACAATTAACCTTGCGCCCGGATTCTGTATGCAGATCCTCTTCTTCCCCTTCCGCTCCTATTCTCTCTCTCTATCTCTCTCTCTCTCTCTCTCTCTCTCTCTCTTTCTCTCTCTCTATCTCTTACAAATACATCCACACAATTTTAACCCCACTCCAACCCTTTTATCTACGTTCAATACATACATACTCGAGCAGCTTACATGACATTTCCTTCTCTCTGGCGGCTTCCGTCCCGCTGTTTCTGTGTCTCCCGGTTCCCACACATCCCTTGCTTTAACGCACACGTGTACAGCCTTCCTCTTGTGCTTGCTGATATCCTAGTCTAAGCATCTGCATAATCACGCTCAATTCCCAATGCTAATTAGAATCCACACTACGTAGCAAATACGCGTCGACCTCCATCACCTCGTGGTCCGTTTCGCGTTGGGCCACGCCTAGTCTTTTCTCACTCTCCTTGTCTCATGTCTCTCGCGTGTTAACCCTCTTTTTTCTTCCATACCCCTTGAGCTTTCTTTAGATCGTAATGTCGAATGCTGACTTTTTACTTGAAAATACAGAGTCGAAGGTAATTTCGAAGAATTGGATCGACATGAATTTTTTGTTCCGGCAGAGAGGGAACTCAGTACTATAAAATAATTTCTTTTGCCCTCGTTACTTTAAGCCATAACTGAATAATTTTCGGTACCCGATAAAAAATGAATAGCTCTCAGAGCCAATGCCATATGCATTTATTTTTCAGGAATTTAATTTTAAACACCGTATAATTAATATTTGTAATCGACAACTGATAGATTAGCTCATTTTACATCGTAGCCCTACACTTTTAATCGGTTATAAAATAATCATATTTTATACTACATTTTTAATTTAAATATGAATTTTTCGTGATTTATAAAATATTTTTTGTAACTTTTTTTAAATTCCCTTCTGTTCAGCGTAGAAGGAAGATACTGTGAACCTCTTGACGATAAAAGGCGCACACCTATAAAATAAATAGTAGACTTAATCGTCCCCGCAGGGATGATTGCGGTTCAATGCCTTCTTGTTCCTTTTATTAGACCAGGCGTGTAAATGCGTCATCTCTCTAGAGACTCATAAAAATTATCTTTGTTCTATGTTCGACAGGTTTAGTGGGAGAAGTACCGACAATAGAACATTTTCGTTTATAATATAACGTGTATTATATCGTTTTTTGAAATTTAGAGTACGATTTAAAATTACATCGTACCTTCTAAAGGATCGCAAGATTAATATATGTTTTATATTTAGGCCCGCTGTTTTATTTTTTCATTGCTAAATGAAAAAATTACACGTTTATATTTATGCATAATCTGAAACGTCACATCTCCCAGGAATATTGCACTTACAGTTACAACAATTATCTAAATTTCTTATAATTCACTTTCGTGAATTTCTTATTAAATACAGCGTATAATGTACTTCAATGTTTAAAGATGAAAATATTTTCAGGGAAAAATCGTCATCATTTACACATCAAACTTTCTTCCATTTCATTTGTACTGCTAGAGTATGTGATGGCGCAAAAATTTCAATATTATTGAACTTGGAAGACTCGTGGAAAACTAGCAAATAAAAGTGAAAGGTAGAGAGAACAAGGGTGACGATGATCATCGATTTCTCACACCGCGAGCAAATTCGTTGACTGGCACGTACCGTCGTTCACCCTTCAAATTCAACTATTTGATATTTGCGATGAGGATATAATACTTTCCTCCTTGTCCTATCAAAGCTAAAGCGTACAGCCTTGAAAAGTCAGTGTTTTAAATTAAGCATATTGTTTTAAATAATTTAGGATATTTTATCTTTAGATTTATTTATAATAATAGTAGTCATGCTCTCACGTTTATTTATTTAACTAAAAAAAGCAATAGATTTTTTTGTATTCGACGCTAAAACTCAAAAAAAAATAAAAAGGAATTAAAGGGTGTCAGTATATATGTGTGTGTGGGGAGGTGTATATATAGTATAGTAGTGAGATTATTCTAATATGCTGCTGGGGAAAATATTTAATGCTTCAAAAGGGGTGAGCTTAACAAAAAAGTAATTGCGAATTTTAAAAACTGTACGCTATTAAGGAAGGATCAACAATTGTAGCTAAAATTATTATATTTTAATTGAATATTGAATGCACAATCTTGAAAAATTAAAACTCAATTTATTTTTATTCTTTAAGAAGATTTTTTTGTCAAGGCGCTCTCAAGTTTAGAATAATGATTAATACTACGTTTACGTATGTATTATGTGTGTATAATGTATATATATATATATATATATATATTTTTTTTTTAATGTAAAAATATTTTTTCAATAGTTTTCGCTATTTCAATATTGCGCATTTAAGCTTATAGCACTTTTCGCTATAATATATCTCCCAAAAAAATCGATATTGAATCCTAAGTAGAAGTGAAAAAACCAACGAGGGTTCTTGTATGGCTGGCATAGGAACCGAGATTGGTTTCGACATCGATGATAGGAAGCTATAGAGGTTACGTGTGCGCATAGGGTAACCTGCATAGGAGCCTAAGTAAGAGCCAGAGCAAGACTCCAGGCGCCGCGTAGAGTCTCGCCCGGGCATCATCGTGGACAGTTACGCCCGCACGTCCTAGTTAGGAAAATACCCGGATCTTTTTGACACCGATCTGCTCGTCCTTCGTTTCCCAGTCGCCGCAACGTGTCGCAAGCATCTCGAAAATATCCCTCCGCGCCGTAAATTTGAATTTACTTTCGTTAATGTATCCGCGTTATAATTTGCGCTAGATGTATATGTAAGTACGTGTACGTGTATGTATGCATGTATGTATATAGGACGTATAAGACATATCGCTTACAAGCAGACGAGGCTCAGAGACTCAAGACGAGATAGAGATTGATAGATACTGGAGAGGAAAGCTCCACGTCGTTATCCGTTAATCATCCGGGATGCGGGACCCTGAATCAGAAGCGGCGCGAGTAGCCCTGAGCGTCGTATAACTTGCAGAGGCTGTCGGCCCTGCCGCTGTGCATCCCGGGTACGGAGACCGAAACCGAGAGAGCCTCCTGATGCTTGAGGATCTGGCGGCGACGCTGCCAGGTGAAGGTCCACGCGGCGATGATGGCAATTTGAGCGACTAGGAATACAGTGCCGGCGACGATCGCCTCGCCGAGGTTCATGCAGACGCCCATGAGGCCGGCACTCGCCGTATTTCCAACGTTCAGGCCCTCCTCCTCGAGCTCCACGTAGGCGCCCTCGCGGCCAAGGCTACGGTTAGACGACTGCTCGAAGCCGAACTTGTCCGTTATCTGAATCGATTGCACCAGGAGGAGGTCCTCGCGCATCTGGGAAGGCGCTGCCGAGCGCCGGCGCCGACGTCCGAAGGATATAACCGAGCGCAGCTCGCCCGTTGACTCTTCCTGCTCGCACTGCACCGGCTCGCAGCTCGGCATGCACGGCGTCACCAATGCGCGGAACTGCACCACCTCTGAGCTCGGGAATTTGAAAGCGTCGAAGTGCGACAGCAGGATCTGAAATCATAAAGCGTAACGTTGTTTTTGCTGCTCTTCTCCTTCCTCTGCTCGCCTCCTCCTTTGCTCCCTTTTCCATTCCCTTCCCTCCTCCTCCTCCTCCTCGGCCGCTCTTTCTCCGGCTTTTTTTTTTAACTTTCCCTTCCTCAAACTCCTTACGGCGGACCGATACTTGTTTATGACTTTCGCATCGTAACTTTGCTATTACAGGGGGATACTCACTGGCTTCTAAAATCATTGAGTTCAAGTACCGGAAAGCTACTTATTATGTATACGACGATAACACTATCTGTATTTATACTCATAATGGTAAGCAGAGAAAATTACCCTAATTGTTTCATTATAACTACAAGAATAAATTATACTTTCTTATTTTTATAGCCTTGAGTGAATATTAATTTGAAAATACATACTCACAATCCATTAAACAGAACGTTTTATGCAATATATCGAGAGGCTATCTCATCATTATTAGTGCTAGATAATAAACAATAATTTTATGATAATCATATTTTTACGTTTTACGCAGCTAAATTTTGTACGAAACATTAAGCTAAAGCGAGAAATTTATATATTCTTCAATTCGCTTAATACAGTTTTACCTTGCCTATTAATTTAACGCGATGCTTAATAGCAAACAATTAAACTCCTTTGAATAATGCACTGATATCGAATACAGGACAGCTAATGTACTCTTCCTCTATAATCCGATGATTTTGAAAAAAATCTGATGCAATGTGCGTAGATTTTGCAACAGTGGAGTCAACCTGCTATTGCGCATGTATCGGAGGCTGGGCTGTGCTCAGTCCTTGATTAAGCGACTCCGCCCCTTTTTGCGAACTCTGGCCAAACGGCAAAAAATACCGGCAGATATTCAAAGCGAACAAATATCTAGAATTTGTGAAAATTTCGAAAGGCTAGAGAATATACGGACGGAACAGGTCATCGATGGTAATCTGTTGGTGTATCAGGGCTGGGCGCACTGCCATGCCCACGTTAAACTGGGTTGTTTGCATTTATTTCTTTCATTTAACGAAAAATTCTATATTAGTTCTATGAAAAGAAGTGAGATATTGCGATAAAACTTGGCTATACCAATAGTTGAAAATTAGTCCGCGGCAAGGATGATGTTAGATTGCGTGCGTAAAGATGAGAGTATTTTAATTGAAAATAAAATCGTTTTTCCTTTAATGAATAAGTAAAAAAGCATCCGACTTTTCGATTCTTTGCCATCATTTCCCATCCTCATTATCGCCTATAACCATGTTTTACCAGAACGCACTGGTGTCCGCGCTCGCATATTTTCACGAAGGACACGCCTTAATAATGTCCTCCCATCGAGTGTCGCGAGGGAGAAAAAGATGCAGAAGAGCAGACGACAAATTTACAAGCGGTTAAAAGAGGAAGCCTGGACAGATTCCGCGTATCCGGTGCTCACGTGGAATCCGGGATAAAGCATGACTCAAGACACGAATCCACCAGTACGCGGGTTTGTGTTGGCCGAGTCATCGGCACTTGGCACGCTTTTCCCTTTAAATTGAACACATGGTGGAGTTCGTGTGACTCGCAATCTCCCGTCGCCTTACGCAACCTCACTTTTCGCCTCCACAACTTGCGTGCCTTCTTTCTTTCTTTTTATTAGTCGAGATCGTATAACCGCAATTATATGGCATTACGGTGAGAAAACGGTGAGAAATGAATACTTAACTAGTCCCTATGCTACATTTTTACACATTAGTATATCTCAAGGAAATCGCATCTATTTATAGGCAATTTACGGTCTTGTTTCTTGTAATATATACCCACATATATATATATTACATGACCCATTTTACGGCAAATCTAAAACAACCAGAGAATCTTATAAGTCACTGAAATCTTCGTATATATTTAATCGTTTATACCAAGATATGGACTACGTGTGTTTATTTATAGTTAACCGAGCGTAGTAGAGTAAAGCGAGCTTTGTTTTTTAAATTCAATGTACCGAGATTATGAAGAGTATTCCCTCTATAAATATAAATGAATTTAGAGTAAAAAAAGCTCGAGGTTAATCAGAAAAGGCCATAAAATTTGTGCGAAATGCAGAAATTTAAATAGAAAATAGGATTAAACTTTATTAAACACCAATGCATTGCAATAAGCTTCATTTAATATTTTCCTTAAATGATTCATTCGTCGGCTTGATAGTTAATCCACGGATAATGCATTCGATCGAAAAATCAACACTTCTGCTATTCCATTAATTAACGACATATGATCCCATAAACACGCATAAAGGGCCATTACTCTTGGATTATTAGAGTACTTGGATTAACAGAGTATAAGTGTTTACGCATGGAGGCCGGGTTCGGAAGCCGCATCTGAATAATATCAAGCAGTCGAGTGTTAAGCTATTCCTCACAGCCCCTCAATAAATGCAGATCACAGTAACGGAGATAAGAAATAAGGCTATATAAGCAAGTCAATTTCTTATCTTGGGCATTTAGCCGGGTAATCGCGCAGACGGATGGATGCCCAACGCCATAAATGTAGCGGTGCATCGGTCAATTCGAAAGCCTCTTTATTTACGGACGTGGCATCTGTTCCCGGTCCAGTTAGTACAAGAAGAGTCCCACGCAATCGGGAAAGCCTACCGGATTCTTTATTATTACATGGAAGGCCCCATGCAATGGGAGCCAGGGCTTGAAAAATGCTTTCAATTTCATTCTAAGGAGCTGCTCGCCTCAGCCCTAACCCCCTTACGTGACGAACATACCAGTTGTGGATTTTCGGCGAATATTTTGCCTCGTCAAATGGGAAGCTCGGGAAGCGCGCGACAAGAAATGAGAGCTGCTCGTTTTTCTTCGGCGCCAGCTAATAAAATTGAGCTGCGTGCGGATACCCGCCGAGAGGATACAGACACGATAGATCTCCGAGCGAGGGTTGCGCGTACCATCGAACTTTTATTTTCTAGGCGTCTCTCACACTTGCCTCCAAGCCCCGGCATCGACCCGCACCACCAGCTGCCGCCCTCCTGACAGATATTTCATCGACAGGGACGATGGACAGGAGGCAATTTCCTATCGGCTGCTGTGGTCACGTGCCAGACCGCCGTGCATTTTATCAACCTCGTGTGCCGGGACAGTGAGAAAAGTAGGGCCAATACAGCCTCGTAAGTGCTTTATCCGAAGCGCTATTCTAAGGGCGTTTGTCTTTTAAATCGAGGAATTCACGCGAATTTAGTGGCTCATGCCGAGACATTAGCAAGCTGAATTTGTCGCCCTGATCCGAGATGTTTCGGGCGATATGTCAAATACGTGTACGCTATATATTTAACAGTTCCGACGAAGTATAAGATCTGGAAATTCTGATAATACGCTTCTCGTAAATATCCACCGTGTTTCTCGATGTACTTTTATCCACTCGTATGGACATCTATTTTAAGTGTACTCACCATATCTCTCTCTCTCTCTCTCTCTCTCTCTCTCTCTCTCTTATTTTAACCGGTCATAGTTTTTCTAACCTAGTAACATTTTAATTAGCTTGAACTATTTACATTATCCTGTTTTCAATGTCTTTTTTTTAATTTTGATTTAAATTGCCAGATTATACACTTTTCTTAGTATTAAAATTATTTATGATCAGCTCAAGAATACTAAGAACTGTAAGATCTAGAGAGTCAGATAGCAGTCGTAACATAAATATTACTTTTATTTCTTTCTAAAATACTCGAGTAATTTTGATTTCATGACTATTTTTATTTAATTTTACTAACTTATCCATCTGTCTCTCTAATAACAATATTATAAAATCATGTATTCTTCATCATTATCATATATATAGAGGGGTTCACTTTATCTAAAATTATTAAACTTTTGCTTATTATCGATAAATTATTATATTAAAAATTATAATGATTGCACAGATTTATTGTATCGATACAATATAATAAGACTGAATTTTACAGTCTTTATCGGACAAGATATCAGGAATTTCATGAACTTTTAAAGTATTTTTAACTATTAACTAACAAATTAAACTTTTTAAAAAAAAGCACGATATATATATAAACAGTACATGATTATATTGTTGTGAAACAAGTTGTATATTGCAAAATGTTTTTAGAGTGGAAAAACAATTTCTATTTTCCTTTTAATACTGTTCTATTTGTTCTTTCAATATTGTAGAGATTTTTTAAAAATAAACTACTTTCGAGCTTATGTATATTATTACGTTACAAATTTCAGAAAAAAACAAATAACTTTATTCAAACGTTACAAATCGTGTTGGAGACAGTCTATTTTTGTATCACATATTTTTTGAGAAGGTATGTGACTGATTTATATGTACGCATTTAATAATACATATATTGTGTGGGGGGGTATATGTGGGGGCAAATACATATACATTTATTTGTCCTAAAATTATTGTCTTTCAAGATAAAGTTAACAATATCCGAATATGGGATGTATGATAATGCTCATACCTTAGTTAAATGATTAGAATACAATAATTATTTCATGTATTCATTTTTTAATAAACCAATGCCTTCGTAGTGAATTACTTGAAAACTTTATAAACATTGAAGTCAGTCTTTAATACATAATATTACTAGAAAGGTTTGAATTTAGAATAATTTAATGTATATATATATATGTATATATATATACATATATAAATATTATTTACATATTTAAATCAAGAAAATTTATTTTTGTCAATTCATATTAGAATATAATTAAAATGAAAATTTACTTTTATATAACTTCATTCCTTTTACATATTCTTAAATTTACTGAATAAAATAATATTTTGGTATAAATAATTATAAATATTTTTAAAAACTGAAATTTTTAAAATAAGTTAAATGCTATGTATAAGAACTTTTTAATATTCTAGAAAAGTTTTTAATATAAAATGAAAAAAAAACTCGTGATTTCACCCCATATTGAATTATTGATTTTTTCTTACTTTCTAAAATAATTAATAAAGTTTTTCCTATGCATATAGATAGTATTATTGGTAGGAAAGAAAGATTTTTAGATAAAATGAAAAATAATCAAAGGCTGAAAGAAGATAGTGAGAAAGAGAGAGTGAGAGTGTTTTCGCGAGTGAGATAGATAGTGATACAGAATGAGAGGGATGAGAAAAGTTAGGGCAAGATAACAACGTATTTTCAAAGAATCAACAGCTAGAATTTTTATCACTGCCTATCCGTAAATAAGTTTTAATTACATTCATTAAGTATTTAAGGTATACGAGGAAAATTTTAAGCTTAAGCTAACCCGACAACTTAGAGCGCAGCGTTTGTTTTAACAATTTATTTCACCTACAAGCTGTAACTATAATTATACCCTACTTATGTGCCAGCGTGATAAGTATTAATTATATGCGCTACTTGTTAAATATTTTAAAGCTGGTGAAAACAAGTAGCCAGGAGGGTTATGGGACTCTTTATCTTCTCTACAGGTACTTCAACGAAGCTCAGATTGTACGTATCAGTATGCATTTACTTAAGCTTCGTCTATGCTCTCATCAATGCGCCAAGAAGATTCCTCTTTAATGAAGCGATATTATATTTAGTTGCGGCAATGTTGGCCTGCGTCACTGGCTATCGCTTGAAACATTTTATCAACTAAAACTCGCAAGAAAATTAGATGAGAATGAAGGTAACGAGAGCGCATAGTCCCTTCCTGCTTTCTACGCTGTATGTCCTACTAGAATTGTAATTTCCTAAGGCGAATCCTTGTTAAAGTGTCAGTTCGAAAGGAAGTACCGAAGAGGGAGCTGACATGCTACTTTTCACGGTTTTTTCTCTTTTCCACCTTCCCTTCCACCTTCTTTCTCTCTGTCACTCCCCCCCCCCCGCCTCTTTCTCTCTATTCATGTTTTTTCTCGAAGTGCTACTCCACTTATTCTCTTTTAATCACATTGATAAGAGTCAGGCTGTCGAACGAAGCTAGAAATTTCGTAATGAAAATTAATGTTTCTTCGAGGCGAAACTAATTTTGAATTCAACACTTTTCTAGTCATCTGAGTGAGCGTCCTTTCTAAGTTTAATCAACTTTAATAGAGAAATTGAGCAGCTATCTTTTTATTTTTTTATGTTTTAGCTAAACGATCCGACTGGTCAGTCTTTCAAACGATGATGATCATTACCACGAGAGCTAAATAATTTTAAAGCTATATATATAATGAGAAGTTTTGCAAACATTGGCTCACGCGTAAATAAGTACGTGTTGACTCACGTTAACATTTGTGTATGCTGAATTCTTTTTTTGTTTTGCTCACAAGAAATTATGAATCCTCCAATGTAGATGAATTATAATATAAATTCTTGTTTTATGCTGAAGCACCGCGTTGGACTCTTTTTTCTATTATTTGTCGTGTTTGCGAAGAACAATTAAACAATATTAAAAATAATTGTATTCATTCGGATAAATGATAAATGAAAAATATAAATATAAGATTGAACTGAAAAAGGCTACTGCACGTGAGTTCCGGTAGTTGGCGAATGTTAATTATTTTCTATAATATCTCAACGCAACTATTATCTCTAATAGCAAAAGCTAGTAAAAGCATGGAAGATATGTTTGCCAGGATTGCATTCGTATGGAAACGTGCTTTAATCTACTGATTACCCCTATCTCAGAAGACAAATAAAAGGTTAAATAAAGAAAGAAGAATGCAGAAAGTGAAAGAAAGAGAGAGAAAAGAGAGAGAGACAGTAAAACACGCAGGAAATTGCAAATGACACTACGAAGATCTCTGATGCGACCGTTCGCCTTCTCGAGATTAATTAGATTCGTGAAAAGAATCTAGTAATACTATGATTTCCTAATAGGCCCGTTTATGATAACCAGCGACCATTTAAGGATCAAATAAAAACCGATAATGCAAATCCATACATTAAAATTTTTTTTCTAAAATGTCCAATTTCCCTTCATCACTTTTCTAAAGATATTAAATTTGAAAATAAAATTATATAATATTTTTAAGCGAGGCTTATCGAAATGCTTGTTCTTATCGAATGACGACTTAATAACTGTACAATAATTCGAAGATTAAGAGAGTTTCGTGTTTCAAATATCATGCCAGAAGATTTTATTATATGTGCCATAATAAAATTAATAAGCGCTAGCTCTGCCATTGACAAGTTTCGCGCAAAATATAAGTTTCCGATTTGAATCTCGAAAATGAAATATGTTACGTAAGCGTTCTTGGCACTGTGCGCACGCGATAAAATTCGGGCTGAACACTCATGTGAGTTAGAAGACGAGGACGATGATGTCGCTAACATTGGTATATCATGGTAACGTGTCATCCTTCGTAATCGCGAAGATGAGAAAAGGCACGTCACTGTCGAATCGACCTGTTACGAGGTCTAAATTGGCCACCCTCTACCTATATCCTCTTATATCCAATCTGAACGTACCGTCATAAAATCCGTTGGCATGATTGATTAGCATGAGGCCGATCGTTAACTCATATTTTTTCTACCTATTCAAACTCAAGATTAATTTTACCCGCGCACGATAGACTGTATTACGTATTCATGTATACAAACACGAGTATAGACGCAAAAGATCATATATCACTATAGCAATGTATATAGATTGTGTTTTTCTATGTCGTTTATGACTTCGTGTAATCATTATCATTTGTACTTGATGCTATAAATCACGCGAGTTCATTTCCTTTTGCAATTTTCTATTATAAAACTGAATCAAAAATGCACCATTTTTCAAAAACTAAATTGCAATTTCAAATATATATATATATATATATATATATATATATATGTGCATATTAAAGTATATTTAATTAAATTCAATACTGACGGGAGCTCCTCAATTGAATTACGTAATAGCTTCGAAGCTCATTTTGAGATATGGAAATTAATTGGCGAAATTTCAAATAATTGGACGTGTTAATGTGAAAATTGCCATTGGTTCAATAAGACGGGTCAGGTTGTAAATACATGACACGGCAGAAATAATTTGAAGCCGACTAACCTTGCCAGATGTTGAGGATTTGTAAAGCGGACCCATAATAACGTGATCGGTGGGGCATCCCCGTGAGTCGATGAGAACAATTTCACTGGAGTCGACGCCGTCCATGGCAACGAGCTCTCTGACGAAGATTTCATAAGGGCTGTTGGAGTCGAGTATTTCGAATTTGAGAGCAAGAGGGTCGCCGACCTCGGCCGACGGTATCGCGTCGCTTCCACTGCGATCGGTGATCTTCATGGCGACGTTTGGCGAGTCTACGACGACCTCCTCGGTGAGCACGGGATTGATCTCCCCATGGACGCCGAGGTCCACTTCGTTCGACACGGTCTTGTTGGTAAGATCGTACTGGCAGGTGACGGCCAAGCCAAGATCCGAGCTGGTTACAATGGTGTCGTGGTGCTGGATGACGACGTCGTTTAAGTAACGACCGAGACCTTGCTGTTTGACGTTGCACTCGAGGTCGTCGTAAGCCATGCGTAGCTCGAACTCCAGGGCTCCTTTGACGTCTTGAACGCAGGAGTTGGGGGAGCCTTTGGCGTAAACCTTGCCGTTGAAGAGCTTGCTCGTCTGGATGCGGGCAACCATGTCACCGGCCAGACAATCTATCGAGACATTGTAACATGAACTCAATTCGTAGGTGGACGCTTCGGGTACGTCGAGGTATGGCTCCTGGAACGAAAAAAAATAAGATGATTCTCAATCTAGGAGATAAGCATGAGTAGGCTCTACTTTTATAACTGACTCATCCGTTTCAATAATCCAGCCTTTCACAAATAAAATACATATTGATGAATTACAATGACGATTTTATCTCATTGAATTCGCAGTTTATCAACGTTTTTTCAATTGTTTTTTTATATTGACAAGGGTGCTGCTTTGAATCGTCTTCAATGCCTATTACAAGGCTTTACCGACAGTTATCAAATGAAGGAGCCCAAGATGGATTTTTTTACATTGACGTTAAAATATCTTTGAACAATTGTAGCTAGCTTTTAAATGCATTCACTACAAATAAGACGATTTATCATTCAAATATTTCCTTCAATATTGATCTAATATCGTACTTTATTACCCGAAAGTTACTTGACAGTAACGGATAAAATAATAAATATTATTTTAGCTGTATTTGCGCTATTATTAAAGCTCGTTAACAATTAAGCACGTTTTTTAATTTCCAACCGTGTTTTTCTTTTTGCAAATTAAAACTTATATGAACTGCTTGATGATAATTATATTTTCAAACTGATTCACGAAGAGACATTAATTTAATAATAATAAATACTTTTAAAAAAATATTTTACACACTTGAATCATTTATTCAGTAAATGGATTTTCCTACGCCTCAACAGTTGAAATTTTTGATAAAAATTTTGTATATATATAACAGGAGTACCTGTATACATAAAAGATAAAATACTGTGCAAAGCTAGTAATTGATCATTTAAAGCACCTGTCAAATAGGTATATCAGAATAATGATCGTACATTGTTATTCCATCTTTCCGAAGCTAATGTATTTGATTTAAAATTAAATAGACTAAATAATTGTTTTTGTAATAAAATTCAATATTTCCCAAACAAATTTTTCATGAAATATAAGGGGTACTAAGAATAATGCAACAAAAATGTCCAATTAATTAATATTATAAAATATTAAATCATTTTCATCACGACATTAAGCTTAAAATTACATTATTGATTGATTATATTTTAGTAAGTTTTCCTAATGTAAAATAACCAATAAAGCAACAATGTAAAGTATATGAAAAACACATTTTTATTAATGTACTAGTAACTTTAATCCAATAAACTTTATAAAAGCTTTTATAAAGCTAGTATACTTCGGTATTCTAAAATGTATATAATAGAATTAAAATTTTTTATATAAAACCTCAACTATTGATCACTTTAAGATAATTCGTACTTGATAGAACTTTTAAAATTAATTTTAACGAGGTAAAGTATTTAATTAATGTTGTTAAAATAAAGAGATAATATTGGTTCACGTGCAGAAGAGCCTTTGAACCGACTTTCTGTTTTTATTTATTTTCATATTATTTAATGAATAAATATTATCCGTATTATGTTATAAATTGAACAAATATTGATTTATTTCCTATTAACAACAAAATTCATTATATTATTATAATGTAAGAAATTTTAATTTGTTTTAAAAGATTCTGGTATTAATGCACACACGCGCCCCCGCGCTCGAGTTATAAAACACAATCACTTCATTGATCCATTGAAGCAGAAAGTCGGAAATCGGAATTAAGTATGGAATGTTAAAAAAGGTCGATCTTACCTGAATGTCAGAAAGCGTTGCTCTGGAATGATGACTGAGTCGGCAAACCATATCTCCGGTGTCGCCGTAATCGTAGGAATGACAACGGAAGGGGGAATTAAGGCAAAGTTCTCGGCATTCCTCAGCTGTGGCAACGTCCTGATAAACGGAGTCGACCGTCTTGAGGATGCGGCCCGTAATTTTTTTGAACTCACAGAGTTTTACTGGCTCATCGACGCAGTGATTTTCAAGATAGTCAACGCCCTTCGTCGGCTCCAAGGCGCCGGATCCAGCCACGGTCAATCGGTCCATGTCCGATAGCTCGCATGCCTTTGTACTGTTAACGTAGTTTGCAGATCTGCAACAAAGAAGATAGAGGAGAGTCCGATTAAATTTTACAACTTCGCACAATTTCGGTTAATCTCTAACATCAAATAGTCGGCGTTACAAGACTTTATCCACAATAATGCTCGGAGCTATGGCTAAAAGCGAAAGCGTGAGACTACATTCAATGGTAAAAGTACAAGACAAGAACTTCACCAAGGCAAGTGGCAATTGTCTTGTAGAAAATTTAAATGCTCAATTTTTCATCTTCTCTTTTCCATCTTTTTATCGAGAGACGAGCCAATAAGTACTGTTTCATTATGAATAGCTGACTATAGTGATGCACTGCTCAAGAGTACACTGTAGGAGTTTTTATCGACTAAAGGGGCTAATGTCACTATCTGGACAGTCATTGCTTTCGCACAATGGAGACCCTCGGAGGTACAGAACCCGTCAATGGACATTCTTGCATAATCTAATTTGAGAATCGCTCACACCACATCGCTCATGCACCCTACATAACCTATCGGCACTATCTTTCCCACCTTTTATTCTAGCTATGCAAATGCTGCTCGCGTAGCCAAAGACAACGACAACATGTACGTCAGATCTCGCGTGCTGTGGAACCACTGGTCTTCCACTGGTCTTCTACTGCCTCGCGTGCATTAACTGCCCAGACGAATGGAAAAATGAATGCGGTTTTATCAGCACTCGATCACACTTTTAACGAAGCTACTACGGGTTTCCGGAAGAGAATCATGCCCCATCAATTCCTCACTCATTCTTGCCATGACAATACGATTGTTTTCCCTCGTGCATAAATATTTATCTAATTATCAGCATTTATTAGGTGCACTTATCAAAGATTTCGGTATTACCCTACGAGGATAATAAGAGTGATAATAAGAGGTAATAGTATGTTTTAATGGTGGTAGTTAATTCAATGAAATTTAAAATATTGAAGATCTTAAAATGCATTTGATCGAATTCTGTTTTGCAAAATAACAAGATGCTTTAGGTTGGAAGGTAATCTTCTCAAATTGATCTCCGTACTTCCAAGAATTAATGAAAAAATCATTGGAATATCCATCCGACTAAAGGCTCTCTCTTCAGATACTAGTTGCTTCCATGTCAGTCATAGTAAGCTGTCTTTCGCTCACCCCTTCATCAAGACTTCCTTCCACTCATAAGCATCCCATAAGCCAAGATTTTTCAAATTGCCAATGCGCGATCTTCTTTTTTTCGGCACAATATCACGCATGCATAATAAGCTTTCATTTACTGCAGAGGAACACTTTGTCCAACTACTTCCTAGAGACGTTAAATGAATCAAAAAAAATTTTACAAGTGCTTAGTGATAGTGTCATGCTAGCCTTTTATGGGTGTTATTAATCGCATCATTCAAGGAGTAAAGATTTTTTATACGTTGATCTTATGAAACAACGTATATGATCGAGCGACATAGTCTCAGAGTATGCAAACCTCTTTTCAAATGATGAATTGATTCTCGACGACATTAATAAGAAGTGAATACTTTCCAGCGCTAAAAAGATTCCCATTTGAGGCTACTTTCTACATTTAAATAAGAAAATTAAATTCTCCGTATATAATTACAATATTATGATATCACAGTTACGGAAAAGGCAGCTGAAGTTTATTATATTAGACGCTGGGAATTCGCTCTCCAGATACAACAGAGCTTTAAATTAATCAAAAAACAATCGCAATACTAATTGGTAAATGCTGCTAATAAGATACGTTATTACAGTTTTCACTAATGGAAAGATCAAGCAGTTTGCCCATGCACGATAGTTTAGCATGACTACACACGCAAGGTGGTTTACATTTCTTTACCCATGATTTAATTCACGCAATGAATTTAGTCTCTAAGCACGCAAAATATAAATAATGTATTATAGATTATGCAAATGCATGCTAGGATACTTTATAAAAAAGAAAGATAAAGAAAAAAAGTAAGAGCTAACGTAAATTATTCTACCGTGTTTTCGATTTTTTAAGTTTCTATTACGCTAAAGGTTTTCATGCAAATTGTGATTTAAAAAAAAAATTTTAACACAGCATAATTTTTCTCGGTAACTTAATACAATTATAATGCCAGAGATAAAACCGAATGTAATTCATTAATTTAATTCATGGCATTAAATGATAATATAATTACTTACGAATACCTACGCTAATAATACAATAATTCTTTATTAATACATTTCAGATAAGTATACAAGAAGATCATAGTGATTGCAATACCGTGACGCGTACTTTTGTTGTTTTATAATATGAATGAAATAGTTAAGAAAAATAAATTCCAAATACTCTACAATAATTAAGAGTCATAGTCAAACAATTAGCCATTTTTATCTGCAGCGCTTATCCCAATATTGCTATTAGGCATTTTTCCTTATTTAGCTTATAAATAAAAGCAGATACTCAAGTGCGAACTCAATTTTATCGCTTGGAATTCAAATCTATTTTAGTGAGAACTATAGAAATGAACGTGTGATGGAGCGGAAAAAGTAAAGGAAAGCGTCAATGAGAGCGAGAGAAAGAAAAAGAGAGAGAGAGAGAGAGAGGAACCGCGCGAAAGAAGCGCAAATTTATTCGGCATCGCTCCATCGATTTGGGATTATATTGCCTTAAGACCTGAATAATATTCATGAGCGGCCTCCGTTATGATTTCAATATTCTCCTTTTCGCGTAGTACTGCGGCGGTAGCGGCACAGTCGAAAAATCACCGCCCCGAAGTTTTATGTGATGCCGCGATAAACTGGATTGCCTGTAATCGAATGCCTCAACCGAGCTTCGCGCCCAAGGCTCCCCGACCATCTCCACCTTTCCTGCTTTCCTCAATTCTCAAAATGCTCTTATATGCCACTCCTATTAACCCTCTTATTTTTCATCTGGAAATTGAATGTAGTTTTTTTCTCTTGACGTCACGATAAAGATTTCGATTAACTACATAAAGCATGCGCATTATAAGTATGAAGTAAACTTTTATTACTGAGTATGTATATATATACTCAGTAATAACTTACATAATAATAGATATATACATACATATATCTACACTGTCTACTAAATATCAGTATATACTTTTCGTATCAAGATACGTTCGCCAGTCTAATAACTTATTTTCAGATTTCATTTAGCTAAACGTTTATATATATATATATATATATGTATTAAGTTAATTACCGATAAACACCAATTTCGAAACTTAAAAAAATAATAATAGAATGGAACGCTGTGCTATTATATTGGAAAATTTCATATACGCATATTCTGATTTTTCATTTAAAGTGTATAATTATTTACATCACAATTTGAATCCGTAACGTGAACTATTATTTTTACATTATTTTTATTTTCTATATATTTCGAGATATTAACTAGAAATTATATATATATATACGTATAATCGAAAAATAAAAAAAATAAATGAGAAAAAGAAATGTAAAACATTAGTTATTTCAAACAAATCGAATGATGAAATGGTGTTATTAAAAAGAAGAAGAGAGCTGCACAAAAAAGTTAGACTTTAGACAGTAGAAAAGAATTATAAATGACTGATTCAAGTACTCCTCGATGGAGTTTAAATTATTCTTAAGATTCTTGAAGCGTCTTACTTATTTTAAGAAAAGTACTTTGTAATTGTATTTACTGTATTATATTCAGCTGATGTAATCGCGAATGCAATGATTTTCAAATTTACAATGACTTCTGTTTTTGGTAAAGCTTATTATTCCACTGAAAACAACGAGCCGATTACATTTGAAAGGAAAAAAATTGTTATCGTGAAACGTATTGCAATGATGTAGCAATGTAATATAACATGGTAAATAAGATTTATGAAAAGAGAACCTCGCTTAAAGTGTAAACACCTAGACAATGTATAAAGCGCAACAAAATTCTTTGAGTAATGTGAAACGCCTATTCTAATGGACGGACTCGATAATCCATAAACTGAATAACGAAGAAAAATTCACAGAGTGAATAAATTTGAGGTGTGAGACGTCCCATTGTACCACAAATCGGCCACTGGCTCTGCCTCTTCATTAATCACTGACACAAGCTTCGCGTGCACATCAACCTACATTCGCGGTTCCGTAAAATAAGCTTCACGTATTGAGCGCTGTTTTAGAGGTGCATATTACTTGCTCCTCGTTTCTCTTCATTTATCTATTATTCTCTCTCTCTCTCTCTCTCTCTCTCTCTCTCTCTCTCTCTGTCTCTCATTCTTTAAGCATGTAAGCATGCAGTCGCTAATGTTTGGCTTCCTCTCGCTTTATTCATTTTAAATCATTTTTTGTTGCCTCGCTACTTCCATAATTCTTAACCTCCTCATTTTTCGCTCCGGATTTTCCCATTCCCTTCGCGTTTCTTACCAGTTGCTCGCGGCATTCCCGTTCTACTATTCACGTTTCAACGTCCACGTACGCAATAGTGTGATATATTGCACGTTAAGTCGCGACTCCGGGGCGATACGCCTCTTTTATCCACGAGATTCTTACTTGCCTCTCTTCTGTCTTACCTGAGTTCACATTGGACCACGACTCGACGAATAGCTACAATTAAGTACTTGTATTCAATAGTCGCTGTATCCCCCACTTTAATTTTTTTTAAATATCTCTTTTGTTCTTACTCTCTCTCTCTCTCTCTCTCTCTCTCTCTCTCTCTCTCTCTCTCTCTCTCTCTCTCTCTCTCTCTCTCTCTCTCCAAATATATATATATATATTCATTAATAAATTTGAGTGAATATTATACGCGCATGTTAGAAAGCAAATTTGTGTGAGCCGCTTTCTGATTAACAAGATTTAACATAATTCAAACCTTCAACTACTTTCACTTTTATCTTGTACCTTGAAACTTGGAAAAATTTAAGGCAACGTTAATCGAAAATAATTTAAATTTGTTTTGTAGCTATTAAACAATCACGAAAAAGGGCCTGAATAATGATAACCAAGCTAATGAAAGAAAGTCAAAATGAAAGCGTATATCCGAAAAGAGGAAAGAAAAAAAAGTAATTACAGTATAGCAAAACAATCTTTACGAATTTGCATTCAACAATTAAACCCTTGAGCGTTATTATTTTACGAAGAAAATATTGTTGTTGAATTTTATCATTGTTGCGTTTCGCATTTTTTTATTCTCTTTTGTATGTAATTCGTAAATCCCACTAGACTGGATCATTTTTTATTACCTTATCTTCCCATTTGTTTCCATGTGTTTCGCATAATGAAAAAAATTACAGCTTTGAGAGTAAAATCAAATGTAAAATATTTTACGAGACATATTTTTGCATCGCTAATGAAATTGTCTGATTCGCAGTTGAAAATTCAATGTTTATAAAAGTACCCGGAGGAAGAAAGAAAAAAAGGGAAAAAATGATTCGGTTTAAAAATCATTAATTTATGAAGTATTTTCGCGTATGGTTTTTAAAATAATTTCCAAACATCAGTTTAAAATTAATGTATTTATACCCGTCGTCTTTTGAAAAGACAACAACGTTAAAATACTCTAATAAGCTAATTTCATTGGTATTAAAAAAGTCATTCTTAATAGGATGAAATATTCGACAATAAGATTGCCTTGGAAATCTGCACCGAACCAACAGTCTTTCCCTCCAGGGTAATAGACATCAGGCACGAAAGCGCGAGAATGCGCGCATACACGTGCGAGAGACTATTGCCTGGTACGTTTATAGGACGCGCGATGTAATTACGATAACGTTAATGTAAGGGTAGTCCGGATGCCTGGGCTAGTTCACTCGTGAAGGAGAGGCGAGATGAAGACTAAGAGTGTAACAGGTGCTTCTATGTTCACTGTGGCTCGGTACCACGAGAACATCGCCACTCCCGTGGGGGCTTCGAGGCTAATTAGAAATTTATTCACGCGGCAATCCTTTGTGCTTCATAGCGGAAAATACTTTTTGGCGTAAGGAACAAGAGGAAGAACAAAAATCTGCTCCATCATTTAACTCCGCTGCAGTTATGTGATATTAGCTTTCACCAAGTGAACAGAGAGTGTAATTTATAGTACATTCGATTCGCTGTAATATTAATACGATCCATATATTAGCGTACGTAATTAGTGTTTTGGCATCATTTTTTTATCCAAGAGATGATGATATAAATTAATTATATCATTGGCCGCCCATGTTTTAATAGGGTGGTCGATATTCATTAACATTTGTACGTCAAGCTTGTCGGCAAAACGATGCGGGACCAACAAAACTCGCGCCAATGCGAGAATCCCGACTGTATCAATAAATTAACGAATAATCGTACATCACGATTCCCGGAATCTTAATCGGGCTCAGCGAAAGAGGGAGTTGGAGTTGTAGTTGGAGTGGGAGTAGGAGTAGGAGTAGGAGGAGGAGCTCCACCACCGCTCGAGGACCGAAGATATACCGACGTCGGGGTACGTGGGCGCGTGTGCGTGTGTGCGCGCGCGCGCGCCTGCGCCTGGGTAGCCGCGTCGGCGTACACGCGGCGCCGGGCGCTAATTAATAAGTATCAGCGAACGCTAATGAATCGTATCTGTATCGGGGAATGAGCTCGGTATGCGCCCGCGCGTGTGCATGTGCTTGCGCGGGCTCGGGTGCGTGTATTGTGCGGCTTTATTGCGAATTAATTACTTATATCGTCTGATTTGCATATATGTAAAGCGACGGCTGGACATACGGCTCAAAACAGCGTAGCGTACGACGTTGCTCGGCCGACAAAGTGGCAAAATGGAAATGACTGCGGCTGGTACAGGCAGAACGTAGACGCTTAACCGAATGAACCCTGTGCGCAGCAATTGTATAAAACGCTGCCAGATAAATTCAGCCCCCTTATCGTAGACCTTTTATCGTTGAGAACGTTACAACGCGCTCGGCGTCACTTACAATAACTTCACCTGCCAATGTTAACAAACATTTCGGAAGATAATTTTACGGTGGTAATCGCTTATGATAATGATGAAAATTAGCTGTCGCGGAAGCGCGAATGGCAAGCAAAAATAAATGGCTCCGTAATGTGAGAAATGTCCGTAATGTGCCTCATTTTTCTCATTGGTAGTGGCGATGAGACCTGACCTAACTTGTTTTCAGGACATAATCTGGAATTCGCCATGACAGTAGATGGCTTATCAAGCTATAAGTAAAATTACCTTTACAAGAGATACAATGAATTTCGATTTTTATTTCAGCTGATAGAATTGAAAGTTGTGGCATCGCACGTAAGAGAAGCGCTTAACGATGTATATTTTTTGATAAAATTTAATTTAAGACTATACCCTGATTAATAAAGCCAAAGGATTAAAAAAACCTCTCGTTTATAAAATATTTATTATATTATTAACCACGCTAAAATTGCGCCTACATTATTATGTACGTATACACAGGGTATATCAATATAAAAGATTTTTGGAGAAATGAGAAAGAGTTTTGGAGGAATGAGTTCAAGAGATTAATTAAATAATACCAGATAAATTTAAATTTAAAAAAACGACTATCCGTTATATACTTAAAAATATCTTAGGAAGTTAGCATTACTAATCAAGTTTAAGAATTAAAAACAATTTGTTATTTTATTTCAACTTTCCTTGCTCAAATGCTTTGAATCCATAACGAAATGATAAAAATGAATAAGATGGACACTGAGAAGTAAGACTTACATTCGCGTACATCCGTGCCGCATCAGTGGATTCTCAAAATACTGCTTTCAGCAAGATTACTCAACATGACGTATTGGGTATGTACAGCCTCGAATTGCACTTGAGCATGAGAAAGACTTTACGTGTACGTAGATACTTTGCACTGTAAGCCACCTACCAATGTACTCTCTCTCTCTCTCTCTCTCTCTCTCTCTATCTATCTATCTACCTCTCTTCTCTCTGTCTATTTCTTTCTCCCCTCGAAATTCTTTCACATCCCTTTTACTCTTTCTCCTTCTTTCATCTCGAGCTCGTGGCTCGGCAGGTAACTGCTGCCGACGGTGTATACCATGCGCAGCGAATTATGTAAATTGAAACGACAGAAAACGAAGTCGCTATCACGCACGATGACGACGAGGGTATTATGCATGTGGCATGTGGTAGTGGCATGGAGTTCCGACGATCGAGTCGCGTTCTGCGAAGCTTATGTACCGAGCTGGCGACCTCACCAACCAAACACGAACACTAGACAGAAATACCCGTGCCCAGTGATTCCCTCCATCCTTCCTCTCCTTCTCCTTATTTTTTAACTCCCAGTGAAATGTAGTGAATGAACGTCTTACGAGGGGTTCTCTTCTAATAAACACGTTTGAATTGTTATTATTAATTATTTGCTCTGGGCGAATCACGGAATTAGATGTGTGGGAAGTAATTAAAGATGATCATTTCTCACTACCGACTAATTTGTTATATAGGAACATTATATTTCTTTCATATATCATCAAATCTCTTTATTATTATTATTATTTTCTTCTTTTTTTATATAAGTCCAGTCAGATTTAATAAGAAATCTAAGAGACTTAGTGTGATAGGAGAGGAGGAGAATGGAAAAAAAGAGAGGGAGAGAGAGAGATAATATAAATAGAGTCGAAGCGGTAAAGTAGAAAACGCGACGTCGCTACTGCGCCAACGAGGGACGTACAGCATGGGGCTTAAAGGAGATGAGTCCCTGCGATTATAGAACTGCCAGTAATACATAGCCATCCGCTTATCCTCTCGGGAGCTCCATCGCTGTCGCTGTTAGTACGTACATATACATACCGTACACAGCGACCTGTGCTTGTGCATTCTCGCATCATCCTCGTTTTCGTTGTCCTCCTCCTCGTGGAATAAGAAGGAGGATATTAGTGCGGGAGCTCATCTTGCCTTCTCTGAGTTAGATTGATGAGTGTAAGGGCATTTGTATCGTAAATGCCGAAGTACCCTTGATGTACACGCATGTGTAATATTTATTTGTCCGTTGGAAATTAATCGCAAGAAAGCATTGTGTATATTAGCGCATGCTACTTGAGGATCTCTTCCTAAATGTGCTCTTTCCCGATTTACACTGTTTACATGTTCTTTTTTTTATCAGCCACATCTTTTTCGTCTACTTTTATTCTTAGATCATTGACCGGACCACATTATTTAATGTCAAGATTGAAGAGCCATGTTTGCACGTATGCTGTAAACAATCGCATAGTTCGATCCTGTTGTTTTCTTTTACTTTAATTGCATTCCGTCGACCATCATACGCGATTAATTATTTTGAACCGATCGAGAAGAAAGTGGAGTGAGGCTTAAAATAAATTTACTTTCTAATCATGTCGCGTACTAACGCACGCAAACTCTTCATATTTAATTAGCATGATTGTTACAAGAAAGCATTCAGGCGGACCTATATTTACAACAAATAATGAATCGATATTTTTACAAGAATATTTAGCTACCAAGTTTCAGATCTCGAGTAATATCATTATTTAATTTTCTTTTAAAACTTACTACGATCCTCGCAAAGTTATCTTTTTTCATTTATCTGTTTTTTAATACACCAAAAATTTCTGTTTTGATCATTTTTCGACAGATAATTCATTCATGGCTACAAATCGAACATTAAATTAATTATTTGATTTTCCATGCATTAAAATTTTTTTGACACTCAATTAAAAGTGTCTCTGAATATTTAACAAACTCAAAAGTGTAAGTGCTTTCGCAAAATGTCTGCGTTCACAGGCAATACCGATGCAGTCGGCTCATTCTTATAGATGATTGATATCCGAGTCTAACATCCGTAGAGAATCGTTCAATCGGTTAAAGCGTTAATATAGAATTAAATTAATGGTTTTCTGAGTATTTTTTCCTACTGCAAAGAAGATCCGAATGTATGCACATCATTGTCACGAGGCTCTTAATGCCAATGGTTAATCATTCCTTGTTATAGTTAAACCTGACCTCCGACGTTCATCCAACAAGTTTTACTCACTCCATTGTATACTAGCATGGTCGTATTCGAGCGAAAAGAGAAACATAGAGACACAGAGATAGAGAGAGAGATAGAGAGAGAGAGTGAGAGAGAAAGAGAGAGAGAGAGAGAGAGAGAGAGAGAGAGAGAAAGAGTGGAGCAGCGACGGTGAAGAGGGGGAGGGGGAAGTATTGAAAGAGAGAAAGAGAAAGGGGGCAGAAAGAGAGAAGCCCTGCAACGTATTCGAGTCGAGGCTGCATCCCGAACATGCACACGCGTGAATTTATTAGGCTAGAAAGTCTCGTCTGCTTGTCGACGTCGTTCACCTTGTCATCGCTGTCTTGTTCCTTTCTATTGCTATTGCGTCGATGTTTTCACTGATGGAGGCGACATATACATACTTGATTCCCGCCTACAAAGCTTTGTCTTCTCTAACGATTTCCTGGGTGTGTACACTTATCGTGTGATTAATGATGAGTGTTCCCAATGACAACTTAATCCCACTTGACACTTTGTACACTCGTCAGTCTTTACAATTTCTTTTGTACCTGTCCATCTAAGTATGTTACACCTTGGTTCATTGTTATTTTATCTTTATGTATTTTCTTGGCCTGCTGAGTGACTTCTTTAAGATATACATAGTATCGAAACTAATACCAAAATAATGCACTTTTATCAAGTATCTACTGGCTACCAGCCTATCGCATACTTAAGACCTATACTTATACCATTATATAGTATAAATTTTGACCGATGGATAAAAAAAAATTCTATACTTTTCCTATTACAAAATTTTTAATCTTTGACAATATTACGATTTAGTTCATACAACAAAATAGTTTATACTATAATTTAAACTATGCTTGTAATACATACTCGCCCTGTTGTTTTGTATATTAACAATTTGAAAAAAAAATTTTTAATCATTACAAAATTATAATTATTTACTATCACTAATGTGCATTTAATCAAACAAAAGCATATCCAATCGATAAGATATTTCTATTTATACTCAATACAGCTATTGCATTCTAAGCATAGTGTGGACATTATGGTACCGTAAGCATTGTTCTACTGCAAAGTAAACTTTTAATATTAAGCCGCTGTATGTGTCGCTTCTTGTTTAGTGAGTGATATACTCATACGTGTATACCGATACTCAATAATTAAAATGATTTACCTAGAAGATATAAAATAACTAGATGTGGCTAGAGAGATAGATAAATAGAAAGAGAGAGAGAAAGAGAGAGAGAGAGAGAGAGACTGATAAAAAAAATAGTTCCTTTCGGAGCCTTCTTGACACGAACTTTTAAAGACTTACGGACTATTAAAACAAAACCGTTATTTGAAACAAGCCACAAGCTTGGAAACTGTTCCGTCTGCAAGACCCAAACATCGGCTGATTTAGGGCTGCGAATTTTGTCTTTGGCAAACATTTACGTGAAAATCCTCCGAGTATATATGCGCTTAATTCTCTCTCACTCTCTATCTCTATTTCTTTATACACAGTAGTAGTTTGAACAGATAATTAAGAGGTACTTCCTGAGTCAGGCAATCCATCAGCAAATTGTTAATTTTTATTCCATTGGTAAATGGAGATAAGAATAAACGCTCCGTTGAAACTCAATTTGCCATTAGATATATGATTTAAAGGACCTCAAGCGGTCAATTTACATTTTGGTGACTGTTTAGCAGTTGCAAAGCCATATTGCAAACGACATGTGTACAGATAAATGTATCTTATTATTCTAGCTTAATTATTATCTAGTCAAGGTATTGAAAAACTCATTAAAATTGATTGAAAAAAGATAATCTGATTACCGTAAATTCAAAGACTTAAGATAATATTTAATTGTATAAATAATTTAAATGAATAATAACTAGAAAAGATTAATTGTAATAGAGTGTTTAATAAACGTAAGGCGAGCAAAAAATTGTTCTTTATGAACATTTATTGGTAATTCCTATACGTTAAGCGGCATTTATGAGAGTTAACTTAACTTGCGAATAAACACTTTTTGAAGAAAAATATTTTTGCTACAAGCTTTTCACGTATCGATAACTTAATAGTCTTTAAATACGACACTTGTACGATTACCTTTACGAAAAACGTGATAAGAAACGATATCTTCTTCGCGGTCTACGGAAATGCTCGACTGTATCCGTATCTTCGAAATAAATAGCTTTCGGTTTCTTCTGCGGCTCGTGTTCCTTTTTCTGCCATACCTTAAAATGCAATAAATAACAGCGAGAAATCGATAAGAAGAAAAACGGATCGATTCTTCTTGAGAATAGAAGCGCAATGAGGAAAGACCTTGAAAGTCCGTGGCGAAAGGCTCTGAAGTTGGAGTCGATATTCCCTGAACCGCTCCCATCTATCTTCCTCTCTTCTTTCTCTCTCTTTATGCCTCGCGTTAGTTCATTCACCGACGATTACACGTTTACAGCGCGGAAGCAGCTTTACAAAATTGTCTGGTAATCTGGGGTATTTTGAAATTACTTGCGAAGGTTGATCTTGCCTAGAGAAAGATGCGCATATATATGTATGAAAGTAGCTTAGCCTAGCGAAAGAGTGTAGCGAAACAAAGGAGATTACGCACGGTATCGGTTCACTGGACAATTTGTAATGTGAAAAGGCCTATTTTTTCTCCTGTTTGGTCTTTAAGTGTTAAAAGCTCTTTTTTAAAAATGCCAAGAGTACTGCGCTTTACGAGTAAGAAATTTTCATGAAAATCAATATAGATGATAAAAAGCAATTCTACTCTATTCTTATAAATAAATATACATAATTTCATTATCGATATTTTTATTATTATTATTTTCTAACTAAAAAATAATACGATATATTGATCGATTATCATTCATTTTCATCTTTTTTTCATATTGCTGAGGGAAATATTAGAGATACCGATTCTGTAATTTGACGCGAATATTTTTGCATAAAACTTATTAAAATTCTCTTGTGTTTCTGTTTAAAAATTGCATTTATTTTTTTTCGTAATAAAAATCATATTATTAAATAATTCCGATGAACATGGTTATTTTACAATACAAATATAAGAAGTAAAAATTATTTTAGAAAAATATTATTTATTAAAAGAGAATAAATAAAAAATTTAATTTCTAATGTGTTTACGTCTATTTGTATATGAAGTTATCCTCGACTTGTTCATTTATTTTAAAAAGTAATTTGATCTTCTAAAAAAAATCTAAAAAAAAAAAAAGAAATTTCACATTTCTTTTCGAAAATTATGTTAAAAAAATTATAATTTGTATAATATTCTATTACATCCGTATTTTATATTTTTTATTTGTTTAATCAGTACAATTAAAACCGCAGTTAATAAAAATCAAAGCCACTTTGAAATAATTATTATATTTCTTCTGCAGCTCTGCATTATTATAAATTGACAAAAAGCTAATTTGATACAAATAATTTAAAGTTAAAATTAATCAAAGCGAATATCCAAGCAATGAGTTTTGTACCCTTGCCTACTAACTAGAATACAACATTTGGTAGTAGTAGTCGTTGGCTCGGATTTTGAAATTACATTCGGAAATTAATCGAATTTACTACCGATTGTATATACGATATTACATGTATATATTATTCTTTTTCAAATAATGTTTGAAATTAAAAACGCTAAAATTATGATAGTTTCAGATTAAGATTACAAAAGAATATTATAAACAATATTTTGCTATCTGATAAACAAGTTATTTCGTGTAAGCTGTAGCAAATATAATTACATAATAATAATATACAATAAAAAAAATTGTAACCTGAATTTAATGCTATGAATGTCTTGTAAGCTAAATTATAATATTATGATGTGTGCGTGTGCGTGTGCGTGTGTATATATATATATATATTCGTTTGTATATACCCGAATAATATTGCTTTATGCGTCAAAGGGTTAAATTATATAATTAATATATATATATATTAAATAGTACACAATGTGAATTTCAATTTGAAATGATTTATGTTTAAAAAATCTATTCACGACAATGTATATACAGAAAAAGACTGTAAAGATTAGATTTTTAAAATACTTTAGTGAAATTGAATTTTTTACAAAGTATAATTTATAAAAGAAAATAAAATTTAAAATTTAAAGTCGCAGCATTTCTTATAAATAATTGTGATTCAAATTTTCGGTTTTTCTTTAAGCACCAAAAGTTTTATCTCGTCTAAGGAAAAAGTTTTGATAATTTAACATTTTCCAAGGCATAAAATGCTTTTGGTTACAGATAAAATACATTTTCAGTTCGAAATACTTAGAACGAGAGCTCGTATTTTGCAGGCGGGCTCAATAACCTCCGCAAATCGCTAACTATATATAACATAGCAAGGGCGTTCCGAAGTATGCGCGAGGATTTTCCTTCCCAACA
The DNA here is from genome assembly GCA_018907135.1 of Kradibia gibbosae. Lineage (NCBI taxonomy): Eukaryota > Metazoa > Arthropoda > Insecta > Hymenoptera > Agaonidae > Kradibia > Kradibia gibbosae. The sequence continues at coordinate 44,487,059 of JACCHX010000001.1, forward strand.
AGAGACAGAAGCGACAGCAGTTTGAGTCAATATGTGAAAGCTTGGCTAGCGAGCGCGCGATGAAGCAAAATGCACAATGGAAGAGGACGAGGGCGAGGACGGCCGAGCTTTTGAGAACGTAAGGAAGAGAGAGTGAGATAGAAGGAGAAGGGGGAGTGTAGATAGCCGTCAGAAGGGACACTCCTTAGAAGCCTTAGTAGAACGCGGGCGGGATTCCCAGTGGGAGTTTCTCGTGGCTTCTGCGAGTCGAAGTAAGATAGAGAATGAGACTGCCAACAGTTCGCAGCTCCTCTAGCTGCATTATCCGTCTTTCTCCAATGCAATGTATGCCTCGGTATTCTCGCCCTATCGTGGCTGTTGTGTGTCTAATGCTCGTTATCTCGACGTGTCGACTATCTAATGTTTCTTCGTAATGGCCAACCAACGATATATTGTCCATTTCTCGCAATGCGCTTTAACGCGAGCCCACCACCGCCTATCTATGTATTATACCGACAATTATTTCTGCGAATTCAAAAGCTCTGCTTGCACTCGGAGCTATTGTATCCTTGTATCTCTCCCATACACACAGGCACGTGAGCTCTCTCTCTCTCTCTCTCTATCCCTCTCCCCCTTTACGTGGCACAAATTCCAATTTCTCCAAAACCGCATCTGTACACTTGCATATAGTCATATACATACATGCCAGGATTCTATTAAATTATTTCGCTAGATGAATTTCCAAACATCCTCCAGTATTCTCTTGTCCTATAAGTATACAGAATGACATTTCGTTTAATAATATTTTAAGAATGTGGAACTATGAAATTCTACTAATCTCAGATTTTCATAAAATACATTACATTAATTGAAGAAAGTCAAAAGCCAGGAAACACTTAATTACCTCTAGGTGCTGAAAGTACTTATACAGAAAGGTTAGGAAATTTTGGCACGGCAAAGATAAAAGGATTACACATGTATAAGTATAGTTGATACGTATTGGTGTAAAAATATTGTGGTATTTGCGTCAGGTGTTAGAGTAGAAAGAATTTTTGGCATTACAGTCTGAGAGTGTTAAACAGGCTTAATTAAAATATTATTGTTGAACGTTTTAAAAAAAAATGAATACAAGAAAATTTTTTTCGTACATATATGTATATTTATTCTTAAAATAACTATTATAGATAATGGTACAATTTATAATTAGTAATTAAGTCTATTGGATAATTTAATGAAAACAGCATAATGTTTATTTATTTAAATTATTTTTTTAACTCTACTTTTTAAACTTAATTTATGTTAATGTAATAGATGCAAATGTTCAAAGTCCAACGACTGCTTGTTTTTTACCTAGAAGTATAAGGTTTTATTTTGACCATAAAATAAAATTAATTGTCATGAAGAAGGTATGTAATTTGTATCAAGCATGTATTTTTGATTGTTGAAGTACTCGACGAATTGGATTATTTTACAAGCTTGAATGTCAATACTTAGTTAAAGGTCGAAGCTTAAATGCACTAAAGCTATCTCGATGACTTGTCGCTTGATCGAATTATCAGTTTGAACTGATCGATTGTCAGTCTTCCCACGTAAAGGCGGTTCTCGAGCAGCTCTCGAAATCGCTTTCACGAAGGTTTTCCCAAATAAGTTCTAGGCAGACTTTTGCCCGCTCAATGCTTTCCTTAATTTTTAGTATTTATCTCATTTTCTTTTAAATTCATGCTTCGTTCAGGGTATAACAGTCTGTTCTTAGAGTTCAAAATTTTTTTCTTCCATGAATACTATTCAAATTATTATAATCGAAAACTTCTTGAGTTCATATATATAATTTTATTAATAAAAAAATATACATTAAGCCTCTATTGAGGAATATATACAATATCCATTAGTTTGCAATTACTTACGAAGATGAATTATTATTTTATTATCAAATTTATTCGTCGACTATTGAATTTTTAGCAGAAATCAGCAAATTTAATATCTTTAATTATAAAATATGATTTTCATCGGTTTTTCAGTGATTGAGATATAAAAAAATTGCAACGATACAGCTGAACCACGCATAAAAATATTTAAGCATGTGCCAAAAAAGCTTCAACTATTTGTGAATAGTAAATAAAACATTTTTAAAAAGTATAGAACTGCTATTGTCGATGTCGGAAATTCTGGGAAATTAATTTTAAAATTGAAACAATTTTGCCGTAATAGATACATGGAGAGGCAGGATAGAGCGCGAGGGGCAGAATTTTCCGGGAAAAGTCGTGAACAATTCATCTTCCGTGGTTAGCAGCGTAAGCCTGAAGTACTCGGTTAGAAAAGCGCGCGGATGAAAAACAGTGGTAGTAAGTGAATCTCTATAGCCTGTAATAATGGCGAATGTTGGAAATTGCAGAATAGTAGCTTGTAACGCGTTACAAGCGTCCGGCATAAGCGTCGCAGGGCACTCGCGACCAAAAATTTAAACGAACGCAGCCGCAAAGCCCGAGCGGCTAATGGCAAAGTAGCGGAGATCTACCGCTTCGATTAATAAGTACTTCTCGGTAGTACTGGCGCTCGCTCGCTCGTTCGCTCGCTCGCTCGCGCGCGCTATGCATCTTGAGTAGTGATCCGATAAGCGGCTACGCGTTGTATGGGCGCGTGCAGTGTCAGGATGACACCGTGAAGGCGCTATAATTCGCGCATTGCCGGGAGATTGCGCGGACAGTCGAGACCGGTATCCGTAACGGACGATCCCCCTTTATGAGATCTAGATGTGATGCTACTGCCGACGCTGCCGCTGTTACTCACTCCTCCAGCAGCCGATAACTCGATAGCTATGTATGTAAATACAGGTGCATCGTGGCCTGTGTGTATTGTGTGCGTGCGGGACTCCGCATGAACGCGTGTGCTCGGGCGTATGCGCGAACAGATATCGAAAGAATGAGAGGGGGCGGGATAGAGGGGTGCGTGTGTGTGTGTGTATGTGTGTGTGTGTGGAAGAGAGACGGGGGACGAAAAAAGGGAAAAAGGGACGACGGAGTGCATTCACGACTGCAATGAACGCCCTGTCGTCTTATTCTGCAGTGCACCTCCCGGCTTTGCTCCTATGAGCTTGCCTCCTATGAGCTAACCGTGGGAAACGGCGCTACTCACATTTAACTCCCTCGTGCACTTTTATTATTTTGCAGATGCAAGTGATTGTCTTTAAAAGATGAATGTAAGCGTTGCGGGAGGGCTAAAATCAATTGTGCTTTATGACGATAAAGGAACTTTTTTTGCTTACACGCGATTTTCCTAAAGAGGAACAATTAAATATATTTGACAAATGTAGCGCCGGATCTTATTCGTATTTTTTCACTTGCTAGTTACGAACGGTGCCTAATCCCCTTATGCTCACCCACTCGTACGGCTACACATACATACAAATCGAGCGCTTGATTAGGACGGCAAATTGTGTTTAATATTCGTGATTCCAGCGTAGAGCATTAGATAATATAACAATACAACTTGCACATGCGTGTACACGGTGTACTGTAGCAATCTGTATTAAGCATATGGTACATATTGTTTGTGTGCATAATAATTAATTAGACGAAAAATGTTTACTCTTACACATGTCCATTTATCAATTTTGACTTATGAATAATCCTTTAAAATATTTTAGTATTATCGAATTTCATATGCAGTGGAAATTATTGCTTACGATAGCTTTTGCATATAATAGAACACTTATGAAATTGTTTATCGAATCATACTTAATACCCGCAATGCAAATTAATCTAGATACAACATCTCGTGATTAAATATTTTATTCGTACATAAATTTAAGTTAAATTATTTGCTTACAAAATAATATAACATCAATGTCGAAAAAATAGTTTGCAATAAACGCAAAAATTTTAAACGAGTTAATTATAAATGTATGTAAGCATAGTTAAAATTTTTAATTAAATAAAATCTTTACTATGTACCAATTATATATACAGTTATTAAAGCATATTGCTGAGGTAAATAATTATATTATAAAATATTATAAATAGGTATCGTAATTTGATTTAATATAAGATCAATAATATTAGAAATATATATATTGTTTAATAAATATTGAACAAAAAATAATTTATAATCGTAAAAATTTATATAAATTAATTATTAATGATAACATTTCATTGAAACAATTACTTTCAAAGCTGTGAAGCGACACATTGCGATTCTGCCAACGCTATATTCAATTATGAAATTGGTGGTATAGTTACAATTATTTTCTTTTTTTTTTTATTTGAGAAAAAAAATCATTTTAAAATTGAAACATTATTTTTGTTACCTCTTTACTAATAAACGTTGAGAAATAAAATAACTCTCGTGTAAATCAATTTTTTACGTAATTTGATTTAAAACCAATGCTACAATTAACAATAAAGATATATTTGATGAAAATAAGATTTTTTATGAAATAAAATAATAAAAATTTATAAGTAAAAAAATGACAATTATGATTATATTTTTTCTATTGAATTTTGTCCATGTTTTAATATTAAAGATTCATAGAATTCTACACTGTTTTATCATAAATAAATCAATATTTATATATTAAATTACAGCATATAATTATTGATATTTGAAAACAAGCCCAAGCAAATAAAACATTTTTATATTCATATTTTTATAATCATATATTATTATGCAAAAGACATACACATTTTGATTTTACGTGCATTACGTGCATCCGTTTATCAATGATACATGCATTTTATAAATCTAACAGAAGCCTTTTTTTACAAAAGAGAATGGAGGAAGTTAGTAGCGCAAACGAAAGCTTTGGGGACGTATGTTCTTGCTTCAAAATCAGGGTTATACGACATAAGCTCATAACATCGGCTTTGTAAGGTAAAGCTCTTCTGTGACACTTGTTACGTAAATACGACGCCGTTATTTTCTCTGCAAAGGAATCGCGGCTTGCCCGCATTAGGCATCTCGGAAAGTCAGTTTTGGGGAACTTCCCCTTCGGGAACATGAGTTTTACAAGCACATTTCCATTCTCCGAGCAGGAATAAAAATACGGGAGGGGGACTTTTGTAGCTGACTTATAGCTTATCAACGCGCGCATGCCGGCACATCGCGTGTGCTCCTATATCAATGTCTTTACGTAATACTTTGTGAATCTTAGGACTTTTTACGCACCGTTAAAGTACACTGTGGCACTGTAGCTAATTAGGGAATAAGTAATTTCTTATTGATTCAACATTAACAATGTAACAGTATTATTATGAATACTGGTCTTCACGCTTATTTACGATTCGATGTTTCTCGAGCATTTAGAACAATTAATTTTCATTCCTACTCCAATAACTCCAATCCGGAATAATGCATTGCCTTAAAGCAATAATCAATATTGAAATGATCGGGAACTTATAGATTCAGTTCGTACATAGACATTCCCAGTAGTTGCTCTAAGCGCATTTGCATTTAAAATGCCATTTTAAAAACGAGCAAATAAATAATTATGCATCAAAGTGGCTGCTTATTTATGGTAATGGGCGCATTCGAAGGCATTATAGTTATAAAGATAGCGATGAAAGATCTTGTTTTCTAAACACACGGCAATTGCAATAAACCGTTAAATCGGACGGATTTACAGTCAGGCATTCATTTCCTATTGTCCAAGAGCTTTGCGCTTCCAATGGCCGCGAGCTGTGGGCCTCGTTCGTGCTTACTCGTGCAATAACCCTGTCACCGCATCCTAGGCGACTTGGTAAATTATAAATTTAGATGGGACGAGCAAATGGAGCCGACGACGCTCTTTCTCTCCTCACGAAGGGCCGGCGCACGTTTTGCCGAGAAGTAGAATAACCTCGCCTAAACGAAATAGACAGGAGGATGGTTGTTCTGGACGTTGGTGCCCTGGCACAATGACCGGACGCCCATGACAATGAGCTGGTGCTTCGTTGCGGACAGCGCCCGCAGGGCCAAAAAGACTCTATAAAGCCTTGAACGGCACGAGACGCGTACGTGATAAGTGCTCTTAACGAAAATCCACAATTTCTCGCTCGGGTACTGATCCAGTAGCGTATGTACGCGCAGTCCAGTCGCGGTTTCCCGAGTGTCTGCCCACGTATGCCTCAACGTGTTTTATAAGCTATAGGAGAAAATGTGGCCCTCGTCGCCAAATCCGTCGAGAGCATTTAATTTCAAATCATTTCCTTGGATAACGTTTTTCGTACGGGATAAAGAAGAGACAGATGAAAGACGAATATACCATCTACGAGGGAAAGCGAACTTTATTAATGGGAAATACAGAAGTCACCTATTTATCTTATTCATTTTTACGGTCACACCGATATTAATATTAATTTAATATTAACGGATATTTTCCATGAAAAATATGTTAAAATTTATTTTTAAACGTAAGCTATACATTGAAATATTATTGGTTATTATTGTTTCAATTACTTACGTTAGCATAATGGTATGAAATACAAATATTTTGTAAGCTTACATAATAAATGAGCTACAAATTAAATTTTAGTAAAAAGAGGATTTAAGGTAAAAGTCTGGTAAAAGGGAGTGAGTAAACGAAGTATATTCTTGTTATAGTGACCTCGTATTGTTCTCACTAATTTATTGATTCATTTTCATCACTTCAAAGGGTAATTGCTGATACGAAATGATAATATTATCAAAAAAATACAAATAATTGGTATCAATTCCAATTCACTACTAACTAGTCTACATATACTTTCTATTATAGAATTGTTCAGTTTGTTACATTGTTTATATTTGAAAAATCAAGATCGAGCAATTTCTTCACCTTGGTTTTTACTTGTCTTTAATTTCCAATACTCTTTCTGCTTTATCATATACGTCGGAGCTAAAAAAGGCATCTGTACTATAAATTCCGGAAAATCGATTCAGCTCTTACGCGTTCCGCAAAATATAAGTTATTATTTATAGCTTTTTGTTTAATGAATAAGACTATTCGTTTCTTTACTATCTCTCAATTTTTTTTTACTTCCTTTCCTACTTGTTCGCGCGCCTGCATACATAGTATAAGTCTTACGATGTTGCATGACACGAGAGAGAGTGAGAGAGAGGGAGGGAGAGAGAGAGGGAGAGAGAGAGAGAGAGAGAGAGAGAGAGAGAGAATACACAAGGACTCGTGAGCGAGTAAGTAACGAGATAAATCTCACTTTCGGATCTCTATCCCGGAAACTTATCCCCGCGCAGTTCTGCTGCCGCTGTTTCGAGTTTCTACAGCAGGTAAACGTCGGATCTTCAGATACGTATAACGCACATTCAACCCTTTTATACTGAGGCTACAGCCATACAGTCGTGTCCGGCAATCGACCAATGAGCAGTTTACTCGAAATTAACGCTCCTTACGCATTTATCTGATCGCTATAAGGTTATGACTCGCAAGAAGCTTCTACCAAAAGCCCAGTAACTATATATATTCTTCATTAAATACTAATTTATTAATATTGTTATTAATACTATTATGAGGCATCTAGCGGTACATGATTTTGTAATTTTTTTCAGTCAGGTTTGACGATATACTGATAGCAAGGTACGATTAAACGATAACGGCAACTTTTCCATATGTCATAATCGTGCGCGTGGATTTTATTTTTCATTTTCTTTAATAAACGTACGAGAAGTATTTATTTTTCCACGCTCGGACGGCAATTTCCTTTTTTCATGACACGTGCCCCGTGCCAGTAGCAATTCTCGGCTACAGCGCGCGGGAGTAAGAAAATAAAAGTTAATGTGAAGACTGTTTGCAGTAAGGAAGAGACAGAGTAGACGGGGTAATAGAGATGAAGGGAAATAGCGAGTATGGGAAATAGCGAGCGAACGGGGATCGGAGAGGGTGAGAGGCAAAGAGGGATGTAGGGAGGCTATTTTGAGCGAATTAACTGAACCGCAGAGGCCAGAGTAAAAATCGAGACTTTACGTGGCCGTAAAAGTTACAAGAGAGATGAAACGCGCTTCTGGCGCTCTTTTCGAGTGGCTGTTGTGGGAGGAGCGAGGGAGCAGGCGCACGGAAGTGAAGAGGACGAGGGAGCGCCGAAGGCCCGGGTCAAGTAAAGCTAGAGCCAGAGCTAATGGTGAGCGTCCGCGCGCTCGCACGCGAGAATACCGACCAAATAGTTTACCGACTCGTTGAGTAAGCGGCTGCTGCCCTCCAGAGTCCAGCAAAACCTCGCCACAGTCCACTTTTTTCTTCGTCTTTATTTTTCTCTCTTCCTCATCCTCCTTCTCGTCCCATCTTTCTCCCATTCTCCCCCTCGCCGCACTTTCTCCACCTCCTCCAACCGCTCTCCTCCACCCCCCCCCACCCCACTCCACCACCTGCCGCCCTTTTGCCGCCTTCTTTCGTCCTTTTTTTTATATTGTAATTTCATCGTCTTGACCTCGGGGGCCCGCGGGCGCGAGCCGCGATGCATTTGCACGAGGTCCGTCGTGCCGATGAAGAAGCGCGCAAAGAATAACAAGCGAGACAGGGATAGATGGTGGAGCGTTTCCCCCGCTGCTCTCCTAAACTACCAACTTCCTATTCTTGACGCGGTGCTGTGGGTGAAAAAGGTATGGGACGCGAGAAAATGCGCGACTGCAAGGAGCGATGGACGAACGGAAGAGGAAGGATATTCATGGTAAGCGAACTCGTGTCAAAAGCCTTCTTCCCCTCCTCCTCTTCCTCCTTCCGACCGCCGACGCCATCCGCCATATCCCCCCGTCGCACCTCAGTCATTGAATACCGTTGAGAAATTTCTCGACTGCGTTGTGGCTGATGGACTTTTCTCCGGATCCTCAGTGCCTCCTTTTCCATCAGCCGCTTGTGAAACTTAATATGCACAAGGCAAAGCTGCCGGGGGGGAACAGTGGATTTTCAGATATCCGGGCTCCAACCTCCTGATTCATTCTGCTGCACTCAATTTGCAAAATTGATTACACGAGAGCTAAGGGAGGATGAAAAAGACGCCTCTGTATTCTCGACATGTTTTTTTCGTCCCTGTACGGGCTTTTGTTACGAGCGCCGCTCGGCAATAAGCTACGAACTCAAATTTAACAGCGTAACATCTCTCACGAAGCAATAAGGATATATAAATCCGCCGCGACGGATCAACTACTTTGAATTTTCTTTTTTGCACGATGAGAATTTTCTTACGCCAAGAAATCAACAGAAATGTCAAAAAACACGTACGTTGCTTTGAAAATTAATATTACCAAAGCGCAGTAAGACTCAACCATAGATGGCATTTCAGTCAGACAGTAAGTAACCTAGCCTCTCTGTCAATGTGAATAACTTTCGTTCGTGTAACGCCTCTAAAATGGATATTAATTTTTCCGTGCACATGTTTGTACGCGTGTATGAGAAAAATACGACATGAGAGCACAGTGAAATCTTGTAAGGGTAGACCGGCAAATGTAATTTATAAAGCGCTTAACCTGCTACAGTTGCACGGCGGCTTCTTACACTCGAATTCGATATTGCTGAGTGCTTTATGTAAGTTGGCGACCGGTTGTGTGCGGGCAATCGCCCTCGATAAAATTAAAATCATCGGCGAAATCCCCAAGAAGTATTTTCACATTTAATTTCGAATTTGAATTCAAGTGGAGGCAGTTTTCCCTTTGTAAGTCACGAAAAGTGCCAAAGGTAATTCTTGGCAAAAAAGCTCAAGCGAATTGTGTCGCTCTTAAAAAGGAACCAAAATTATTGAAAAATATATTTTACAAATGTTCGAGTTAAGTAGATGAAAGAAAAGAATATAATTTAGCGAGTTAACAAATTTTTTTCATTTTTACTCCCACCGCTAATTTTTCGACTATTTTCCACGCACTTGCTTTCACGCCTTTTATATTTGCTCGGGCTTTTCATTCATTGGAATAATCGAAATAAATTGCATGTCCAGGCAAAAAAGCCGTAGTAAGGTCGAGAAACGATTGGTTTATGTCTTCATCGACTTTTCTCTCATTGTCGTCACTTTTGAACCTCCTGATGTAGATAAAGATAAAGAGAAATGGTTATTTCACTTGTTTTATGACAGTTGCGGCTCAAATCTTATACAATTAACTGCCGCCTGCGTTATTAATAGGCCGAAGGCTCTTCTTACATTTGATAATCGACCTTGTCCTCATTCGCCTTCAGTTCTTTTTCTTCCGTGTCCTCTTTCGCACCTTCCTCGTCTTCCTTCGCTTCCATTACATTGCAGCGCATCAACCGCATACACTTAACTCAACGTTTATCCCTCACGCAGGGAAAGTAGAAGAGTCATAACAGTGGTCACTTTATTAGGTATGCATTCAGTGATTATAGAGAAAAAAAGACAAGACAAAGTACACAGCAAGGGCGGAAGAAAGGGAGAAGAAGACAAGGAAGGAAGAAATACGCGCTCACTCGTAGTGTTATTAATGTGCAAAACTAGAGGCGAGTCCGATCGCATCGCTTCGTGATAAATCTCTTCGGTGGTTTTTCTCTTTCTAACACTTCCCGCCAGCCACTCTCCTTTCTCTCTCTCTCTCTCTCTCTCTCTCTCTCTCTCCCTCTCTCTTCCTTGCATCTCTTATTTCTCTGATGTCTGAGTCCGTAGGTAAACTCCTCGACGTTTCGTTTTGCGTTACGGTTTTCCCGTGAACGCCTTGCCATATCCACTATTTAACTTTTCTTTCTTTGCCCTTACCTTTTTTATTTTTTTATTCGATCATCTCTTTTTGCCTAATGCATGCCTTTCTTTTTAAATTAAATTGAAAGCCATATCAATTCAATGCTATTATTATTTAATACTCTTAAAAAAATGTTCATTTGTTTGAGCAAAGCAATGAAATTTTGCTTTCGCTGCCTCTCTCTCAATTACGTAATTGAATCATAACTATTTGAAAAAAATCTTCCACTTAACTTTAAATTTCTTTTATGGGATTTGTACGTCATTTTTATGACACTGTCCTTAAAATTCATTATATTTTAATGAATTTGAAATACGTGCAAATTATGCAGATTTATGATATTTTCTTAAATATCAAAATCTGTTTAATCATGAGAAATTAATATTGTTTAATTATGATTTAGTGCTATACCTAAAAACAAATAAAGCAGCGAAACCTACTGTATTAATTATTCAAGTATTATTATTTAATTAAATTTAAAATCAAGATATAATATTTGTTTGTAATTTATTTAAAGGCGCGAGTTTACTTAATCAGTATAACAACATCGTTGTAGTATTATTTTGCGTGGTAAATGGTCTTCAGTACAGTTAATTAAAAGAACTGTCCATTCGAAAGAACCAGTTGCTAAGCTTTAGAAGCATTTGCTTCATATGAAATTAACGTAATATCGTCACGGTAGATTTTCTAAACTGACTGCAGCATTTAACCATCAAAGAATTATCTTGGCTCAATAATGACAGGATAAACAGAGTATATTTCAGCTGTGAAAATAACCATCGATTTTTACTCATGCGTAATACTTTTTAAGCCTTACATACGTATTTTCGATTTAAACATAATGATATACATTGTGCACGCAAAAGTGCGAGTATTTGATTTCTCCATTAATAATTTATTACAGATATTATATTTTGTAGTCCGAAAGGCTAATTTTAACACTATAACCAATGCTGTTCTATTAATAAAATAATTTTAAACGTAGATTGAATTTCGATCAAAGTTCCGACGTGACCCGTTGGAAATGTATTCAGGCGTTCATGTATGACTCAAATCATACTATATAATTCAGAAGGATTTTTCATTATTGCACGGCAAGAGATGGAATGGGAGTGTTGGCCGCCGCCATTGTGATTGTAAAGCATACGCCTCTTCGGCCGGGCAGATTACAACGATATATATTCTACGTACGGGTGTCAAGCAGTGAATTTTCACTGACGGGTCGAATAAAGCATCGGGCACACGAGCTCGCACACGCGGTCACACATGCACACAGCCACTGACGGAATTGCAGGACTCTGGTCTTGTTTTTTAGACATCGTGTTATGCACCGGCCAAGAATACCCGGGAGAAACAACGACTTGCGGCCTTTTATTTTTTTCCTTCCACCCAAGTCTACGAACTTGGTTCTCTCTATCTCTCTCTCTCTCTCTCTCTCTCTCTCTCTCTCTCTCCCTTTCCCCCTTTCTCTCTGTCACTTGGCTTGTTCCCCGAGCACGCCTCCTCCCCCCGATAAGGCAGTTTTTCGCGCCGAAGCACGGAGGCCAGCTCTGCTTTCGATTCTTGCATCTTTGCACATTGCTAATAAGGTAGTCGCGTTATCGTTTCTTCTCATCCTCGACGTACTACCGACGTATCGCAACCGTCGCCAGACACACACTCCCCTATCTTTTCTCCTGCTCCAGGTCGTACTTTCAGGAGCTTGATGCTTTTAGATGTGAGCTCTCAGACGCGCTCTTTTATTTTCTAACGAGACTACAAGCAAGTTGAAAGGCACACGTACGAGGCCACTGCACTAAGTTACCCGTAGAATATGCACTAGCTGGTGGCAGATGAAACAAGGTGGCGAAGAAAATGGCCGCACAAGTACGCCGGGATAAGTAGTTCCGATGGGAATGCACTCAGGGTTTACGGGCCGGCATAAGCAGCTGTTTTTTACCCTATGATTGACTTCTTCTAACTTGAGTACTTCCAGGCGATGATTCTTCACCTCTTGACCGACAAGGATATTCCTAATATCGCACTACAGCCGCATTGAAACGGAGCTGAGAATTTAGAATATAACTTAGCTACTAGCCTTATTTATACGCGCTGAAACGATAATCTGCGGAATCACGAGCCGCGAGCCGAATTCTAGGGTCCGTATGACCTTCACTCTTATCAGCCAGTACAGCCGAGAGAAAGGATTACCGATGCATCGCACTAGAAAATAATCACGCGAATACCAGCTAGGTTCGTCGCTACATCCGATCGGGCAAACGTGACCGAATGACGGGTTGCATACATTATTTCGGACAACGTGGGTGGTGAAAACCTCCGAGCCACTGCGCCATGATTCTTAATGATTGCCAAGGCCTCTTGCTCTGGATCATCTTTTAAAAGAGAGGGGAAGAGTGAATGGGAGGAACCGCGGATGGCTAATATTAAGGCACAATTGAAAAATATCGTTGCTTGTATCGATACATTAATTTTCTTAATGGTCTCACAAGTTTCGAAGCGCCAGATATTATTTTCATACTGATATGTAAAAATAAATACGAGGTTTTCTTTAATGACCTTGCGTATTATTTTAATATTATTCGATTTTCATTATATTCACAGGACCTCTTTATTTCATATCATCAACCACTTGTAAATATGAATGGCTACCAATTATAAATATATATGCACCAAATTATTGCAGAAAGTAATTTCGTAGCGGCTTGAAACGAGTACCTGTTAATGCCGTTTTATTTTTATTTTAAAATCATTCGAAATTAAAAAATGTACAATTGTGCAAATAATGTATTGATTGAACAGTTATTGATAAGTCTGTATTAAACACAATTTGTCAAGAAATCAATTAACGTGAAAAGTAATATGAAAATAGAAAAGCTAGCTGCGAATGAAAATGTTTCATCTAAGAAAATAAATGTCTCGACAATTCGGAAACCTTTTAAATCAATAGATATGAATCTTTTTACTATTCCTCTAAGAGGGAAGCCGAAACTCGTAGATTTCAACTACCGTCGCCTTCGATTCCACTCGTAGATGCAACCTCCTCAGTCCTCCTCCAATACACTTACTTTTTTTGCTATGCACAAGGCCAGATTATTACTATTCTCATCGTTCTCAAGTCTTTACACTTATACGTGCATATGTAATGTATATTATGTGTGTGTATACGCGTAATATTCTGATGCTTAGAAACATCCTCCTTGTATATAATCGTATAATGCAGAAACGTAATTCGTTTCGCGCAGCTCAACAAACTGTAAAAGGGCCTCAGCGCCATCAAAGAGATATTCGATGGAGTACAATTTTTCATTTCTATAATATCACGTTTCTCGTTTTTTCTCAAGTTCCCTCAATCCTCGCGTTTTTTTTTTTTTTTTTATCACGAACGCTTACTAAAGCGGTATCGTATTCGATAGACTTTTTCTTTCACTTTGCATGTACATTGCATCAACTCGAGTGACTTAAAATGCTCCGTTCACCGTCATATTTTCGCCTATTACGTTTAACGTATAAGTTAATTGCTCCACAAACTAATCGTTATATGTGTTCTCTAAAGATTGAGCCTATAAGCGAGAATAACCGTTAATTAAGAAGAAATGCCGTGTCGTTTATAACATTGAGAGTTAATGAGATACGAAACATGCGTTTTATAAAGGCATTAGAGTAGAAATTCGCACTTTATTTCCTCTTTGAAGCATTAATGTTAGTTATCTACATGTTGTGCAATCTAGATCAGTTGGGCTATTTATTTTATAATTGATATTGATTTGAGCAATTTTTATTTTGAGTATTCAATATTCTAACAAGCACTTAACAGGTAAAAACTATTTATTTAGAATTCAGAACCTTTTAAAATGAATACGAATTAGATAGATTTGAATGTAACAAATGATTTAATCAAGAATTACAATGCATTGAAAGGAATTGCAAGCATCAGAATAGTCATATATTGTTTTTTGTCCATTACTTAATTAAAAAGCAAGGCTCATTCTTGTAATAAATCCTCACAAAACTCTAGATTTAATCAAGAACGTATGTACACTGTTATAGATACGAAATTGTAAGTCGTGTAGATGCGATGGTCTTAGTCTTCCATCGGCCTTCAAATTACCGTTAAGCCCTTGATCGCAATTTGACCCTCGGGCGAGTAATACCGGATCGTAATGTCTGGACGATTACCTAACCGAGCGCATGCGCGCGCGCAAAGAATATATGAGCAGGCATGCATATGTGTAAAGGAATCCCTTCTCTTTTCATAAATCTCTTCACTAGCCTTTTTTTTTCCTTTTCTTTCGACTTACTCTTCATTTAATTTGACTACCGCATAAACAATACAAATACAGGCGAGGGAAGAGTCAACGTAACAGAAAAAACCTTATATTTATAGTTTCTATGATGCGCATTCTTTTATATATATATATATATGTATATACATACAATAATGGTTTTAATGTTCATTAATCATAATAAGGGATATTCTCAACGTAATTGACAGGTGCTTCGAAAGAAAAAAAGTGCACAGAATATTATAGTGTGATAAGCTTTGCGTGGAATATAAGCCTGGAAGATTCCGGTAATATAGCAGAAACGTGGAGCAGCCTGCGCTCTCAGCTTACCAGTTATGGGATTAAACAACTTTGCTCCATGATTGATTGCTTACCAAGGTACACCAAGGCGTTAAAACCTTTTGCGCATAGCCCAGAACCGAGCAGCCGCCCACGCAGCCATGCCAATCCTGAGCCCAGTGCTGCCTATCAGTTCGTTTCTTTCTCCTCTTTCTAGTTCTACCTCCTCAACAGATCTCGCGCTCGCAGGCTTCTTACAATCGGGAAAAAACACATTGCCTTGCATCCCGCAAAGAAACGTGGAGATCGCCGGGCCTGATATGGATGAAGCTACCCTACCTTGAGACTGAAATCTAGTCCTCTCTTTGCCAGTAGAATTTAAATTCGATTCCGTTAGAGATTCATTGGAAAAGTCAACGTTAAGGAGAAAAGTCTTCTTGTTGATACGTTTGGTCGAATATACCGCAATTAATAAATTATAATGTGGTTCTCACGCTGAGTATTTTTCGCTCGATGACACGTAGTCACGGAATCGTAGGACAGATACCCAATTAATGTAATCATTGCCCAACCTAACCTTTGGTGCTGTTTACTGTAGATATTTATAAAATTATCAGGTAACTAATATCCTCGTTTATACATATTTAAATCAAATATTTTTAAATACTTTCAAAATTATAATTTCCTAACGATAAAATTCATTTCTTTGTCTATGGTTTTTATTTTAAAAGAATTCACGTTTCATCGAATGTCCTTTTGCGCTAAAGATATTTTACAGTATTCCATTAGAACATTATAAAAATACAGCGAAATGATTTTAAAATTAATTTAAAATATTATCAATGTAATTAATATATTAATGGCTTTAGCTATTATATGTTAATTACAGATGGAGTCGTTTAATCCATTGATCCGTAATCATAACTCGTGCTTCTGTACCGAGACAAAGAATGCGTAAGTAAAGGCATGGATATTGGCTCATGTTAGCAATGCAAGCTAATGGGTTGAAAATAATTCTTCATGAGAAAAATTCTTGAGAATTGTAATAAATATTACAAAGTTGTTTGGCGGTGGATAAACTAAATTATGTAAATTACTTATTATTATTGAAATGCAAAGTGCGTTAAAAAGCGTTGTCGACATTAATTACAGCGTAAAGCTTTAACTTGGTCTTGTGTACTTTATTTGCACGGTAAACATCACGAATTTGGTTTCTGCGTTCGATAAGGAATTCCATGGAAAGAAGATATTTTTTCTAACGTTGCCTCTCACCCGCTATTTGGTTCACAGCCCGGAGCCGGAAAAACAGCGTTCGAGTCGTGCCTTCGCTCGGCGCCTCGATCTGCCCTCGATTTTTCAAGCCCGCGCGTGCCTGTGCACCAATTTACGTGTGTCCGGTTTTATGTATGTGCGTATATGCGTGTGTGTGTGTGTGTGTGTGTGTGTGTGTGTGCATCGATTGGTAGCCAGCTGGCCTCGAGCGATCACGGCCAAACGGTAATCTCCGATACAAGGCGGCGCAAACGAATCGCACTTGTAGATGAGTGTAGGTGAAGTCTAAAGCTCCGATATAATTACTCGCTACACGCCAACGGGAGATTCCGCTTTACGTTAAGACCGGATGATCACGCGGTACTGCCATGCCGGAAGAGTCCGCTTTATCTGCTATGGGACAGGCTTAGCCCTGGCGCGAATTCAAGTACGGCTGAGAGAGAGAGAGAGAGAGGGAGGGATAGTGCGATGCAACAAATGAGTGGTGTCTGTAGACGTGGGTGGGTGGGTGGGAGGGTTGGGGGGGGGATAGTTAATAGAGAAGAAGAATATCGAGAGTTAGCGTTACGAGCCGGTGGAATAAAAACTTAGGAGTGGCAATCGTGCGAATTTCTGCGTCCGGTCACGCAGCCACTGGAACGATCGAACGCAAAAGAAAAAATCACAGTGCTAAAGCAAAAATACCAACAGCTCACTGTGTAACGAATAACGGTCGCTACCGACATTAGTATGTGCTACAGAATTTGAATGAAGAAATCAATTATGCCCGCTAAAGTCATCGGATAACTGTTTTATTAAATTTTATAGACAGTTATTATCTGTACGCTTATACTTTTTCAATAATTTTAACCTTAGATCCACACTATTGGAGCGGTCAATAGCAAAGAGTCGAAGCACGTATTCAAAATTGGGAATAATTGAACTTGTAAAATTGTATGTAAAATGTAATGAAAGTAATGTTTGTTATTTCGCTGATAGAAAGCAGAGTTTGTTTTGAAAAATATAAAGGAATGGAAGCGTGGTATATCAAAAACAAGTAGAAAGGAAATGAAAAGGCCATTAGTTTCAGTGACACCAGATTCATCACTTTCGAATCTCTCAAATAAAAGAAGCGCAGATTAAAATCGAAAGACGATTGAACGACAGTTCAGCAGTAGTAACCCGTTTGGCTGTGATGACATGCATAATATCTTGATATCGCTCGTTGACAAGTAGAAAATTACTGGTGCAGCAAATTGACTCTTTCATTAAAGAACGTAATGCAGTAAAGTATTATAGGCTCTTTAAATGGCAATCGGATGTATTCACGATGATCGTGCAACAGGCATTGAAACTCTTTAAGAACTCGTCAAAATGTTATTACCTCTTCGAACCGATCGTTCACCACGAATAATTCATTCGCAGGTGCGGAGTGAGTAGAGAAAGATAGTGATTGATCGATCGGGTTTATTTGAGCAAGGGCTCGTGGTCAATTGTAAACGTCTCGAATCGGTGACTGGCCATGGCAGAGGAGCACGCGAAGAGAGGTCAAAAGAGATGGGGAACGAGAAAGCGAAAGAAGAGAGGGGTAAAGTTGGTCGCGAGCGTTGACATGCCATTCTTCATTCGCGCTAACTGTAACATTATGAAGATCGCGTCCGGGATACTCGACGATGGGGAAATTACGCGGCACCATTTGTAACGCGAGTCAGCGCTTATACACGCGCATGGGCGCAATCGCACATACGAATTCAACTGTTTAAAGCGATGCCATTGTAGATTGTATTGGTATCCAACACAATGCATGCTGGGGCTGTCGAACTGACTCCATTCCAGTACGTACGTACACATACTTAACTTATAATGCGCGTAGGCGTATTTGTAACATAGTACTGGGACTTTACCCGTAAATCATATCTCAGCGCACTCGCTCTCTCTCTCTCTCTCTCTCTCTCTCTCTCTCTCTCTCTTCCTCTTTCTCCAAGTATAAAAGTTTCGTCCTTGAGATCTCTGTTATATTGTTGCCGTACGGGCAAATCGTAGCCCGACAGTACTTGATAACTGTTTTCGCGGTATAAATAATGATATTTCTATTTATAGTCTGAATTATCGAACATTTTACTTTTTACGATCTCAAACCTTCAATTATATATACGTGACTAGTAACAAAACGAATTGCTTGATTTACGAATACTTTGAAGATTGAAATAACCACCTGTTGTAAAATAACCCCTGGAAACTGTTAAGTACGTACATATTTTGTCATGTTTGCAACACTCATTCTTTTTCATAAATTGCGAAACTTAAATATATCACGATTGTGCGCGATTTTTATCCGTAACTCTTGATTTGAACGCATTTTCGTGCCTTATCTTTTAGCTCTCAGTCCAATTCATTATTTTAAAATAAACTTTTCTGGATAATTAAACATTCGCAGTAATGTAAATCTGCAAAGCTTATCATTTTTGACAGTTTACATTTTACAGACGATCGATTTTAAGCTTTAGTTTTCCAACAATAAATCTCTAGGTCTTATTTCTTATCGATCGCATTAAAATAATCCGCCGAATTCAAGTGGATGGCCGCATTTTATAAAGTTAAAGGTCGGAAAAATGTCAGAGCAGCTAAGGAGGGAGTTAGAGAGAGAGAGAGAGAGAGAGTGAGAGAAAGAGAGAGCTCAATGGAGAGGGGCAAAAAAGGAACGCGGAGGAGAAAAACTTGGTCTTGGCGATCGAAAAGAATTTCAGTTGGTTTTCCGCGATATCCAAGGCGAGAGAGCAAGAGGAGCCGACGAGTAGCGACAGAAGCTCCTTCCTTCACTTAGCCATCCGTGATATTCTAGAGAAGTCGTCTCAGCGTGCGCCCGAGCGCGCTCTTGGAGATTTTTGGCGCCTTCGGCCAAAATCCTCGAGTAACTTTGTCAATCGTGCCCCCGCGTACCTTATCACCCCGAGTTGGCAGACGTTCAAACGCGCGCTGCATGTGCGTGGCGTCGCCTGGCCTCGCCAGACTCTGCGAAGAGCAGATCTTTGTACGCCTTTATGGGCCTGCCATGAATTTCCTAATTATAATTGAGAGTCGCAATAGTTCGTAATGCTAGATGTTGGATCTCTCGGTCCGAAAGAGCGGAAATAGTATTTGGGGCAGCTCTTGCGAGGGGATGTGCGCCAGGCGGAGAGCCTCGGCCCTGTATATTCATAAAGTGTCCTGGAAATTAATAATTGCCAACTAAGTGGATGACAAATATATGAATGGCCTGTGCGCAAGAGTTATCTGCGCTACTTGAAGCCATTTACGAATGGTGACACTTTAATTGTATATTATCGTCGAGCATATTTTGCGTGCATTACGAATGCATTATACGTACGCGCGTGTGTGTGTGTGTGTGTGTGAGTGTGCCCGCGCGAGCGCGGCTGTGTATATGAAATTCTTGAAATTGCATTTTACATTTTACGGGTCGGGGAAACTTTATTTCCGTGAAATACGTGTAACCGTACAAGCGCAATTCATAGTTACGAAAAATATATTTCTCCGTGTCCGACTAAAAGTACCCGAAGAATCATAAAATACGTTGTCGCACAAATTCGAAATTTTTCACTTCAAATGACCACCAGGCTTAATCTTCCCTTATTATAATTCAGCCGTCGAGAGAAAATCACTCGCACGAGACTAGGACAATTTTAACTCTTGGCCTGTAATTCTTCAGAAGTGTGGCACGCTTTGTGTTTGTGTGGAAAAAAGGAAGGGCCGCTCGGACGGGGGCGAGAAAATGGGGCTCACAAAGCCGGCTGAGGCTTGACTGTGTAACTAGGCGCGGTAGCTGCAGCATGTGCCCCGACCCCCGACCCGATTTTCCGCTCGCGTTTCGGCATGCGGACGATGGCCGAGGACCGGTTTTAATCTGACAAATATATCTTCCGCTGCGAAATATCCGCGTGAGCTCTGTCTGTTCGGGGACTCGAGCGATGTAGTGTGAATTTTCGAGTGGCGTGAGCACCACTTCGAACGATCCCCTAACTCCCTTCGCTTCGTCCGCCCTTATCCGTCCATTATGCGCTATCGTTAGGAAAATCGCGGATCCACCACGAATTTCGCCGCATACGTCTTATGCAGAAGAGGTCGATGCACAAAGAGCCTTGGCTGCATATTCCCTCGCAGCTCTTGCCGCGCACACTGGAGTATTTGAAGGAGACTGCGCATTTTTATCAGCCCTGTCCCATTGAATTAAAAATAATACACGGGATCACGGACATTAATAGTGTCGCTCGACAAAACAAAATACCTGCATATACCGTGGAAAAAGTATCAGACTAGAACATTTGTCTTGCGGGGATTTTTGATCAGTTCTCGTTTTCAAAATATTCAAGCGGCTTATGTACCATAATGTTATTAATGGGACAATGATAATTGTCACTTTACGAAAAGTTAAATTGAAATTTATATCGTCGCGACTAAAATAATAATAATCCTATATTTTTAATAACAAGGTTTACTTGTGTATCTTACATTTTAAAACGGATAAACTTTATACTGTACGTCAGCGTTCAAGCAATAATTTTATTTATTGGATTATTTTTTATTTTTGTCCTAAGAATTTCAATTTGGTTAAACGCATTTGTTAGACGTTTTATTGAAAATTTTTTAAAGAAGCATTAATTGAAAATTTTAATTACATTTGTTATGTGAAACATTTAAGTATGCATTAACATTTAATTCCAGGCAACAACTATCAATTTTCATTAAATCGTTTTATGGTACACTCGATTAAGTGTATAGTTTCTTTATTATTTGATACAATTTGCGTATGATAGTATAATAAATATTGTAGTTATAATCTATAACTATAGCTTTAGAATTGATTATTTATAAAGATATGTAATTAAGTTTGATGTATTCCAAGGTAAATACAGAATATGTATTTAAGATTGAAGAGATGCTCGAGTGTCTGTTATTACAATATTCATAAATCTTAAATACTTCTTGAATACTTTCGAATATTTTTGAGTAAATTTACTCTGTATATTCCTTGAAGGATACTTTTTTGAAGATGTAATTGAGTTTTGAAACTCCTGGAGTTTCAAAATAAAGAAAAAGGCCGCCATCGAGAACCATTTTATCATCGGTATCCATGCTTGCAGTCTCTGCCTCCGTTCATCCTGAATGTTCAACCATTTACTATTTGACGTGCCTATCGGTGCAAGCTTTTAAGTTTGTTAAACACAGCGCTCGTGCATCAATTGTACGAAAATTCTTCACGTTTACACGATCTTTTTCATCATCTTTTTTACATTGCCTCTATACCTTTTATTAATTCAAATTTTTAAGTAATTATTAACCGATTCATCGTTTCATAGTAGCAACTGATTTTTTTACCAATTCCTAACAACAAATATGTCCGCGTACAGGCAGTCGCGATAGCATTCACACAACGATACTTTGATATATTTTCCACCAATAAGCATAATAGCGCCAGTGCCAATAAAAACTACAATTAAAACGTAGGAGGTATGCTACTCTTTATGAATAAGCAATACAGTAACGAGGTAAATTTATCGAATTATCCATATGAAACTTACGCTAAATCTTAATTTTCCATTTATTACATTTTTTGGAAGAAACTTTTTCCCAAGCAATGTACACACAGCATCCCAATTTCTCGGAGCCTTTATATCACTCCTCCCCTCGCCGCCCGTCGCCCCGGCGCACCGTCGATGCTTTTCCTCCCCTTCTCAGAATCTCAAGTTGTGTGTTGGCTATCTATATATACGTAGCGAGCAACCCTCTCATTAGGCGAGACCTCATTATACCCCAGGAAAACAGAAATCCCCAGGGACCTTACCACTATTATATAACATAATTGAAATTGATAGCGGCACATGTATGACTCCAGCGTGACTCTTAAACAATAAACTGATTACATTGAGCATATGACTAGGGATATTTTGCCGCTTCGATCGATCGGAACAGTAATAATAACCGATCTTCCCTGTACAGAGATAGAAATACGAGGATACTTCCTTGCCCGTGCGGGCGTCTCTGTACGTATGCGCGCACGTGTGGATATAAGCAGGGTTGTACTTTAGTGCAGACGAGTAGGTACGTTTCTTTCAGTATTGGCCCTCGTCAGCAACGGCGTGTACGGGCCGCATGTACAGGCCGCGTGTACCTATCGTGCCGATCGAGGATCGATCTTATACGATCCGCCTCGTTCAGGCAACGAGCATATCTTCCCGCCCCCTCTTCGGATCTGAGCCGGCATTCTATGCTCCTCTCGCCCGGATCGACATAGATTTAAAATCAATCGTAATCTTGATTGCCTCCACCGTACACTCGGACTTGTACGGCCACCCGACTACCTTTGCCTTCGTCTTCATCTGCGCCAGTGTTGGCGCATACGCCCTCGCCCGCCGCCCCCGTCACCCCCCCCCATCCCCCTCCCCCTAACCGACTTCTCTACTTATATGAATTTTTATACTATTTCCTGTGTGTTTAATAACACGTTTCCTTAATAATTGTTGATTAGCGATTTATTAAAGATAATTGATTCGAGATCAGTCGTTTATTAGGATCTCGTAAAGTAAACGGTAACCACAATTACACGGGATGATTTTCTCCGCCGATTACAAGCCCGACAATGTTACAAATTCGTCGATCGCAATCATTACATTCGTAAAGTGTATGAACGAGTTTGAAATTGTACCTATAATGGAACATTCTTACCAAGAGACGAGCTATTTCTCTTTTAAGATGAATGAGAGAGATTCAACTGCTAATAAAGTATTTGAAAATCTGTTTTTTTTTTATTTTTCTAACAAAAAGCCTCAGTACCATCAGAAATAATACTCTAATACTGTAATACTACTCTAATAATACTATAATACTATAATAGCTATAAGTAGACACGATTTTTTTTTAAATTTTTTTTTGTTTTTTTTTTTTAAGCAATTTAATTTGAAGATAAATACATAATCTTTTCTTGGATATAAAAAAGTCATATAAAATTTAACTTATATGTGTATATATATATATATATATATATATATATATATATATATATTAACATTGATGATGCTTATAATAATTATTTCAAATATTTAATAAAACATTGATTTAATACATTGTAATCAACAACAAAGTATTATTCAAGTGATAATATCAGCTGGAAAAGTAAGTAGAATATCTAGATGTCTATGGTTCGGTATAGTTTAATTAATTTTTTTATCATAAAACTTTCAAATTCTTAGTTTTTTGCGTTATATTAGAAATCTATATAATTATCGATAAGATTATTACTATTACATCTGATTAAAATTATAGGTTTTGAGATATTCGAAGTGTTAATGCGAATGACAGTGTTATTTATTCGTTGATTCGTTAGCCGAGCCGTCCCTAATTCTCGTTCACTGAAATGGTAAATTCCAGGCACGACTCAAGAAAAAGGATCACACAAAGTACGGTAAGCAATAAGAGCCATCATCGAGTCGGCATCGTGTGCAATTTTGATTTTAGCAAGAGGCAATGCGTGTACCATAGGCGGTGGTCCCTCATCTATACAAGTGTCCATTTCAGAATATCACGGTATCGGCCAACAGGGAAACAAGATGTTTCCCTTGCGTTTTCGCGTGTCCGTTCGCCGATCGCATGTCTTAACTGTGCACCTCGGAATCTGAGTAGAAAGCAAATTTCGTGAAATCCTAAACTCTAAGGTACGGTCTTTTTATCTTAACGTGCGGACACGCCGATGAAGAGACCGAGCAGGGAGAAGGAAACGGAGTAGCTACGCGCGAGCCGTACGATTTATGCAAAGATCTTAATTGACCAGGATAATTTACGAGTAGTACCAGTGCCTCGCGGCAATCGAGACAGCGGTATAAAGGGAGGGGGACTGAAGTTGGGGCCGGAGTGGGAAGTGGCGGTTGCAGCGGCAGAGTGTGTGCTTGTGTGCGTGCGCGCGCGAGTGTTGTGTTTTAGGGGCGGGGGGGGGGCGAGAAGCTAACGAAGAAAACGAGGAAATAGAGTTCTGGGACTGCCACGCGAGAAAGTATGGATTGGTTAACTCTTGGTGCTAACTCGCGTGGATCACGCGCTAAGGGGAGAGAAATACCGTTCCCATAGAATGTTAATGTGATCTCGAGCGTGCGCCGATTCACTGGCCTTTATACACAACGGCTCCTGTTACACGTTCTTTCTCTACCTCTCCGATTCCCGGGCCGGCCCTGCTCCTTTAACTGTGCGAGCTGACTCGCACGCACGCACCATCCAGCGACGCATTGTTGCACAATACTTTGATGTTGCGCCTCGAGTGACTTCTTCCCGAGCTTCCGTGTACGCGCTAGCCCGCTTGTTAATTGCAAAGAAAAATCGAGGAGCACTCGTAGGCGACTACGACGAAACAACCTCCTGCTCCTTGGAATAACGCCGAGGATCACTCCTACCATAGAGCGCCTTCTGCATTTGCGTTAAGAGGGACAGAGGGCGGGAGCTCGAGAGCGCCGAGATTCGTTGACCTTGCTCATTCACTTTTAGTCCCTTTCCTCGAGAATTGTTTATTTTCTCCTTCTTTTTCTTCACAACGACCGGCCTGTTGAGTTTTCTTTTCAAGCTACTTCTCTACCCGATGACTGCCAGTACAACCAGGATTACCGAACGTACTCGAAGCTTAAGAACTCCAAGTTGTTATACCTTGCGATGCTGCACGAGCGCTCGGTCTTATCAAGCTATCGCGAAGAGCCAAATCCACGTTGGTCCAAGCTGCTTTCATTTACCCTCGTCATTTCCTTGGACATGCTGTCGAATATCCACTTAAGCAGACCGCCGATATGATTTCGAAAATTCTACTTTTCCTTACGATGCGATTCTTATATTTAACAAGCTTTAAGTAAAGAATAATATCATTCCTTGCCCCAGGATACGATTCTCGCGCTCTTTTTTCAAATTAATGAATACTCGGCCTCAAGTACAATACATAACCGTGTGCGTATAGTTATAATAAATGCTCCCCCCTTTACTTATTATCATTGTCATGGAAACGCGTATGAATATTTCTTTTTTCCTTAAAACACAGAGATTGCGCTTATGGTTTATATAAATCTTTCACACTGTATCATTTCTAATGACCCATAATGATAGAGGGAAAAAAAGCTTCACTTGTATTTATCAGCTTCGGTTATTCTACTTGCAGATTCGCTTATCTTGCATTTAATCCGAGGCTTCGCCCGTAAGCTTAATCACTACACATAATTACGATGGCAAGACAAAAACAGGCATTGCTTAATTTATGCGAATTACTGGGAACAGTTTCGTTCATCATTAAACGTAATTGTAAAATTCCTGGGTTGTGCACCAGAGCAACTGTGTGCGGTGCGCGCATGTGGCCTCCGGAGTCAGTGCGGCGATGCCACGTCCCCTCGTCCCTCCACCCTAAGCCCTTATCCAATTCGCGTACGTGTGTGAGCTCTCGCGCCTCGAGCCATATCTTTTTTTATTATCGATAGAAATGCCTGCGCATCCCCCCTCCCTTCCTCCCTTACCCCATCGCCTCCTCTCCGCTCTCTCTCTCTCTCTCTCTCTCTCTCTCTCTCTCTCTTTTTATCCCTTTCCCTGTCTCCCTATCTAGTCCTATCTATTCATCTACACACACGCGCGCGCGCGCACACACACTTTCCCTCCATCTCCCTCTAACGCGCTTACTCTATGATTATATAAGCGTACTTGGCACTCATTCTTGAGTGTCTGGGTGCTAGATAGAGGGCTCGAGGAATGCCATGAAATGGGCCGATTAGCACCCGGCGACAAAAACAACAAAATGAAAAAAACCCAGGGAAAGACTATTCTAAACTCCGCACACGCTATAAACACTTGCTCAGCATCATCCGTCCCACTTTTTTGCCGATCCCCTTGGCGTCTATCCACTTTTCCTCTCACTTCGTATCCGTGAGCAACTGAATTAACTTCGGCTGATTGGAATTTTCAACTCGTGGAAGTAAGTAGAAAGAAAAAAAAATTAATTTCCATAAACTCGACGTGGCTAATTTTTTTTTTAATTTCGGAAAGTCCATTCGCGTGGCGGAGTATTAGTATCCAAGAGCGAATCAGTAAAGCTTTTGGTAAGGAGGAGAATGAGAAACTTATAATTAGCGACTTATCAAATAGAAATTGACGATTAAACGAATGAGATGCTAAAAAAAGCATGACTTTACCGATTCGCACCCACATGCTTAAAAAGTGGCCAGACGATCGAAAGGAAAAGCTACAAATCGCTAAACGCAAAAATTGTCGTCCGACATCTCGACGTATCCATCAATGGCAATTTTCTACAGCAGTTTTATAGGATCATGCGATTGTCATTGTAGCTTTACATTCATAACTCGATTAGACAGATAAATAGGGAGCGAATTCCGTACGACATTCAGGTGAATCAAAGACACAAGCGCGAGCCTGTGCTTCTGCAAAGTCAGTCGATAGCTCTTTGATACGCTTAATTGCTTCTGGCTACGCACGGCTACACAAGCCCGCAACGAGATCAGCTGGATGATTGCAAGTGGCTAGGCGGAAGTGCAACTTTGAAAACTCAGAGGCAGAGAATATCGAGATATCAGTATGTAGCAGCTTACTCCTGGAGCTGATTTTATTCGCTCGAAATACCGGAAGAAGCCCGAGCGACCATCCGGATGGCTTTCCAACTGCTCTTTACCATTATTCCTCGAGTAAATGGGGTTTTCAATATTTCATAACGCATAGAATTCAAACGTCGAGCGGCACTATAGACACCAGCTCCTAGCCTAGCCCAAATGAATATTTAACAGCTGGTAATGGCTCTAAGTATATTATGCAGGTGCAAACACTTTCGTTTTGCAATGGAATTATTAAGCGAGAAGTCCAGCGCCATCGCGGAGTCTTAATGCGCCCGTCAACCGGAGCAACGAGCGACAGTAGTTTTCCGAGGGGCCGAGGTGCTTGCTTGGGTGGCGGGTGCAGGGTGCAGGGGAGGGGGCACAATAAATAATGCACAACGCCACGTCCAAACAATATTCATCGCGCGGAACAATTTCAAATTTGCCTTTTTATTTCCCTTCGCCGCCGCCGCCCGCCCCCCCCCCTCCAGCCCCGTCCCCTCTCTGACTCTTTCCGCTCGCTGCCGACATTCCTTGCAACTTTGGCGCCGTAAATTAATCATAAATGAAAAATACAGCTGGAAAAGCCGTGAGATAGGCCGTGACAGATAGCCGGGATAAAAATCCAATCTCGAGACGGCCGTGGAATTCAGGTAAAGGGACGAGCTTTGAGAACGTGCGCATCAAACCGAGCCTCCCGACAATAAATACGAGCGCGAGTGGCCGCGTCGTCGTGAAGAGGCAATTGGCCACGGGGCTCGAGGGGTCGTCTCGCTTTCCCCGTTAAATCGAGAGTCGCGCGGGGCGATCACTTACCGGCAGAGGAAGTCTCTTTCGCCGAGGCAGAGCTCGAGGCAGTGCTGGCGCGACGAGGCGTTGGTGGTGCGCCTGGTGTGACCCTGGAGTCGGTGTCCTTGTACTCTGTCGATGCACCAGGCCCTCTCGCAAGGCTTGACCGAGAGGCAGCTCTTTTGCGCATAAATCGTGAATACCGGGAACTGAGACTGCGATAGCGCCCCTGTAACATAATCGTAAAATAAACGGTGTTACAAAGGCGTCAGCGGCTCGTGGCGGTGTGGCCTGGCCCCTGATGGGCCACGGCGGAAGGGGTCGGCGCGGCGGACCGAGCAGGGCCACGGCTTCCACCGACTCCACTGTCCAAGGAGTGCTTGACAACGGTTAAGCGACGCCCAGCAGTGTCATTTTATGTGTAACTGTATATACAGCGCGCCGAGCCTCGTCTTGCTGACTCCTTCTCTCTTGTTCTCTGCTCTATCGATACTTATTACTTTAAAGCAGCCAGTCAAACTTTTTTTGCTCGCAGTGACATTGCACCTTATATGAATTACGTTTAGGGCTCCACAAAGAGATCACGTGCCTCTTTGATGTAAATTACCAAACATGTAAATTGAACCCGCGTGAAATGTCATTACTTTAAAATGCAACTGTTCTACCAACTATGCGGCAAATAAGGTGAAAAACTATACATCCTATGAATTTAATATAACGATATTAAGGTGCGTGCCATCAACGGATAGCACCGTTTTACTTTAATAGTCGAAAACGGGCTCTTTAGAATTTTTAACTGTACAGCAGGGCTCATTATACATTTATTGCAATGGAAATAAAAAACTTCCAAATAATAATGTTTTGCGCTATCGTTTTGTTTTTATTAATTCTCCTTACGATACTTCTTACTAAGGAATGCAAGGAATGAAAGTCAAAGTACCTTTGTGCGAAGAGTTTCGTAATTAATCTTGTAAGTTTGATGTAAGATTGACTTCACAATAAACAGTAGCAAACTTTCGGGCAAGTATCTAAAAGTGAAAAATCAATCGATCATCTGAAGCAAGTTCACGATAAAGTTATAAAGCAACACAACTTTTATAGTTCAAACATGTACATACCATCTTGTATTTAAAGACTGCTGGTATGGTAATACTGAGTATATTAAACCAGTATCGATTGAATACAGAATTATTACTCTATTAAAAGCTTGATTGATGTTAATAAATAGATGTCAATTCAAACTTCAAAAACTATTAATAAAAGACAGTCTTAAATAGATGACATTAGAAGTAGTAATAAAAAATTAATAAAAGTTTGAATAACTAGCAATTTATCATTATACTCTATAACAGGATCTTGAAGAACAGCTTTTATAAATGATATGCTTTGATACTCACGTACATGAAAATTAATAAGGCAGTTTAAAAAAATGAAAAAGTACAAATTTAAATTGTTGAAAGATAAAACAGTAAAGAAAAACTTAATTTCTGTGTGTCATCTTCATTTAATTGACAAGTTTTCATTCAAAAGTCAAAAGTAAATATATATGTATATATATATACACACAGGCATATTCTTATGAACTTTAAATATGAGGCACATATTCTTCTGTAAATACGTATATACACATTCCCATACAAATATATGTGAATACTACTGTTCTTGGATTTGAAAATTTAAGCTATGAACATGATTTTTAATAAAAATTTTTAAATGCTCACTATACATTTTAAAATTTATATGTGAGAAAATTGTATAAATTTTCATTTTTACAATAAATCACATTAAACTTTTTTATCAAATTGCGATTAATAAGTATTACTGAAACATGTACATATTTTGAAAATAACATTGAATAGATATTTATAAGCTGACACAGCGTACAGATCGATAAAAAAAATTTATACTATAACGAAAAGAAGTGCAATACTTGCACATAATAATTCAAATTCATATAATTTGATTTAATTAATTCAAGTGGGTAATTCAGAAATGGGTAAGGCAGCTTCTGTATGTATTCAAAACCTTCGAAATGAAAATTTCTAGTCACAGTTGAAAAATAGGTAGACGAATTTAATCAGCTCAGGTACTTGTACCTCCTTTTTCTGTCATTAGAGCTTCGCACCGATAAAAATACCATAGATGATATCACTTACATATACAGAAATTCGACAGCAGCTCAATGCCAACAATCCCGGGTAGAAATGAGTATCTTTCATAACAGAATACAAAATAGCGAAGGTTGCACAACCGTCGGCCATTGCAAGTCGATTATTTATGGGGACATCGATGACGAATAGCGAAATTGCGGCTGATAAAGCGTTACTTGTTGCGGTGGAGTGATAAACCTCATTTAATTTTGCTACATTTTGCTACACTACCAGGGTCTAAGCCACAGTACGCACAAACACGGCCAAAACAGGCAACGCTTACAGTTATAATGCTACTGCATTACAAGATAATGAA
The DNA here is from genome assembly GCA_018907135.1 of Kradibia gibbosae. NCBI lineage: Eukaryota > Metazoa > Arthropoda > Insecta > Hymenoptera > Agaonidae > Kradibia > Kradibia gibbosae. The sequence goes on from JACCHX010000001.1 coordinate 44,517,360, forward strand.
GTATTATACACTACGATGATCCTCGTCTTCGTTGCGCCTGTCTCTTTCTCCGGATATGTATACTGCGAGTCCGTGTGCGCATCGAGAGATATAACGATGGTACAGAGAAATACAGACAGACAGACAGACAGATAGACAGACAGACAGACAGACAGATCGACAGACAACGATGGAAAAAGAGAAAGAGAGAACGAGATTTGATATATATATATATATATATATTTATATATATGTAGAGGGAGAGAGAGAGAGAGATGGTTTAAAACCTCGCAATGAGCGAATATTGAAAGTCATATTTGCACTTGCTTTCCTACTCGTTGAGTTAAGCACACACAGATCGCAACCTCGTAGTCAAGATGGATAACTTTCCTAGATGTATGTATAATAGGAATGAGAATGTACTCGTGTGAGCATTAACCAGACATTACTTGGTTTGGAAATTCTCTAGCGAATACACAGTTCTAACCTTGAATAATTGTAGGAATATTACAGATTTATTGTATAATTAAATTTCTTAATTTTACTACAAATGTTTAGCTTAATTATTCAAATTTATGAGAATTTCATTTTTTATAAATATATTAAATAATTGCACAATCATGTGATAATTAATGAAATTTTTTCAGTTTCAAAAAAATGAATATGAAAATTATTGACAAGGCTAATTTCTGCATTTTTAATTTTTAAAATTAATTCATAAATACAATATTACACGTATCCATATATATACATATATATATATATATATATATATATATATATATATATATATATGTATAATATATTAAGCAAATCATCGGTTAATCAAATTTTTTATATTATAATGTTTGCTTGTAAAAAACATAAAACCCTTTAATTGGAAACTAGGGCACACATTATACTAATATATATGAGAAATAAAATAAAATTATATATTAAACTGTTATAACAGAAATTAGTAAAGTATTGTTATTTGAAACATTATTTGTTGCGAAATCATTAAAATAATTTATTATGCATATCATTATTACATTTTCTACATTTCGTTCTACATTTACGAATATTGAAAAAATCAATTAGATAATTATTCTTGGTAATTAAAATTGATTGTCATTACAAAACAATAGCAAACACAATAACAAAAGAGATTAGCTTTACAACCATTTTTATAAGATTAAAAATTATGAAATTGCCCCTCTTATATTATTAAAATTTACATTAGTTACTTAAATATTAGTTGTGTCACTCTATATTATTAAAACACCATTTCCTTCTCGAGTAATGTAAATGAGATTTGTATTTGGTACTTCTCAACGATAACGGGATATAATCAGCTACCACATAACGATATATGTTGAAACTGGACGCATTAAAAACGTCGCGACAATTTATACGAAGAAGTGCGGTGCGATCCCCATTCCCTTTTGTACGCCGCTGACGCCTAAGCTTGAGCACGACCCAAGGAAGTTAGAGGTATTCTTGATATTGGCTTTGGTAATTCATAAAGAACAGGGTGAGATAATTTACGTCCGTAGCCCAGCTTATAGCCAGCGAGCAGCCGACCCCGCCACACCGCATCGGTGTCCTTTTCCCGTGGTTATTGCAAAAGTCTCCTTCGACCCGTAAGCCCGCTATCCTGAGCGCCGTCCTCGTAACTGTATATTCGGTTTGTGGCCGTGATTTACATCGAGCCATCTGCCGCGGAGCTTTGCGCTTCGACGCTGTGAGATCCGGTGTAGCAAATAATTGGCTACCGTTAATTTTGTGAATTAACGTGTTACGCGGACTTAATTACACTCTGCGAGGGAAAGGAGTTAAGTTAGCGAAGGAAACAGTGTTATAACTCTTCTTTTCCTTTGCTACTCTTTTTACACGATTTGTTCATTCGTATTATCTCTCCTTCTATCTTCTACTTTCCCTACCGCTCTCCCTGACTCTCACACTCAGGCACTCTCATTACCAATAAAACTTATATGCCGTAGTACATATCTGAAATGTTTTTTCACACCCAAGTAATAAGCTTAAGGACTCGACCAGTCAATTTAAGTTTTTCGTCGACTGTTGGGATTAGCTTATTTTTCCGTGCCTGCTCCCACAGTCATTATAACATTATGCTTATTAAGGTGTTCATGAAAAATACGTTAGCCCATTTCGTCTAGTGGCTTAATCATCGCCGATAATTTCTAAGCTTTATTCGTCGCACGGTGATTCGGCAATTTCTCAATACCCACGATTAAGTTCCAGTATTATTTTGACTGTTATCTGTAATTAATATTACGAGTCTTACTTCGTTATTATGAGTTAGTACCGATTGGAAGTAAATGAATTTTCTCGATAAGGTTATTTGTATATTGACTGCAAGTATTGCATTCTTAAAGGGTCGTTTGGAGGTGAGCACAGCCGGCAAAAGAGTTTTATTTGCTTTGAATTTTATAACACAATATTAATATTACAGTAATGTTGAGCGATCATAGTGACGGGCACAATGCCGTTACTCATCGTATTTCTTTTGAAGCGCGATTATTATTTATTTATGACTAACTGGACATGAGATGTCACTCTAATGGCTCGTGATGTTTTGACTGGAGGTAATGGTAAAAAAGTAAGAGTAACGAAGAGAATATCAGGAAGTGAAGTAAGAGAAGAATATTTGCGTTGCTGGCGAGAGAAATCTAATTCATTTAACGTAAGACACACCGATAATCTTCGAGAAATAATCACAGCATGCGGGTGTACATGCTCGGGTCACGGCACCGATGTACAGGTGCCGGACGAGGAAACGTGACGGGAAAAGTCAAGCCTTAACCATGAGAGCACGAGCTCTCCTTCGCCCTTCCTTCTGAAATATCTCTCATATTCTCTCTCTCTCTCCCTCCCTCCCTCCCTCCCACCAAAATCTTTATGTCTCTAACGTTTGTCGCACTCCTACTCTCCCTACCGATCTATCCGTAGGCTTTATTCCTAGGATAGAGTCTCGGATTTATATATTATATTACATTATATATTATATTATATTATACATATATATATATGTGTGTGTGTGTGGTGTGTGTGTGTGTGTGTGTTTATACGTAACAAACGTAATAATATATGCATCGGGGTATGCCGGTACGCGTGCACGCGCCTGCGCACACCGTTCACATATGTATAACTAGTGGGAAAGCGGGTGAATATATTGCATAATATCGTGCGGCCTTAGCATCCCTGAAGATAGCAACACACGCTCCCCCGGCTATTATGTATCCAACAATTTGTGTTCTGTGTGCGAGTGTGCGTTTATTTATACGTGACTGTGTATATGCCGACAATAAGCCGCACATAACGATGTGGAATGCCTCGATCGCTGATATATAAGGGCCGCCATAGCACTCGGGAATCTATCTCGCGAGTTTTGAAGACTATGCGTGGGATCGTAGCGGGACATCGCGCTCTCGCTCCGTACAGATAAACGCGACTACGCCGAGGGAGAGAAGAGTATGAGGTGAGCGATGCATTTCCGGTGCACTCACAACAATGTCTTGCGGTAACACCGGTATGTACACACTAAGTGGGTGCGAGAGCGCACGCATTCACTTGTTCATTATAGTGTGCTCTCTCGTAAATTTTTCCTTCTAAATGTGTGAGCGCCTATTCGTGCACGGACAATGATTAAATGTTGTTTTTGGATAAGAAGGGACAATGGAAACACTGTGGATGCGATTGCTTGATATAAGTTTGCGGCATAATTAATTCGAATTAATGAAGCTTAATGAAACGTCAAATTATAGATGCACGATAAAGCCTTGGTGTTTCTTTTTATACCATTGTATTTGTAAAAAAGATTTTTCTTTTAATTTCTCGCGCATTATCTTCAACGGTGTCGCTTATTCCCCATAACAAGGGCATATGACTAGACATTCCTAAATGTCATATTATACACTACGTGTGTGCTATCTAGAGAAGTAAATTATTCCAAATTAAGCGTGAGATTCGCGGAGATGTACATAAGTGTAATTAATTGTAACTACTCGTTACTTTGATGCAATGTAATACATTATTTCCATATAGAAGTAATTTGAGATAAATTTAAAAAAATTCATATTTACACTTAATTTAGTAACTGTTTTACAACAAAAAATATTTAATTGAATTAATTTTTTAATGGTGAATAGTACAATTTCATTGGAAATATTTTTAGTCACACATTGAAAACCCATTTTATACTGCACGTACTTAGTATTTGTAAAACAAATTAATATGCTATTGGAAATAATTTTACGCAATATTTCAATTTAATTTACATATAATAAAAAAGTACTTAAAGACTACGATCAAAGAAATCGTGTCAGTAATTAATTAAAATTATTAATAATAAGTAAAAATACTTTAGCATCAAAAATATCCTCAATTATGGTATGTAAGCTTGAAAAGGAAATTTAAAATACAATTAATAATTTCTTATACATTTTATAGCAATTTTCACTTTTTAATATTGAAATAAATATACATTTTATTATCATAATAGTAATTAAATTTTTATGACATATAGCAGAAATTTATGTTTATTTATGTTTATAATTAAATTACTTGCAATAGTAAGCAAGATTGATTTTCTAAATCAAATACCGTGAAATAAATAAAACCTTTATTGAAGACATTTCTATCCTAATAGAATGATACTTTATTAGCAATACAGAGGTAATCTCAAACAGTTGTTTGTAATAACACAACAAACAGCTTGTGTAAATCTGTCAGCTCATTGAGATCCCTTTAGCTCCGGATAAACAGTGTATATTTGTGGTAGTAACTTTATCCTTTCGTAACGAGAAAATAGACCTCTCGGAAAAAATGGTAAACACGTGCAAAATCGGCGAACGGTCATATTGATAGAAATACATCTTAAGGTTAAACGAAATTTGTTAAGATTATTGCGAAAGTGGTTTAAAGGAAAAGTTTTTCCACATAAACGGACGCAAACGCGAAACATGGCCCAGCTGCGAAAGACGGAGGGCGATAAAAGTGCTGAGTGGTTTTCCGGTTTTGATAAATTGTAGGCGGAAAGAAATGCAATTATGTATTTTAATGTCTGTGTATGCGAGGAAGGTGTGGAGATCGTGAGGAACGGGCGGAGTGGTAGGGGGAGGGAGGGAGGGGATGGGTCGGAAAAAGAGCCTCTGTGGTACAACCATTACATATTACGAGAAGACGTCGAACCTGTCCGGAGAAATAATATTTTAGATTGGGGTCGAGTTTAGCATATATGAGACGCTTGAATAAAGTGAATCTTGAACTATTGCCAACATTTTCAATCGACCTTTGAACTCAACGATAGTACGACGACTTACTCTCTATGTTTCCTATCTGCGTATTTTCTTTTCCTATCACTCCCTATGCTATTCTTTTATTTCTCTCATTCTCACTAACTTTTTACTTTCATACGAATAGTCTCAACTCCTTGTCTCCATTCTTTTCGCCAGTCGGATCCGTAGTTTCGCGAATCGAATTCATTCGTAATTTTTCGCCTCCTCTCAGCTTCGCTTACCATTCGCGAACATACTTACACGTACGTACATATTTCTCACTACACAGTTCGAATGTATCCCTGACTATTCTTTGATCTTTCGTGAAGCATTTTTTTACCTTACCCTCGTCACTCGTTTCCGGCTCCTTTTTTTTTAATGCGTCACGCACTCTTTCATCTTTTAAACAGAATGATATAGGAGAACAAGCTCTATCATCCAGATTTTAGAATCCAAATTTCGGATAAAGAAAGGCTCGTGTTTACAAGAGTTGGCACACATAGGTGAGGAAAACGAATTTCTTTAGCACCTTATCTTTCACGTGCTCATTTGTACCCTCCCACTCTACCATTAGGCGATTCTCAGTCTGTACGTAGATTGCGATTTTTATACCTTTTGGCCACGTTTCATTTTTAGTGCCAATTCATTTAAACACACACACACACACATACAGTGAACATAGACACCAGTGTGTATGTCTTCGATTAGAAGAGAATATTAAATGTACATATATCCACTTGTCTCAAATCTCTCGGTTCAAGCGGAAACATTATGATGATCTAATGCTTGCTCCATTCAAGCTCACTACCTTGTATTATCAGACTGTTACTACTTTGAAGAATGTACTTACTTTCTGATAGGGTTTTAAATGTGCTCTAAGCATAACTAAAGGAAATAATAAATTGTTTTAATGTACGTTATAAGCATGCAAAAATATATAAGATACCTTGAGGAAGATTCTCTAATGATTTTCTTTGAAACTTCGTTGTTATTATGTAACGATCAAAATACATTATCCGAATAATATTTATACATAGAAAATGATGGAAAATTAATTAAATTGATTTTTGACATTAAGTTCTTGTGTAATTAAATACAATATTAGTAAATTTTTTTTTAATTTTGTTTAATGTTAATTAACAAACATCATTTTAGAACAAATAAGGTTTTTCACTAAAAATGATAACATTAATATCATATTTTTAAAATTCAAAATTCATAGCATCGAGAAAAGTCTTTCATGCAATATTATAAAAATAATGTTTATGCACCGTCGATTCAAAAGATGAAATATAAAAAATTTAAGAATAAATGAATGGTTGAACAGAAATTAATTTCAAAATAAAAAAACATACGATGAAAAATATTTGTCGTGTGCCGGAATTGGAAGAGCCACTGGTTGTTATTCTTGGATATGTGTTCGGGACGGAGTCAGGCTCACACGCATCGCGTACATGTAACATCCTATTGCCAGCTCTCTCTCTCTCTCTCTCTTTCTCTCTCTGTTTCACTTTTATTCGTTCGGTATTCATCAATCCCTCTCGTTCGCTTGCCCTATATGGGGGGTATCTAATTTGCTTGCATACTCTCCTTGCGAGAATTTAATACTCGAAACCGCGCCCAGAAATACAAGGAGAACAGCTTTGTGAGCTTTGGTTTTCACCATCTACGCTGTGTGACTGTATATATATATATACACATATGTATGTATGTATGTATGTATGCATAAATACACGTATACAGAAATTTACTGACTCTATGCTTTACAGCGATCTCTAAGCGCATTCAAAACCCAGACGATTACCTTTACTTAAGATAAATAAAATTAAGCTTATGCTCGTTCGACTGCTTCTCAGCTGTAAATAAAAGTTTCCCTATCTTCGCTACAATATGTTTTATAAGCTTGTTGAATTCAAATATCACAGTTGTAAAATAAAATAATGTTGCAACGTATAGTGAAGACATGAGCTGGAATTTTTTTTTAATCACTTAATTAAATAGCAAATTATAGGGAAAAGTAAAGCTATATATATATATAAAAATCAATTTCAAATGGTTTATTAAAACAAAAAAGAAACACGTTTCATATTTCTACGAAATTATATTACGGGTTTTATTCCCCTTAATAATTATGGATATTTTCTGTAAAAAATATTCGCTCTAAATAAGGAAAATCACAGATTGTTGAAAAAATATATATTTTAATTAATTTGTATAAGGCAAACCTCAATCTATTAAAGAGAATAATTTAATATAATAGAATAATTTATTTCTAAATTTTGGAAGCTTGAAAGGCAAGAGCTCCTCTAAACATTTACTGTTTGTATTAGAGTACAATTTTAGGATTGCTCGTGTATGTTTGTATAAAAAATATCTGCCGAGTGATGAAAAAGTGCGACATAGGTAGTGTCGTACGGCCCGAGGGGTAGGACACGTTGGAAAGCACAACTGTACAAAGCGGGAAATAAGAGAAAACGAACGGAGAAAACGTGCGTGTTGGCAGCCAGTACCCTGGGGCCACTGTCAATAAAGCAATTAGACTTGATGATTCACCGGAAGGCATTCGCACCTTTCAGATTGAAGTGTACCACTGCGCGAAAATTCAATATTCAGGCTCAGAACCCGTGCGATAACAGCGGCACCTCCTCGCACGTAGAAAGATAGGACATCGAGTCCTCAAATTACGTGTTTTAAATTTTCCCAACCGAAATAAGGGTGGGTAATTTCCCGTCGGTAAGCGGGGTTAGGACAAACCGGTAAATGCACCTGTAGGCGCACGAATGCCCGATTAACCGAGACAAATTGCTTTGGAAACGCTAACACATTCTGCGAGCGAAGCGCGTTCGGCTCAATCGAATGGCCGAATTGTCTGCTTTGCCCCTGCGCAACCCTTCCTACTTTTCTTTACTTTTCCTCGATTTTCCTTTTATTCGCTACTCCGGCGCTTTTCATTCTCATCTTTTGACTCTTTTTCTCGTTTACGAGACTCTGGAATTTAGTTGACATGAATTAAAACGGCAGTTTTTCTTCTCAAACACTGAAATGTTAAAATAAATATTTTAACTGTACGTATTATGTGTGAATGAATTATTGTCCGTTTGAAAATATACCACTATAGGTAAAATTAGTCTTTTAAATTAATAGAGCAATAAGCATTCATCACGTGGCATTGTTGCGATATTAATACCATGCAAATTGCCGTTGCCATGAAATTTGCATTAATAAAATGCCATAAAAGCGATTTGATTTTATCATTAAGTATAATTGAAATACGCTACCATTCGTATCCCTTCCATTATGCTGTTGACAATGTGAAATTCCATTTAAAAATACCCTGTTAAAATATTATATTAGTATCATTTGAAGAAGGCAACGTTTCACCCTAACAATGACGATTAAAATACTTCAACGCAATCTCTCGATACGAAGGCCCCGATGTATTCTTTATTATTGTTTATCAATTAATTATTATTCTCCTCCAACAATTAATCTTAGTTAATATTTTGAAATTTATAACTGGTGTAAAATTTATTTGTAACGTCGAAACGCAAGCTAGCACCGAAGCGACAATTAACACGTAAAATATTGTCGGTGGTTATAATTTCAATACGAAACATCGAGGAGCTGCGTCGAGACTCTCTAGGACTCGATTAAATAAGAGACGGATAATTTATAGTCGATTCATTCTACTATCACTTATTATTTATTTCGAAAGTATCTGGAGGGAATGTCAGAAAAAAGAAAAAGGCGTAGAGCAACGAAAGAAGATAAAGGACACGACGACGAGGGCGTGAAGGGGGAGCAAGTGAGACGGATGAGGCGAAAAAAATCAATATCACGGAAAACGCAACTGTACATGACCCGTAAAAACCATTGCACGATGTGCGGCTTGCCGAGTGTACCGAGTTAGTCGAACGCGCACGAGCGTAAATCGTAACGGCAATAAATTTACGCGCCAATTTCAATGTATGCGCGCCACTGCGAATTCGATTTGGAAACGGGAAACGAGTCCTTAACAACCTTGTAGTAGCGGCGCGCCCGCGCATCGTCAGACGTCGACGGACTTTTGACGCTCGATAATCCCCGGGACGCGCGGAACACGCATCGGCCGGCGTAATAAATTAAAAACTAGCTACTGATCTATTATAACCTCTACACTAATAGTAAAGCTTTATTCTTCTTCGTTTTTTACTTTATCTAATAATTGGATAAATGGTATTTCTCCGATTATTATTTTTAATATGCTAATATTGATGCAAATGAGTTCTCGAATTCCCAACGGACGAGCGGCACCTATTCACTAGGGTTGATAAAAATATTTAAATGCTGGAAAAATGTTAATCAAAGCGTTATTTAATATCGATTGGAGTAAAAAGGGAATGTTAGTTTTCTCCTGGGTAAAAATGAAATGCGCCATTTCTTATTCAATATGTTAAATAAATTTATCCGACATTTTTAATATCACATTTATGATTTAACTCCTTTACCCGATTTAGCTCCTGTCCTTTTTATTTTAGAACCGCATATCTTGGTTATTAGTGTAGAAGATACCTTCAAGATATAAAGACAAAAAAATAATTTGCATTTACCCTGCTGTGGGAACTTGGAACATGTTATACTTCTAGTTTGTTTACAGATACCATAATCTACAATTTTTTTTTTCTTACTAACAGCGAATTGCTCATAATGGAATGACTCGTAGCTACTTGACTTACGCCCTTGAAAATCAATTTAATATTAAATACACGTTTTGTATTTAATGTTACACACAAAACTTATATACTAAAATTCTGTGTTAGATTAATTACACATTTACCAGAAGTAATGAATACTTGATAGAATTTGCACGGAATATTACTGCTCCTTATTTTATCTATATATTTTTAACGAAACTCATCGCTAGATAAAAATTCATTGTAAAAAAACAAAATTTTTTTCTATATTTTACCAATAAGGAACAAGTAATTGTCGGCGTCAAAGAAAATCAGATTGTATAGAATTATTGGGACTCGTTTAAAATTACTATCCTAAAAAATGTCAAATAACGCTTAACAGCTCTTTATTTCTCGAAAAAATCCTCTTGCTTTGATATCGTGACATGGAAATAAGGTTATACGAACGCAAAATGAAAAAGCCCATACACAACCTTACACCTACTATTCTTAGCTATTGTTGATCTAAACGTCCATTACAATGTCCAGGTCCCCCTCCCACGATCGTCCTGGTATTGTCCTCTCGTGCTCGCACATGAGAGTATGAGAGAGAGAGAAAGAGAGAGAGACTCGAGGTGTGCACGGGTGAATATGTGGCCCTGCGCAATTCTCTTAAGTGGGAGCGTAAAGAACAGTATCCATCGTAGATATACCTTTCTCTAGTGGTTATCTCAAACTATTAGCAGAAAGTCTATGCAAATTCAGAGGGAGCAGTAGACAACGAGTGCACGCTTCTATGAAAGAAGACGAAGTCGAAGACGAAGAAGAAGACGAAGAAGAAGATGAAGAAGAAGAAAAAGAAGAGGAGGAGGAGGAGGATCAAAGATGGAGGTAGAAGTAGAAGTAGACGAAGAAGAAGAAGAAGAAGAGGAGCAAAGGTGGAGGTAGAAGTAGAAGTAGACGAAGAAGAAGAAGAAGAAGAGGAGCAAAGGTGGAGGTAGAAGTAGAAGTAGACGAAGAAGAAGCAGAAGAGTGGCTGCGAGAGCGAGAGGTACGCATGCGCGCGCGCGCGCGCATACACACTCGGGAACAAGACGAAGCGAATGCCGGTCGCGAACGAACCCCATAAATTCTAGCGAACACGAATGATCTCGGTATACGGTATTCGTGCCGTTGTCGTTCGGCGACACGTACCTAGCTCGGTATCTTCCCTACTTGTCGTGGCGCTCTCTTGCCGTGGTATGCCTCAGATATATAGCAACAGAACGGGATGGCATACGTGGCTAACAGTACGTTCTAGGAATCGACTTCCATCGCTTCACTCTTTCGCGAGAGCGCGCGAAGGGACCCATGATCACCTCCGCCGCGGATCGGTATACGTCGACCGACGGAATCCCTATATATTTCTCTCTTTCGCATTACTCCCACTACTCCAGTGTGTACCGATACACACACGCTCCCCCCCCCCTCACCACCCCCAGCCCCACCCGCACCCGCACCCCATCTCGTTCCATCTTTCTCCTCGTCTCGAAGGAGCACTTGCCCTCGTAGCGCAGCTACTCCTTCATGTATGTCTCGTGTACACGTGTATTCAGTACAGCCGTGCAGTTGGAACCACGATACTTCCCACGGCCATTTGGAATCCAACCTCTAGCTTGGGCCCCCGGTATTCAATGCGGACGTTCGCTGCTCCACCTCGACACGCAATGCACTTCTTTCCCGCCCGACCGCCCTCTCTCTCCCCTCCCCCCCCCCTACCCCACCCCACCCTTTCCTTCCCTTCGCTTTTGTACTTCATACCATCCTGTCCGGTGCTGCTGCATCGGTACCTCCCCTGACCCCTTGACTCTCTTTATTCCACTGTCTTGGATCGACCCGCTTCTGAATATGCTAAAAAAGAAGGATCGGCTAGCAAGCGGTCCCGTGTCTGTCTGTGTGTGCACCGCCCGCAACTACTTACTGCCACCTCATTCTATCTACAAAGTCGAACACCAACGACGCTCCGTGTTTTATTAATTCTACAACGATGCCACGAGTCTACCGGTGCGAAAATAATTGAGTATCCATTTTCGCCTACGTACACTGCTTTTTAGTTTTAACGATCAAATGCGCAAGACTTTCTTTTTCCTTTATTTCCCTTGTTTTTTTCTGCTTCTTAACCTTTTCTCCTTTTAGCGAAGGGAGAATACTTTTCTTTGTAGCAATGATTTATCTAGCCTTACTGTTAGAATGATCAGATGAGTACTTTTAATTGATTTTATAATTTTCTTTTTCGTTTTAATAGTCAATTAATTTTAACCATGTAACATCATTGCATTATTATGTATATTTAAAAAATTTTTTTTTCAAATTTTTGTTATATCTAACATATTACAAAGGAAATTGAAAACTCTTTTGTAAAAACTTTTGAATTTTACGAAAATATTTTTACCAAATCTTATAAACTTAATGTGGAATCTGTTGATCAAGTATGAATAAGCAAATATTTATAATTAAATACTTAATGCTTACATTGTGCACACATTTATTCATAATAACGAAACCCTGAATAATTGATGATATTAATAATTTAATTGATTTTTGTACGAATACAGTATTAACTGTTAATATTAGCTATCACTTGCGAAAATACTATGCGCCTGGAAATATAAGCACTTAGGTGCATCATAGACTTAATGAATCACTAGTATAACGGTGTTAGGATTGGTAGGTCTGACATGTGTCATTCTTCAAACGATGCAATTGTCATTATTGTTGTGCATACATATTATTTATCTAGAATGTATTATTGCCGACCAGACGAATGAAGAAAGCACTGAAGGATCATTTAGCTGGTTAGGAAAGAAGAAAAAATGAAGCCATTTTTTAAGGATTCATATCTATATAGAGAAGCGTGAATGAACTGTAGTGGAAACAGCTTCCGTCAAACACGAGAAAAAATATGAATCACTCGAGAAAGTGTTGACAACCTAAGTAAGAGTGTTCAAATAGATGTAAATAGATATAAATAGTTTTGAATTATGAATAAACAGCTTCTGATTTGTAAATAAAAAAATATCTAATAAGGTTTTACATAATCATTTATTTATCTTTAAAATTAAATTAACGGTTTGCTTTAGCACTTTCTATTTCTTATTTACTTCTCTGAAATTCATTGTTTTTTTATAATTAACTTTATTTCTTGAACAAAATCAAATAATAAACAAAATTAATTTTTTTATTTTCATTTTAATTTGACCCATTTTTTGTACAAAATCAGTTCATCATGCTTCTTGTTTAAATTTCAAAAAATTTAATCTTCAAATTAAATTTTAATTAAATTAAATTAAATTATTTTGAAAAAAAACGTTTTTAAATATAAGATTAATAAGATTTAAGATTACTTTGAACAATCATTGTAGTACTAAATAAAAAAATAAGTGTCCCTTTTCGTTGAAATTGAATTATTAATCATAGAAAATTTAAATTAAATTGTAATTAAAATTGAGAAAATATTATATATAAATTAAAAAAAAATAGAGCTGTATCAAATTTTATCAAAGAATAAGAAATTATAGTTTTTATATGAATATATTATTTATAAAAAACATATAATATTAAAAAAATCAAAAAAAAGTTTTCATTTTAATTAAAATTTGTTATTATTGTAATCATTATTAAAAAAACACTAATAAAAAAAGTCAATGCTGCTTTAAACAAAATTAATAAAGGTTAGATTCTAAACTGTTTGACTCAAAGTATCGTCGAGACAAGCAACACATTAAGAATTAGAGTTGGGTCAGATTAGCATGCGAAATTTCGTCCCTTCCCTATGATTTCAATCGCTCGATAAAACTACATTCCCGTAGTCTAATTTACAATGTTGCCGTCGAAAGACACATCGGTAATAAAAATGAAAAGGAGAAATTTAGGGCAAGGGGCTAAGCACTTATAATCATGGAGCTGAAGATTTTAAATAAAGAGGTGGCCAGTCATTGGTGGGCACTAATTAGCACCGAGTCTTCAGTATAATTACCGCATGCCAGGTACGTACAAAGCGTTGCTCGGCGTGCAGCTTAGATTGCTTCCGCGAGCTCTCGTATATATGGTCCAGCCGAGGAAGAGGAGACTCGCTCGCATGACAGATCACGTTGCTGGAGTGGAATCAGCCACAGCCGTCGGGTGATCGCGTGCTAATTGCATTGGAGGGGACAAGGAGACTATTTCCGAAGTGGAGAAAGAGACGCAGTGAGAGAGAGAGAGAGAGACATGTCGCGCTAGAGAGGAATGGAGAGAGGAATTGAATTGATTTGCAAATACGGCGTGCTCTGATAAATCACGCATACGTTGACGATCCGAGCAAATAACAAATATCCACGGGTTATATCGCGTAGCGCGAAAATGTAAGCCAATCTTTTAATAAATCAATGGGCTTGACTTGGGAAGCCCTTAAAGTGGCGCGCCGCGACTCCAGTTTAGGAAATGTAAATTAGATTTTCCTAACGGTTCAGCTATCGCAGATTTATTAGCCAGGTAAATATTCTCACGTGTATTTTCCCATAATTCCCACAATGTCGATGGATTTTCAGAAATAGTCTTAATTCCACAGTGTCTGCTGGCAATGTCATTCACTGCAACATATAACTTATCAATTCGGCGCGATGTCTCTGTTTTATCTTGCGAACAATTATTTGAAAGGCCGATTAGGTCGAATATGTATACGCGTATAAAAGCATGCGTATGCACTTGTCGGTGCGTGAGTGTGTGTCTGTTTGCCCTTCGGAGGATTGTAATTTTGCGAAAAATTCAATTTTCATCTAAGTGGAAGTAATATCAAGAGCATTAAAAAAAAGGAAAGAAAATAATAATAAATTTTAATAAGATTCTTGAATAAAACCGGTCCCGAATGGTGTTCAATAAATTGATTTCGTGGAATACCTTGTATCACTACTGTTGAGAGGAAGAAATGTTTTTTACCTTTCTTGAAATTAACGAGTGTAGCCTAACGTAAAATTGTAGAAAAAGGAATCAACTGCTTTTTTCTCACCTAAAAGGCCATTCACTGGTTGATTAGAGGAATTACTATATTTCATAACGGTACATCGCTTACCGTAGTTCACACTCTCTCGTCGATGTGAAATTTTCAGTTGACCTAACTACGAAAGTGTCTCCCGTCTCATCGGCCGCACAAGTTGCGATCGCAGGGCAATGGAGGTGGGAAGTGAAGTATGTTGTAGAGCTTAGATACCGATTAAACGCAGCTGCCCCCCCTCGGTCCCCACAATGATCGGCTTGAACGAACACGCGACCGAGGCGTCAAGTTGATGCACGCAACTACGGTGGCCCGTTACTCGCACGACTTTGCCAAAGCCCGGCAAACAGGCCGCTTTATAAATGCGGCCTCACGACCCGATTAAAGGACGCCCCTGTTCCTCTCTGGGCGGCGGGAAAGGGGTAGCAAAGAGTTATCTCTGCTCCTGTAATGCCGATCGCAAGGTTCTCCCGCGGCTAATTGCGTAGGTGGGCCGCTTGAGGTTGTGACCTCCATACCGGCACTATGCTAATGATCCGCAGAGGAAGACGCGAGTACTTAGCCCCGTAGATGTATTTGTATAATATAATTCGCTCAATATTCTAATTCCGCGTTAAGCAGCATGTAAGTGTCGGGATTGGCGCCCGGCTACCGGTGATCCTCGTTCGCGTCGAGTGGCAGCGAACCCTACCATACGTACGTCGACGACTCCTGCCATTATCGGAATAAATTCAACGGATTCTGGGGGTCCGTCTTTTTTGCGTCCGTCTTCCTTCATTTTCCCGTAATTCCATTGAATTCGCGCACCCACAAAGGTGAACTCGCTGCTCCGCGCCTCGCTGATACAAGGAGGAGGAGCCAAAGTAAGAGAGCAGCTTATATGTATATGCATATGAATTCATAAATAAACAGGCGGCTTTATTACATTGAGGATTGGGGAACCGCGAATTCCCGCTGAAAACCTTTGCAGGAATAGTGAATTATTTTACTTTGCACAAAAGAACCCTTCGTCAGGACTATCGAGGACAATGAAGCCATGAAAAATGGTGCGCCTCGCACGTTGTGCTGCAGCTATTCCTCTTTCTCTCTCTCTCTCTCTCTCTCTCTCTCTCTTTCTCTCCATCTCTCGCTTGTCCTCTAGTTTTAACTTTATCGCGCTCTCTTTCTCTTATCCTGAACTTCTCTTACATTTTCCCGGGAATTCTCCATTCTTTCGCGCGGATAGCCTTTTGTATTTGTCAACGTTGACTATACGTACGTGCGTACGTTCGTTTGCTCGTTCGCCAAAATCGAGCTCGGAAATTTTATTACATTTTCCGCAAATAAATTTATCCTACGTACCCTACTCCTATCGACTGTACAAATGCAACCAAACAATCCTTGCTCTCGGTAATCAACGGTCTTGCATGTGTATGTTTTAATGAGTAAAGCAAGGAACTTTTCGTAAATTTATCATGCATTAAAAATACCTTTCAAATACAATTAAAAATATTTATTATCCTTTCAAAATGTATACCATTTGTGTTAACAATAATTGATACTGTGTAATAACAAAGCTGACAAACTAAAAAAAACATTAAAATAAAATCTATCTCCAAAAAACAAATAATCCAACCATTGCAATTTCAAATTTGTTTATATACATTTAATAGAATATAGATTCTTAATTTAAGCATTTTTAATACTTATTATTGCAGAGCTTAAGCAATCAAAAAGATTTATTTTTTATACAATACATTCATTCAGTTTTAAAGTCACGGGCACGTTTCAAGCACTTAAATGTCGAAAAACAAAAACGTGACAAGCATCCTTTAGTAGAGTTTTCCCTCGCTTATCAAAAGCTCACGATGCATCAGTCGTATATGCGCAGAAAACTTTAAATCCCGTTGATACAAGAGAAACTTGGTATTGAAGCCAATCCGTTGTACAAGTTCCTGTCAAAACGTGCAGCTAACTTTTCTCCGCAAGTCACTTAATTTGAACCTTATAACTTTCTTACTGCGACGAGTCAAAAAACAATTTAATACTTCCAAATTATATATTAATACATTGGCAAAACATACACTTTGAGATTCGTAGAATCATTATTGTTGTCCATTGTATTTTAAAAGACAACGATAATAAATTGCAATTATTTTTTACAGCATTAGGTATATTTTACTGTGCCTGAATACACTGTAAAATTGATCAAAGCTTCATTTTATTTTCAAATAATAATTAAATAATTGATATTGGATGTTACATAGTTCGAATGTAAATTTGAAATTTCTATTAAGTACCACAATAGCTAAAACTTACATAAATCGTATTATCTATAATTCCAATTGAGATAAAACTTAATTGCTATAAAGTACTTTCAACGTCATCTAGATTCATGTAGCATGAAATAAACGATCTGTTGAGCAACAGCTAATGTCAACTTAGCTTTTTATCACGATGACTAACACTCCAAACGTATCACCTGCTGCATAATTACAATTTGTACTTAAACCGAGGATTAACTAGCTTCTCACTTCCTTCCTCTCTATCGTTATTTTATGCCCCCCCCCCTCCCAATCGTCTTCACGATTGTAAACGTAGCGGGGAGAAAGGAAAAATGTTGAGCGCGTGAGCTCGATCACGAACCATAACGAAAAGTGATGATGAACACTGCTAAAGTTGAATAAGAATGAAAAGAATACGGAACCAAAAAGAAAATGGCAATGAAATAGCGCGGTAAAAAATAAATTGAAATAAAATGCCACACTGAACGAATAAAGGAAGAAAACCCAATAGGTGAGAGGATCGACTGTGCAAGGAATAACAAGAATGCCTAAAAAGGTGATCTAATGCCATGAAACGACGATCCTATCATTCATTAATGGCTGTGTGTAAAGTTTCGCGGTCCTGGTTCATCTAGGCGCTCTCAATTGCGATTGCCTCTTATTACGATTCTCTTTTCCTCTCCTAAAATAAAATTACTGAATTTCAATGCAATCAGCTGATTGACGAGTTTCTTTTCTTTTTACTTTGATTACTAAGCTCAGTCGGGTTGGTATTTCTTTTTAAAGTAAAAGAGACTCTCGACAATAATGCAGTGAAATTTCTGTTACGTACTGAAGAGTTATAAATATATTATGCAATAATGCACAATACTATGTATTAGAAATGTGTTGTGCTTTTAACTTTTAAAAAAGATTAAATTACAAGCTTTATTACATTATATGGTGTACATTTATTTAATAAACTCGAACAATAAGGATATTAAAAATTTTGGATAAAATAACATTTTGAAATTATATTTACATTGGTATTTAGTTTAAAATGTAAGACTACGTACTTGATAGTAAAAGTTAAGCATCTGCGTTAAAGTTTCTGGTACTGTGTCTCGGATAATACCTAAAAATTACGCATACAAGAATCGGAATAATTTTCTACTGCCTCGCATTCCAGTTTTTGTCTGATAGCTTGTGTTTCTCTCGAAACTTTTTACCTCGAAATAACTGCGAAGCAAGAATCGCGAATCTACCTTCTAAGCAGAAGGTTTACATCTCTTTCTTTCTCGTTCTGTAACTGCTTTGTAATTATCATTTCAAATTGCCCGTCTACGATTTTCCAAACAGCAACCTTGGAGGAAGGAAAGAATAAGGCGCACGGCGTAGCTACACATGCGTGTATATAAATTTCAACTCATCATTATGTTAGACGCGCGAGAAATATCTAATATTGCTTTCTTCCTATTGTACAGTCACAAATATACACAGCTCATAAATAAGTACAAAAATTACTCTTGCTCTGCGCTGCTTCCTAATTCTTCTATGTGCGTAGGAAATACCGCTGTCAGTTCTGTGTGATCTCTCACGTTTTTCGAGCGAACAATGTGTATACAAATATTTAAACTCGCGGTTTGTGTTAGGATAGAAACGGTGAATTCGATTCCCCGAAACCTCCTAATTCCTGCAAGACATTATTATTCTCATCTGACCCATTTCTCGTGAACTGGTATTTCATATTATCCTAAGGTTTTTGCCAGAGAAATTCTACGGAGCAGCGTTACGAAATCGTCCTCTCATTATGCCGTTGAGCTTGCGTTAAAATTAAATTTTTCCGCGGATTTACATTTATTTTTTTTGTTCTTGCTCAGTTGGTCGATAATTCGCCAGTTGTTAGTCCGAATTGTATTTAATTTCAAGATATATTTAAGGATAATTGGCCTCATCCCTCAGCAGGGCGGCCCAAGGAAGCCTCAGTTTTCCTCCAGCGATGTGACATTACGTATTCTTAGATACTTTTGGTCAAGTTTCGTAATCTCCGGCTTGAGCATCGATACTCTCCGCGAGGGTTTCAGCTCGAGAACGCGGCTCCATTCTTGTAAGTATAGAGTGAAAAAATTACGCTAATAGAAGTCTTGGTACTAGAGTAATGTTGCCTTGTAATCGAAGCGTGACTAAGACCTTTAAAGCTTTCGGACATTACGGAGCACCTGGAGGTCGACAATAAGAACGATAACGTCCTCGCTATACGTGCATCCTCGGCATCAGCCTGTGACAAATGACTCGATTCCCGCCGATTATTCGAGCCTTTTTTTCCATTCAAGTATTTTCGAGTCGTGGCCGGAGATTCGCTCTGTCGATTGTCGGGCGGAGGCTCGTCTATACCTACCGGTACCCATGCCACCTTTAGAATACAGCCATATTCTAAACGGTATTTCCCGTTTGATCCGCTCTTGAGGCGCATTCTTTACAAAGCCGAAAACCGCACAAGTTGCACGCTTGCGTTTATTTCATCGATCATGGCTTAAAATCGATTACTGCTCTTCCAGCTGGCACGAGCTTCTACGCCGTGATTTCTTACTTCAAAGTGCTTACCGAAAGATTCTATGCGAATAAAACATTATGAGTTATTTTCCTGGAAAAAGATATGCCTTGTCATGCACACGTGGAAGTTATTTCGCGATGTTTTATCGTAGTCTCCGTAGTATCTCCGTGTGCCTTATTGACTATTAGCTGAGGGAGATTTTGAGCGCACACGCATCTGGCGATATATTCGGATAGGTACCTTCGTCAAATCAATTAGTGCCTAACATTTCTGACTCGAAGGATTTCTGCACATTTACTTTTTTAGATTTCACTTTTAAATCCTTTCATTTGCTTTATTCGACCCTCTAAATACCGTAAAGGTAGTCTTTGTATTGAACTCTGCATAACTTGATCTGTTTTCTCAAAGGATCATCGGCCTTTAATCTGTCAAGGAAAGTTTCTTACTTTATGAATATTAATAATTTACACGCACGCACGCGCGCACACGCACACACACACACACACACACGCACACGCGCACACACACACACACATGCGCGTATTTATGAACACGAATTCGAATCAATAACTCAATGCGCCATAAATATTCAGTCAATGCGGAAAATGAAGGACCATGTTATACATATTGATTAATTTTTTGCAGGTAAGTGGGAGTGGATCTGGACCAGTGGCCAAACCAAGGGCACTTCATTAAAGTAAGTTCACGTCGCATGACAATGTGAGCGCTGAGCTTTCGGGGTCGAAATTTGAATTCGGGAGTCACGAGCACCACGATTGACCGATACCGCGGCACTAATGGTAGCATCTCTATGAAGCGTAGCCCTGAACCCGACAAATTTTTCAATTCGATCCGAACTGTGTAGTAGCTCGGACGTAATTTAAGCCACGAATCGATGCACTCGAATCCAAGCGATCATCGTATTTAAAAACGAAAAGAACCGCTCGGAGGACGGAGCTCCGATAAAGTAGATTATACGGGGACGAGGAGACCAAGTGTCTTAGTAACTGGGAGTAGGGCAAAGAGCTACGGAGACGGATTGTCGATCGTGACACTGTAGTCTGTCGCAAGCCGACGTCGAGGACATCACGACAGATCGGATCATTTCTCACGCTCTACTGGCCGATTGCCGAGAAAGCGACGAGCCGTGGTATGTCGAAAAATCGACAATTAAGGGGAGAATGGCTTAAGTGGAAAAGTCGAAGTGTCGGTGAGCTTGAGGGACAATTATTTCGACTGATCGAGGCTGGAGTGTATAAAGAGCGATGCCGATGTGGCGTTTAATTAACATTACCTGACTCGCTTCCGGGCACAGATATACGAACGTATAGTTTATATTAATTACACTCCGGAAGATTCAATTAGTGCATTTCTCATTACACTTACTTATAATAGTATCCATTATTCATGAGAAACCGGGAGAAGAAAGATGGAGCAAGGGAGGAAGAATGATAAAGTGAAAGGTAGCGCGAAACGTTCTGACAATGCACGTGATCCTTATAACTAGTCGTCATGGCGGTTTCTTCTGGGCTCTAGACATATCTTATGTAATACCTTGAGCTTTTATATTCTATCCCAGAGATATTCAACTCCGTAGCGGGCTTTTATTTCAATCTGACGTAAATCATGTCTATTCCATGAATGTGATACTTCGCCAGAATTACATTATTTCCTTTTCAAATAATGCAAATTGCTAATATATGTAAATAATGTAATTAATATTAACATATTGAGGTAATTCATAATAACAATTGTTTCTTTAATATTCTCTACTTTGCATCTGATTTTGGTAAATTAATTCAATTATTAAATTATCGTTGATTTATCAGAGAGCATTAAATTTATTTCACTGAACAATGTCAGAATCGGCGTACGAAATTTCAATAAATATCGTAAGATAATTAATAAATATGCTAATTAAACGTCAAGCTCATTTACAGTACTTTCTCGATTAATTTAAAAATCCGTATTTTCGAACGCTATGCCTCATTAGTGATTACTCTGATCTCGTAATCAAAGCTTATGATAATTATAATAGCAAAAGCAGCAGCGAAATTAGCGAGGGAAGCGGGGCTAAGGCGTTGGAATGCAAATGTCAAGCCTAAAAGAGCCTTCGCGGGATAGTTTAAAAAGGAAAAAAAAAGGAAAAAAAAAAGAAAAATAAATCGTTTACTTAGATTAGATTATTCGAAAATGTGATAGGCAAATTGAGTCGGATCGCCTTGGCTGAACCTCGCAAGCTGAGCGTACATGTCGAATGCAAACAAGACGCAATTCGAGTTCCCGTAACTATTCTAAATTGCAAAGTGAAGCTAGCATTACAATGTCCGTGGGTAAGGCTAGGGATTGTAGCGGCCTCGAGCCATCAAAAATGCCCGGGTAACACGCGCGTGACCCTAAAGTTACATCGGCCGCCACCACGTGGGCTGCCGTTTTAACGAGCGTCTCCTCGTGGGCTCCCGGTCCGCCAGGGACATCCGACAGTGTCAGGAAGCGAACCTGGTTGCCTGCCGTCGATTGGAAAACGACGAAAATTAGCAGACCCCGGCGTGATTTACTTCGGGAGGCAGCTCGTCCGCGGGATAGGTGACTCACGATGACATTAAATATCGGCGGCCCGTAAAAGCCAGCAAAGCGTGAATCATACAGAGCGACGACGCGGTAACGGCAGTAGCACGATATGACAAATGATCGGCTACATAACGCTGTATCTCCCGGTGCCATCGCTGTTTCGCGCCCGCCGGTTATTCTTGCGAATGACATTATCGATTACCCGGCCATTGTGCGGCACTTTGTTTCTTGATTAATTTAATAATGGATATGAATTATCCCCCTGGTAATTGATTTATCCCTGGTAATGAAGAAGCACGCCGGTGTTTCTGCCTCTGCACACTTGTCTCTCGCCAACCCCTCCACCCGACGCTGCCTCTTCTGCCTTCGCCCATCCGGCTGATAACCCTACAGCCACCCCGACCCCGCTCATCGATCCCGTCCAGCCACCCTCACGCGGCTCTCCTGTTTGCCTCTCGCCTCTCGCGTCAAGGAGCCGGCGATAATCTCTCGCGCGTTAATTAAGCCTTCCTTCAGCAGACTTATAACCTATTATTTCGACGATTACACTCGACCCGTTATTGTTCTTAAGATCTCGCGCTACCGACATACTGCCGTGATATTTTCATTCGCACTTCGTATCTAATGCTTACTCGTATACATATATACATCAGTGTCTGTGTGTGTGTGTGTGTGTGTGTGTGTGTGTGTGTGTGTAATTGAGGAGATACGGGTAGCACACTATAAGTCGAGCCAACCTTGTCGATAATGAATTCGCAGACTTGTTAATAACAGCTTTGAACATACGCAATACTTTGCCGCTCTCGATTAAGTATTTTGCTAATTACCGACCAAAGGCGCCTTATTGAATACGAAACAAAACATTAATTTTAATAACGCATTTGATGCTGAATTCTTTTATTGCCGCAAATGATTTTTCAACTGCAAACTGATTAAAATACATGCTGAAACTCGGCTTATCAAAGTGCTAATGAGTGAAATCTCGCTCGTCTAAACGCGCCGTCGGCGCGTTTGTTTTTTACCAGCAATAGATTAGATTCCAGACATTTTTTGCTTCGTAAAATGAACGTATTATTTTTCCAAAATTTTTCACAAACAAGTATTGAGCTCAATAATAATAATATTGCTTTTAAACACAATAATCCCACAGGCAAATAATGAGAACTCCGTATTTTACTAACGATCGAAATATAAATCTGATTTTATATACTTGCCTTTGAATAGACGCTGAAGACATTATATACACACACACACACACATATATATATATATATAAATTGTATTGATTTTGTACATATTGAAGCTTGCATATAAAAATACAGCTTAAAGTTTTAACTCGTTAATTTTTTATTCAACGCTCATTTTTATTAAATGTTGGGTTTTAATACTTGGATGCTTGAGAAAAAACAATATGAAGAATATTGTTATTGAAGTATAATCAGTTGTCAATTGAATTATTTATTTGGAGTTCTTAAGGTGACAAAGTCGTGAACCACTTGGCGTAATTTGTAGATGATGACGTTTGGGGACGAATCTTTCCAAGGAAGAAAATAAAATGTTAACGGTGACCCATTTAACGGCCTCTTAAGTTTTTTTTTTAAGTCACTGCTCTTTTCCTTTTTTTAACCTTTTTCTTACCCGACACCTATTATTTTCTCTGTTTCCAAGATTTTTTTCATAAACAGCCCTCGAGCATTGGCATTTTTAAACGAGGTCAATTATAGAAAAATACGCTCGACAATGGAGGCCATACAGCAGGCGACTGCACGATCGAAAAATCTATGCGATATCGTGAGGGGTTGAGGGTCGGCGCAGCGGGACGCCGGGAAAGGGGGCAAGAGAGGAGAGAGAGAGAGAGAGAGAGAGAGAGAGAAAATAAGGAAGCTCGCCGTTAATGGATATCGAAGACATTCGCAATTGTTATATATATTAACGTGTCGAAAATAAATGAATGGACCTACCGGAGCAACTCGATCGTTGCCTCCTTCGCTCGCACAACTCGAGCTCTAACGACACACGCAGGTAATGCGAACGTATGGTTTCGGTGAAAACCTTATGAAAGATAACGATAGGAAAAATACGAGAAATGTAGAGATACAGAGAGAAAGACGGTACGAACGCGTGTAGAATGAGTGAGAAAGATATGGTTAGCTTCTTTCAGGAGTACCTTAATTCCTTCTATATACCCCGTCAGTTTAGTCATCGTGGAGCTACCGAAGAGATAAGAGGCAAGACCAAAGCCGCAGAAATTGCGCACAGCGCGCCATCCAAAACAATGGCGCATTAACATCTCAGATGGATATTACAAGGTGGCTTATACACAGGTACATCGGTAGGTTCATATGTAGATGCAAGCGCCCCGTACGCAACATCAATACCAGCGGCGACGATGACTACATGCTTGTGGCCAAAGCAAACCTGAGAGAAAGCCCCGGTGAGCAAAGGTGTCCTACCCCCCTCGCGTAACCGCCCTCCTGCCCATGCGCCGCCAAACGCCGCTCTTCCTCTTCTTTCAATTTCTTCTTCTTTACTTATAACTATGTTCTCTTCCCTCTTCCGTTTAAGCCCGCAATACCCAACCTCGTAATTGTTCTCTGATGCCGTGCCATCTATAGTGGTGTACAAGCCGTATGCCTACTGCTTACCTGCTTGTTTGCTTACCTGTGCTCTATGTAATTGTATTTTGTTGGTACTTACAATTGCTCATTGGGCGATTCATATTCATAATAAGCAAACATCCCATTTGGAGATAAAAATATTGACGAAACTTAAGATTGTAAATTCTTTTTCGCTAAATTCCGCAGTCTAAGGTATATCCACCTCTTTACCCACTTTCCCGATTATCGCGGCTTCTGAATATGATCGGGGTTATTAGTTTTAAGTGGGCTCGAGGAAAAAGATCGGATCTCATATTTTATTTCAGTTCTGGCGAACCCAACCGAATGGCCGAATTAGGAGTTACGGCAATTCTAATGTACTGCGTAAATTGTCTCATTCCTTCTACCGAGTCATAAATCCAATTTTAGTTTGGAAAACATTTACACTGACGTCGAAAGCCATCCAATGCAATGTCGTATTGAATCATCATAAATTCTTTATTTTAATTTGATTCTCAGGCAGTTGAGCGGTTGCCAGAAGTAAAAAATGAACAATGAATCGACATGCTCCCACCTGTAAAAATTTTACGTGCCCGGTTTAAAAATTCTTAGTAGCATAATCAAAACACAACGGTCTCTTCGCCAAATGCTCACGCAAATTAATTCCTACATGATTACGCACACTCATTCCCCGTTGTGGGAGGTTAGATAAAAAGCGATTTAAGAATGTGCTGACGGCAGGGCAGAGATACGATGTTTGGAGTGTTTTAGAGAGGAACTCTTCCCAAGAATGAATTTTTATGAAGTCTTGTAACGCATCTGCGCTTGAGAAAAAAGTTGAAGGATGAAAGAAGGTG
Source organism: Kradibia gibbosae (assembly GCA_018907135.1). Taxonomy (NCBI): domain Eukaryota; kingdom Metazoa; phylum Arthropoda; class Insecta; order Hymenoptera; family Agaonidae; genus Kradibia; species Kradibia gibbosae. Next base: position 44,543,103 of record JACCHX010000001.1, read on the forward strand.
CGAAACTAATACTAAATGAGCTCAAACTTAATTAGCACTTCCCCAAGGACGGAGCCTACGGCTTCCAAACCTCGGTTTACCTTGGAAGTGACGAAAGACCGCAATACCTTTACTAACCCTTGCTCGCTCCCTACTTCCCTGGGTCGATCCACCCCTTTTACCGATTCGCCGTCCCCTGGCCGCGATACCGACTCCGATCCGGTCGCCACACGACTCCCAGTTAAAAATCGGGAGTGCGGAAAAATTTACGCTGGTAATAAGCTTGGCGCATGCGCGTCGGGGTTACGCTCGTAGGCGTGTGGGTGCCCACATGTAGGAACACATAAAACGGATGCGCAGCCATGGGACTATGATTTACGGCAATAACGACCGAGAGTTAACTGAAATACCAGTCTTTAATACTAGGTGACCCTCACGCATTTAAAGGCAGCTATACAACGGGCAAACTAACGCGCAGACGCAAGCCAGCGGAATTTCCTCGTGCCAACGCCCTCGCGGAACAAGGAGTAACGCTAGAACGCTTCTGGAAATAGTTCGAAAGATTGTCTTTATTTCTACAAACCCCCTTCAGTTCGCCGATTTTTTACTAGCGGCGTTGCTGCCGCGCCATTATTCTCCTTCTGCCCGTCGTCGTTATTGCTATTCGAGGGACAACGAGCGAGAGCAGCAAAAGCGTAAAAATGACGTTTGATTTCAGATGAATCCATATGGCTCGACAGAACTTTATGATTATTGCACTTTGTTGAACAAATAATTGCGAAATTAAATATCACAAGTTATATTTATTTATTAAGCACTTCAATTTACGATACGCCGTAAATGAAAAAAAAAAAAGTAAACACGAGCTCCTAATGCTTTTTGTTTCGATTTTTATTACTTGACCAAACAACAAAAATAGATTTTGATTCGAGAATAGGCAAACAGCTTTATTTCGTTACAGCAGGCAGTTTCAAGAAAAACCAATTTCACAATTATTGCAGCGAGCGAGGAGCTCTGGTGAGTCTTAATTCAGCAATTAGTTCCGAGAGGAAAAAAATCATAGGATTCTATTAATTTGACTAATTGATTCTTCAATGATTTAATGAATTTTCTAAGTTACAGTCAACTGTTGTTAATGGATATCGTAAACTTGTTTTGAATAATTAAAACGCCTGTAATCTCTCAGGTGAATCGCTCGTGTCGGAGTTATTAGTCCAATAAAAATTGATAAATGGAAATATAATATTTAACTCAAAAGAATGTAATAATACGAATAAATAACTTGATCACTGTAAGGAGCAGCACTCGGGACATTATAAAGCTTAAGCTTTTCTCGAGGATAAATATTCGGGAGGGAATCTTAATCTCGGGCGGAAGAGGTAACGTTTATTATCAAATTTAGATAATTGACTCGGTATCGAAGAGACAATGTCTTTTCTCACTTGGGGCTCTTATTATATAGGGTTAAGCAGGTGGTTGACTGTGCCAGTTACTCAGCTTCTAGAGAGTTTAATTAGGAGAGCGCATCAAAGGGGCGCGATCACGAATGCTCGGAAATAAATGTAAGTCGGGCGGGGAAAGGGAGGGAGGGTCTCCGGTACGAATCGTGGAGGCGCGTCGCGAGCAGCAGGTAGGAAAGTTGAGCGTGAAAATTCGCGGGAGGCCGAGGATTCGTCGGGTCGGCTTAAGGGGCGGCCGCCGTATATACGCCGTATAGACCGTATGATACGGTCGCTGGGCTCTCGGGGTGTCGCGTAAGTAGCCAGGAGTCGGCGAAAGAGGGATCGAGCCGTGGGATAGCCGTGGGGTCAGAGTTGGCCGGACGTCGCGAGGCTCCGATCGGCGGGGCTCACTCGTGCTCCGCGTGAGGGACAGCTCGAGGTAGATTATAAGAGGGCCTGGGACTTACCTGGATTGCTGTCGGCGTTGGAGCTGAAGAGAACGCAGAGGCCGGTCTCGTAGTTGACCGCCTGGCAGGAGTCGTTGGCTTGGCAGGTATCGAGGCACTCGGTGAGCATGAGGCTGCCGGGTATCGACTCGATCAGATTCTTCGGCGCGGTGTAAACGTAGCCGGTGACGAGCTCGAATCCGACCATGTCCGGGTCGCAATCGTCGGCGCCGCCACCGCCGCCGCCACCGCCGCCGTTCGGTCCCGCGTAGTCCGCGTCCGAGATTAGCGATCCGGACTGCTCGACCGCTATCGCCGCCGCGGCCCCGTCGCTTAGGAGCGCCGCGCACCAGCAGAGGACCGCGGCCAGGCCGAAGAGCAGCCTCGGGAGGAGCTGCCTAATCTGCTTCATTTTCGAATGCCTGCGCTCGAGTCGCTGCCTTCCTTCGATCTGCAAACAGAGGCGCGGGACCCAGGGTTAGCAAGCCGCTCGGGCAAATATTTGGACGGACGTGGCCGCGCGGCTCCGAATACGCGCCAGCCTTCACCAGCGTTCGTACACATCGTTATCTTGGCTGCGCCGCCCGGGCGGGCTCCTCCTGTGTGTATTTAGCAGCGGGACTCGCGGAGGGAACGCCGAGACCTCCGACACGGGCGACTCTCGGAGGAGGCGCCAACCACGAGATTCGCTTCCTCTGGACTCGCGAGGCCCTCCTATTCTTGTACTCTCTCTCTCTCTCTCTCTCTCTCTCTCTCTCTCTCTCTCTCTCTCTCTCTCTCTCTCTCTCTCTCTCTCTCTCTCTCTTTCCTCTCTCTCTCTCTCTCTCTCTCTCTCTCGCTCTCAATAATACCGTCATGTACGCGCAATTTACTTTTGGTGGCCCTCCTAATGCCGGTCTCATTTATTTAGACGTGGCGTTTTTTATTTTTCCCAAGATTAATTGCTCGGATATGTTGTTAAAATTACAGGAGCATTTAATGCAATCAAATTTTCAATTAATTATTTGAGTAAGCGGTAACGGTAATTTATTCCCTAGTTCATCGCCACATACATTTGATTCAAACTAGGCAATTAAAAAGTACTTAGTATGAGGCACGTATGAAAATCCGTTTCTCGAAATTATTACAATTATTTACTCTTTTCCCTCTACCTATTTTTATCTTATAATAATTACACGGCGAATCTTGTAAAACTAACACAACTTTAGTTAACTCTTTGACCGGGTTCAATGATTTACAAAACTCAAATTCATAATTACTGAATTTCATGAATAATTAACGCGTATTTCTTTCAACTAATTGTTTTTTGTTTCTTAAACATGACCATTAGCAGTAGCTTATACTTCAATTTTCTATCCATTTCTATTTATTCTTGACACTTACAAGCTGCATATGAATAATTTTTTTTTCGTTTTTGACTGATATTTAACTACACTATAGTAGTTGTAAATTTTTAGTACATATATATATATAAGTATATATTAATATTGAATTTTTTTAAAAATAAATAGACAGGCTTAAACATTAGTAATAATCATTAATTTTGAAGACATTCTGTTAGTTTCAGTATAATTGCAATATAGAAAACAATGAATTATTTGCATTATGCTATATAGCACTCAATCCTTGCGAAATGAAATTCAATAAAAAAAAGTGAACAAATTTATGAAAAGATATTTATGAAAAGTTAATTTCTTAATTTTTTAAGTTCGCATGTATTGTTTCCCATTCGTGAATTAAATAAACTTTCGTCACAGTTCAGGGGAGAAGCTACTAATAATTTTCGAGGTGCATTAAACATTTATTTCTGAGATTTTTCTGTAATTCGTATCGTTTTATGAAAGTACATCAATCAATGTGCCATTTAATGCAATTAAATTCGCTGCCCATTCATTTTTACTAAATACTTTGAAAAAATACTTGGAGGAATACGGCGTCTATCATTCTAATATATGTGATAGAGAATTTTGATAACGGTCACAATTGTTACTTCTACTACTACAAGTCATGCTCCTAGGATGCAGTTGGCTTTATCGACTTATTAATTGGCTTGGCTGTTACGTACTTGGATCGTTATTAAAAGATTACTACATTTATCGGGCATAGTTTTTGTATATCACACAATATAATAGGTTGAGGCTAAGAAAAATAAGTACTTGTGACAAAAAGAAGAACCAAAACATAATGGGATGTTACGTTATTGGGTAAAGTTACGTGAAATGCGATTGTACCGGGTCGGCAATTAGATTGTTCCGATTAACGTATCACGTTTAATACGTAACGCGATGCATACGGTACTCGTAGTCTTCCCTTCCTTTTCGGTCTTGGAGAAAAAAACATTGTCATGGCGCAGTCCTCTCGGAGTCACAATTACTGTATAAAAAGCATAATTGTGCTCGTCCATTCCTCGCGCAGGAGGACCAATTGTTTTGTTCTCCCTCGGTCTCGAAATCTCCAGTCCATTCGAGGAGATTACTGTAAAGCATATAATCGAGTAGCTCCTTTCTTCGAACGACTCGCCCGAGTGTCAACACTTTAACAACGATGGGCTAAGCTCAGAACCGAGAGGAAGAAACTGAAGCCGGCACTTTTCGCAGATTAAATGCTTCTTCTGGCCCGCTCGGTCGCCCTCCCTCGGGCCGTTCAAGCTCAGCAGCCAAATATCCACTTGCACTTCGCTATCGAGGACGCGTGCGGGCGCTCGATTACGTGCTCGATAGGGCACGTGAGGGAACGTGCCGAGCTCGAGTGATGTGTGCAAACATACGATGACAGGTACGGAATCAGGAAACACACACACCTGATTGATAGGCGACGGCGGCGACGATGACGACGATGACGACGATGACGACGACGGCGGCGACGTTGACTAGTCTCTCCGGTAGTCTTAGCTTCGACGTCTCAGGAAGCACCTGCGAGCTCACCAATCAGACACACCTATGTACACGGGTGCAATGGTGACACGAGCAGAATGCAAATACCGCGGATTCCCTTCTCGAAGTGAAATTTCCGGTCTCTCTCTCTCTCTCTCTCTCTCTCTCTATCTCTATCTCTATCTCTATCTCTACCCCTCTATCTTTATATCTATACCTATCTCTATCCCTATCTCGGTCTCTATCTCTCTCCCCGTCTCACCCTCTCTATGTATATGTACATTTAAATATGCTCTTTAAATCTCTCTTTAAATATGCATATATGCAATGTTAAGAAACCGCACTGCAGAAACTGCAGCACACGTGTTCTTTAATAAACCCACCCAACATTGAATTACCTTACCAGTGCAACAGTGTTGTCAGTAGAGGGTGAGCTTACAAAAAAGCACAACATTCGTAAAAAAAATTGATACAAGAGCCAAGAAATTGGCCTTGAAAAGAGAGAGGGAGAGAGAAGGAGAATTATAGATACAGAGAGAGAGAGAGAGAGAGAGAGAGAAAGCGATAGAGATAGAAGCCCTTACGTATTTGAAATAATGATCCCCTATAATAACGACGCGCGATGTAAGGAAGACTGAGTTAGACGATAGATATAGCACTGATAGAGTCGCGGTACACACCTGGCGCACTTAGACCGTGAGGCTCTTCCTCGAGCGACCGACCGACGACGTCTGAAGAGACCGCAGTGAAGAGCCGCCTAAGGAGGACAGAAACGGTACGCACGATCGCCTCCACCGCTGAAACACACCGCCGGTTTTCGATCGTCTTCTCCTCTCTCTAGCTACGATTTCTCTCGTTTCCTTACCCCCCACCTTCCATTACTTTCCGCTCTCCTGCTCCTATCTCTCTCTCTCTCTCTCTCTCTCCCTTTCTCGCAGGTTTCCCCCTTCCAACGGCTTCTTCCTCTTTCCTGGTGCCAGGCCTACTGTTGCCTATCCTTGTGCTGCCTTCCCCCGTAGCGGACCTTCATTCGTCGCTGCCGACGCTGCTCCTGCACCCGCTTTTCCTGACACTAACGCCGCCACCGTGGAGAATGTGCCGACCTATTTTAGCGCATTCTTCGAATTCATTGCGCCAATACCTCATCCCACTATTCTATCGCTAACTCATCTATCCCTCAATCTGGATTGTGTTTTTCCTCTTCCACCGCTGACTCCCCTCTACGGCCACCCGATCGAGGTCTTTCGTATTCGCGATTTTTTTTAAGGACACGCGCGACCTGCCTGCGAATTTAAGCCGCAGATCGGGACTTCGTGTGCCGATGTGGGACGAGGAAATATCTTGGCACCTTGGATATTTTATTTTTCCCACAAATATCCCGTTCGATTGTTCCAATAGATTTTGTCACCAAGAGTCTCACTTTTCAGGTGGAGAATTCGGATTTTTTTCACAGCTTCGGCTTCAATAGAATACATTATTTGCCTATCTTTACTAGCCTAGAGGATCTTTTTTGTATGCTAATTGCCAGTTCTGTATAATTCATCAATTTTTTTACAAGACGGCTGCTTCACGTGTGAACGTGAAACAACATTCATAATTATGTTCTTTTATAAGCTTGCGGTTACGACTTTAGTACGGCATAATTTTGACGGTGACAGCGTTGCACATAATTAACAGTAACGATACTATATTTCTAAGATTATCGAGAAAACTTCGGTACTCTTTATTGGCGAAACAAACTTTATGTCGTGGGATTACATCTTAAAAAGTATTAAATTAAAAATTCTTTGGAAAACCATTCGAATAGCTTATTTGTATACTTATAATGTAAATGCTACAGTTGCGGCTTCCATAAAAATGTTAATACTTCTCATCCAGATGGCCGATAGAAACTTTTATTACATTAGAGTCGTTGATAAATACATTAAGTAAATTAATATTATATAAATGTTTGTGCTTCTGTCCACTTGATTGTTTATTACATGACTAAACAGGGAATTATATCGCTATTTCAGAAAGTCATACACATTACACCTCAAGTGTTATTATTATTAAGAGGGCATTAAAATTTCAAATTAGCATTGACCACTAAATTTTCATATGAATATAAGTAGATTCTGATGTACATCAAAAGTACATTTTTCAGCATGTTTTGTACCCTTTGGTAGTACATCAGAAATTAGTCTGTTTTTAGTGAATTGTGTGAAAATGCAAATATACTCCGCCTACTACGAGCGTAATACGTCTTCACACAAATTGATCACAAATGCTGGAATTACAAATTCCATGTTTTTTTTTAAAGAAGACGGAGTGGCTTAGTTTTTAGAAGTCATTAACCTCGGTCATTGATGGACCTAAAAACAATTATTTATCGGACATTATAGAAAAAACTAATACGAAAAATTATTGCCTCGCGCTAAAATTCAATGATATCTCATAGGATTTATTGTTTCATGCTTAAATTCCAACAACGCAATGTTAATTGTCATTTAAATTTAACCAAACATAAAAAAAATAATCCAGCATTACTTATAAAAATAATTGCATAGAACTAAATGTCTTTATAATTGTAATGTGCTCCGAGACCAAGAAAAAACTGTTTCACATGTATGAAAAATATACCAAATCGCATACACAGTGACAAGATAATACAGGCATAATATTTTAAAACCACTTGCTGTCTCGGATTTTATGATATCATGTCGGAAAAAGAACAAGTTTCATACCGATTGGTTAGGATTTATTTGAATATTAAGAGTATTCGATTGTTCTTTTGAAAGACGTATAAGATCCTCGCATAAATACTTGAATAGAAAGAAATAGAAGTGAGGTAAGGAGAATCTCTCGATGCTATTCACAGAACGGAAAAAGTAATTTGAAATAGATTTTTTCGATTGCCGTATCTAGAAAGTGTATTTTACGAGCTCGTATCCAAACCCTGCGCCTTAAAAGCAGTCTTCATTCCATCGGCTCACCCCTCTAACTCTCTTAGCCCGGTGCTTTGCGTCGATACTCATATTATAAGAAAGCACACAGAAAAAGTACACGCGTTCAAGAAATAAATACGCGTTTATACGTCTACGAGTAGATTGGCCATGCAACCACTCAAATATGCGCCAGGCTTGTTCGGCATTCCATTTAACGGTTAAGAACAACGTGTGCGAGGCATTTAAGTAGCCGCGACGTGGCCCTCGTCGAATTCCCGTGCAGGTGCGCGGGTGTAGGCAAAGAGCGGCGGCACTAAAAGGAAAAAAGGAGCGTCGGGGTCCGCTTCCTGCGCTGGCCTATAGGGAGGAGGTGGGTAAAGGGGAGAGATAGAGATGCAGAGGGAGGGAGAGAGAGAGAGAGAGAGAGAGAGAGAGAGCAAGGGTTCAGCATAGTTCAGCACGAGAATTCCGGGATGCAGGAAGAGAAGGAAGACAACGCGGAAAATGACACCAACCCATCATCATCGTTAAGTGGCTCGGGCTGCGCGTGTGCGCGTGCATTATTCTACGGGATGGTGCGACTGCGTCTACACACAAGCCGGCCTCTCTGCTAGCTGAGGATCGCGCCTCGGCTCGGCAGAGCGATCATAAGTGCTGCATAAATAATAATTACACAAGAACGCGCCGGAGCTTACCTACGCTATACCCTTAATATACACGAACTCGTATATATCGACGTCCGTACACACCGGCAAGCATGCGTTCGCGAGGGACGAGCGTCCCACGTATCGCCGTTTGTTACTGGTTACGCATTATGCAGCCTCTCCCTCTCGGCCTCCCTAACCCGGGGGTGCCGCGGCGTTCGGAACTGCATGATTACGTACGTGCGTGTGACGAATGATTCTCCCACTTGAGGCAACGCCCCGTTCCACACCTAAACCCCACTCCCACCCCCCTCTCCGCCCAACGCGCGGCCCGCCCGTGCCCACCCCTCGGATCGAGCCATCTTCGCGCGCGTGTGAGAACACATTAGTTTTGAGCTGCGAAATGCGGAATCTGTTGGGAGCGTTAATTTCGCAGCGTTGAAGGGAAAAAGCGCAATAGGTGTGAGAGAGGCGCGGGAGACGAAGGAATTGAGCGGGAAAATAGATAAGAGCGGCAAGGATGGTGAAGAGGGAGGAGGAGAAAATCGTATGTACGTGTGAACAGCGCGACCCGAGCATTAAGTCGCCACCGACGCCGCCGCCGCCGCCACTTCTGCCTGACCGATAACGATGATGAGCTTGAGGCTCCAAACGTCACCGATCTCAACTTATGGCTGCGCTAGATTAAGTTTAAAAGATATTTAGCCCTAATATTTACCTCTACCTCACTCCTCTGCATCATTGTCCTACGCATTCAGACGACATTTTTAACGTTAATTTTTATCGTACGCCCTGATTATTTATTTCAATCGCATTACCGAAAAGCTTACGCTTGTCAGTAATCCGATCCTAGTCGATCGTTTATTGAAGTCAACGGATTTTTATACAGCTTATCCATCGGTAGATTAACAATAGATAAAAATTAATTATCCTTTTCGAGCCTATTATGCAGAAAAGTCTTATTTTGAATTTGGCTTTCAATGGGATGAATATGAAAGCATTGCGTCTTATGTGGCCACCATTAGATATAATCGTCCTTATTCTTGATTTGCTCGACCGTTCGTCTCGACATCATGAATAACTTGCATAGGTTAATGATTTCAAAGAAGATAATTTTTTTGATTGTCTGCGCTTTTCCAGTTACCGTACACAATCATTAAACACACTTAACGAACGAATGAAAATTAATTGTGTCTCCGTCTCCGTTACAACCCTCGCATCCCTCTTATGTTTATTTTATTTTTGACTGAAGTTTTTCGTCACCGCATATAAGAGGATGTACACATATATGAAAAATGGAGAGTGACTGGGGTGCATAAGTGTGTGTGGATTTCTCGAGGAAATCGATTTACATTGAACAACGGTCGAGGCACACCAACGACTTTAACCGACACTGATTTATCGCGTAACGACGTCAGGCGTTCTCGATACAGGTTCTCGGTCAAGCGGACTCGCAAAGTTATGCAGAGGGTCATAAGAGTGCACTCGAAAGCCTGGGATTCCGCGGAGCGCCGCGATCGGCTCGACGATCTCCTTGAATTTACGCGCTCGTCGATCTTAAAGCCGCTTTCGTAACACACTGCAACCGTGGTGCATCGAAGCTCGCGCGCCACAGCCAAGAGGAGAGGGAGGGAGCGAAAAGTATGTGGGGCCTCATGCACAAGGGATTCTATATATCGCGCTTTCCCACGTGCGCTTTTATATACGCACGCGCACACGCACGCGCGCACGCGAAAAAAAGTTTATACGCTTACACACGTATACGATTGTGTGTATACATATATGTACATACATATATTTAGGTACATCCACGAACAGATAAATGTATATGTGGTGATTATGCACACGTATATAAAACGATATTCTCTATTGTGTGAAAAAAAACCTTTTCGTTTTTCGAGGTCACGATCGGCCCAGATTTACGGCCGAACCCGTCCGGAACCTTTCACGCGACTGCTTTTTAACGTGCAATACACCGCATGTACAAAATATATGTACTGTACGAGTCGGAGGGGGGAGGGCAAGTGGCCTTTCCTTCACATTTTTATCATCTTCAACTAGATTTTTACATATATACGTACATATAAATTTCTATAGCACTTCCTTTAAGAATATCGTTTCCACGGCTTAACAATTCCGCACAATCAAATTTTATCAATAATTTGAGATATTGAAAAATAAAACTGTTAAAACTGTAAAAGCTTATTAACCTACTGTTCTTAAATTCATAGATTTCATTTTTTTTTAATTTTTCGCATCCAACAATTTATTGATTTTATTGATGCCATGTGATTAAATTTGATACTGTTTCAAATGCTTCTGGGTTCTACTGTCATCGCACACTTTTAATATCTATGATTATAATAAATTAATATGATTATGAAACTCGTTTTCTACGAGAACATTTTAATATTCTAATTACGTATAACCCGATGATACAAATAGATTGATTGAATTTCGCAATAAACTTTGGAGAAATTCTAATTACATTGTTGTATTATTATAATTTGTAGGATACCCAACATTTTTAAAGTTTTATACTTATACAATCAAGGGAAAAATAAAATGCTCCAATATTTGAACATTTTCGTATCCATATTATAATTATAAAATAAGTAATGAATATATATTAAATTTAACATCTTGTGTAATATTTAATTACAAGAAAAAATTTTAATAACGCGGAAGTGTAGTTGCTATTCTTTACACATTCTGTTGAATGAAAAAATATTTTAGCAGAGTATCAAAATTAATCAAATACGCAAAATGAAATATACATCAAATTTTTGAGTCTCAAAAAGAGATTTACCGTTGTTTACCATAGTTTTTTAGTTAGATTTACCATAGTTGAAGAAAAATTTGAAAAATTAATTTTTTTATTAATAACATGAACATGGTTATATAAACAAGGGATTATGGAATAACCAGCTAAGAGTGAAGATGACAATATAACATTAATCTTAAATTTACCATATCCTCTAAAATAATGTTATATTTTAGTAATATTCGCAAAAAATAAGAGGAGGCTATTTGGAAACTAATCCAAATGATTGACCCTTTCGCCCCGTTTTCTGTACTATTTACCTTTACATTACCTGTCACTCTGGATCTGGCTTAAATTAAATCAATATATATATATAAAACTTTGTTTCATTCGAAATTTTGTTTTTACAGGGTGAGAAAAAGAAATAGAGTTAGAGAGAGTTAGAGAGAGAGAGAGATAGCGCTCAAATTGAACGTATATATATACATATATACAATAGTATTAGTATATTTTGTCTAGGGATCGATGGGAAGAATCGTACGGAAGTTTGCGACGCTAATGGCTACGGAAAACGAACAGGCGACGTTCTCCGATAACCAGGAAACTGGTTTATGCGTAGCTACTCGCAGCTCTATGCAGAGAAAGAGAACCCGAGCGATGTTTTCGCTTATTTGCACAATGTGTAGTCGAGTTAAGAGTAGACGGCGAGATTTTTCCTATCTATCAAATGGGCACTCTCGATTTATTTATGACTTATTTATGCTAAAGCGAATGACTATGATATCGACTTAACATATCATGCAAACTTAAGATTTATTATTAATAATAAGGAGCATATTTGTCACCAACGTTGACTTCATTTTTCTCGATGGCGTTATTAATTGTCTGATCAAGCATTCGACTGTATGCTCTTAAAGCGATAGAACTTGTGTGTAAATCGAATATCTTTATCTCCCCCCCCCTCTTAGAATAAAATTAAAAGACGAGTTTTATTAGCAAAGAATATAGTTATTGAATATTGATGCTTCTATGTCATGAGACATAAATGTGTCGATTCAGTGGCGAGCGAGAACTTGGTAAAGAAAAATGTTGGGCAGCTCATATGTCCCTCGAGGTAAAGCAATGGGTGACTTAGATACTCTCGGTTGATCTATTTGAAACTTTAAGGTAACCAGCTCATGGACGTACACAAACACATGTACGTACACGATTTATGTTTGTACATGTTAGTGCACGTGTGTGTTCTTGCGATGAATCTGCAAATGAGTAGGCGGATAAAGCTTAGAAGGCTTTTGAGTCTCAGCTACGCCAAAGTAATACGGTAATTAAACTTTGGCCGTATTACGCCAGGCCTCTTCCTTTGCTCAAATCAGCCTCTTCGCACTCTGTCTTTCTTCCACCCCTACCGCTGCCGCTCCTTTGCTCTTTATCTTCTCATTCGCGATCCTCTACCCTTTCCTCTTCACTAATGTCACGATGAGATTGATGATGTGCTAGCAACATCTCTTCCATCCTTCTCCAGAGGATTGAGTCCCTTTAATTCTCCTACATCCTGAGAAATCCGATTTCATTCAATCCGCCGAAATGTTCATGGAACTTGATGATAATCTAGAATTTTTTTTTACTCTATGTATTATCGATGTTCTCTACTTTATTTATGAAAAGACGAGGCATGATTACGTATTCAAATACAAATTGTATTCGGTGTAGGGGGAAATTTTATTGTTACTCAGTGCGGACGTATATGAAAAAAGATCGAAACTAATGCTTTATAAACATTAGAATTAGAATTAAATGAGAGTTGGAGATTCAAGAGTACGTAGATTAATTCGGAATGGTGCTAAATATTTTTTTAATACTACTGAAAAATCGAACTTATTACACGTGACTTATATGTACTTACTGCATTATTTCATATTGTAATTAGATATTGAAATATGCTACTATAATAATCGTATAATTTTATCTAGGATGAATGCTTATATATATATATATGTGTGTGTATAGTACAGTATTAGAGTAATAAATGACTAAGTGTCAAGTAATACCAATACTAGTTGTGATATGGAATTCGTATGCTCTGATATTTATACTTAATTGTAAGACGAATGAAATACCAGAATTTTTCTCGTTAAAAATTATACATCATCTATGAAAATGATTCGAGTGGTAACTCGACCATCTCATTAAGCATTTAAGGCAAACTGATTCTAATCGAAAAGCTTTGCTGTAAAGAAACATTAAAAATTTTGCGCGTACACCGATCGCGAGATGGGATGAGTATGAACTGATAACTATAGTGATTAAACTGGGTGTGTCACAAAAGAAATACAAAATACCCATTTGAGTCGCCTATAATAGGCTTCGCATATCAAGAAAGTTAGTATAATGAAATAATGACTGGGCAAAGTTGATTCACTCCTGGGCTGGCCAAGTATTGAAAATTAGCATGGTAATTTTTATTTAATAAGACATAATGTTGATGTACCAAGGCTACTGCATTTACGGGGGATATATTTTTCACGATCATCGTACTCTTTGAATAACGCTAATTGTCCGTTAAGCAGCTGGAGCAGCTGCAATTTGTAAAACTATAGAGAAGGCGTTGCCGTGAGTGGACCGGCGCCAGCAGGTCACCCGCTCGAATAAAAACGCCTGTAATGAATCGCGCAAATATGTTCCACGAGTAAAGCGCGCGGGTCGATGAAAATTTCAAGTAAGAAAGAGCCTTAGAGTAAGGCGCAACCGCGTCCCACCGAGGTGCGAATACGGAGCATAACAGTCGCGGCAGGATCTCACGGCCAATAATTTTCTCAGCCAAGAGGTTATCAGTCCATTAGCCGTTTAAGGCGGCGCACTCTTTCCTTCGTTGAAGTTTCACATGAGTAGCGGATCAGAAGAGCTTCGGTAAGCATGGCCCGTGAGTCTGGGCCAAGGCAAATATTTAATAAGGCATCGTCGGTGCGCGGTGCGCTCAGATCTCAATTAGCCCGAGCAGCCGAGGGGGGGGGGGTCAGCCTGGTGAGGGAGAGGCCGTGGCAATTCACTCCTCCAACATACATCCTGAGTTGGCGAATGTAAATCCATAAAAGCTTGCCGCGGCGGAGCTCGTTCCGCTCCTCGTAACTATCTCTCTCCTTGCCTCCGCGCCGACGTTCTCACAGAGCTCGCGTCGCTACTTGTCTCCTCTGGCTCCCTTGATCAGCCACCACCACCACCACCACCACCCCTACCCGCCCGCCGCACCCCCGTCCGCGTACACGAAGGCTTATCGCGGACTGCGGGTTGGAAAGGTGGCGTGTCGCGAGCTCTGCTGGCTCTCGCCGCCGCCGTTCCCCTCCCCCCCCCTGTTCAAGACGGCCTCTGGTCAACTCGAATCTCGATTAAAGATCTTGTCACGGAGTGGCATTACGGCTCCGTACACGAGGCCACGTCCCTATCTAGACGCGCAACTATTTGCATTGGGGACTGTGCGCGAGCGAAAGAGAGCGGCTCTCGGGCCTTAGCATCCGCGCGCTCTCGGCTTGTTTATTTTTCACGGCCCCTGTGCCGCTCAGTTGGACCTACGCCCCTACTCTACCTACTCTCTCCCCCCCCCCCAAACCCACCCACCCACTCTCTCTCTCTCCCGGCTCTCCCTCTATGCCTTTCCTTCACCCACTCACACCCTTCGGCTGCTCCCTCGCTGGCCTCCTATCTAGATCATGTCCCGACGCCCGAGATAAGACTCTCGCGGTTGGCCTCTCGCGCGCGCCCTCCGCTCATTTCTCATGACCCTGCCACCCGCTCTCTCTCTCTCTCTCTCTCTCTCTCTCTCCCTCTCCACCTCTCTCCAGTACTCCTCTCCTTGCCTCTGAACTCCTCCGCGAAGACATCATTAGTTAAAGTTTGCTATCTTACTCCGCGGGGGCTCGCCTTTACTGCCGCGGTTGGGCAACGCTCTTTTTTACCATTTCTTTTCATTAAACAAATCTACTTCCTTCATGGGCTCTTCGGGACCCTTGCTAGTTTCCACTCTACCCTTGGCCCTTCGGCAGCCTGGATCCATTATCTTAAGGCCAAGAGCCTCCTCTCGAGGGCGCGGCATGGAGCATTACGACTATTCGATAATCCTAGTTGCGTTTCTTCGGAGCTTCGTTCTCGCGTCGCTATCTCCGTCGTATAACTGAACCTCTAACTTTTTCGCAATAATTACGAATGCAAATCTCCCTGCTAAATCGAGGAAAGTGGCTGGCCACGCTCGATTTACTTGACATCGGTCTCCGAACCTCTTTCTCCTTCTCCTCCGGTCCGGGAAGTTTCTTCTTTTTGCGGTACTTGTTCGTCCGTCGTATTATATACGGCTAGGCTTCGTCAAACGAGAAAGCGAAACGCGTAAAACGGTCATCTCTGCTTCTGCCAACAATATAAAAATGAATCGTAAACATTGTTATGACGCGGACGTAAGAGTAATGACTGGAGCATTAGTCGATGGAGCTATCCGATAAGTTTTCTAAACCTGGAATTTAATAAGCAACAATAATATTTCGCTAAGAATAATCGATCCGAGTGTTAGGGCCATTACTTTGTAAGCGTACTTTAAAACTTAAATAAAATATTTACGACCAATATTTCAACTTGGATCGAAAATAATTTTCCTTAATATTTTGATTTCTCGGTTATAATGCTGAGCTCTTTGAACAATTGTGCTTATATAAATGAAGTATGATGCATACAGTTATAATACCTTTACGATACACTGTGTTTTCGATGCCAACGGCACGAGCTTAACAGACGGGAAAGATTACTCCTTTAAATAAATATTCCACTGGCAATGTCATATATCCGTAATTCCACGGGGCTCTTCGTACACAAACAAGCAATCACTGCATTATATTTTACGATTAACTAATAATATTAACACGCGTGCCTGGCGTGCGGGAAGGATCGTGCACGATGCGTTGAATGTATATTTCTCGTAATTGTTTTGATGAGAGCACGTGAGCCGATGGTAAAACGTCGCTAGAGGAACAGACGATAGGGGCCGAGAATAGGAGGGAAGAGGCGCATTTATTAGCGAGCGGAGCCTCGGTATGCGGCAGCCGTTCGTCACATGGCATCGATGGACCGAGCGTTAATGATGACTACCTTGTCCTGATCGGAACCCTACCACGCCAAGTTTCGATTCCCCTTTTTTAGTTTCTGTGCATGAAATCACGCGAGGCACGAAGCATGCGGTTGCTAGATATAATTGCTGAATAACTTGACGTGCATTGACAGGGCACTCGCTGAAAATAATGGCTTATACTCATCAATAACTACAACCTCCGGCGTTATTTATGTTTGCCGCAGTTTGTTTGCCTTCGCAGTTCGGTACCTTTCATTTTTATCTATCGTATTCTTCGCAATGGATTTGGGAACTGCTATTAGGAATTGCAATTTAGGAACTTTTCACCCTCTTTTCCTCAACCCCCGGACAACAACGAATCATTACCACCCGATGAATCATTTTTCCTCTTTTGTCAATCATGTAAAACGATTTGCACTCTATCTATTGCTTTCCACTGGATTTAATTTCATTTTTTTTAATTTTTTCCTCTTTTTGTTGCTTGCGATAAAATTTTTTGCTTATGCACTAATCACGTGTTATCGCATACAATATTTCTTCGCGAACCATTATTCGTGATTTAAAAGTAATAAAGACGCAATTATTTTGTAAGATTATTATTGATTAACATAAGAATGCTACGAGCAAGTAATAACCCACTTTTATGAGCATATGTCTATGCTAATACGGATATTCAGCTAATTTAAGATTATTAATTGTAAACTTGGTTAACAGAATACCTTAAATAAAATAAAAGTGAAAAATGATTTGCGATTATTATTTGAGAATCATAGTTATTTATTAAACTCCTAGTTATAGTCTTAATAAAAATTTTCTGTTTTGACTTATTATATGTGCATCAAAGAAACAGGTAATTTGCTCATTGCATTAGAAAAATTTGTTTAAATTCATGAGCATTTAAAAAGCATTTGTGCATAAATCAAACATTCTAAATGATTAAGAATCGTAATTCCGATAACTTTAGTGCACTATTAAAAGTATTGTACTTTGGCATTTTTACATATTGAAGTTTTAGTTCAATTATAAATATATTTTAAAAGTACACTTATTTTAAATTTCAGTGAACTGAAAATACGTTTCCTTTATTAACTCCGTAAATAAAATCGAATTTAAATTAAGTATTAAAAATATTAATATTCTAATTATTATTAATATTATTTTTTAAAAAAGTTAATAAACATTATTTACAACTATCGCTAAAATAGATTTATTAAAAGTAAAAAATTTATAGTAATTTTGTTCTCTTTTATTAAATTTTAAACTATAATTTATTAACAACCCTTATCTCACCTACCTTCCTTGACTCTAATGTATTTCAGAGAAAATGAATGAAGCAAGTTTATTTTATTGTAAAAAATTTTCAAATTTATATCACTTTCTCAATATTTTAGATTGATTAATCTTTCTTTTAAGCTCAAGAGCGGAAAATGTCCCAACACCAAGGATGTCAAAGAAGAATTGCGATTTAAATTTCTGGAAGAAAACTCCCAAGGGTAGGGAATATATTTTGATGAAACAAGTTGTCGGAAATAAAAAGCTAGTGGCGGCTCTAGCAAACTCATGTATAAAGATTGCATTAGTTGGGAAGGAGAATCACAATGTCGGAAGTGGTCGAATTCTCACATACAAAGATATAAAGTGTTTCTGTCTCCATTCCTACCACCTCTATATCACTCTCTCTCTCTCACTCTCTCTCTCTCTCTCTCTCTCTCTATGTCTTTCTTTATATGTTTCTTTCTCACTATCTCTCGCAATATTACCCATCCGATTAAACTTCTTAAATTTCTCCTTATATTCAGTACGCAAAAGGAGTACCTTTTAACTTGAAATTCATTTCCTAGTAGAGCTTCACAGACCCTCTATGTATTTGATCCCTTGTAATCCATGTCAACTTGGGACTTTCACAATAACGAATAAAGTTCAATCTAGCTCACTCTAATGTACAGAACAACACTTCAATATAATTAATTTAAGGAGAATCAAGAGAGAATCCATGCTTTTATGAATAAATTTTTTGTGGATTTTCTAGTATTTACTTATACAACGAAATTTAATCAATATATATATATATATATATATACCTATATCTATCAAGGATTCAAGACATAAATACCTGCGTTTTGCAATAAATTTAAACTTGATACTAGAGCACGAGTCCGCAATGTATTTATAAGTGAACTAATAATTGAAAGTGTTATCAATCTAAATTTTTTTTGTTCGCATTGAAATAAATTTTATCAATTCTGCAGGATTTATAATTATCTTGCGTATACTTTTCTATCCCATGTTTGTGATTATCAAATGAATTCTCGGTAATAATGTGCTGTAAGATATAAATGAAAATCACTGAATAACTTGAAATTAAAAAGAAATGTATATATGGAAATAAAAAAATACACGCGCGCGCGCACACACACACATATTATACATAATATAAATATATATTATAGAGGCTATATAGAACATTATATAAAAATATCAACAAGTCAGTACCATGTTTCAATTGCTATTAATAAAAAAGAAAAATGATTATATTCTACTGAATGCCTCGGAGCATTAAGCAACGTAATCACGTACCTTCGCTTATCTTCTGATTAGCGAGTGCATTGAAATATATGCACGTAGAGGGGAGGGTCATCTCACTCATAAGAAGCCAGATGGAGATGGGTACCGGCTTACACATCTCTAATTCGAATTATTACTAACAATTAGTGTTAAGAATCATGTCAAAACAGAGTGGGATTGAGGGGGAGACCCGAGTGATTAGGACGTGCGAGAGGTGTAATCTTACAAGTATAGTTTTATAGTCTGTGTACCGGAAGACGAAACCCCGCAAGGATCTTCTCGCGGGTGTCAGCGTGGTGCGCCTTGTGCGCTTACGTATCACTCTTTTTCTTTTCTGCGCCTCCATCACGCCCCTTTTTGCCCTTTTCTTCGCACCTACTTCTCACTTCCTAGGCTCATTCTTTCCTCCATCCTCTAAGAGTATCTCTCCCTCCCTCTATCGTCTCATAATAATTACTCGGTCGCATGCGTGAGCCGCTAGGTAACGAACAAACCAGTAGCTAGCGGCTACTGTCCACTATGATTTATAATAATTTAAGTCTCAAGCTAGAACACATCCTCATTTACCATTACATTCGATTTTGATCGAAGCGATTTCACCTCTCCCATTCCGACCTCCCCAAAGCATTAGAATTTCAACCATATTAATTCTCCCCCTCTCGTAAGATTTTCTCTGTCCCCGTTGACCTTCTTCCTTCCTCATTGTTATCCAAATATTTGTCCTATTGTGACTTTCAAAAAAATCACACCCTGTCTCTCTTAACTGTTATAACTATTGTCTTCAAATTATTAACTTTCTTTCTTGGAATTCTCTCAACGGAAATTTTCTTCTCACGTTATATATTATTGGTTGCATATGGAGCGAATTCGTAATTTTAATAAATAATAATTACTTTCAACAAGTTTGCTGAAAAAAATTATTTTCTTTCAGTTGCCAATCATGAGCATACTATTAATTATGTAATGCTTAAATAGAAAGGACAAAGGAATTAGTGCTTACATTACATTATTAAATACAAACAATTTCTAGGTATAGCGATATATATCTCAATTTACTTGAATTGATTTATAAATTAGTTTTTTATTTTTATCGTGGAAAAAAAAATGTATCAATTAAACCTTAATTCGATTCCTTCCGCTTAGAAATTGGAAAATTTTTCCAAATTTTGTTATTAGATAGTTAGTTAGCTGATAGCTTATAATTTTTTTAAACGATAAAAATACGAATTCATATATTTTTAAAAAAGTATTTCTATACAACGGTTGGAGTCTTATATTTAAAAATATAATCCTTGTGTAAGTATTAATCCTTCTCAAATTCTTAAAAGAAAAAAAAAAAAGTAGAAGAAAAACCTTGCGACTTTGTAGGATAATCCAAAAATAATAAAAGAGGAAGATGAACTTTCACTCACTGAACTCTAATGTAAGATCGAGCAGAGTGCATGAAGAATATACGATCCGAGTCATTAGAATTTACAATTGTTGATTGCAGGTCGGTGACTAGTTTGTACGATTTGTGGGAGGATACGAGGGGGTGGGGGCAGATCCATAGCCCGAGTTTAAATAGTGATGGGGAGGATGGCCGATTGTCAGTGAGGCGGGTGGAGTGGGGAAGAATAGAACGTCGATCGTTGATCATCGGTCGGCGTCGTCGTCTTTCGCGAGCCTATACACTTCGATGATTCGGTATGCGGACACGATTTGTTATCAGCCTCCGGGGTTAAGCGATTCCCAGAGGTGCGAGGGGGAGGCGAGCTGCATTGCTCTTCTATTCTTTCTGCACCTCCTCCCCTTCCTTTCCTTCTGGGCGCTGTCCGCCTGCCTGCATACCGCCATTATCTGCCTAGTCGTTCTTCCCGCTCAGCCTCCGCGCTCCTCTTCGCCCCCCCGTCACCCTCCCCCGCGCCGCGCCGCTCCGCCGCGCTTGCGCACACACCCTTTATTCATTCTTTCTTTCGTCCGTCCTGCCAGTCTTCGTTACTCATAAACCAGAGATGAGAGACGGAAAGAAGCGGGGGAGAGCCAGAGCCAGGGAGAGAAGGGATGACGGTGAGAGGAAGGAGACGAGTCTTGAGTTCGCGCCCATAACGATCGGTCAACGAGTCGCTGCCGCGTCGAAGATTAGTCATCAAACATACACTCGGAAGGGGTTATATCTAGTTGGAGAAAAGCCCTCCAGCCGTAATAGGCTATCCTTCATTAGCACGAGAATCACGTAAGAAGCGCTAATTACGGCACGTCGCATGTCGACGCTCATGCGCATAAAATAGCTCGTTACGGCTCTTCTTTTCATTGCTTCTCGGCCCACGGTAAATAATTCAGTCGCTGAAAAACGATAGCAACAAACACTTTAAGGCGCTTTCTATCTCTTCAGTCGCGTGTCATATATGCGATTCTAATTAAAGGCTGAATATTAAGCGATCCTTTTCAGACACTAATATCTAGATTTCCGCTCCGTCATTTGTGCTTACTAATTGTAATGTTGCCTTTAATTTTTGGGATCTCGTTGTTAAAACCCGAGATATAACCATCACGATTATTATCGGGGATTATTTATCGGTTGAAATTTGGGGAGGTTGTGAAAGAAATCTCAATTAAAAATAACTGCATATCCACTATTTGCGTGTTAATTATGGTATTGGAATCGAATCTTAATCGACACATTAAATACAATAGTATTGTAGGATATTTTCAGTATCAGGTACAGGATAATAAATAGAAATAAAAGCCGATATATAAAACGAAGCTACGATTAAAAGTTGCTTTGGTATAGACTGAAATGTTTAAAAATTAACACTAAAGGCTAAGCACGTACTTGTTAGTTATGTATGTAATTTAAACTCAAAATATGACTGCTACTTTTGTCAACGCCTTTTTGTGCTCGAACACACATAAACAAGAAACTTTAGTACTAAGCGTTCGAGTCGATGCTTCGTTAACACTGATTCCTCGATGCCGTTTGTAGAACTATAACGATGATCGTGAGTTTAACAAGAAAAATGCAGCTTGCACTAAAATATGATACTTGGCAATTAGTTGCTGAAGGGGCTGGCCGGAGAAAGAAGTACCTCCCTCCCGTCATAGAGAAGGGTGGTAGAGCTTAAAAGGTGTGTAGCCAGTCTTGAAGGAAATCGATAGCCACGGTGGCGGCACATTTCGCCGAAGTCCGGGCGCGAGTGTGGGCCCGCGAGGCCGTGCTTGCATAAAAAATGCGAATCCACGAGGCAGGACAATCTCGTTAACAAGTGCTTGTCGCGCTAGCGTTCCTTATAGATATTTTTAAGTGGCCGTAAAAACTCGGGGAAATGAGTTGCTAGCGCTCGGCGAGGCCGCCGTTTTTGCACAAGTGCGCGCGAGTATCTCACTCTGGCTTACTCTGCGGCGGCCTTGATAAATCCCCGGGCGTCGACGGCTTGGGGCGGAATCCGATGGGCAGCTACGGGAATGCAGGAGATCCCATTGCCACAACGCATGTCCCCTCGCAACAACAGTCCCAATTTAGTTGTGACTTTCAAGGGGTGGTGGGGTGGTGGTGGTGAATAAGAACGCGCCGCGCTCCAGCCGACGGCGAGTCGGATTTTTAGGATACGCTAATTGCCTTTCTCTGCTCGGCGGCGCGCCTTCCATCGCCCCTTTTTTCACGCCGGGGGAAATTTATTCCCTCATATGCGCTGATGCGCCCGCAGTTATACTCTTCCACTCCAGTGCAAAGAAATAATTCACGGGTAATTTATTACCGAACGCGGACGACTGCTGTCGGCACACCGAGGATAAAATAATAGGCCGCTGCGTAAATATAACTTATATGTATACCTTACTTTTATTGAAATTTGATTACAATCAGAGAGCTTTACGGTCGCGGAATGCCTCATCGAAGATGGTCATTGAATGCGAACTGTCTGTCGAATTTCAAAAGTCCCTTTCGCTTATTTATTTGCTTAATAAAATTTCTGAGTTATCGCCTCGAGAATTGTATGCATTGATCGTTTTATATAATTTCAAATTGGATTTCACGTGAATAGCAATGCAATTCAACACTAACCCTGGAACTCGTAGGAGGCTCCATTTCTTCACCTCCAAATTATTCGCAAAGATTTTTTGAATAGACAAGAAAAAGCAAAAGGCTAAAGGAGTGCTAATTTTGCAATCGTATTACGTGAGTAAAGTAGACTTAAAGTCTGAAAAAGAAACGCTTCTTCTACAACGGTATAGAGTTTAAATTAAAGCCCCTGTAATATTGTACTTATACTGAAAATTTGGCTTGCTCTGCTAGCATTTATGAAAATTTTGAAGAAGGAAAAGCTAACAAGATTCAGCGGCCCGCTATCTTAAGCTTTAAATGGTGAACGAGACGAGGGGGAGATAAAAAGCTGAGTTGCTCGCGTTGCTGAACTGGATTTCGAGTGCGCACCGAATGAAAACAGGATTATTTGTAGCTCGGGTAAATGGCCTACATTACACAACAATTTACCGCGGAGCCTTTAGCATGCCGCGAAACATAACAGGGCGAT
This sequence comes from Kradibia gibbosae, assembly GCA_018907135.1. Classification (NCBI taxonomy): domain Eukaryota; kingdom Metazoa; phylum Arthropoda; class Insecta; order Hymenoptera; family Agaonidae; genus Kradibia; species Kradibia gibbosae. The sequence continues at coordinate 44,566,361 of JACCHX010000001.1, forward strand.
ACATTCATCTCGTAAGACATTGCTTTTCTCGGCATGTACATTTAAGTAGCAATGAAATAACTCGTCCCTCTTGTACCGAAGCACTGCATAAGCGACTGACGGTTGTATAAACAAAGCTCCTCTGAATGGTCGCACCGCTGTAGCGCCACCACATACGTATTTTAACATGGATCTCCATCCACGTACAAGCGCATGCCTACATTTTAATCCGAATAGACTCCCCTCAAACTGACTTGTATAAAGTTACTATATTATTAGGTGCTCATGAAACTACTTCATATGTAGCATTTATTTGCAGTAGACGAACATCTGACGAATGCCGAATGAAAATATAATTTCCGGCCTCGAGAACTAACTCTGTATCGGTCCTCCTCCTCTCAATTGCTTTTGAGAAATCGCTCGGGCCGACCCCGGATCACATCCCGCGCGCACACGTACATACTCCTCCCCTAAACACGTGAAGCAAGATATCACGCTCTCCAACTTTACCCACGACACATGCGCACATATCTATTTAAATTGCAAGTTCATTGAGGTGGAAGCTTGCCTTATCGGGCCCCTGAAATCCTCAATTCTGTAGACTTCGGTAGACCGCCCTTCATTCCTCCCTCTTTTATCGTAGTTTTTGCATATTGAGATGAACAAAGTAAATATGTCATCACCATGTGGGTGCTCGGAACTGAAGCTCTGCGAAGTCCATTATTACTGACCTTATTCGTATAATTGATAAATACGTAATTCTAGCGTAGTAATTCATGGTGGTGATATAATTCAATTTCTATCATTTATTATTATTATCATTATTATCATTATTATTATAATTATTATTATATTATTATTATTGTCGTTCTTATTATTTTCATTACATTCGTTTTTTTTACTCTTCTATTTTTAAATTAAAAAGCTAAAAGTCTTAAATTAAAAAGATATAATTAATGTCGAAGTAAACATTTTTAAATTATTCCAGAATATACTTCCTATTATTTCTAACACAAAGCTTTAAGAAAAAAGTTTTCATTTGCATAGATATAATAATGGAAGCGGTAAATTATATGGACTTTTCTCCTGTACTTAAGACATAATTTACAAGATTTGTTTTTTTAAGCTTCGAGTTAAGTCATATTTAAATGCTTCATTATAAAAATTGTAATAAGCAAGTATATTCGTATTTTATTGCGTCGAATATCAAAAATCCTCTTCTCAATTAATATAACAGGGATGCTCAAATAAACTCAAGCATATCGTGCAATTTTTATCAAATAATCATATGATAATTTTACAAGATGTCCTCACAGTGGGAAAAATGACAGTCTTGAATTTTTATGTTACAATTATACATTTTTCTTTATTGTGATTGCAGTGGCTTATTACTATTTAACAAAGGCCTACTTAAACAGTTGCTCGGCAAATAAGAGCACTATAAAAAGATAAAGTAGACGGTAGTTGAAATTCACGTCCTTATATTTTGATAAAACAAATATATTTACAAGAACTATTTGCAGGAACTGAGGGAAGGATATTTGAAAGCTGGTAAATTTTTGTTTTTTCGATCTTTCTTATTTTTCTCCTTTTTTTACGCGCGCGCGCACACATAAGCGCATCTACCCAAAAATACACACACACGCGCTTAAAATCCAATTTTGAGGAGACATTAGACAGAAGTTCAACAAGGCGGCAAGGAACCGTATACCAGTGATCGGCGTCCAGTTCATGAGAAGCGGTAAAGTTTACTTGGACTATTGTCAAGCAGTGGAAAAGTATACGAGTTGAGGAAAACTCTGACATTAAGTTTACCCACAGAAAATTATTTCTTTACCATGACTTTGCGACAAGCCATAGACAGATAAAAAAGTATCCCTCGAATAGCGTCTCACTCAAATCACAGAAATTCAATAATCTCTATTCGAAACAGTTTCATATGAGTATTAATCAGCTATTTATATTTATTACTTTTTATGGCTTAAGCGTATTTTCATCCCCAATCGTTCATTCTAGCAAATCCCTCTCCTTCGTGCCAACGCGTCCTCCTTCTTTCTGGCTCGCTGCCCGATACTCGCTTTGAACGAAACAAGACCATACTTTTCATCTCTAATAGAGTTAAGCCTTTGAAGCATTATTTTTTAAAAAAATTAGTTCTTTTGACTTCTCATAGAATCAGGTTCATTCGTAAAGCTTTATTAGTTGAAATTGAGAAGATTGCACCCATACTACTTACAAATTTCCGAGGTTTGTGCTTCTACCGTCGTTGTAAGCTGTACAAACTCTCTAATTTATATTTATGAGGATTCATAAGTGTGTAAGATTATATGCGAATGCTGGCTATTAAAAGTTTTTTTTTTCAATTTTATAGTTACTCCAATTTATAGAAATTTTGAAAGTGATTATTAAATCCATGCAGTTAATATAAAGAAACTAAAAATTGTGTATTATATCTCTGTTAGTGTAGTGTTTTTATAAAAAAAAAGTTTATACAGTATAGTACTTTTTCATAAAAGAAATACTATTTCATTGTCGCTTGTTTGAAAAAATATGATTATCGAAAACATCGAAAATTAGCAATTGTTTTAAAATGAACAACAAAGCAAACAAATGACTCATTTATTCTCGCGTTGAATCAATCTGTACGTTTTGATAAGAATTGCAAACTGCATCGACAATTATAGTGTTCCAATTTTTTAAAACTATAATAAAAGTTTAGTAAAAGTTGCATGCAAAAGCATTATTATTTTATCGTTAGGACAGTAAGAATAAAATGTAAAATCTAGGTTGAAATTATATTTTAATAAACTTTGAATGGAGGGTGTGAATGCCCATATAAAACAATATAATTGTACTACTATATACTGATGAATATATAACTGAAAATACTCGTGATGCAATAAAAAAAACGGTGAATATATTCACTGCGCGAAAATTCGAGGACAATAAATTAAATAAATGACTTCCTCCGTCCAATAAAGTCAGTAATTTGAACTCTGTTTATTTCCCAATGACAGAGAGGAATCAAATTCGCGTAGCTCGCTTTGTTAGCAAATCAGATCCACGCGAGCAGCCCTCGGAAAATGTATTTACGACTGCTTTTGATTAGCTCCTCTTGAGAGAGCGAACACGGGAAAAGTGGCCCGGTTCGCGCTCATAGCCGGCGTAACAGCGCAGAATATCGCGCGCGGGAATCCGCGCATTTTGCAATTACTCCTAAATACGGTTACGCGAGATTAGAGCCTGAATTAGCCCATTCAATTAACATTTACCAGATAGCAGTGCGCCATTAATGGCGGCCCTATTTCACTGAATTTCTCGGGATCCGTGCTGCTGGCCGGAAACACGGCTACCCCCCCCCCTCACCCTCGTCACACATGATCCCTGCCGGTCGCGTTCCCTATGCCGCTCGCGCGCGATAATAAGAACATCCATTTTCCGGTGAGCGCGAAGGGGCGGGGGTTGTTTTTCGTGGCAGACAGCCGTTTCCCCACCCCTTCGCCGTTCGTGCCGCTCGTCCATCGTCGCTGCTCTTGTGTACACGCGTGCTCCTGCCCATACGTGTTTGCCGACGCACGTGTGGATGCGTGGATGGAGCACAGACTCCTCGGATATTTAGTTGAATTTACGAGATTTTCCCTTTCGCGAATTTCGGTAATAGAAGGCCCTCCCGTCGAGATACGCTCTTTCACCTGAAAAGTTATAAGCGCTCCCTTCTACAGCTGTTTTGTTACCCGGGTTATGCGAAAAATTTTAAGCAGCTTGCGGAACAATGGATTTTTCAGGTATTCTGCTGGCTCTGATAACATACACACGTATGTACGTGCGCACGCTCATTGTACAATTAGTCGCTTATTTATGCATTTAGACAATGAATACCCGGGGCAATATGGATATCTGTCTGCCTTATTTCAAGCCAAAGTTTAATATAAATTCTCAGAAATATGTATCGAGAATTTATGGAGCCTTTCATAGAAATGCAAAACAAGGTAGGAGCGAATGGATCGCAAAACAACATTTTTCTTTTGGCCGAGTTCGATAGCTAAATTCATATTTCTTAACGATTTAAAATAATCAAGGTACAAAAAAACGCTAGGCATGTCTCGGTGTGCCGTACAATTTTCACAATAGAAATAATTAGGGGTTAATTAAAAATAAAATTATTGATTTCCAAATGCAATAAAAAGGAGGATAAATTAAATTAAATTAACGAGAGAATGCAGAATTCGTTTTATGCATCGTACGGGAATAGCGTTAAATTTTAATTACATTGCATTCCCATAGGTTAGTTTGAACGAAAGCTATCAAATGTACGCGCACAGTAATAAAGTAATTACTTCTCTTTGAGGACTCGTAGGCTTGGTGTACATCAGGCAGTTGCCACAACTCATATAAGCGAGTGCGACGTTGTACGAAATAAAAGCTTTACGAAACGAAATTTGAAACCCTGATAGAGAAATGAAATAAAAGAAAAAAGTCGGTCCTTTAAAACGAGCCTAGCAGGAGCGGCTCACCTGAAGCGTGTCGGAATTTTCTATTTCTACGATGGGGTGCGTTATGTCGTCGTAGGTGCCCGCACGCCGATGGCCAGCGTTTTAATTGAATAGCGCGTAATTCTATTTGACCCGTAATAATGGCTTAAATAAGTACTACCAGTAAGGCATATACATATACATATATATATATATATATATAAATGCAGAAAGAGAGAGAGAGAGAGAGAGAGAGAGAGAGAGCTTATCGTTCTATTTGATACCCTTTTACCAAATTAAAATTCATCGCTGGAGCCCTTGCCCGTGAAAGGAGGCGAGAGTCGGACGAGAATTGAGAGCGCGGTACTTTGTAAACTGGAAAGTGAAATTGCGTGTGCAGAGCATATGTACAGAACGAGAGGACTCGGGACCGCTCAAAAATTATCGTAGTTAAGCGAGACAAAGGGGCTTCTAAAGAAGCGATCGCTTTTACACAGAATGTCGCGTCACGGGCGTCGGGCATACAAATCGAGGGCCTGTGTACAGCATGGCAAAGTTACTCTCCTTAATCCCTAGCCGGAGCCGAGGGCCGCTTATCCCCCCGTTCCGTGGCTTAAATTTCTGCGAGTTCGCGAGGCTGACGTTGACCGATGCCCGCGCAATGGAATCGTGCCTCGGCCTCTACGTACCCGCGGAGCCTATCTCGGCTCCAACGAACTTTGCATCCTCGATGTCACACGTTGCATTAAACCGGAGCCATCGAGAGGATGCCTCGATCTTATCCGTCCTCTCGATGCTACGTGCGCTCCTCCGCCGGCCTTTCACTGATCGCCCACAGGTTAATAGTGCGGAAAAGACGTATTTCAAGCCAGGGCCGGCCTCTCCCTCCGACCTCCGTACACTTACCACCTCGCGGCCCTCCGTCGACCCGCAGACACTGCCGCGTTTCTATCTTTCGTTTATTTATATGGGAATCGGTGAGCATTTATGTTGACTCGATGATATTTACCTGGCAGGCAATTAAGAGGTTGTTACAGGAGTCGCGTGCCAGGAGCATTGCAAGCGCAATCTTGGGAAATTGTTTTGTGTACTTTTGCAACGAGTACTTTTCTTTCATTCTGTAATACAGTATATAATTAAGAGTCCTCTAACAAAATGCACTTTATGTTGACGAGCGCATTATATGCATAATTTAAACAGGAACGGCCAGCTATAAACTGATCCCTAAGTGTGCATAATCCATGTTTTTATTCAGCTGCGAGCATTTAAAACTTTTTCAAACTAACGGATTTCCAAGCTACTTCTATTTAAGTGAGAGTCCCATTCCGGTTATATTTTCAATTCCACGCGTTATCTGTGCTGCGCAAAATTTCAAAGCAATTGCAAGGATCATCAGTAACGTCAACTACAGAAGTATCTCTAACCTTCGTTTTTATCATCTTCGACGCGATATAAGTTGGATCTATATAAAGGATTATCCCGGCCGGTACTAAGCACCCATAAAGCAGAGCCATACCAGTGAGCGAGAGAGTGAGAGGCACGCGATCCCCTGTAAAACGAGCGGACGTTTCTGTACTAAATGACGTTCCTACGTGTCCGGAGGCAATTCACCTTTTCAAATCAGCGCTAAATCTCTGCTTGATTCTTGTTACGGCGATACAGCCTTGCTAGACATAAGCTATCTTTGTTTTTTATCTATAAAAATTTATACAAACAGCTAAGCTATGTGGATATACACAAGCCACTTTAATTTCTTGATTAGCCTCTTGAAACTGTATTACAAACTTTGTCTGTATATATCAGTATTTCGCATCATCTGTCAGAAATATAATTTCTGAATATTATTTTGTAAAAATTCGAAAAACAAAAACCATTTCTTTTACACGCGAATTACACAAATATAAAATGTTCTCATATTTCACAAATAATACGCATAATTTATAACTTAATATGAAATATGATATAGCTAAAAATTTTTCAAAACAAATGTACACAAAAGTAAATGTGTGTTCAACTTTCAAAAACTGCTTGCAATTTTTAACACTGTAAATATATAATTTTCTTTATAAAAATTGATGCGCTCAAAAATACCCTCTAACAATGGTAAATGGGTTTCAACTTTTGTAAGAAGGCAGACTAATAATACTCTTTACAGGTAATTTTTAAAAAATCTCAAGCCATAAAATTCGATCGATCGAATACAAAAATAGAACTTCACCAATCGGCTTTTCCCCCTGTGCGATATAGACACCTGTAAATATCATTTATACTGTCGCACGCAGAGAAATTAAAATTGACTTTGATACTGTTCCACGTCATAGCTATATGTGAGTCATATTTTTCTTCCTTTCTTCTTTCCTCTTTCCTATATTTCATAGATTTCATAAGTACACAAAAGTTGAGTATATGATGTCAGAAAGATAGAAATCGACCCGCTGAATCGAAAATAACGCAAAACACAAGAGACTTCACTGAAATGAGTGCAACCTTCTCAGGGCGTTGCTTTGTGCACACCTAGAAATTTCACATTACAGATGAAAAAATATCATCTGTTACTGAAGTATGAAAATAAGTGGAACGAAGAAAAAGATAGAGATGTAATTGAAAAGATAAAATAAAGGAAGAAAGAAATAAGGGGAGTGAGAGAAACGAGCACAAAAGCTTCATTGTGCTCGAACGTACAAGAGAAAAAATTTAATCTGATTTGATAAGAAGAGTGGATCGTGTGGTGGATCAATTTCGATCGTTGAAAAGTATTTACTCTTTAAGAATCTTAAATTCTTCCCGATTCTCTACTTGCAGCAACAACAACAAAAAAAATAATAAAATAAATAAAAAAGCTTATCGTAAGGGAAAAAATGTAAGTATAAAAGTTGTTCGTGAGATAAATGCAGTCGACTATGAAAAGATAAAACAAATGATTCTGTATATAATATTGTTATATATATATATATATATATATATTATAAATAAAATAAATATATGAACAATTTACAAATTTGAATTCATATTTAAACTAAATGAAAAATGAAAAACGGTAAAGCACTTGACATGCATGATTGTATAGTGAAATAAGGTAATTGTAATATTCGTGCATAATGAAAAATTGGCACTCAATATGGATAAAAAAATTGTTGTAATTTTTTTTTGTATAAATACATATGCTTTCGATGATTCAATATATATGGTTACGATTGGTTTACGAGGGACTGAATGAAAGATAGAATTTGTTTAATTCTTGAATAAGATATAGATGTAAAGGATTGAAAAATTGCGTAGTCATTAGAGATTGAATGAAAAATTCTGATATAAATCGCCGCAACGATGACTTACTGTACAGTTTAATCTGTCAAAAATACTTGGTATTGTTTGTACACAAATTTAGGACGACTTTGTCATTAATTCAAATAAAAGTTATTCTAAAGCGTACTGGTATTTCCGATATCGATATGCAGCTAATGCTTTATCACAAAACTAAGCAGATCGATGAACGTGTTTATCTCTGGGACTACTTTAACTCTGAGATAAGAGGCCGAAGGAATGGGGTTCCGATTGTAATTTCGCGATTGTATCCTTTTAGCACGTGAATTTACGTCTGCAAATCGTGCAGGGGAGTTCGCAAAAGGTGTGGCAAATCAGCTCTTTAACGTTCATGTCCCGTGGACTTTTAACAAATGTATATATCGCGTGTATATTTATTCTACCTTTCTAAGAATAAGCATTTGTATGTAAGCGAGTCAATTAGATGGTGTGGTGAGAGATTTGTTATTCACAGCACGTCTCGCCAACTTAATATAAAACATTCGACGGCGTGGATAATTGAAGAGAAATTATAGATGATAATCGATTTCGTGTTTTCGCCATACAGCCGGCTCACATAATGCCGCTGCTTTCAAACGATTACATTAAGTTCGCCCCATCAGATAGAGAAGAAAGCACTTATCATCCCGACGCCTGTGAAGCAATATGAGTCCGGGCTGCATTGGCTCCGATCGGCAAATAGACGCATTAACACCTACTGTGGGACGTATCACGAGCAGTGGGCCCACCGTGCGAGGCTAACACCGATACCGATCGCACCGTTACGGGATCTCCCCTCACGGTAATTTCGAGAGACGACAAGACACCGTCGACCCTGACACGCAACCAGTTTCTCGGATTCACAATCCGTGAACCGGTACTCATTTAGGTCGCACACATGAAACCCAGTCCCCGAGAATCGAGCCTAGGCACCGGTAAGTACCCAACTCTGGGCTGACGAGTAGCTCCTCTGGGTAACGAACTTCGCGACATACCGGCTGTACGAATTCCTCCGTAGGTGGGCCTCGCGGCTCTATATAACGGCCAAGACCAGTCGATCGCGGAGCTTCGCTCGGCGGCCTCGGCTCGGGGAGGGCCTGAATCCAACGCGTGCGGGCCCCCCGTTACTCACATGGGAAGGAGTGTGGTCCCATACCGAAACTCGAGTCCTCTCGCGTTAAGGACATTAGGCACGGCCCTGCGCGCCCCGGCAATAAATATACCGTTTCATCCGACCGATCGAGCATTGGGCTCACTTGTAGTAATTGCCTTTTTAATACTCAATAGAACACGCCGAAAGTGTGATTCAACTCGCACAAGCCCCCTGTGCCCTAAGACGGGGATACTACGGAGGGAGCTATTTTCAGGCCAATGGCCCGGCAGTGCGCCCAGGCGGCCCAGCCATCCCGCTCAATTATTTCGATTATCTAACGATTAGGCTCGCGCCCGCCTACCAAAGCCACTAAATCAAATCTCACCTATCGGACATTGTATAATAGTTAATAGCGTGAGCTTTCGGCCGACGGAGCGGGCGTCGGGCTTGACATCCGGTTGCGTCACTGCATAGAGGCCAGCCGCTTCCAGGTCTTTGCTTAAGGAGGAGGAACGAAAAGACTCCCATCTGGCAGTCGGGCAGGCAGTCAGCCAACCGGCAAATGTCGGTCTCGGCCGAGACATTCGTAAGTGGGCCTTCGGCCACGAAGGTGGGATCTACTCCCTCGCAACCACGCTGCCGCTCGTCCGGAGGGCTTTCCTACTCCGCACATTTGACCCTCGCCGAGGGTATCCCAGACGCGGATTGCGTCGGACCGACCACCGACTCGTTCCGCGAGCTCCGCGCCGTTGTAATAATGGCGCGGATCTGGCGTCCCGCAGCCCTGAGCCTCTTCGATCGCCTCGATGCCATCCCGTGCAAGAATAACGACGCAGCCCCTCTGCTGCGCACTCGATGATTTTGACGGGACGATGCACAGGACCGAGGCTCGCCCATGCGAGTCGCTGCCTCGCGCCACGCGGGCCAGAGCCAAGTCACTTACTGCACTGCCTCGAACTTATCCGTTTTATTATCGCGGCTCGGGCTGGTCGGCGCGTAACTTTCGTCAGATCATTTGACCGGCAAAGGGAAAGGCATCGTAAAACCTGCGTGTTCTTAACTCGACGTAACTCATGTCACGTGCCTTTCTTCCGGAGTGCGGCTAATGTCAATATTATATAGCTGAAGGCATGTGCTGGTAAAAAGCATTTTGTTTATTTTTTATTTATTTATTTATTTTTTTTTTTTTTTTTGTCGAAGATACGCTAGCACATGGTTTTCGTTGTAACAGCTATTGCTTTACCATTTCGACTTAGATGCTAAAAGATAAATAACAACGGGATCTTTCACTTTATGAAAACGGAAACATCGAGTAATTTAGGCATTTATGTTTTCTCGTAAAAATAATCAGCTACTTACAAACTTTAAATTTTTTCTTTGAAATGGTCCGATAAAGTGCCCATATGGTTCTAATAAATAAATTGTAGCTATTTTCTAGACAGGTGAGCTATGGATTTTACTGTAAAAAAAATAAAAAACAAATAACGTTGAACTTATACGAGGATCCAATTAAATATACGATTCAAATTGTTTGTGGGACTTGAGAAATTAATCTGAAGCTTAGTGTTATATTCAATAATTAGGGCAATTTCAGAATATTCAAAACAAATTTATACGCATTTTATTCAAAATTAATATATAATATATACACAGGCATGTATAGGCAAGTAATTTTCTAATATTATTGCAAAGTAAATATAAATTTAGTTGGTTCGTAATTATGATTAATATAGAATCATTCGTAATTATTAATAAATCGTTGACTCTTAGAAAAAAGTCGTTTTAAGTGTATATTGCAACAACTTTTATGTGCATACAAATGGAAACTCACTTCAAAAACGCGATAGTTTCATGTTAGTAAATCCATTGATTAATGTAGACAGAAAGACCCATCGTTAATCATGTATTATAGACGTTCCTAATAATGAAAACGTTTGTTTTTTACGTGACGAAAACTAGAGTTGCGTGCTGTATCGTAAAAACAGCGCAATGAAGTCCTCATTGAAATAAGGCAGAAAAATGAAGCCGAGTCTCTAGTACGTGAGTGAGTCTATATATGGTCGAGCGTGTGGCGCGCGTCAATTTCTCGCGTGCGCGTTTACTCTCTTCGTCCCTCTCTCAAGCTCTGAAATTCTTTCTTTCGTTTTAGTACTTCAAGCTCTACTCTTCTTCCACTCTTCTGCATCTCGCTGACTCTCTCACTTTCTCTCTCTCTCTCTCTCTCTCTCTCTCTCTCTCTCTCTCTCTCGATTGTCTCCCACTCTCTCCCGACTCTCTTTCACTCTTTCTCTATTTACAAAATATAGTTAGCAGCTTCCGGCAAAGCCCTCTCGACGTCAATTTCCGACATAATCACAGAGAGCACCTACATGCGTGATTCATCGCACAACGGTAAGCGTAATTCGTGAACCGTGTGTGTACTCAGAGCTGCTTAGAGCCTAGGAGGAATTGTGCCTACTCTCGGTTCTTTTCGCTAATGAACTGCATTCCTTTTATTCCTTTCTTACGCACATTAGTGATTATAAACGTCCTTGCGTGAGTTGGGCTACCGACTGTGTATACAATTTCCTCCTCCTCTTTCTCTCTTGCTCTCCCTCTCTCATTATTTCATTCTCTTCTTCCCTAGATATTTAAAGAGTAAATTTGTGTACATAATTTAACAAGGTATTATGCAAAGATTGTATAACAAAATAGCTTATTATATTATTTACTGATTTATATGTATATACATATTCTGAGATCTACACGTAAAACGGTGAATCTTAACTTGTTTAGAATTTCATTTTGTTTTATTAATTAGTAATGTTTTCAATGTTTTTTGAAAAGGATTATTTTTATTGAAAAGAAGCGCATTCTATATAAAATAAGAGATTTCTTCTAGCATTCTATATAAAATAAGAGATTTCTTCTAGCATAAGACTGCAATTTTCATGCTCACCTAAATATGTAAAGATTTAATAAATCTGGCTATTATCAAACTTCATCAATTTCTTTATATACTGTATTAATTAATTCAATTCTTCTGTACATAAAGGGCCGCTACCTACACTAAACATAATCAAAGATATTTATCAGCTTTTCTTCTTTTTTTTAATCTGTAGAAAAACCTTGTCTTAAAAAAAAAACTAAAAAAATATTCATTTAAAAATCCAGTGATTTTACAAAATCTTGTTTTTTTCACTGTTACGTGGCAAATCTTCAGTTTCCGCTTAGGAGCCAATCATTTCGGAGATGAAAATTAATTAGACGGTACAAATTTTTTTAACTTCATTGTTTCACAGTTGTTATCAATTAAAGGGCAATTTAGGATTTTACAGTTTATTTCTTATATACAACTACTTTATTCATGTTCTTATTCATTTTCTTGCTTGTAGATTCATATTTTTCGTTCATTGCCGTAAGGCATTTCTTACTTAGCCAACTGTTGCTTTTCAATTTGTATATGAAATTCTTGTCTCGATTTCTTGCATTGTTCTTTTGGTAAATCCACGTATCATTTCTTTACACAACTAATCGCGATAATTGTAAATTCTGATAGTCCAATAGAAAATCAGGACTCCTTTTCCAAAATAATATGTTAATGGCATCTTTGTGTTTTTTATCTTAATATAATTCCTTTCAATGTTGTTCTCGCTATCAAAAATACAATTTTACATGCTTTTCTTATTTGTACGAATAATTAGCGTTAAAAGAAAATTGTGGTTACGAGCTACCCTACAAAATATATCTTTTGAGATTATAAATTAAATAATATAACGGTCGTAATAACAGATAATGATCTAATTAGCCTGTAGGAACAGTTTGGACTTGACCAAAAAAAAATTTTTTTACTTTGAGTTAGCATTGTTCTCTCTTTGAATTTACTCGTTTTTAATCTTTTTCACTTCACTTTTATTGACTCGACCATTCGGTTTTCCCATACTTTAATGTAAGGTATCGTTGAAATCTTTCAAACGCTCGCTATTGGAAACGTGTATTTAAAATAGTTTAAATTTATATTGATTTAGTAGGCACAAATAATTTTTAATTTCTGCATAAGCGCGAAATAGTTAAAATTGCCTTTAAGTTATGAAAAATTCCATTATTTAATAGAGTTATCGTTTTAGAAGTGGTGCTTATTTAATACTAAATTAATGTTTACTATTAAATAATAAGTATCAAGGTTGATAAGGAGGCTGGAACGTTTTCTTAAATTTTCTTAAATTTTCTTGAGACTTCTTACTGGTAGACAGTGTATCATTGACAAAGTTTTTATTTGTTAAGAGCATCACCGCTCTTCAAAGATGCTGCGGCAAAATATGGAATAAAAACTTTGCGAGTTGTCGACGAGCAAGAGAGAATGCTTACACACACGCGGCACTTCGAAATTCTATGAATTCTGAACACCGAAGGCAGAACAAGAGGACAAGTTGTACGTCGAGTAAAGTAAGTTGTACGATCAAAGGTGCCTCAGGTTTTTATCTATTCATTATAAATGAGAAGAAAGAATTACTCGCCTTTATTTTATTGTTAAAGTGCTTTTGGAACTGCAAAGTAGCTCAGGAAGATAGATTTTAGCTACTGTGCTTAGCCGATATAGTTAAAATATTAATAACGTCGTCGAAGACTTATCGAGGTGAAAATTACATGAATTTATCCAAAGAGTAAATATTACTCGCTGGTAAATGTAAGTGAATAGAATGTTGTCTAACGCGCATGAAGTCGTGAATGCAGCTGTCGCAGAACTTTTCCTAACTGTCGACGTAAATTGTTCGTAAAGGCTTCGCAACTTATTGAATTTAAAATATGCTAGCATGACTGCCATATTTGGATAAATAACTATGTATAAGAGTATTTTGACCAATTGCATTATTTCTTATTAAAATAGCAAGGCCAGAAATACTACTCGCTAAATTCATAAAAATTGAATACTCGTATTCGTTCCACCATATTTTTATTATCTCCATCCATTATTCTCATGGCTACTTTTTTCATCCTTGAGCAGTCCATCAATCAAGCTTAAATTATACTGGATGTTTAAAAATCCCATCAGAGCGCGAGCGAATCCCGCAACACGATGCTCCTTACTTGAAAAACGAGAGGGTGCGAACGAGCAGTGGCTCCACGGAAATAGGAAGAGAAAGAGCGACAAAGGGACGCAGGGAGTTGGGAAGGGAATTCAATTAAGAACCCAATGCTGAAGTGAAAAGCGTCGGTTGGCTTGCATGTGGATGACGCAAGAAAATCAATTCCCTGATGAGCCGCTATCCTGACTCACTATTTTTCCTACCAGCCCGATTATCCATATCCCACATCGCCAAACACACACCCTTATCTCTCTCTCTCTCTCTCTCTCTCTCTCTCTCTCTCTCTCTCTCACACACACACACACAAATACTCTCACTCTATCTGTCTATCTGTCTATCTGTCTATCTGTCTATCTCTGTCTTTCTTTCAACCCAATGATTTCACCTGTATAATATATAGAATACGCGCGACACGCATTATGCGCCTATTACGTGTTCCTGTTACGTCGTTTGCACATGCATAGTGGATTCCTACTGATACTAGTGTACAATGCATGGCAACCTCGTCATCGTCGGTAAACAGGCGAGCAAATGAAAAAATAAAGAGAAAACTAGTAGAAGCAAGTCATCAAAGCGATGAAAAAAGGACAGACCGGCATTTGCCTTTGCTATTGCTGCGTTGACATTAGCTGGATGAAAAAGACATTGACATCAGCTCATTTGACTACGAGTACAAGTGTGTATTTTAAAACTAATCGCTCCTCGTCAAAAGCTTCAGCTTCTCTTATCATTTATTTATCAGTCACCGAAAGGCACCTCGGCAAGCTTCTATTCATCATCCTGGAAATATACTTCTGCTGCGTTTTATTTCTACGATGGGTAAAAGATCAAACGAGCCGCTCTAGCGTATCCTCTGATAAACTTTAAAAAAAATTAAAGCTTGAAGAATTTGAAAATAAATAGAAAAGGCCTAGCGCTCACTTTGTAATATGCAACTTTCTTTACAATATAAATATTTATTTTTTGAATCTTAATATTATGTTGTAATTCTTTTGTCTAGAAGTCAGCTTAAATGAGTTAATTTTTAATTCATACCTTTATTTAATACGAAAAAATTTTTCACCTTCAATGAAAATAAATATGGCTATTATGTATTACATTCAAGTTAAGATATTTTTATTTTTAAAGCTTTCAAATCTAACTCTAAAAACAATTATTAATTTAGCCAAACGCAAATATTATGGATGATAATTTTGAGCAGATAAAATTAACTTATGAAATATATTACATTCATTGTTATTATTCATCAAAGATCCGTAAATAAAAGTATGAAATATTCTTAAAAGATATATTTATCGTATAAGCATCGTTTTTTATGATGCTGATAAATCTAAATTAATCTAAAAAATAATAAAATTACAATTGATGGGTTGGTATGAATTATTAAAAAAAAAATATTTTAATAAAATTAGTGATTCTTTTTAATGTCGGTACGGATGTAAATACGTACCCATCGTATTAATCGTTACATAAGCTATATATTGTGTTTCATAGTAAATCTCTTTATGTAATTTTTATCTATATTTATAAGTAACCAAGTTTCTCCATCGATTTCTTTTCATTCTTGTTTTCATTCATTTTATCCCCGTCACTTTATTTATTCCATCATACATACATTATCCCTTTCGGTCTCTCTTTCTCTTTTTCTCCGTTTTCCCTCCTGCTATTCCACTGTACATTAATTAATGTTGTAACATCGTGGCGGAATTTTATCAGATTAACGCGTGATGTCTCAGCTGTCGTGTCACTTATTAGTTGTATATATTTGGTATACGCGGAATAGATCAATTGTAATTCATTATGGGCCGTGACTTACATAAAAAGCATAGGCAACTTCCTAAGCTGGTAATTTTTTTAACTTCTTTTAACCTGTTTGTAGTGTTCGAGACAATCGCCATCTTTTATTCTCTTTTTTATCTGAATAAACGGAGAATCTTCACGTATAGATATTTTTCTGTACAATTTTTATATATATTTTTCAAAATGGGTATCGTTCAGCTATGACTATACCATTTACTGTGTAAATTGATGAAAATTACCAAGCTAGCCTTCCTTTATCATGCATTTCCTAACCAGATTTATTGTCAGAGCTATCTCGGATATTTACTTGACCTTGTCTATAATATTTGATCTCTAGGCAATAATGTACAGAGCAACTACCCTCTGAAGTAATTAGATACGAGAAAATATACACCTACATAATTTGTTTTTCATAACAATACTAGTCTGATAAAAATAATAAAATTGGTTTTACACATTTACTTACGTATATTTTTTTAGATTGACTCGTGATATACTCAATTGGATCTGTAATCAAATTAGAAAATGTATAAGCATTTGCCTTACTTAATTAAGTGTATATATATATAATACAAAATCGTTATCCGAACTTAAGTAAATAAATAATAAAATTTGTTTTATTTTGTAAATAAAACCGTTCCAATAGGTTAATAAACAATTTTTTATCAACTTTAGAATGAGCGTTATAAAATCTTAGTACCTTAGTTTCTTAAAATACAAGATGCTTCACAGTACGAGTAAGTAATGAGGATTTTGTATTGTGTAAAAAATGCAATGAGCTGAAATAGTTTAATAATTGTAACTCTATTTAGAAAAGCATGTTTAGTGTCTGCAAAGTAGCTATTAGTGATCGAAAATTAATTCGGTAATAGGGTCAGTGAGAAGTGTAAGTAGCTCGAACGAAATATAATGCTGGCTATCAGATACGTTATATTATAATACGTGACAAAAAGAAAAAAATGGAAAGCAAATTGGTGAGAGAACGGAGTGTGTGAAAAATCGATGCTTGCCCCCACCCCATTCGTAAGCGCCGAGTAAGCGCCAGTACGTAACACCAGCCACTGGATATTCAAAATAGCAGTCTCAATTCTCCTGGAGATATATATATATATATATATATATATATATATATATATATAATATATATTGTTATAAATTGTTGATGGTGGCAAGACGCTACCGCGCTACGCCTTCAGTTACACGGGGCGTATTTAAACTCGAACGTACTAACTGGGGAGCAACAAGCCTCGGCGAGGGGTCGAATTGTAAACGGGAAGGACGTCTCTTTTCTTATCCTCGGCGCTTCGTTTCAATGGCAATCCGAGGTCCCGGCTCGAGCTCAGGTATACGACCCCCGGCTCCACAGAAAGATGATCTCCACGGCAAACTTTCCCGTCGGCCATAATAAACTCGGGGATGTCGGCGCCGACGTTGCGGGCGCCTTTTTTCACCATTGTTTATTACGAGATATGGAAGGCTTTATCATTGTCAAAATTAAACCAGAAACGAAACTAAGCCCTACTGCTATGCGGGATTTACATGAACTGTTTATTTCTTCGTTGACCGCATGCAAATTTTTACACTGGTTCAAGTGTAAAGAATTTTATTGGTGAGTGTAGCTTACTACGAATACTGAAGCGCTTCAAAAGGTCTCTCTAAATAGTTAAAAAAAAAAAAATATCTCCACTGCTTACGTCCCGCTAAAATTCATTTTTTATTCTTTTAATACAATACTATTTCCATAATTTTCTTAATCTTTTTTCATTTTCTTTAAGCTAATATTACGTTATTTTCATTTTTTAATTTAAATTTACTCTATTTTAACTGGCTTTAAAAGAGAAAAAAAACAACAAGAAGAACGAAATCTGTGCTTTAACTCAAATCCTTGAAAACGTATTGTAGTTTATGAAAACATAGTCTAATGTGTACGCATATATATCCAAGCAACTGCTGAATCGTCTTCCTACCAATTAGAGGCTTGGTTCACTACAGGTTTTATATATCTTGCATATTCTACGCTATGTTTATTACAATTATCTTGTAAAGCATACTTGTATCGTAATAACAGTACAAGTAGGCGTTATTTGACAAATACACAAACCTTTACTGCTGATGTATAATTCAGATTATGACACAAATTACAACTTATATTTTGAGTACGTATCTTATTACGTAACTCGCAAAAATATTGTACGTATATAATTCTTAATTCAAAGCAAAACAATATTCAAGAAGTTTTAAATTATTGGACAGGATGATTTATTAGTACCTTTAAAGACCATTGTCGTAAGAACTTTAGGAATCAAAAGATATTGATAAAAATAAACGTTGCTGAATTATGTAAACCCTTATATTGCATAGTTAATATCACAACCGCCGAGTCTATGAAACACTTTGAGTGATGAGAGCAAATTTAATATGTACATCGTGTGCATAGCGAATTGAATCACGATTCGTTTAAGGTGAAATCGACTGATCATAAAAGATGGCATATAAGTGGTATAATGGATCTCTATAGAATTAAACCTGTGCTTATTACCCTTGAATTCACAATACCTTCTCAGGTTAACAAATTTAATACTATTTAAGGAATTGGAGCATATCACAAGCTGGTAATAGAATGGTGAACGCCTGAAATAACTACTAAATTAACTTGCAGTCTTTTTTCTTCAGAGTCAATTTGAGGGTAACGATGGAAGTTTCTTACTTAATGAGATGCTTACGAAAGACAAATATCTTCTTCTCTGTCCTTACTCTCCCTCATTCTCCCCCTTTCTTATACTCTTGTCTCATTGACCTACAGCGCATCATTAAGATGTTAGCCCTCCGATATCGCGGAAACATCTACCAGTACTTTTCAGTGCTATGGAGCTAAACTTACTTTCGAACTTTACGTAATGGGCTTCAACGCTAATGACAAATGCAATTACAAAAAGTACATAAAAATGTAAAAAAAAATGCTTTTCAAAGCCGTATGAAAAATAGATTTCTGATTTTTTGATATCTGTAAATACTCAAACATTATTAAATACTTCATTCAAAGTTTTATGCGCCATACTGTTGTCTCGTAGGGTAAGCATATAACAGGGATGATGCACAGAATAACTGAAAATTCTCGTGCGCAAATCCACATTCATGAACACGAACAGCAAAATGTCAAATTCTTTACTCCTTCCTATGCATTCCTATCATGGATTATATATACTAACTCATAATTGCAGTATTTTCTATTCAAATTTTCATCGTGCAGCGCAAAATATAGGAGTGCGGAGTAGTGCACGAATTTTATGCCGATTACAAATGGGGTAAAATGATAGAACGAACATGTGTAAGTTATTTGCGGCGGACAGAGTGAGCGAGAGGACTGTGAATTAAGCAAAAGAACATTTATTTTTCTGTCTAGTAGAGTACAATCGGTGTATCTTTGTATGGGAGTCAGTGCGAGATACACACGCTCGCAGTATGCATGTATACGTAACTTATCTTTATGCAAAAAGGTTAACGAGAGTCTAATGTTTAGCATACCGTCGTGGACCAGTTCTGAAGGAGCAGAGAGATATTTCGCAGAGAAGAGCTGAGAGCGGAGCGAAAGAGAGATTGAGAGAGAGAGAGAGAGAGAGAGAGATGTAGAGGAGTCCCACGTGAATGATACGCGCACTGGGATCACGTTTTTACAAAAAGAGCTTGGAAATGATTTGCACGGCGATTCAGAGCTGATATCGACAAAGACATGAAATAGTGGGATATCGCCGCGTCGTGAATGCACGGCGGCGGTTATTTTGCCTCCCATGAATCAACAGAGGAGAAAAATTAAAGACTCGAGCGCGTGCACATTGATCTACTGTGGTGCGTCTGCGTGGGCACTTTTACTTATATGGTGATGTATTCCTTGCGCGCGCCCAGTCATCTAGATATATCGGCTTATCTCCTCTGTGCTTACGCACGCATGCACGCATGAGCCCGACACTCTCACTTATTCTCTTCCTTCTAAATATCGGCCTCGCTTTCGCTCCTTTTTCCTCTTCCCGCGTCTTTCTCTACGTCACTGCTTTTCTATCGCTCGCCGCGTAGCCCGTGCCCCCAGCAGAGACTCGCGTTTCGCACTTCCATTAATATTCTATATTTTATTTCGTGGTATGGATAACTGACTGGAGGGCCGACAAACTGTGCCGAGTAATTGGGAAAGACGAGAGAAGGCATTGAGTGGAAAAATACGGAGGTATGTTAAGTCAGAGGGTCGCTAGTGAGGTGAACAAACTGTGTTTACTCGACAATTTAGCTCTATTAATTTTATTTAATATTGATAAATAAATACGTCTCTCGGCAAAAATTATTCTTATGTCTTTGAAAAACGTAGCACTGATCATAAATACTTATAGATTATAAATTATACCAGACGATAAAATATAATTAAAATTTAAATAGATGCTTATTTATCTCTGCTACAATACAAATTAAACGAGTCCAGTAATGTATTCCTAAGCATTTACATTTAAACAGTTTTCCTCCCTTGCTAATATATGTATTTATTTACTCATAATATATCTATTTGTCACTAAAGTATTTATATCAGTTATTAAAGGCGCTTATAACGGAGCAAAAAAATTAAACTTAATAAATTACCAAATACTTATAATGTCTATAAGTGAATTTATTAATTTTGCCGTACTTGAAATAGGTAAATTTAATGAAAAATCTAGCAATTTTAAGTGTTTTAAAATTTATTAAGAACAATATTCAATAATGAATAAAAATTGCTACCCTTTTTTATACACAACGTCAATCCAGAGATTTTTTCCGTTGATTGGATCCGAACGTGTACATATATATAAATACATACATATGTACATACACACAAATATATAAAAATTTATAGATGCAAGCTATATAGTATATACATAACAGATAATATATAATAGTAAATAAAATTATGTAGAATTTTAATATAATTTGAATGTATAATAAAACAAGTTGATCAGTCTATCGCACAGTAAGCACTGCGAAAAATAAATTTTATAATTAGAGTAATTATAATAATAAATACGCTTTCTGTACAATCTATATTACCGGAGATTTTTTTTTGTAGTCTGCTGAATTATATTTTTATAAATAAATGAAGTTATAATTTGTAAATTTTAAATCGATTGATGAAAAATTTATTACTGGTATTTACATAAGAAAATTTTTTATTTCGCATCATTTGATTCTCGTATAATATGTGAGAAGTAAAATTATTAATAGTTGTATCACGAATATGCAATTGAAGAATTTTTGAAGACTCGATATGCTTGATTTATTAGATAATAAACAGTATTTATGTTTCTTTGGTATATTTTTAATACGCATTTTTTATTATTTGGCAAAATTAATTATAACTGTTTAGTAATTTTTGAGATCTAGTTATAATATTTCAATATAAATCACTCTTGCACTAGTGTAAAAATTAGATTCATGATTCAAAATTTTCATTTATTCAATACTTTATGCATGCTTATTAATTATTTTGCTTTCAAACAGGGTATCATTTTGTTGTAAAATACTGTAAAGTAGAGATGCTCTTTTAGCCTGTAGGGTAAGCTTGTTATCGTACGGCAGAGTAGATAAAATATATTATGTTACTTCATATTTTATTACGTAAAAATTATTGTTACCTTCTGGTAAGAACTTTTAAATTTTCATGATTGAAATTAAAAAAAAAAAAAAATTTAATGGGTATATTTGCTGAATTCATAGTAAAAGTCAGAATATATCTCGTAGAAATCATCAATAATATACGGCTCTGATCTTCCTGCATCGTTTGAACATTACTTGAATGCTTAATGAAGTCGTGTATTATATCGAACAATGCCTCGAACCATCGTTTCTTCGCTGTAAAGCCTTTTAAATCAACCTCATCTGGCGCCCTTCTTTCCTCAATCGAATAGCCTGTATTCTATTTGTCTCGCTTTTCCTTTTACTCGCTCCGCACTTTGCAGTCGTGTCTCCTTCTAGCGCTATCTCTCTCGCGCCCTCTCGCGCTTTCTCACGCACACGCACGCACACGCCCCATATAAGAGTCTCTGGCTCTCCTTCCTCCAATACTTTCCTCCGCTTCCTTTTTCTCTCTATCGCTGCGCCTCGACCCGATCCTGCCCTTGCCCCTGCCCTCGCCCCCGCCGCCCCCTTTTGCCGACTGTGCCAGGACTATAAACAGTAGCCAGTCCAGCCAAACTATTTGCGATGCTTAAAGCTTCAAGTCCGTTTGCCTTTCCACCGCTCCCTTCGATTGTGTCGGAGCGGCTTTTCTTTCCCTCCACCCTATTGTCCTATCGCGACCTCGTCGCGCTCGCGATAGACCGCGAAGGCTTTCAAACTTACGCTCGAGTAAGTAAAACAAAACGAAAAGGAAAGAAAAAAGAAATTAAAAAAAAAAACAAAACAAAAAAACCAACACAAAGAAAGAAAAGAAGAAGAAAATGAAAAAGGATCGTTAAGAAATCGAATGTTTGCTCGCCCGCGAATTCGAGCTGACCGGACAGAGTCTCAACAACCTACGCTTGGTCTCTATTCTCATTGCCTTCCAAGTGAAATAACGCGGTATTCGTCTCGCGATCCTCGACGGCGGTAATCTTCCCTCGCGTAAGTGCCCGAAAACTACCGAGCACCGCGTAAACATCTCGTTTGCACCGAGAGCCGGTGGTTGCTCACGACGAAAACCGCGAGGCTTATGCGGCCCTGCACCCGAGATTCCCAGAGCACGTGTTTGTGCTGCTGGTGGCGGCAGCGGCAGCGGTGGTGGTGGTGGTCCCATCCTCGCTCGTTGGATTAACACGAGGGGACGCGGCCGCGTAGCCAAGCTGCCGCCGCGCGCGTAATGGCTAAATATACCGGACACTCGCGCTTTTATCGCGTAATTATATTGCCGCGGCTCTCGGATAGCAGCGGATTCGCCACAGTGAGAATAACGCTTGGACAATGTATGGCCGTGTATTTTCCGATGGAGCTCACCTCCACTGGCGCTCGAACGCACTTGTGTGCGAGCGGCTCGAACAAACGATCCGCCCGTAAACGCAAGTACTTTTCTCCTTTCCTCGCCGGCCCGGCCCGGCCCGGCCCGCTCCTCCTCCTCCTCCTCCTCCACCCCTTAGCCCCCTCGCAGGCGAATGCGCACGGCTCCACTGGCTATTCCCGTCCCTTCCGCTTCCCGGGCCCGGAGCCGCCGTTCCTACGCTTCCCGGCCCGGCCCGACCCTCCTCTCCCTCTTTCTTGTCCACTCATTTTCTTTTCTTCCTGTGCGCGAGAATGCCTCGGAGAAATAAAAGTTCCCTATGAGATTATCTTGTGGAAAGGCACGAGAGCCCTGCGGACTTATTATCGAAGACAGGGAGATTACCCGATGTTAACGGCAGTAGGCTCATCTTATTATAGTATTCTAATGGGCTGCTGCTGCTGCTGCTGCTGCTGCTGCTGCTGCCGCCGCCGCCGCCGTCGCCGCCGCCGCCGCTGCTGCCGGCCAGTATATTTTATCTCGCGATTCGATGCGTCTTCTAATGATCATTTCGGTGTGCATCGCAAACAAATCGTAAGCTAAGAAATATAAGAAGAACCTTAATCGCACTCATGGTAAACTTTGTTGTTTTTCCTTAGGCCTTTGTAACCAATAATAAAAGAGAAACTATGATAAAACTTTTATGTAATTTTATGCGCCTGATGAAAGAATTTATTAGCTATTTATTGCTGTAGCTTCTCTCGTAATGTGTGCGTATGCGCGCGCGCTCTCTGCGTGCCTGTATTTAGTACATACATACATACATACATACATACATACATACATACATATATATATATATATATATATATATACAAGTATATATACATATGCAAACATATGTAACCATTATCATACTCATAAAATGTAGTACATGTATATAAAAGTTAGCTGGCATTATTTTAACATCGTATGAAGGATCAGATTGATATTATTAGGAAGTTTAATTTCCACCGACGACAGGGCGAACGGAGGAGGAGTTCTAAGTTAAAATAATGAAACTCATGTTTTCCATTTTTCTTGAAAAGACTCTGATATACAGCATTACAGCTGATTTATAACAATGGTAATGTCAGCGGATATTAAAATAGAACCGCTACGACTATGAGTAATAGAATTTTGAAAATTAACATTCCTCAAACTTTTATCCAAGAAATGTTATTACAGAATTAAATATTTAAATTGCAGGATCAAATAAGTTAATATCTCATTTGTACTCAATCATGTACGTAATTAAACATTATAAAAATCAGATACTAAAGTTGTTAAGTATTTTCAATGTTTGTAATATGGTAAATTTGATTAATTTCAAATTTTCATAACTTAAGAAAATTGAATTATAAATTTAAGCGCTTATTTTTACTATTGAATAAGCTATATATTCAATTATTTATCGATGGCTTTAATTATTTAATTGCTTTTCATTTTAGCGTATAGCATAATTTAAATTATAATAAATATTACAAGTTTATTACACTTGCGTACTTTTTACATTTATTTCGTAAATAAGAAGAAGCAAACAAGAGAAATCTATTTCATGAACGCGTACAAAATGAAAGATAAATGAAAGATGATCAGATATATTGCCGAGCTTTAATTGATTTGATGAGCTTCAATTTTTTATTATATTTTATCTAGGGAATTCTAATAGGGTCAAATCACTGAAAGTGGAGCATAATTAACTGGATTTTTTTTTCTTGAACGCGAAATTCGATACAATTGCAAAATATTTTCTTGGAGCTCTTTAAAGACATTTTAATTATAATTTGAAAAATTATACTCAGCAGTGCTGAGAAATATAATACATACGTGACGATATTATGCGAGTAAATCTAAGTAAAATTATAATAAGTTTTAATATTTTTAAAATTATTAAATTTCTAATTTCGATACGAAGCTTGGATTTTTAATGATAGACGAAAGATTAATCTATACTTTTATTTTGCGTACTAGAATTCTATTATAAATACTATATTGCTAAAGTGTAACATTATCGGATGAAAAGCAACAGTATGATTTATAGCTCGTTCAACTAGTAATTAAGGTCGACAGTGATATGTAAAGCTTTAAAGGACTTCCTATCCGATATTAGTGTACTCGGATAGAGACATGGAGACACACGTTCTTATATACATTGCTTACTTTTAAGCTCATCATTGTTCTCAAAAAGATTTGACTTTAATACGTTTATATTCATGCAGTCGTGAAAAAAGCATAAAAGTTATAATTTTATATTGCATCAGTAAAACCAGCTCTCAGGAGTCGAGGACGTGGTTACAAGCAAATGGACCGCAATTCACTAGCAATAAGAGGATTAAACTTTCCTAGCTCTTAATCACTTTTATATCGAAATTACTCGAGCAATCGCAACAATAAAATTATAATACGCTTTGAAATCCTATTTATTTTTATTAGGATTTTTGGAGGGTTGCCCGGGACGATAATTGCACGGCAAGAGATCACGAATCTCGAGTGCGGGGACGTACGAAGCTCCGGGGATCGGAACTGCTCAGCCGATCTCCCGGTGGCTTCCCGAATAATTGTCAAAGTTGACCGGCGAGGGCAATTCGACTTACCACCAGGAGTGAAGAACAAACGAGCGGAGGATGCAAAGGAGAGCGCGCCGAATCGTCAAGGGGCTCCAGGTGCATGCGCGAAATCAGGAGCTCGGGCGGGACGATCGACTAAGGGCGCAGGAGGGCCGACGGGAAGGCATTCTGCCAGTGGATTTCAACGAAAGCGCGTAGCCGAGCAGGAGGCGGAAGGGCAAAGGCCAACAGCCGAGGAGCGGCAGTCGCGCGTACGCGTACGCGCGCGTCATTAGTATTCGGGCCGCGAGCGCTGCGGTCCCAGGAGCAGCTCGGGCCGGGCCCCGAGCTCGAGGGTGAGCGCGCGCGTGTCGCGGCCCTGGCCCTGGCCTGGTACCGCTATCCTCGGCGGTGCGAGCCTTCTGGTCCGAGCGGCGCAAATATCCTCCGCCCTCGGGGCTCTTAAATCTAAGTGCCGTTGTCGCGAGCGCGCCAATATCCCGCCTCGAGGGCCTCGTCTCGTCTCACCTGCGCACGTACACTCGGGGGCCTTCTCGTGCGCCTCGTAACAGTGAACGAGATCGGATCGGGTCGAATAGGGGAGCCAAGGGCACCGGAGTCGGCGGCTCACCTCGCCTCCTCTTCCCTCGCAGAGGTTAGCCTCCCGGCTCTTACGTGCGCGCGTATCGCCGGCCATCGAGATATATATTATGTAGTCCGGCGCATAATCTCCGACCCGTACATGCATGCCCGCGTATAGCGGCGAGCGAGGGCCGTTAGCTCATGGAAACGGGACACGTTGCTTCGCTTCGATCTACCGGTAGAGTCTCGTTCTCGGCTGCGCCTACACAGCCTGCCCTAAGCCACCTCCGCCTCCTCTTTTTCACGGCTCCTGGCTCTCCTCCCCGGCCTCCCGAGGAGGGAATTTGCGCCCGGGGCCGCTTCCCTGGCCCGAGGCTTGGCCCACGTGTATCGAGCAGCTGGACGACTCGTGTGCGTCGCTCCTGCGGACCCGAGCGCGAGCTCGGCATTGTCTTCCTTCTCGGCTCGCCGAGTCCGAGAAGCTTTTCTTGCCCACGCCCCCTCTGTCCCCCGCCCAGGCCCAGCATCGCGCGCGCCCCCCCCCCTCCCGGTCCTCACGACCTTCTCTTTTTATCACCTCCCGGCCGCTGATTTACGACTTCGGCAAAGGCTTGGGATATTTCGTTGCGCTGGGGATGTCTATTGCGCCACGGCGCACCGGCGAACGACCCGGGAATTGACACCGACGCCTCGATACGTATTGTTCCGATTACCTCTCTGCTCCAGAATTTTCAGGCAAATGCAGGTTACAGCCACGAGCCGGCTAAAGGATGACGGCTAGCGAGCGCCGCTGATTTTCATTCACGTGCTTACACTCCTCGATATTCCTAAGCCCCAATATCGAACAAGACCTTGGCATGTAGCCGCTTTTACATGTTATAAACTTTAATAGCCAAACCAATTTCTATCTGCTTCTCTCTGTCTTCTCAGGCCGCCTTTTTTCTTTTCGTTTCCTTAGCTCCGAGCCTCGACGCATGTCCCCGTTACGCTTGCGTACGTTCATCATCCGGCTCGAACATCGTCCTGACCTTAATGCACACAACTCCAATACATTACCCCTCACACATTTCTTACACACGTACACATCTATGAATCTCTCCTTCTCTCTCTCTCTCTCTCTCTCTCTCTCTCTCTCTCTCTCTCTCTCTCTCTCTCTTTCTCTCTCGTTCCCTCTCTTTCTCTGCTGGTTTTTCACTCTGCAGCTACGACATCCGATGTTGTGAATCGTGAAAAATAAATTTATAGAAATCGTAATCGTCGTCGATGTCATGTAAGCACGTTTAAATATAGCTCATTATGAACGAAATAAGAGATCAAAAATAAAATAATTTAAAAATTAACTACACAACAAATTGTATAAAAAAATCCAATAGCTTAAATTACGACTATCTTTGTGTTTTAATTCACTGAAAACAATAACTACCGCTTTCAATGAGAATAATTAATTTTTATTGAAAAAAGCATTCCTTATTTTGATTGTGTACATTAAAATTGATAAAAGCATAACGGAACCTAATTAATTAGTGATGATTATATAGTGCTTAGTGTAACGATAATTGGTGATAAGCATTGAATTAACTTAAGGCATAACTTTTAAATTATATTGTGGTAGAATTATATTTAATAGAATAATAGGAGAATTTATAATACAATGTAAATTCTACTAAGAATTCTACTATATTGTATTAACTAAATTGAAAAAAGACAATAAGATATTATTTGTTTTCTTTGAATAATGTTTATGATTGAAGATCAAATTGATTTGAAGATGAAATAGTACTCGTCTGCAATCATCACAAATGGCGAAGTTATAGTAAACGTTTTTTGTAATAATGAAATTCTGGAGAATGCACTAATCTTGCATTATAAAAGAGTTATAATTTCGATAAATAAGTTTTAAGTATCTGGCTAGTATACAAGTAGAGAATGCTTTTATATTTATTACTTCTGATTGCAGAGTGGCAAGAAAGAGATGATGAAAGTGAGTGAGCGGGAGATAGATAGAGAGAGAGAGAGAGAGAGAGATAGCGAGAGAAGAAGAGTTCGGAAGTTACGAGAAATCGATGGAATGAAAAGTATAAGAAAAAAAGTGCCAAGTAGCCTAGAAGTGACACATAACGTG
This sequence comes from Kradibia gibbosae, assembly GCA_018907135.1. Classification (NCBI taxonomy): domain Eukaryota; kingdom Metazoa; phylum Arthropoda; class Insecta; order Hymenoptera; family Agaonidae; genus Kradibia; species Kradibia gibbosae. The sequence continues at coordinate 44,594,330 of JACCHX010000001.1, forward strand.
CCGTTATGGCCAGAAATAAAGGAGCTTCGAAAGTGTGCGTATGCAGGCCGTTAGGAACAGTGTAAACAAAGCGCGGCAGGAACAAGAAGGAGTACCATAAGGATAAGAAAAGCGAGTTAACTCCCATGCGAGGCAGAGACGGGTGGGCTGGGAGAGGGGCTGCGACGGTCTATTGGAAGGGGATGAATGTACGCGGAAACAAGTGACAGCTCGTTCGCCGACCTAACAGCGATACTATTTCGACGTCCTCGGGCTTTTTTCGTTCCCCTCTTTTGTGCGCCGCCAACGCGCTGCCGCAAGCATCAGCGCAAGCACATCGTGGCTGATCACAGTCCCAGATATGCTGCGCGGTTCTCCGCGCCATCGGCGCAAAAAGATTGAACGAGCTCGAGCGAAAGGCACATATACACATACACGCACACATATACGTATACACACGTACATTTATAAACAATAAATATATATATATATATAAGAAATATATCATCATATGAATACATTTATGTGTAAAGAGAAAGATAAAGAGAGAGAGAAAGAGAGAGAGAGAGAGTGGTGGAGAAAAAATCGACGCCGTGACGTATTAAATGTTGCCTTATATATATATATATATATATATATATATATATATGTGTGTGTGTGCACACTTTATATATAGATGTAAATGGGCAACATCTTCGCGCTTCTCGACGTATATATATATATAGAGAGAGAGAGAGATGGTGGTAGTACCTGTCGCTGGGACATTCAGGAAGAGCGGCAAGGTTTCCGGGCTGCTGCGAGGAGCCACATACAACAATTCTCGACGATCCCATGTCTCATAAGCGCATGTACCGCTTGCGCATGCTCCGAGATCATCTAGAGATATGTCGTGTTCTATAACAGCCATCCGAAGCCAGAATCAGATATGTATGCCGCTTTTCAGGGGTCTTCCTTGACCCGCTAATACATGGGAAACTGTCCCCTCGATGAGCTTCTCTGTTTCTTCCCCTCGTCTTTCCGCGGCTTCCGCGCCCCTCCTCCTCCTCATCCTCCACCCTCGCCTCGCCAGTACCCCTATCACCCACCTTATCGCTTCTTCGACTTATTTTTCAATGTTAATGCTTCCTTTTCTATACCCTACCTCAAGCTACACGATCCCGTATTCATCTCTCTCTCTCTCTATCTCTCTGCTCTCTTCTCCTCCGCGGCAAATTATCTCCTTTAAGCCGCTGACTGAATTATAAACGATCAATTTTTACTGCTTCGTGTATCCATGACTCTCCACCTACTTCAGGGCTTTTTAGTTAAGTTTACCATTGTTATCCTACACGATTGCTCGATATTGCTAAAGCATTACTGACGAAAATGTATGAACTGAATCGTGATAACGGACTGAGAAAACTGCGGTGAAAAAAATTCAAGCTAGTTTATAAATTGTTACGGATGAACTGCTTCCACCTCGTAAAACAGAAATAAGATTAATTAATTTACTGGGCTATCGTTAACTTTTTTCATTTCTAAAGATACACTTTCAGTTTTCATTTAATATAGCATCATTTGTATTATTTGTATTATAATGTAAAATATTAATGTAATCGAGTTGAATAAAAATTGTTGCATAATATCTTTTTTAATTTGAAGACATTGTTCTGCTTCAAATATCATAAATAAGAGCCAAAGGCTGTCCTGCATAAAGCAGCATTGTTTATTTGAATATAAAATACAACTTTGTTAGAATTATTTTTTCATTAAAAATGCAAAGATAATCTTAAAATTACAAGTTTTGTTATTGAAAACTCAAAAATGCATAATGTGTTTAATTTTGTAAACGATCTAACGTATTTCGAATAAACATTTAAAAACATTTAATAGTCCGAATGATTTTGCATAAATTTGTAACGCAATTGTAATCTTGTGCTCATGAACTCTTGAGAGCCAGCACATATTTAGACATTAACGCGTGGGTGCTCCTTTAAAAAATGCTGTGGCCTGCGTTAAGTCTATCACGGAAGGTAAATTAGTATATTAATGAAATTGATTAATAAAATTTAAGGAAATGGTATAAATTGAGGAGAGCGACGAGTGGAGCGGATTTTGTGGGGTGTAAGCCGAGGGCAAATAGCCTTCATTTGGTTAGAACAATAGAAAGTGCGAAGTATTTCGCGAATCCAGACCGCATTCATTGGACAGTACCATAATATACGCAGACCGAAGATATTGTAGGTAGAAGAGGGAAGGGATCCGCGAGCGAGCGAGGGTCCGGTGCATGCAAACGTAAATACGCGGATGCGGCAGCCTCGACGACGGCTGCGGTGTTACCATCGGCTCCCGAGCAGTAACAGCTGCATTCGTCTGCCTATTTGGCAAGGAAAATTGCTCAGATTAGAGTAAGAGGTGAGGTTCTGAATTTCCATTAACTATAACAGGAAATGGAGAGCCGTCGGTGTCCCACGCCGAGATTCCATCTCTGGCAAGAGCTCGGCCAAGCCGCTTCTCCGGGTACCCTCATCGCTTACCCAGGCATCCGCTGGTCAGCAGCGCGCAAAATATAACATCTTCTCGTAAGTGGAATGCGTCGGAGCATCGGAACTTGTATTAATTACGGGCGACATAGCATCGCGGCTGGTAATAGATTAGAAATCAAAGGGCGGCCCGCGGGGACCCTTGGTCCCAGGGCCAGCTGTGGCACCCGAGGCCCAGCCCCGGTTGCATAAAAAGCCCGAGGGGCCGCTGTACGTCGAGCAGGGGTAGAACGGCGGCGGCGGGGCAGGAGGAGAAAGTCGTGAGCTCACCGGGAAATCGCGTATCGATCGGGCGGGGCGCGGGAGGGCCCCCGGCTAGGCGCGCGCGCACGCACCCATACACGGCTCCGCGCCGGGGCGGGGGCGGGCGGAGGAGGGAGCGGGCCTTGAGAGTCTCCCTGGTCTATCTCGACGTGGCGCGGACGCACGCTATCCGCCAATAAGGGCCCGATGCCGACGTGGCACGACTTCGCTGGCCCCGGACCCCTGAGCGGGGCAACTTAAGACCCATTGGCCGGCGGATAAAAACACCGCGGCTCGATGCTGCTCGGGGCTTTCCAATAAACGAAGCCTCGAATAATAATTACCTTAATTGCAGCATAATTAACAGATCTGTATCGGGACGCGGGAGATGCTCGTTCGACGTCGTCCCCGTCGAGGATTTATTGCCCGCGCGTCCGCGCTCCCGCCCGCGAATATAACCACCTCGGAATATTCGATTTACGCTTGATTGGCTTGATTAAAAAGCGATTAGGACCGATTATGAAGGGAGATATGCCGCTTCGGGTTCGGCCACAGGCCACAAACCTTGACAATCGCATTACCACGACCACGGGGATTTCTTCTCTTTTAAAACCAATCTCTACTCTCCTCTCGATTCTTCCCCACTTCGCACCCTCCGATCCTTAACCCCCCCCCCCACACACACCCCACCCTCCGCTGTACGCCCCTTACCCACCCGGAGGTCGCCCACACTCGACCCTTTGTTTTGCTTTAATCGACTCCCCCTATCGAGAAGCTACTTCAACGTTTGTACACGTTCGTCGTACTTTTATTGCAAGGTTTTTTCTAAAAATTCAACGCTCTAATTAACCGCTATAAATACATGCATACGCACGGGCATGTGTGCGCACGCGCGCGCACGCGCGGGTGTGCACATACATTTGTGTGTATATAACAAAAAAATATATATACGCCATATCACGAGCATACGATGTTGATACAAGCTAATCGTATTTATTATGCATAAGCTTTTTTAGAAACTACCCATCATAGTCGAACAATTTTCCGAAGCGTCCGATAATTAAACTACCTTCCTCTGATATTATTAGATTTTCCATCACTTTTTCTCTTTCATCTTTTTTAAATTAGCTAATACACTTTTTCCTATTTAAAGAGTATGTTGGTCTTATACCTTCGCCAACTCTCTAGAGACACGTAAGATTCTAATGGAAAGGACAATATCTTAGCGAACGGACCTAATTGACTATATTTACTGAACAGAAAAGAGACAAGTACGACCGAATTATCGGATTTCGGAAATCGTATTCTGATTGCACTGCTGATCCATACTTAACTCCGCTCTTAATCAATAGAATCACTCACCCTTCTGTCTATTCGTTTATATAATTTTACTCCCCTCCATCACATCTTCCTCGATCTTTTTTTTTTAATTTTTTTTTGAAATCCGCTTGGTCAATCATGGGACGTTAATCAATTAGAAAGCATTCCCTTCGATCAGCGCTAAGAAAAGTGTCAGAAGCGAAAGTTTAATCTTATAAATCGGCGATAGGAGTGACATTCCTATTTAATAAGATTTCTTAAGAGAAGAATGTTTTATTTTCGAGAATCTGTTATGTCATAGCTCGCTATAATCTTATTTCTTGTCAACCCATCTCACAAAAATTTAATTACCTTACGGTAACTAGAAAAGTGGATAATTAATTCAACTTGTTATTATCAAATATTAAAATATTTTTCCGAATAAGCCGTGCTTACAATCAAATTTAATCGAAGAATTACGGAGGAAATTTGAACAAAACGAATTCATTTTTTTTTTACTCTTGTCTTAGCTAGAAACGGTACTTTTTTTTTAATTTAGTATGGAAGATTTTTCTTAGTCACGATACTGCATTATTAATGCGTACTGAGTCATGCGTAAAACTACGGAGACCATTATATAAGACACAGTAAGAGGGGTTAGGAAGAATTTATCACACTCTTAAATAAATCTGAAAGATATACCTTTGGAAGACAAATTTTAGTACAGTAAGACTCAGCAAATATCAATTGTATCAAAAATAGATGTATGTGCTGAGACAGTTTTTCCGTGCCTATTCTTCGGCTTGTTAAGAAGAAAAAATAAATACGCAGCATTTTTCAATTGCGCGCGCTGATTTGTTGCTGAAGCTCACAAGTAAACGGACAGAGCGAAAAATAAAAAGTGAGCCCGTACTTTTCACTCGAATGACTTTAACATGACTGCCAAGTCAACATAACATTCGAAGGCGCCAGGGCAAACGCGGTAATTTCAATTTGTGTTGATTTGAGACGGGCAAATACTTGAATCTCCGGAAAATTTTCAGCAACCTACCGTCATCGTCCCTCTTTTTGTACGCCTGTTTTACTTTCGGGCCTCATTTTCCCTTGCACTGGTTCATTTAACTCACACACATCCATTATTTATTGTATTACTTGTAAATTATATTTCGTTTACGTTCCCACTTTTGACTGGTAACGAAGGGGCCGACTACTTTGGCACCTACTTGCATTTCGCTAAAATTACGCGAGTCCCGTGCTCATTCCCGCCTGTGCAATTTACGAATTCACTTCTTTACTTGCTCTTTGCTTTTCAGTAATTCGGCGAAAAATTCACCAACTAGAATCTAAAACATATTCGCCGACTTTTGCCTACAAATGCATCAATAACAAGATTAGATGAAATATTATTATTAGCTATTCGACTTAAAAATGAGTGATCTTGTAAATATAGCAATGAAATTTTGGAATTTTGCTATTTCGAATTATTTTTTTATCAAATAATTTTTCTTTGACAACGGATGCACCTATTTTACGAATTGTTGAACAAAAATAAAATAGATGAAAAACTTTAAATAACATTCCTAGATTTTTTTAATCTTAAATACTTGTTAATTAATTTGTCTATTAAATATTACTTACAGATATAATTAACACTTTTATACATTTAAAAATATATATAGTCAACAGATATTTTGATTTGCAGTGCGTTAGAGAAACTAAATAATTATACTTATTTAATGAAACATAATACTGCTCAAGTCACCTGTAATTTGCAACCTTTACGTTCCGATATAAACATTTTTCATTGCTGTTCGCATTAATTTTAAATACGTTCCATATCTTGTATATATATTTATGTTATATGTTATACAGATATGTTTGTACGTGATTGTAAATAGTTTTAGATGTGTAAGCACATATTGTTGAACAAATACAAATAACAAAAATGAGGGATGTTTGGGGTTAGTGGACATAGGTGAAGATTATTATTATCGTTGGAAATATGTAAGATTAGTACAATATAAAAACGTATGTGCTTTACATTAAATATATATATATAGGCTCACTTTCAAGGAAAACATTATCATTTTTATTTTAATGTGTTTTAGGTAAGCCCTCGAAATCTTTAGAAATTTTCTTTACTCATGAAAGGAAAGATATCTAATTTATCCGGAAGCTACATCGATGCAATAGTAAGTAATACGTACTCTATGTAATTTTCATATTACCTCCCCCTGCGTGAAAGTTTCAGCGTCCAAGTAATAATGTGCGTGTGCTTCAAAGATACACAGGGGTCAAAAATACGAATAAAAACAAGGCGAATAAGTGTAAGAGATTGCAAGAAATTCATGTTATTACAAAGTCTGTAAAATCTCGTGTGTAAGAAATCATGTTCGCGGATTTTTAGATCGAAGTCAACACATTTCTGTTTATAAAACGCTAAAAGGCAAATTCGATATATTGCTTTTCAGTCCCTTTATAAACCATCGTAAACATAATATTATCAGAGATTTATTATTTTGCGTTCAAAAAATTTTTTGTATAATTTATTTTTTTATTAACTTTATTATAAACCTGAAAGACAAAGCGCACTAATTTATTTGATAGAATTCAGGGTGCTAGTAGTGATGAATTTCGCCTATTTTGTACACATAAGCTTCTACCGGAGTGGCTATACGTAGAAAATAGATATAAGGCAGAAAAAGCCATATACGATATATTCGAATGCATGTGACTGCTATGAACACATTCGAAGCGTCGAAGTAACGCCTTTTGTACTTTCAAATACAGACGTAACTCTTTGTTGCTGAGACGCCTTTGTCATACCGCCTAGCAAACATTCGTTTAGTCTTTTCACTTGGTGGACTATTCAAGAATATTTTGGTATTTTGAATATAGAATTTCGTTGCGTAAGAAAATTCACTTTGATGTACTACCCGGTTGCGTTTTGCCTTCATATTTTTTACTCTAATTATCTATAAAATATAAATCAGTAGGTGTACGTGTACTTTGCCAAAATTTTTTTTTAGTTATAAAAATATTCAGTTAAAAAAGGTTTATTATACGAGTCGTATTGGTTGTTTTATATTATTATGAAGTATATCAGTAAGATAAGTAAGCTTTGTAAAAAATTGTCTTTAGAGAAAAATTAATCCTCCATGCTGTTTTATTAAAACTTCGTGCAAAATTAACTTTTATAATTGTAATTGTTTTTTTTTATTCTTTGGTTATTCTTGAAGTGTGTTCATGAGTGATAAATGAATGAAGTAATTGTATAGTCATTAATAGTTTGTGGTACTTTATATGCAACTTAATTTGGTGTGAAATAAATGAGCTGCAATTATTGTATTCACAATAATATTTAACAAAAATAAAATAATTGTGAATATTAATAAAAAAGTTTTGACACAAGGTATTATGCAATAAATTATAATCAATTAATTTGCACGCTTGTAAACTTAAAAACTACGAGATTTATATTTACTGGAAAACTGTTATAAAATACTGTCACACTCTCCTATTTTAAAAAAAAATTTTTCCCTTTAAATATAAACGCATTAATTAGACTATTTTTTCTTTACTATTATTATTTAGATTGAATTGAAAGCATTTTCTTACTGATTCAAATACTTCAACTATATATATGACATACATGTAATATATATTTATAAGTTTATAAAATTATATATTTTATATAATATATTTTATAAGTTATTATTTAAAGAACATATATAATTATATATTGCCTATATATGAAATAACGTGATGGTACTAAAAATAATATAAAAGCATTTTCAATGTATGTCAACTTTCAGGATGTGTAATAACATATAATCATTTTCTGATATATGTGGGCGAAGGAAAACAATTGTACAACCATATAAAAGACTCGTCATTATCTACGATCTTTTATAAATGTATACAAAAATGAGTAAAATATGTGTAATTCATAGATCAACTTCAATATATGATCTCTAGGCTGTATCGTATTTATATAACTAGTGATATTTAGTATTTTCAAATATTTTCATACATTGAAATAAAGAATGATTGATGAAAAAGATAATTCGTTAAACATTTTCTATTTATAACTATATTATTATTATATATAATATATACATACATAAATTGATTTAATAAATTTTCTAAATAATTTATGACTTTTTGTAATTTTTTTAAACGATGAATATTCTAAAAGAACAGAGGTTCACAAACCTAAATAAATATTTTAAGACTTGATTTCAATAAAATACAAAGCAAATAAGTTGCCTTGATATAATTATTATCGATTTTCTATTGTTATAAAAGATAATAGACGTTATTTACTTATAAATATGTACATGTTTACAAATGTGTTTTATGTTAAAAGTTTTATGCAAAATATTATAGTACATTGATTCAATTTTGAATTTTTTCAGAAGGTAATTTGTGTAATATTCAATTTTAATAAAAATATAGCATTTTGATAAAAAAAATTTTCGCTAAAAATTATGTGCTACGTATTGTCCTGAAGTGACCAAATACTGTGAACTATTTCGCGCACAATTAAAAATGTTTGAAATTTTTAACTTAAAAAAGCTTATTCTAATAATTAGTGTAAATTTTTCCTTAGTTTCAAATTTACAGAACCAAACCGATTTTACTAATAATGTTCTATTACAACAATACAGATTTTCAATTTTATTTTCATTTAAATATCCCTGACATTAATTATTCATTTAAATCTTATAATCTTTATTCCTTTGTGAACTACACTGCAGCTTGAGTGAGTGTCAAATAAGTATCTTTTCACCTAATAGTATATACAATGTCTCTGTACTTTTATTCCTATTTATTTACAGATACATAAGAATATATATATTAACGGTTTTTTAATACGCCATTATTTACTGTTTCTTAATTACTAATAGCTTTTTTATTATACACTAAAATTCTAGATGAATAGACGAATACACTTTGTCAGATTAATTTTAATCGTCATCATAATTTTTAGTATTACTTTTAAAAGTAGAATTATATATGTCGAAAAGTCATTTTGAGCCTTTAGCCAAGAAAAACATTTTCAAATTATTTGACAAAAAAAAATTTTACCCATTATCACTAATTGAGCTTTTATGACCAAAGATTTTGAAACAGATTGTTTGAAACGTAATTGATATTAAATATAGTTTAATATTGGCTCAGTTTATTAAAATATATATATACATATTTAATTTGTTTATTTCCATTCACTGAAGAGATTTTTGTAAACCTTTATTATTTTTTAAAATCTATTCTTTTAAAATATATTAATAAACTGTATTTTAAAATGCTTTCAATTAAAATCATTTTTAATATTTTCAAATATCGTATATGTAATATTAAAAATTTTATTTAATTTATAATTTTTCATGATTGATTATATAACTATATTTTTAAATGAATATTCAGTTATCTCCCATATTTATTTATCCTAGTATAATTCTGTTAAAATTTATATATAGAATAAGTGCATACATTATTGATAATATCGATATAATTTTTTAAGTAATATTCAGTACTGTTTCTGATGTACCTTAGAGATTGAATCTGCTCCCAACTTCGAGTTTTATATTACCCGAGACTAAGCTTTCCTATCATCATAATACTAAATTTCTTAGGAAATTGTTGTGTTTAGTGATAATTGTAATTTTGAACCTGCCATTCAAAACAATAAAGTTACAATACATTGAAAACAAAATGAATTTGACTTTTCTAGATAATGTTTAAAATATCTTTTTTTGTAAGAGCAACATGTATAGTATAAGCTTCATAGCTTGATCTTCCGGTTTTTCCCATTACTTGAATGTTCTTTGCTTATGTTTAAAAATTTAATTTTTTTTATTTTACTATTTTATAATGAAAATATACTAAGAAATTTTAATAAACATTAAAAACACAATATTTACATTCTTATTTTGAACTGCTTACTTATATTTACATAAACGATGTTAAATCTTGAAATTTGTTAATAACTAGTATTTTCCTTACTGCATACCAAAATACATTTGTTACTGCAAAGTTTGTTTTTATTATTGTGAGTCTTGGATTTTACTTTCCATTTTTCCACCTCTGTTCATTAAATAAACTTTTCACTTAGTTTCATGTTTACTTTTTGAAATCGACAATTTAATAATTTCAACGGATGGAATGGAATCATATTTAAAAAAATTTTGTTATTTAAAGAATTATGAGAATAAAATTTATCATCAGTTTACTTCTTGAATTTCATATTATTATTTTTCTTATACTACGTAATCCTATCATTTAACCAAAAATCATTGTTTTAATTGCATGAAACATTATTCTTATTCACAAATATTATAAATACAACGAATTAAAAAAACATTACGTTTTATCTGTATAATTAAAGAAGACACCTAGTCGTCATATATTTCATACTCGAAATTTATTGTAATAAAATTCATTTTTCATTCTGTTGTATTTACTATTAATATATTTCTTCTTCAATAGATTATTTTCTATTCATCCTATAAATTTATAATAAAAATGCATTTGCTAAAAATACATATGATATCTATATTCGAGATCAAATTTTGTCGAGGTTAATAAAAAAAGAAATATTGTAATAAGAAAATTCGAATAGAAAACTTAAATTTTTAGTATAAATTTTATCGGGTCTTTTAATTTCGTACTTCTATTAAGAAGTGTTTGATTAGATATAAAATCTAAGTCTCATACGTATATAAATAAATGTGTATATATTGACATATTTATTTCACGATTAGCAGTAATAATTTAAATACATTTTATGAAAGTGTAAAAAGTTTCGTTTTTTTACAGTCTGTCAATTATATCTAAAAAATTCTATACATTTAAATTCATAAAATTACATAAGAATATAAAACAGTTGAAGAAGTTAGTATAACTGCAGTACCAAATATCTATGAATTTTAATAAATATCTTTTGCGTTTCTGATGTACACATACTGTGACGCAAAATTCACAGTGACGTAAAAATATTTTTATCAAAATTAAAAACCAATACTTTATTGTGTGGAATACTTGATTTAATACAATAGAGTAAAAAGTGAGGAAAAAAATAGTTGAATAATTATTTCATTGATTCGTACGCTTTTGTCAATTATCAACAAAATTAATAAAGTAGTAATATAAATACGCGCGTGCGCGCGTGCACACACACACACATGTACACACAAACAGTATAATTATTCAAAAGTTTTCAATATTAATTAAATTTTTTTATTGAGTAATTTTTCAATTTTATATTAATTTTTAGTTTAAAAATATCCTTTTCTAATAAGTTCTATTTTACATATATATATATATATAATCTCTTGAATAAAGCCTTGAGAATAAATATTTAACTGCAAAATTTATTTAATGATTTTCATTTATTTTCATCAGAAATAAAAATATTATTCGTATAATAGTTACTTGAATTTAATAAATAGTGCTAACAATATACATTTAATCGAATAGAAAATCTAAATATAATAAAAAATTAACCATTAACATTTAAAACAATGTAATATATTATGACTGATTCTGTTATAATAATAGTATTCATATTTTTATAAAATCTCATTGTAAATTGCAATTTTTATTTTTAATTCTGTTCCTAAGGCATTTCCGCGGTATAACAAGTACTGAAAATACTCAGTATTTCATATTGTGTAAACAAAATGAATATTATGACTCGAATCAGTAGATATATACGAACAGAATGTTTTCGTACGTATGTAAAAGCACCAATCAGAAGTTTTTTGATATCTTAAAGCCTCCTCGCATTTAATATAGAAATGAAGATTCGCAATCGTGATTCTAAAAATAGATTAGTCGAGCTGGTTCCATCAGGAGGAATTTAGGATCGGATGTATGCGATCGTGCCGGAGGCAAGAGGCAAAATAGAAGTGAGCGAAAGAGAGCGAGAGTGGGTGAGAGACGGCACGAGATGGACAGAGGGTGGCGGATCGAGTCGCAAGGGGGAGGGCTGGGTGGGTAGGTGGGTGGGTTGGGGGGGTGGTATACGAGACTAGACGTGGGGTAGCAGAGGCAACGATCCCGAGCATCCTCGGGGCAGGTCACGACCCGAGCCTTCCCGAACCACCCGCTTATAGAACGGATGCAAGCCACCGAACGACCGACTCTCTCACATACATTAGAAAGTTTCTCCTAACTTTTCACCACGGGGACGTTGCTTCGTCCGCGGCGTGTCGTGGAATCCGATAGTCCAGCACCATCGGTCGAGAGCCAAATCCGACCGACGCTTACCCCGTATGCAATCCTTCTCGCTCTTTCTTTATGGCTATCGCGACTCCTGCTGATGCCACCTACTGTGCCTCCCATCACTTCCTCTTATTATTCCTGGCCTATCCCATCGTCGCTACTAAGATTCCGAGACTTTTTTCGCTAGTTTGCCCATGAGCGATCATTACACTGGGCGAATAAATTTCGCCGAGAAAAGTAGGCGAATTAGAACTGATGACGGGAAAAGACGCTCGAGTGAAAGAATAAAATATTGCGTCTTTGCTTTTTTTCTGGAAAAACTTCATCTGGTGTTTTATGATGATTTTTTTTTTTTTTTTTTTATCGAATAGTTTATTTAAGGACGTTTTCATTGTTTATCGTTGTTCTTGAATGTTCAGTGCACCGTATTTGTGACTAATTTATTACCCAAAGATAGAATATTCTTTATGCATGAAAAAATCAGATATAATATGAGAAATTATGAAACGTACATTCAATGTCGTCGATGTGAAAGTAATTGATAAGCACATTTTCTAAGATTTTTATTGATGCACTTAACTCTCATAAAGCATTAAATTTTCATAATTCTATGAAGCTTATTTCATATGAAAGTGTATAATATCATGATTGTATGGGCAGGAGTCTGTCTAAAAAATATGACTGAAGAACGAGAAAAGAAAGAGAAACTGAAGAGGAAAGCTTAGATGAGCGCACAAGGAAAAATAGAAAAACAACTGTAATCTCTCGGGTATTACTGTGGCAGACCGAAAGTCAAGAACCTCTATTTTCTACCTCCATTCTTCTCTCTCTCTCTCTCTCTCTCTCTCTTGCTCCCGCGCTCTATCATTCTTCCCCCTCTTTCAATGTATTTTTCCTATTTATATAAGCATGTGATCGCGACCTCTGCCACAATATTTTGCTCGATTACCATCGCAATAGGAAAAGCCGCTTCTGGCCTCTCGATGGACCTGACGCCGACAGGAGGGTTGTAAGAGAGAAAGAGAGGGGCGATAGTAGAATAGGTGAAAATTCACACGGGAATAGCTACTACGTTATGTCACCCGCGCACGTCCACTCGCATTCTCTTTCTTACTTGCTATTCTCGTTAACATGCTAATTTATTATACCGCTAAATTTTAAGTTCAACCTCTTATCTCTCTCTCTCTCTCTCTCTCTCTCTCTCTCTCTCACCGTGCGAGTATTTTTTCTCACATCTCCTCCTACTCCTCTCTCTCCCTCTATCTCTCTCTCTCTCTCTCTCTCTTTCTTACTGCCTCCCTTTCTTTTCCCTTCCAACGCAAATTTATTCACTTCATGAAAAGACAAAGCAATTGTTCTAACAAATACTTTAATTAGTTAAATTTTAATTTAAAGTTTCTATTATGTAATGCTAACATTTTTCATTTATAAAATCTAATATTAAATTGCAGTATTTTCGAACATCAATTTCTTGTAAAAAAATGAATCAATTTTTAAATAAACAATAAAATATATCATTGTATACTACTATTTCTATTATTAAGTCAGAGCGCACTTTAAACATTCTTTCTAGCTATATCTTTTGTCCTTTTTTTGGAATTATACTATCAAACACATTAATAATATATGCAATTACATCTCATAAAAAAAATTTATTGTTTTTTATTTTTATAAATATTAATAATTCGAGAATAATTATATGATACCACATATTATTCTTAATAAACTTAATACATTCATATTTTCATATACTGAAACGTGATGTAATTTTTTTTAATTTTCATTAGTAAAAATAATTTATATTCTTATATGAAGATAATTCACAATTACATTAGGCAAAGTATTATAAAGACTCTTATTTTATTTTAACTCATTTTTATAACTGAATTTAATTTTTTTCGTTTTATTTATAGCCTTTTTAAGAATTATAACGTAAAGTATTCTATTTATTAATTTATTTTTTGTTTTCTTGAAAAATATATTATGAATATATAATGTACTTTATATTAATATCATCAAATTCGTACTTAATTAAATTTTTATGTATTAAATATTAATGTATTTTTATTGGTATAAGAGAAAAGTTCGTTTCTATAGATTAAATATGTTTTGATTAATTCCAAATATTATTGTGACTTTGAAAATAAAGAAACTAGTTAATAATTTTTTATTTTTTTTTTAATAAATGATTTCATTATTTAGTACGAAGTATTTTCATAACAAATAAATCAATTCTAATTGTTGTACTGTAAATCCAAATATTATAGAATGTCGCAGTTAGAAAGATAATTTTGTATCACAAATAGAACATCCTATTGTACGTTATATGAACTGAAACTTCAAATTCAAACCCCTGAACTATGTAAGTATGTTATAACATCGGGGGTTTAATATACTAAGATTTACAATGTAATGAGAAAGGAAATGCAAATTGTCTACGACTTACGAATACATCATACTTTATAAATAAGACTAAACTTAACACAACAAGGAAAAATTTATACGATGAAAAATTTTTTTATATACCATCTTCGTCCAATATAAATTTTCAGATTTTTAAGAATCTCAAATGCTAATGAACAATGATATTTTCATTCCAAGGATCAAAGTTTCTTATCTTAATTCGAAAATTCTTAAATCAAATGTCTTAAAGCGTTTTTCTAATCTATGGCGGTAATAGCTATGTATAGGAATAAATTTAATTAATCTCCCAATTAATGACCCTACGCTAATTTCCAATGAAAATGTGAGACACAATTCCACTAACCGTTTAAGAGATGATGGAAACTTCTTTCCATGATAGTGTAACTCTATCCTGAAATGAGCTGTTCGATTTCTGTAATTCTCACAATATTGCTTTCGCTCTAACTAAATGGCATTCCACTGCCGACTCCTAAGCCCGTTCCTTTACATTAGGGTATTTATTCCCGGGTCTCATTCCTCCATGTTCCTCCCCTTTATTCCCCCGACTTGCCGAAGCCACTACCCCCCACAATAAGCCCACGTAACCGTTGCTATAACTTTTAGAGAGATTATCCTTATTAAATTATTATCGCAAAAGCTGGAATGCTCCCTGAGATACAACAGCGGTCGCGGGGATCTGATTTGCACACGAGCTCGTTATCGAAGTCTAGTACATGCACCAAGTCTAGGGTTAGCAATGGCACAAAGTCGCCACCCCGATTATCCATCCGGGGCCCTTGGATCCGAGATCCATTAATGCCTAAGTCCACTTATGTGCCTCATATTCACCTCGAGCCCCTCCCATTACTCAACATAATAATATTACGTCGGGCCAGCCGTATCTCTTTTTCATTTAAAAGTATTCTCATTTTCTCAATTTGTATTTAAGATAGTATTCCGCGCTGAGCGCACGCTGTGCGAACTGAATACAAATAAAACTTAAGTATCAATTGAGAGTTATATTTGTATTTCAGGGGCGAGAGATAAGACATACACGGTACCATTTAGGATTGCTGAAGTGTATTTACGGGCATCGGCGTGCATCAGCACATGTGAAAGAGCGAATCGGCCAGAAGCTTAATTCAAACATTCTTTGTATCTATTAATACTGCTATTTCGGTATTAGTTGAGAATGTAGGCTGTATTCTGAGAAATTTTTATCGTAATATACAAAAATTGGCAGTGAAGCTACAATGTGAGCAATCAAGCCATCTTTACCTGATTCTTCATGCCTCAAATTCTTCGTCAATTTTATTATGAGACTCAAATATTTCATACGATGCGAGTAACGCGAAAGACAAACTCTTTTGTCTGGATTACTTCAAAGGCATAAAGCAAAAATTTATACGGACTTGGTATTTCTGTGATTAAGGTTAATACGTATTTGGTAATAAATGTTTATGCTTTCTTCATAGATCACCATATAATACTAGGTCAAACAAGAATTTAACCGAGGTAACTGTAAAATTATACTCAAGCGCAGTTCGAGGTTCTCACCAAAAGTGTCCATTGTCAATGTCTGGGTAAAAAGAACTATCCGAATACCTCAATTAAGAGTAGCACCGGTCTATAATTAAATTTTAAACCATTTCTGGCCTCGGTAGACCGATCGCTACTCATAAGCAAGCTTTTTCGTCATCGTCGGCGTCGTCGTGGTCCTCCCACCCCCCCCTCTTCCCCCCAATTAGCCTATAGGCATGCTCGTGATTTTTTAACGATCTCCCGTATAAATAGAATGCTGCGCGTATCTCCTTAATCATGGCCCCGAGAGCCGAAAGCCAAAGAACTTCATAGGACTACTCGCGTGCTTCCGCTGCTAAGAAGCCAAGGAGGCTAGAACGTAACGTGCGACTGTACTCTCGACTGCTCGGGACAGGTTACGGAAGTGCAGAGAGGGTAAGAGAGGCCAGGCCTTTCTGATATCGAAAATGGAGACAGAGTCGCGAGCAAGCCAATCCCGGCACGGGAGAACTAGATAGAGAATTCGAAGAGAGGAGATAATATTCCAGGATTTTTTAAACGAGATCGATCAAAGGAAGGAGCCTAGTGATGCAATACCTAGAATGAGAGGCCTTATCTGGAGAAGGTGAAATTTAGGTATGCACCTCTACTTGCAAGGCAAAGATGTAGATGAAGTTTGGCACGCGATCCGATGATACGCGCTAACGTTCAAGATCTCAAAGAACAATATAAATTTTCCGGCCCATCAGGCAAATGTGTTTACATACAAAATTACCACATGACTGTATATGCACCTCGATAAGGTCGCTAATACTCACACACTTCGTGCAGTAGTCTTTAAATACCAATGAAGTTAAAAGTCGAGCCACAATCGTAATTATAGAAAAAACGACTTCTAATTTTGATATTCTCTATGAAGTTGGTTTAACCTTCATTGCCTGTAAACTATTTTGATAAAGTTTTAAATTAATGGGATTAAAATAACAGAGTTGCACGAGTTCAAAATATACTCTCTACAAAGTACTGGAGTCCAAACTTGAAACTTTAAATGCGTTTTTCTCAAAATCGCATCTTTCAAATAGGTCTCAAGAACCACTAAACACATTGGCTCAAAACTTTCCGACCTATTTCTCTACATCTAATACTAAAATGTACAATTTTTTACAATCACGTTTTATTTATCTACCTAAAATTTAGATATTATAAACTTGAAATCCTAGATTAGTTAAAAGCCAGTGATCAAGTTTTTCCATTAATACGATAATTATTATTTTTTTAATTTTATCTTACACTACTAAAATATAAATATTCAAATGCAATAACACTATATAAGCGTAATTGTTTTCGCGAAGAAAATTTTCTTGAAAAAACTGTAGTTGGATTTGTTGCATTTACTAAATAACACGTACTTTCAATAAAAACATTTCTTTAATATTCGAGTGTAGATGAATTAAAATAGCTTAAATACTGATTATAATAGCTTTTTTTAAATTAAATCAACACTTTTCAACTGGATCTTCTTTTTACGATTTTCGCTGAAAAGAAAAAGTTCTTTTATCTTAACAAGTTTATTTAAATGTAAATTCAAAAGTCGGTCTGGGAAAAAGTTCTTTCAATTAATTATTTTTATCTTTCTATCGCTTAAAATTCTTCAGTAATATAAAGTAAGAAAACAGTTTTGCTTTTAACAACTACATTTGCCTTATAGCAAACTACGGCACACTAACAATGTGTTAATCTGAGTTTTATCGAGCTGCTATCTAAAAGTCCTGCGTATCAAAATCAGATTTTATTTTGGCTTTGTACCGTTACGCTCACTAGAAATGTGTTGTGTGAATCGCCAGTATCTTGTGACTCAGAGGAATGAGCGTATAAAATAGAAATTCAGAATTTTGAGTTTTTACCTAGCATCTATTGTTCAGTCGAGTGAGCCACAGTACCGCACAGTTTTGGAAACAAAAAAAATGTATTTATTTCCTATGTATTTCCTACGTAAATATACATGTTAATAATTTATGTTTTCGTTGATATTATTTTATATATACGTTATATCTTGTTCGCTAAAACCGAGTTGACTTAATGAGAAACTAGTCTTATAATTATGAATGTACATACTCCGAGGTTATAGCACATAAAAATTATACAGAATTTTCGACATATTAAAAGACATAAAAATTTTGTTAATTAAAGTAGAATATTAGCCGCGAGTGCTAAAGAAACATGTTTTCTTTTTACATTAATGGAATCTGTTTTTGTAACGTTAATAGACACAGTAAACTTTGAATTAAATTAGATGGTTAAAATAAAAATAGGGGAATGAAAATTTTTTTTCATAATTAGCGCTGCTTCCCTTGCCAATTTCATTTACGCAAGAGAAGCATATTCTTCGAAATGGTGATGCGAAGGTTGACATTTGAGCCGAGCTGCATTATAAAATGGTAAAAATCAGGCATCCCTTTGAAAAAAGGCAAGTATTAGATTAAGTGAAAATTTAAGTGTAAAAATTCCGGGCGCGAACACTTATCCGTCGGGTAATTGCGGACCATCCGTGAAGGAAAGGACGAGGAATGAGAAAGGAGGGCGTCGAAGAAAAGGCCGGCACGAGGCGAGAGGTAAAAGGATGTTCGCAAAATGAATCGATTTATCAAATCGGCCGGGTTCATTTATACGCGTACGGTCGCGTAGCTCTCGAGCGTATATCTTCCGACGGCTATAAAACGAGTCTCGCGAACTCGGTGGAAGTCGCGATTAGCAAATATAGGGGCCTTGGCTCACCCTCCAGCAAGTTAGGTGGTACGTTTTCAGGGAAGGAACGAGAGCCGCCGTTATTTCGAAACAGCAAATTATTTTACTCGGCATGGCCGGAAACTTTTGACGGGCCACTCGGCCCTGATCTGAATACCGAACGCTCCTGTACTTTAGCATGCAGCCCGCGCATACTATGGCAGATCTCCTTCTTCTCTCCACATCGCCCTCACACTTGCTCCCGTCTGTCCGTCTTCCTTCGACCCCACCTCTCGCTCTCCCTCTCTCCTCCGCTCTCTCATTCACTCATTCTCGACGTCTCGGATAAGTCGCCGCGATCAGGGATACACTAATTCTCTTAACTTTGCATCGTAACACTTGTCTCGCAGGGCTCTGCACCGTTTCCCGAGTTTGCCATGATGTTAAGTAGCATCCCTTCTCACTCTTCCTTTCCGTCTGTTGCCCGATGAGATGAGGGCCGACCCGTCAAAAGAGAATTCATCAGGAACCCCGAAGCTACTGCATGAAGCCCCCAAACTACTGCACCGTTAAAGCCTAAGTTTGACTTTCATTATTAAAGGAGCGGTTGTAAATTATTGATTAGGTTATAGCACGAATAGGCTGCTATATAAGCTTTCCGTATTCATCTTTTACTTTTTCCCCTTTTCGAGTCACCCTCCATCCAGATATTTCCTAGCCAGTGCTGAATGTGGACTTATCACTCCTCGTAAAGAATGTTAATAACACGACACGTATCATTTTAGACGTCTTTCGGAATTTCTTAAAAGAATAGCGCTCACTTAATATGCACCAATGAAATCAATTCTATACCGTCGCGATATGAATTCTTAATATTTACATGTACGTTTGAATAAACAGTCATAGATAATCCTGAGTTCCTTTCTAAAGCTTCTACTGCATTGAATTTCTCCCTCGACATTACTGCATTAAAAATTAATCCTAATTTTGAAGTCAGTTGAAAGAAAATATGAAGGAGTAGTACCTTTAAGAAAATAGGAAATAAATTGAAAAACAGAAAATCGTATGCTTTAAGGTTTAAAGCTGTGGCTTAGTTTTAGCTTTGATAAATGGTTTATTCTTGACTACAGAATAAATTGGCGAATTTCCGATAATGCCTGAAAATTTCGGTCAATGGCTTTATAAAAAATGAATTCGTTTTAATTGAAATTTTCATTTTATGCATGAAAACTCTTTGATAAATGGAATTGGAAAATTAAATAAAATAATTAATCGATGCACAAAAAAAAAAAAAAAAAAAAAAAAGCTTTGAAAAACGTTTTCAACGCTTATATCGATAATTTCTACGCGAACTTTCGAAAAAAATAATTCAATTTCATTGACATGGGGTCTGCGGATCCGTTAAATTTCTAGCTTATCGAAGAGTTGGTAATGGAAAACTGAGTAATTGTGGTGGAGCTATTACATAAATGCGTAAAATGATAAACGAGGAATGCCGAATGATTTCGTACAGCTTGGTGATCATGAATTTAAGCGGCAGCGATTAACCGCACTACAATTTCAATATCTCATTCGGTGTCGGGCATTTGCAGCTGAGCGATTAAGAAGCGCCGAGACAAACGCCGTGCCTCAATGCTCGTACATGACCCGACGCGCAGTTCGTGGTAGGGATGGCATGCGCTCGAGGCCAGGTGTTGGCTCCGACGAGTATCCCCGAAGAAAGTTCGGTGGGCCCGACTTCCGCGCCCTCGGCCCTCCTCTAACACTTCGTTCCTCATCCTCGAGGTGCCCCGCTGAAAGCAATTTGTCGGCGCGAGCGAAGCTCATCCCGGCCTTCAATCTAATATTTGTGATCGGCGTACGCACGGACGCGTGCCGATCCGAGAAAAACGAGCGGCCATCAGTTAAAGGTTGTTAGAAATCTAGTAACCGGTAATCTAAGTGGCCGCCGCTGTCGAGTCCCGGGCGTAAAGGATTAGACGCGCTACGAGCACCGTAGATACTTCCGTGACTCCGTCTCTATTTATCCCTCTTTGCCTCTTCGATCAGTCTCTCTCTCTCTCTCTCTCTCTCTCTCTCTCTCTCCGGTTCTCTGCCTCTTCCTCTTCCTCGCTTTTTTTTCTTTCCTGAACACTTCGTAGCTACGGGGCCGTTGTCGGCATTTCTGCTTTCGACAACGATAAAAGATATACTCAAAGAGGCAAGAGAAAGGGAAGGACTAGGCAAGAGAGGAAGGTTGCAAGTTACGTGTCCCCAAGGATCCAGTGAATACGATGAAAATCTCTAGCGTACAAAGCAATTATGCATTAAAGCGCAAACTTTGGTCTATACTCAAATGTACGTCTCAATAACTCAGCTTCATCTTCGTGTATACCTTGAATGTTCTCGTTTTCTTTAGCACCTTCGCTTTTCTTTCAGAATCTTCAAGTACCGCTTATCTTGTGTTTAGTTTCAAGGGAATAAATTACGTAAACAAATTGCTATTATAAACCAGCGTTGTCTCGGATAATGTATTATTATTCAAATCTACATAAGCTTATTAATGTGCATTCTCGTGAACCGTTATAGATGCATTTTGACGTTTTAATTTCAGCTTGATATATAATTTTCAAATCAAATACAGAGTAATTTAAGAAAGGAGCGTTGAATTGATTGTCCATTAATAGTTATTAGATTATTTGAAGCTCTAAATAAGTTTTAAGTTATAAGTTCTTATGAAGCTTTAAAGACTCCTTTCCTAAATTATATTAAATATATAAATAATACAGTTGATAATAGAATTTATTATTAGTTTTTTTAGCGGTACTATAATACTTATATTTATATCTAATTATGCTAAGCAATAAACAAGTCCATTATTTAGTTAAATTAATAATACGTGACCATTATAGTTTAAAGGCGATAAAAGAATATTAGTCACAGAAATGACGCTGAAGTGCAAGGATCATAAAAGATTCCTATTCTTATTTACCGTTATATTTTCTGCATTCTTTGCTATGAATGAAAAAATGTTGGCGCACGACTCTCTCTTTCTCTCGCATGCAAACAGACGCTTTACATCATTTTGAATCATTGCCCCGACTACTTCATTGGTTCTCCCATACGATAAACTAAACAAGCCCACCTTGTTTTTGACAATGTTTCAACTTGAATGGGTACGTGGACAACGAACGCTTGCATTTCACGTTGGTTTTTATCAGTCTGTCTTTCGCGATTCCTCTCTCCACCCGGGGGACCCAGAAGGCGGTTTCCCTTAAAATAGAAAAGGAAAGAAATCATCGGGTAAAGCCGTGGCACCGCATATTTCCCGTTGCGCAAAAGTGACATAATTCACCGTCGCGTTGAGTAATAAGAAGAAAAGCAGGGACGAGTAAAGAAAGCTTAGCCGAAGTCTTCAAATATACATATACATATGGAGGCCTGTGCGCCTGAGAGCCATAAGCGAATGAATTGTAGAAAAATGAGTAGAGGGTTGAAAAGCAAATAAGAATCCGGAGAAAACAGTGGAGCCATACACGAGTGAAACGTCGTCGACGACGCGAAATCGTCGCAGCTTGCATTTTAGGATTTCATCAGGTCACGCTTATTTCTCAGGCGCTTTCTTCGCATTTGAACGAGCTTGAAGATTCAAAATTCATAAAGTTATTCACTCGTATGCGATGGTATATTTTACGCTCGATTCCTGCGAATATTCTCCGATCGAGCGAGTCCTCGCATTCGCTATCGTTAAAATTAGCGATGACGCGTGATATATTTATGGGATTACATTTTCGATTCTGAAGCATCGGCATTGGAGCTACAATGCCTAATTATTATATTTAAAAGCGTGCGGCTTAGAAACCTTTAATGGATGAATATACACTTTGAATATTAATGCTCTTTATAACAGGATGACGTTACGAAATAACTTATTGGCTCTGTTATATATTTAAGCTATTTTCCTCAAGAGCGTGTATTTATTTACAGGGCGCTACTATTAAATATGAAGGTGTTGCGCAGGGCTTGTAAGATGTTGATTGATCCCCTTCTAAATGAAAATCTCAGACGTATAGACTTACGTAATTGCGGGCGGAGCGCAATTTCTCATTCATCGATCGGCATTGTTAACATACAGCTGAGCGATAAAAAGATTTACCGTCGTGATCTAAATGTCATATTCGTTGTCGGGGATTTAAGGCACGACGACAGTCGAGGGCGCATTACCGGCGCACTTCCGAGAAATCGATTGACGTTAAATTACACTTTATTAGGTGAGGGATAATAAAGGGCTCGAGGGGTCCAACCAGGCGGTTGAAGTTTGATTCGTAAGACGAGTGGAGTGGGGGGGAGGAGTTGGGTAAGAAAGGAGAGGAAGCGGCCGAGGCACGCGCTATTAATACAATCTGGCGGCAACGGTATAACGAAGCCCCTTAAAAATGATTAGTTCGTGACTCATCTGGGTAATTAGTTGTGAAACTGTCAGGATCCGTATGGGCAATGTCAAGAATCAAGTAGGGACACACCGGCAGCGCCTAACCGCATCCAAGCAAGGCACGACGCTCCGGCGTTTCGAAGGCGACTGAGACACCGAGATAAGGATGAAAAAAGGAGGCGGACACCGATGAGGAAGAGGCGAGCGAAGAAGGGAAGGAGAAATCAAAGAAGCACTCACTAATCGAATGCGGAAAATCGTGATCGCATTACCCGCTTATCCCGTGCTCTCCCTTACTTTCCTTCTTCTCGATCTCACCCACCAGTACACAGGCGCAAGCGAGGGCACATTTTTCACATAAAAGCACAAGCTTATATCGCTACGTGCTCCAGCACATACCCACGCGTGTCATCGCGTTTTATACTTTCTTATTCAATCATAATAGGCTGCATTTTGACACGTTAACCACTGAAAGCGTATTTGTGCTCCTACGACAAATTATCCACAAAGGATGAGAATAATATGTAATTATAGAAAAACTACAGCATCGATGGATTTCGTAAGCGCGCATAATATTAATGTAAATTCATTGACAGAAAGTGCGCCAGGAGTTTACGTCACTAGCCGATGCACAATTGACTAACGGATTTTTCTGCCCAATGCATGCGTTATAACAATAAATGAAAATTGTGGATGAATCGACTGCTTATACCTTCTTCTGATTTACGTTTTATCCTCTCCGTTCTTTCTCATTCTCATTATTTTTTCTTTCTTTTTCGTTCTTTTTGATGCGGGTAATGCACTAGTAAAGGATTGGCACTCGTCCAGCCTTTCGTTTCTCTCTTTAACTTTTTGGCGTCCTCGCGTAATAACATTTTTTTCTGAGTTTCTGTCAAGAGGAAATCAGTAAACCGCAGGATACTTTTGCTTTATTAAGACTATTTATTAAGGCTTTCATCTTTTAAGAGTGGAACAAGATATTTTTATAACCAGATATTCAAAAATATTTACGGCTTTATTGTGTGCTTCTTCGTTACTAAAATCACTTGTGAAGCCCAAAGTTGAAGATATAATCTTGCTACTGCTTAATTTACTTAAAAATAGAATTTACTTAAATAAATAACTCCAGAATGTTTATTTTATATGGAGATTAAACAAATTTAATACTTACGGTAATGATGTAAACCATTACTATTGTGATATAAGCATGATATGGTATTTGGGTATTTATTTCCATAAAGATTCCTATTATTTTATTTATCGTTGTTAATTATATTGCTTTAAATTTAAAACTTATTCAATTCTAATAAATCTTTTTAAAGAAGTATATAAATATACAATACTACCGTGGAGTATTAACTAATGTATTTATAAATATTTATTGGAACCGCATAATGAAATAGAAAAAATAGCAAAAAAGTTAGTGTTTTTATTTGGATGAGTGTTTTAAAAGTGCGGCGAAGTTGTTATACAAATGATTTTATTATAATTTTGTTTTGAAAAAGTATTCCTATATTTTTCCTCTTCGTACAGCTATACATTGGCTTGATCCTATTATTTTGAGAGCCGATGGCGCGCAATTTCCACGAGTAACTATAAATTGGCAAATATACAGTAAAGACTGGCTCGTTTATAAGCTAGACTATACTTGACATTAATACGAAAAAAATATGTAATTCAACGTTTATCGGTTGAATGAATTGGATGATGTTTGCGAAAAAAAGCGAGAGACGAAAAGAAGAAAAAAGAATAGGTAGTTTTTTGTTCGCATATCGCCTTATTCTATTACACGCATTGTGCTCTTTCGGTCTAGCGTAGTTCTCGGCGGAGACAAGTGCGAGATATTCGTCGTATATATCTGGAAGTGATAAAAGTTTAGCGTTCATTGGAGAGAAGCACACACATCGGGCCGACGTGACAAATGGGAAAGTGTTCCCCACTCGAGTCCCGCTACACACTCGCGCTTCCCTCATGGTAAGCAGCTATGGGTGGAACCGAGACGACAAACGCGACTATTTTCTTCCGAGCCAGTTATTTCTTGTTTCCAGTTTTATCAAAGCGTTATTCGAGTTTACAACTCCGTACGTGTAGTGGCGACGACGAGGACGGCGGACGCTCCCTCGACCTGCGCACCCGCATAAAATGTGCCAACTTCGCTAAGAAACCTCGGGAGAATTTCTTTTAGGTAGCATTATCATAAAGCATCGAGGACACTTTAATTAAAAAATAAAGCACAGAGCAGAACGAAATTCGCGGTGAAGGAGAGGTCGATGCTTTACACATGAATTTTAAGCGAACTGGAGCGAGGGCAGATCTTGAAGTTGAGGCCAGTGAAAGAGGGGCGATGGCGCGCGCCTCATTATTTAGAACCGAGCCAAGGTGTGAAAAGCCAAGGAATTATTGGCGCGTGAATATGGAAAAGTGAAACTAGCTGAATAAATAGGACCTCGATAATTAGCCATCGTTAAAGTTTGGAAGTGGCTAATACTGCAAAGTACCTCGGAATTTTAGGGCTCATGGGCGGTGCGTTTGCTCGTCTATCTCAGCAATTGTTGGCCGGGACCGGCTTACATTGGATGAATCTTAGCGACCATTCATATTTAATGCAAACAAGCAGTTGGCAGTGCTGCTAATTATATAGAACCAATGAAAAGTCTCGAATCCGAAACAGATCTATCCATCCTCCGTCCTATCCCATCTTTTTTCTACTCTCATATTTTTTTTTTTTTTTGCAGCACAGTACAATCGCTTGTTTAATAAATGGTGCAGCAGCTTTTTATACTTTAAGCAAAAGTTATCACATAATCGATTGAATCGCCAATTTGAAGTGGCTGATTTTATGTTCCAGAATTTTATAAGGTAAATGAGAGCTGCTCACCAATTAAGGCGACAACCAGCCAATAAAAATTTTCTCGTGAAAACAGAAGTCTTCTCCCTTTCGTGTAATTTTTACTCCAAGTCCAATCTACACTGAATACAAATTGTACATTGAAAGTGATATTTTGAATTAAGATAATTTTTCCGCCTTAATTCTGTTCGTTGTACGTTCTCGAATATTGTTCACAAGAAGGTAAACTAGTTTTCATAACTTAAAAATAATTACTATGCGATGATTATTTGTTAGTCGCTATTTTTACGTATAATTTTAACATTGCGCGCCACGAGTTGGGCATAAATGCGTTGGGTATTCGAAATACTCTACGCATTAGAACGTTTATGCAGTACTTAAATTTTAATAATCCGGCAAGAATAGGCATAGTCGGAAAACTCTGGCAAAACTATTGTTGCAAAGATGGCACGATACAGTAATAAAATATCTCATTAGCGATGGAAAATTAACGAAGACCGACAATCGTAGCGAATATAAAAATTGACTAAGAAGCGCTTGAGCTTTCCGGGCGCGAGAGGCGGGGGCGGAGAGAGACAACGAAGGATGGACAGAGCTGAAGGTAAATTTAGTTAAGTAAATAAGATAACAATGGAAGGTGCATTCGAGATACGTTGGCCATTCGAATTTCACGCCCGTATAATTAACGTTGCATTATTGCGACTCGCTCGGTGAGGGGAGGTGGGGGGGGGGGGAGGGGAGGGGGTTCGAACCTAGCGAGGTCGACCTCGTAACGTCGGAGGGCACTTAGGTCTCGAGCAGCCGGCGATCCTCTTATGCAAAGGAGGCAACTGCGCGACCTTGCGGTAGCCGGGCTCTGCCGAGGAGCTACGGGAGCGTAAAGACCGGCCTGCGAAAATGCGCCTGTCCCCGGGGATATGTTTATGTGCCTGCGCGAGGCACAACAATGCCGCGAGGGACGGAAAGCGAGTCTGCGAGAGAAGGACGAAAGATGGGCCAGGGGGTCGGCCGCAAGCGGCCGCCCCGTCTCTCATATCCCAGGCGGCAGGTACTGTTAGTTAGCAACTCGACGGCGAGCCCCGTGCTCCTTTCCTCCGGCCGCATTCCCATGGCGGCCTTGTCCTCCCGCGATCCTCGGACACACGTCGGCGAGCCCTTGGTACGTGCCTCCTTTCGGGACGGGCCTCGCAATTTCGACCGCTCAATCGCAGCCGGGACTTCCCGCCTGGCCAACTTTGCCCGCAATAATTGCATTCCTCTGCCCGCCCTTCGGCCCGTAATTGCTCAATCGGCCGCGCCGTTTACTCCTGCTCTGACGGACCTCCTGGAATTAGCTAAGCTTTATCGAATTATTCCGATTATATGTGAAGTATACGCTCACGGGCATGACTCTATCGCATTCAGATACTATCGGTCTTATCTAAGCGAGCCAGGCAATTCCCCATTGTTTTCAATGCCGTTACTAAATTACTATTATCATAGTTGACAGTCCCGAGATTCTTTTTTTTTTTTTTTGTCCAATCCACGATCTTGATAATGCAAATTATTATCATCGCTGCACTCGAAATGTCGTCCTGGGAGGTATTGTTTTTATCCTCCCCGATCCTCTCCCTACGCCTCCTCCTCCTCCCCCCCCCTTCCCCCGCTTCGCCAACAAATGAAACTAAACATTATTGGAATTCTAATGTTTCTCCGTTGGTCTATTTATCTTAAATTTAAACCTAAATATAACGTCGAGCTAAGGCACGCCAAGCATAGATTTAACACCTGCTTTGTTATTGTTTGTAAAAAGTTCTACGATCGACATGTTCCCTTTATTCAATGGATTTTCTTTTTGAAATCACAACTCTCGACGATGAATGGCAATAACGATCGTTGAAGTGTATTAAAAAGTATGACAATTTAAGTATAATTACATTTTCCATCACGGGTAAATAGTTAAAGCAATGCTTTAATTTGAAATTATTTTTTTGCATCTGTCGAGGAAATAGTTGCTCTTAGACGGACTGTAATGTTGGCGAATGTGTGCAAAACCTAATGAAAAGCGCTACCTAGCGAATAGGGTGTATCCAGCAATTGAATGTACGCATCCAGTATCCGGGCTAGATATCCGATTCTCGGCAGTCTTTGCTTCTAACGGGATGATGCCAGGGCCGAAATTCAAGAATTAGAAGGAACAATGCCACAGAACGAGTTGCCGTGGCGTATGAGCGAAAATTTCCTTTCGAGCCTCTCTTTCTCTGCTTTGCTCCAGTACTGCGGGGTAATAGGCGAGCCGTTAAACGCACCGTTGAACGGCTGGTCTGGCGCAATTATTAGCCCTGCGTTGCTGAATTGCTTTGCCGTGTCCCTTGCCACTGACCTGAAATCCACGGCGGTTTGCTCACTCGTGTTCGGCTCTCCCCCATCCCTCCGCTCTCTCTCTCTCTCTCTCTCTCTCTCTCTCTCTCTCGTTTCTTTTGCTTGCTAAGTATCGTTTGGCGCATGCTATTACACGTAACTAGCTGAAGTCCAAAGGTTCGGCAGTATCACCCTGGATGAGTGTTTATAAACGATGGTGTACATGGGGCGCTAACGACAGGACGTAAAATGTTTACTAAAACTCATCAAAGCTCTCCACTTCATATAGAGAGATCGTTAGCCCCCTTTTACTATTACGCTCTCGATTTCATAAAACTGATACGGAAAGCATTTGTTTTTATTTCAAACGCATTTCCGAAAATGTGTTACAATACGACCTTTAAGACCCAAGCGTATCGTATTTTCAATGCTCGATTAATAAACATGAGGCATAAGCTTTAAGTGGCTTAATTAATTTTTCCTATGCTTATTCTTATAAAGTAGCTATTAAAACAGCGAATTTTTAATATAAATTTAAGCCAGATATCCCTTATCTGTGGCAATGTACTTTCTGGACATGTGTTAGTATTCCAAATGCATAAATGCAAAAACTACTCACTTTATCCTGCAATGTAAAATGAAAATGTTTAATTTATTCAAAAAAATAATTATTTCTTGAATACTTTATTTTGATATCAGTATTTTATGTTTACATTTTTTCCCATTGCGAAACCCCATCACATTTACAACTATAATATTAAAATGACTCTTCCATAAAAAGATTGCGTTATTTTAAAAAGAATAAGGATTTATTTTATTACTATTTATACGAGGAACATAGTTATTTATTACATTATTTTAGCTTGGGCATTAATGGTGAAACCTAGAAAATTTTCAAGATTAAATTTATCGGCTTGCATTAGTATACTTGTCTAGTATAGTATTTCAATATGAAAAGCAATTTAAGCAATGATTACTTCATGCGTAAAATACATTGTACAAAATTTTGCTGGTTCACTATCCATGGATCCTGCCAGAGATACAATGGACACTTTGGTTTATCCCTCTTCCTCTATTTCCTCATTTCTCACTTTTCTCTCTCCACCCACTAGTGCGAATGGTGATCAATAAAGCACCAGTCGGCAACTCAATGACTAGCTGTCTCTCTCACTCTCTCCCTATCTATTTCTTCCACCCCCCCCCCTTTCACGTTCTTTCTTTCATCTCTTACCTTGCACCTCTAATGCCTCGAAGGTTGTGCGTAGTCCGTGTATACGCGATCTCTGTCTCTATACGTATTAAGCGAAGCTAAGTGCGCACGTGCGTGTAAGCGCAGTAGATCGTTTATTCGCCATGCGTGCAATTTTCTATTGTCCCTCTTCGACTCGTGAACACGTCAAGCGCTTGTGTGTAACCAGTCATTAAAATCTTGCGAGAGGCCACATGCATTCTCCCTCAGAGGTAAGTTGCACAGTGGCGTCTTGAGATAGACAAAGAAAGACGCGTCTCGAAATTCAAAAAAAAGCACTAATAAGAAAGAAAGAGAAGCAGGAGCAGAAAAAAGATATAAAGAGAAATGGAGAGAGATACAGAGAGAGGAGCAGAGAGAGAGAGAGAGAGAGAGAGAGAGAGAGAGAATCCCCATTGAAGATTGAATCTCGGCACTATTCTCACTCTTTCTTCCCTCTCGCACTTGCCTTTTCGCAAGTTTCCCCCCGCCCACCCCCACCTCACCCCTTCTCTATTTCTGTACGTCGGTGCACCGCATCGAGATTTATCTTGGCGAACAGTTGGCGCGTTTGTCTTGGACTACAGGTCGCATCCTTCTACTAGCTCTTTATCTGCTTCGGTCCAGCCGCACAAACGAACATTCCTCGCAAATTTTTTGTCACGCGCTCGTGTTCGGGGCAGGTGCTCGCGTGCAAGAGTCAACGTTCCTGTCGGCACTTTTGGTCAGCTAATGCAACTTTACCGTGAAAAAACAGAGTGGGAAGAGTAGAGACACGGGGGGAGAGAGAGAGAGAGAGAGAGAGATATTCTTTCAGATTCACTCCATAAGAGCTGGCTGAGATGAATTTAGCCTAACCGTAAATACATGCTTGTGTGGGTGTGGCTTTTTTCACCTCCCGTCTCTGTACATTGTGCAGCTATCGAACGGCCAGAACCAGATGTAACGAGCAATGAAAGGGAGACGACGACCCTGCAGAGAAATGAAAATGGAGGTAGCGATATTGTTAGATAGATACATCTGTCAGCAAACGAATGAAGCCGAAATGGCAAAAAAAACATAAATAAAATGAAAAAACCAACACTGAAAAATGAGAGAACGAGGAGTTATCTGTTTTTTACTTGTTTGATTCTTCTTTTTCCCGAACAATTCACAAATATGCGATATCTCAGCGAACACCTTATAGACACTCAGCTATCTAATCAAACCAATACGCGTGATGGAATGCTGAAGGAAAAGTAAAAAAATTTCGACTAGAACAGGGGTTTTTGTCTTTTCTTCTAGAGATATATCAACTACTTCCAACTGGACAGAAACTTCATTGTTTCATTGTTTCATTCGGCAATTTTTTTTTTACTATTTGTGCTATTTCTTTATGTCACATATTTATTACATTTTACTCATACAAAAGGCTATACATTTCAAATCATTTACCAATTTACGAATCATTTACCAATACACCAGTTTGAGTTAGTAAAAAAGTTTATTTGCGGAAAATAAAAATTTTGCTTTATTGAAATTATTAAACATTACGTCCTACGGCTTCTATGTTCAGGCACTAATTTATTGAAAAGAGCAGGCAATAGTAACGACGCGTGAAGCAATACATAATTGGTAGTAAATTACTAGCCATTATAAAGCATGGATAGTTTTTTAATAATATAATGGCTGAATATTAATTTATAGAAGCTTATCAAGTCACTCTATTCGGCATCCAAATCATTAAAAATTTTAATGAGCAAAAGAGTTGTGTACTCGAACAATTAAGAGTCTCAGATTTTCTATATACTTTTGCATCTCTGAAAATAAAAGGAAAGGGAAAACTTTAAATGAAGTTAGCGTGCGAACGAGAAGCTCGAACAAACTACGTGAACTTTTCGTATGAATAGGACAAGAAGACAGGGAATAAGAATTTTCTGGTATATGTAAGTTTTAGAGATCTGATGTGTCGTACCCCTTAGATTTGATAATTAACCATTCTTGAACAAATAGATGAATATTTACTTAATGCTATATTGCAATAATATATATAAACAAGCGATTACTGCATATTGTATATTTCTTTAAAATAAACTCTTTAGAAAGTCCTATTTAACTTTGTAAGTACATACATTATTATTGAAACATCTTAGCAAACTCCGATATTTATAAAACCTAATGAATAAATAATGAAAGTTATAATTCACTTATAAAGTTGATTGGTAAAGATTCGTTGACAGAGATTAGTCGTTACAATACATTTAATGTTTCAACGCACAAAATTACAGCTCGTTTTACCTATTTATAAAGATATATTCAATATTAAACAGAATGGTTTTCTACATCAATAGTCTCGCAGACAATTGTACAAAGCCATTTAACAAAATTAAATATTTCCGAGCAAATTTTTATCGATCTATTCTGATTAAATAAAGTAAGAAGTAAATGAGCTGGGTTAAAGAGTTCAAAAAACACACCGTAATTATAGTTTAAATGTTTGACTGCAGCACGCACCACGATTGTTTATCTGTTAAACTTAATTAGGACTAATTGTTTTTACAATTAAAATTTTCCATATACATAATATAGATTAACGTCTTGACGAAGAATAATAAAAAAAAGGGTAATTTATTTAAGGCGAGTTTGAAGCTCCGAGCAATTTTATTTTAATGAGCGAATTACTGATCCGTGTTAAAAATTATTGCAGGAGCAAAACTTTTCAACCATATCACTTTATTTTCCGACGCAAGGCCGTAAGGCCCTTTTGAATACAACGAAATAAAAAGCAAGTGCTCGGCCTGTCTGTCACACGGTGGTCCGGCGTATAAATATAGAGCCGTAGATAGATCGACGGTGTACAAGAGTAGCAATAGCAGCGGCGTCGGGGCGCTCTTAAGGGAATTTTTTTTCGGAAAAATTTCGAAAGAATAAATGACGCGCCGAGGAGCGTAAAAGGGATAGGGTCGGCAAGTCCGGAGGGGAGCCCGAAGAGAAGGAGGGGTGGGTAGGCCGACCTCTTCAACAGGGATAAGTGGACAATAGCCCCGACTGGAAGAAGGAAGAGCTTCCGCCGGATACGCGCATCGCGCGACGAGAGGACGAGCCAGGGTCTTGGCCAACCGCCACGGACACATGCGCGCACACGCATTGGCACACGCCTGCCCGTATCTATTCGGCCGTGTGCAGGAGTCATCGCTATAGCCAGCCGAGCATTTATCAAAGTGATGATGGATAATCGTACGACGAGGAGGGCGAGGGGGAGGGCCGGCGAGCGGGCGACGCGCCGGGAGGAAACTGAGCTCGCACAACTTCGTGGCGATTATTTCCACGGTGGTCGGAGTGACAACGAGCTCGTGTCTCATTAATGCCACTGAACATGGACATTCTCTATTAATTATTCCTAATAATGATGATAATAACAACAACAATCATAATGATTATTATTCAGGTGACCAAAATAATGACAATAATGATAATAATTATTATAATAATAATGATAATAATAATTATAATTATGATGATGATGATGATGATGACAATAATAATAATAATAATGATGATAATAATAATAAAATAAATAACAATAACATCGATAATAATATTCATCGTAAATGGTATTTAAAAGCATTTTTCGCCTCGTTAATTTTAATCGCCTAGATCATCTATTTATTTGTTTATTTTTTTTTTTAATAATCGACATTAAAATTATTAACTGTGCTCCTGGGGAATTTCTTATAAATTCGTTTTGTTCAATTATACATTAGATCCAATTAGAATTATTACAGTTTAGAAAGCTACAATTAGCAAAGAGAATTCAGTATAGAAGGATCATTAAAACTTAAAATATTACTGATAACCATCTTGAATACATATTATGTTCATTTTTATAATGCTAAATTAATAATATACTAATCTGCTCGATCTTTATATAATAATAATCAGTTGTAGTATTTTATATTTTTAATTGCTATCTTATTAATTAAACTTTTACTTACGTATTATTTTCTCGATATTTTGAAAAAAAGACGCTTGAAATAAATATGTGGCTTGAATTTTAGAAAACTAATTATAGTGCTATTCTCACAATAATGATCCATTTTAATATTTCAAACAAAATAATAATATTCATCGTGTTCGAAATTTTATTTTCAAGTATTTGCGGATTGTCATTTTAATGGAGATATTCCTTTTGTTTAATTGCATTATAAGACTTGGAAAATGACTTAAATCACTATAAAATACAGAAGAAAAACAATTGAAATAAGATTCGAATAGCAAGGAAAGAGAGAATAGTGCCGTGCTTTTATCGCTGGCCATATACTGATTTTTTAAAACGAAAAGTTACCTGAAAAAACAGTATCCTGCACAGTTTCACATAATGGCTCTTACTCTTTTTACTGCTTCTGTATGTTTATTTATCTTTGCATTTTGATTGGTACAGGCTTTCATTATCTATACGTTGTTTGTTGTCTTTATCCGAGTTACCCGAGAGTCCCACATTGTCTTCAAGACTGAATATATCTACACTGCTATTAATTTAACCGCAAAGAGTTCACCTCGTCTCTTCGCAATATTCTATCATGATAGAAAGCAACGGGAGTTCTCTTTGTTACCTTTAAGTTTTTCTGTTTTACTTTTTTCATTTTTTATTTTTCATATTTTTATTATCGACGACAAATCACATGGGCTTAAAATAATATTATGTGAACCAGTAGCAAATTAAACATCCGATGCCTCGCGTGGAATTCTTTCATACGAGATTGTATCGAATAAAAGTCTACTAGATACTATATTATCATTAAATATGTATAAAAATTTTTGCACATAATGCAGCGCATATATTGCACTCAAAAATAATTAATTAAGCCAAAACTAATTTACTCAATGAGCAGTCACAAAAATTATACGTTTGTTATTAATTTTATAGTACGGGGTAAAATTACATCTGACATTTTGCCTACGATTTCATTTGCGCGAATGAAAAAATTACATCACATTGTGCAAAGAAACATTTTATGCCGTAAAAGCAATGTAGACCATTATAGAGATGAAATTGCGAAAGAACCCAAAATGCTTCACAAGTATCTCTTATTTCTAATATATACAAAGTGTTTCATTTATGTTCAAAGTTTTAGGGGCACTTGCAGCTCAGTCAGAGATTGATTGTCAAAAATAAGAAATCATGGATAAGTTATTACTGCTATACAGTGAGAGCTAGCTGTTAATTAGCTAGCAGGGGAGAAAAGCAGGGTAAAACAACAAAAAAGGTAAAAAATGCACGTGACATCAATTGGAAAACGGTCTTGAGAAAGAAGCTTAATGAACTAAGCTTAATAAGCATTCCAAGAGCCTTGCGAACGTGGCCGGCCAGTCGTGGGGGACGACGAAGCCCGTAATTTGATTAAATCCGAGGAAAATAGATCGCGGGAGATGCAAGACCGGTGCGAGGCACGTCAGAAGTCGCGGCCTCTCTTCATACACCCAGAAGTAGAGCAGCGGATCGATAGGTTCCCAAGGATTGGCGCACGTAAGAGGCCCTCTTCTCACCGCGATCCCCGCGTTAAGGCCCCTTGTTCGCCGCATCTCGTTTACGTCCCGAGGAGTCCATCGTTCGCGCGCTCGAAACGGTCTCTCCTCTGCACGTGGGACACGGCACGCGCGCGTACACACACGCACGCCCACAGGGGCGGCCCTGCGCACGGGGAGAAGAAGCATAAGAGAGTCGCTAATTCAACCCCCGCAAGTCGATGCCAGCCGATAATAATATTCCATTAAGGCCGGGGAGCAGCGTAGATCAACGGTCGTCGCGCCGTGGCACTCGATAGCATCTACACGAGGCGTTAATTACGTGCCGTCCTACGGCGTTACAGCGCCACACGCGCGATATCTCCCGAGGAGGAAGAGGCCCGAGCCAAGGCCCGAGCCAAGAACCGAGCCAAGAACCGAGTACCAGTCGCACGCAAGATTCAATCCTCGGCTATCAATTCTCTAGATTCCTTTGTCCAAGGAGTCGACCCGCGATACCCTCGGTGCGCTCGCCTCAGCCCCGAGCCACCGGGGCTCTGGACTCGTTCGATTGCTCAACGCTCGTCGTCGGACGGAGCCGCGGAAAGCCTCGACTCGGCTTATGGACTTTGTACGGCAGCCGCGGCTGCGGAGAGCCCAGCCGAGGCTCAAAGTTCCGAGCTTTTCGAAACATCCTCTCTGCTCTCTGCCCACCTCTGCTGCCCCCCCCCCGCCATACCACGAGCTCCCTACTCGCAAAACATGTTATCGACAATCGGATATCAAGCGGGCAGAACGAACTTATTGAATCTTTCTTACCGAAAACGTGCGGCCCTTTGGAAACCTCAGCAGTGCAACCTGTAAAGAAAAGAGGAACTATTGTTAGATAAAATCAATGTCGATTATAAGAAATGCTTACGTCCTTTATTTCGCCCACGTATATCTTATTAGTTATTTTCAATTTATTTCCTCCCTTTGTGTATATCTCGCAATACCTTGTAATGCCTCCAATGCAGCCAATTTATTTCAATAAATTACTTTCGAGCCTACCTCATGAGCTATGCACATGAACGTAAAATAAAAATGATAATAAAATACGAATGTAATATTTGCTAATTAATTAAATTTACGAACTTAGTTAACAAATAACTTAAAATAAATTCTCCATACGTAACTTTATAACTATTTGAAAATGAATTTAAAAAAAAACGAATACAGGAAGCAAGTCGAATTTAAGTGAATCCGCGCGTTAATTTTGCTGGGCTAGAATAAAAATTCTTGCAGTCGGTTTCCGCAGAGCGCGCAAGAAAAATATAGAATACGTTAATTTCTCTCGTTCCCCGAGACCGATCGCTTTTCTAGTCCCGTTTATTTGTCTCCCTTTTTCGTGATCTCGGTTGCTAGTTTTCTCCATATTTCTCTCCCTCCCATTCCTCCCCCGCCCCCTTTAGCTAACTTCTTTACTCCTCCATTTTTCGCAGCATTTATGAGCACGTTCACAGCGTGTGGCCCAAAGCATGAAGAAGGCGAGTGTGAATAAATTCTCGTGGCCGGTCACCCGCTAATGGATAGAATTACAAACGTGTGTGGGAACTCATGGGGGTAATATTTACGAGTAAGCATGAACCTTCCAAGATATCACAAGGTGAATCTCGCCTTCATCGAAGGCACGCTTTTTACAATAATCCAAGTAAAGGATGAGCCCGTGGCTTTACACTTATAAGCGCGTGCTGAAATTGCTTTCAAAATTAATTATTTTAAAATATTTTATCATTGACAGACGATTTATTATAGTTTTAACGCAGCTAAAAACAATGTGTACGCTATTAACATTTAGACAGTCTGTAATTGTCGAGTGGGTTATAGAAAAATTATTTACTAATGAGTTTAAATTAACGCTCTTCGGGCTTGGAAAAATATTACGTGTTTTTCTTGAATAACTGTCACATTGTATATCCTGTACGCTTTACATTAAGAACATCGTACAATCCCAGCAGAAACTTACCTAATGTAAATGTAATATACAACTAAAGTTTTTAATATTGTACAGAAGTAGCATAACGGTATGAAAGCCTAAATAGCTGTAGTATATCATGGGAAAGGAAGAAATTTCATAGACCAATTCGTTATCAAAGAAAAACGAAGCTAACGAAAACCAAGATACGGGTGACAGCGTTGTAAAACAAAGCGTAATGGATTTGTGAGAAGCAAATAGAGCCCAATTATCGACACTGCTCAGTTCTAAATAATTAGGCTACGTATGTCAATAAAAATCACAGTTTGCCTCACACGATGACAAAAAATATAAAATAAAATAAAATAATAAAAAAATAAAATAATCAGCGAGGGTGCATCCTAATTAATTTGAAGTCGTTTTTCCGAAGATAATCAATATGCTAAATGGACGCTTCACTATAATGAGCACATAAGACTCATAATTAAAGGAGCTGCAGGAAGCCCAATGAATCTGCTCGATACATGGGCAAAGTGGCTTTATTCGAGGCGCAATACTAGATGTGCGTAGGTACAGTAATAACCGTAACGTTAATAATGAGATCTGCCAGTAGGCTTATGGGTGACTAATCCAGATAGAATGGGACGGAACGAGTCTACGGGAAGGACAATTGTAAGCGTCGGGTAAATCGGCGGCTCAAAATAACCACGTGTGTTTATGGCTGGTCTCGCCAGACGCCTTTCGTACCCGATATTTCGTCCCGAAGAATCGACTTCCCCGAGCCAGGAAATCCTCGTGTGTTCGCAAGGCGAGTCACGCGAGAAGAAACGAGCCTAGGCTACTACTTCCTCGGCAGTTGTCTGTATCTCCAAGAGCTCTCTTCTTCATTATGCTAATTATCCGGTATTTTTCATGTAATTAGCAATTACAATTCCATACTGGACGATTCGAATTACCAGAACAACACGTTATCGACACGCAAGCGAGTCATCAATTTTTCCCTCGTGTCCTCATAAACTTTTATAATTATAAGTCGTCTTTTCCAGGACTTTTTGCGCCAACTTCTCTTATTTACATATTCATAAAGCAAGTTGTTTTATAATGGAATTTTTAAATATCTCCTTCCATACATTTATTTTCAATGCAAATCTACAGTTTTACGATTTCTGGCAATAAATTCAGCCAATAAACTTGGCGCAGAGCGACGCCACCCCTCCACCTACCCGAGCTTTTCCATAGCAGTGGCTAGTGACCCAAATTATATCAATGTTATTAAGCGCCTCTTTGACGGTGCAATCTCCCTTATCACCGGGAGCTCCCTGGTAAGATTCGACAGGTCGGCAAACGAGTTCTTTCTACTGTTCCGCTGGCGTTAGAGCTCTTATTCAATTTCCAAGTCGGTGGCTTGAATAGAAGGAACGAAGAAAGAATCGAAGAGCGCGGACGTTATCTCTATTTTTCTCAAACTCTCCGCGCTAGACTTCTCTCTCTCTCTCTCTCTCTCAATCTCGCGCTCGCTCTTTCGATTCACCCACGAAACTCGCCTCCCTCCAGTGTCACACGTCTACTGCTTCTCACGCAACTCGACGCCTGGAACAAGGTTTATACCCGATCCCATCCCCCGCTGCCAAACCAATCGCAAAGCACGAGCCTCCCTGCTGTCCATTAATTTGTAAAACACGTGGTATTCTTGAAAGCACGTACAAGCCACGATATAATGGGGTCCATGGGCAGACAAATTGTTCAGTTCTTTGGTACAGGAATTGAACGCCCGGTCCCGTAAGAGAGTATATCAAAGCGCTTTTCTTAACAATCGTGAACTTATACTTTGTCCATGACTATTATTCAACCGTTCAGCATTCATCAATCAGGTAATTTCTCATGCATATGATATTTAGCTGTGCTTACTCTACACTATTCCATTCGCAAAATACAATGTGAATCTAACATAGAAATAGCCACACGTTCTTGGCTAAATGTACATAAAGAATTTGCAGCAAATCGTGTCAAACGCCAGCCAAGATATTTAAAAGGATTCTAGCAAATCGGCAGCAGGTAAGAGCGAGCCACCCAATCATTAAGCTTCTGCGAATCAAGTCGAGGGTCTTACGAATCATATGCATCTTTTAAGAGCGAGGAACGGAAGCCGGTCTCCGCTTTTCCCCTACCGCC
Source organism: Kradibia gibbosae (assembly GCA_018907135.1). Taxonomy (NCBI): domain Eukaryota; kingdom Metazoa; phylum Arthropoda; class Insecta; order Hymenoptera; family Agaonidae; genus Kradibia; species Kradibia gibbosae. The sequence goes on from JACCHX010000001.1 coordinate 44,633,687, forward strand.
CCCGGCCCCTTCCCGGGCATGCTGAAGAAGTAAAACTCGCGCCCGGGAAGCACTGCGATGCGTCATAAGGAGTCCGCGTGGAGGCGCGCGAAATTCAGCAAGGAAAATAAGAGCAACTGCCTCGACCTCGCCTCGTTCGACGTTCAATAAATTTCTTACCATCAGCAATCTTTGCTTGTACCATTTTGCCAATGCCTCGCCCTTCGCCGCCTTGTAGACTCGAGCGCTTCTGTCTCCCGCCCCATTATTATAACCGGGTGAGTCGAGGCATGCATATTAATGCCGCGGGCCAGACGCGACTCTACACGGAGGAGGCCGACGCCATCCGTTAAAGACAGATCGTAACTTTGGCGCTTTAACTGCTGCGACGATTCGTAGCGGCTCTGTTATTAGAAGGGCAGGTGTAAGAAGTCAACACCGCCCGGAGCTGATACACCCGAGTCTGGCTATTCGTGGATGACTCTCTCATCCCGAATGTTTCATCGAATGCATAAGATGATGTTATTGCTTGGGTGGAACGCCGTAGGACTCGAGGGGACCGACCTCTCGAGCCAGCCTAGACCGAGCTCTCACCCTAAGCGACCTTGTCGACCTGATAAGGTAGGCTACTCCCCGCTTTCGAATTATGAATAAAGATCTTCGTTATGAGTCCCTCTCTATTGAAATTACACCGTCTTGTACAACTTTTTAATCGAGGCTTGTCTGACCAGTTGTCTTTTGAAAATTATTGTCAGGATTCTCACGTCTACTATTATCCTCGTTAATCTTCATCTGTCTATTACCTGTATTCCATTATCATTTCTGTAAAAGTTTTCCGGATTAAGAGCCAAAGAATTTCCAGTTGATACTGAAATTCGGACGTACCGTACCTCAATGATTGTATCGGCAAGGAATCTTTGTCTGGCAATTATATTAATCCAATTATAAATTCAGCTTTATCTACAAACTTGATGTGGGAACAGACATGCTATTTTCATTTATTGTGATAACAATATTTTTCCATTTATTCAATTATAAAAGGAACTGAAAGTAATATTAGCTTGAAAAGAAATTAAAATTTGTGTGTTTATTTTTCCACGGGAAGACTTCATATCTACAAACACAGACAGACACAAGTCTATTTTAAACGATATCTATTATTACTTTTCGTTCGAACTGAACAAAATTAATATAATAAGTAGAAATTTCATTTCGTTCGAAATATTTTCTTTTAATGATATTTAATTCTAAATTGTATTAAATCGTAAGTATTGAGAAGCTATTAAACAGGATTCTTGTTAATTAAATTTATAATGTAGTTAATTATCACCTAAATAATTTAAGTAGAATGTTATATTTTATCTGGATAACTAAACAAGTTATTCAGTTGTCATAAAAAGCAGGTTCTTAAATAAAATTAAACGTACTCGCATGGAAAAGTTGGTATAAAAGTAATTATCGTGGCGTCAAAACTGACTATGATTTTATTACTTTTCTTAATAAAACATGTGCCGCTAATGAAATAAAATAGATAGGACGAAAGCTAATTATATTAAAATTATTTTACAGCCACAGTTAAAATCAGAATGCATTATTTATGTATATTTTCATAATTAGATAGTCAGTCATTTCCCGAGATAAATTTCCGTAAGCAGCGAGGGATTTGTTATTTATTTCACATTAATCGATATCAACGACGAATTAAATGCCCGTCTGCAATTGGAAAGGAAAAAAAGCCAGCACTTATCGTTAAAGTAGCTGATTAAAGCATCGGTGGACGAGTGCGAAAGTCACCAGCCCCACTTTACACTTCGGAATTATTCGGCAGCGCGCAATTATAGATTAAATTACCGTTCACGCATGGATCAAGCCGGGCTCGCATCGACAGGAAGGAGCGAAGCATAGTAAAAGCAAGACGACCTAGCGAAGCGGCCGGCCATTAACGAAATTAACAGTTCGAGAGGTCGGCAGTCTCGGCTAGACTGCGCTCGAGTGATTTTTCTGGCCGGCGTCGGGCTTTAGCGCCGAGCTTTAGCGCCGAGCTTTAGCGACGAGCTTTAGCGACGAGCTTTAGCGACGGCTTTAGCGTCGGGCTTTAGCGTCGAGCAGCCAATTGGGGGAAGCGGAGCCGGTGCCAAAGGAGGCGGCGGGATGTCAGGCCTCCGCGAGCCGAGGCTCCGGGCCCTCCGAGTGTCCCCAGGTAGGGGTCGGGGCCAGGGGCCAGTGGACACGGGAGGAGAATTCGGCCGCGTCTTATCGGCCGTGCGAACGATGGTCACATTGCGGCGAGCGCGTGGAAAGAGGCCGAGGTCAGGCCGTGCGTCGCATAATAAAGGCGGGGCCGCGTGATTCAGGAGCCGCCGGCTCCGGAATAACGAGTGTGTTCCATTGCCTTTTTGCCCGAGCGCTTTCCTCCTTCCGTCCGCCTCGGTCTCCCGCTGCCCCGGACCCCAGCCCTCGCCCACGCCTGCTGGCCGAACCACAACAAGCCAGCCAACCCCACGGTCTGCCGCGCTAAGGAGGTAGGCGCATTGTTTTCGGCCGATTGTTGCTGCCGAGTTGCGCGAGGGGCCTTCTTTGTTCCCTCGCCTGGGCGCTGCTTCTTTTCGTACAATCCCGGGCAGAAATTTCACGGCTAAGGAGCGACTCCCGGCTAATAAGAAATAATAAGAGTCCAGGGATACGGAGAATGAAATCAGGTGCGGAATTCAGCTGCTCGCCGCGGGACAAAAGAAGCTTAGCCCCGGCTACGCTCGCTCATTCCTCTCCTTCCATCCTCGCTTCCGCATCACCGACAATTTTTGGACTACTTTTTTAATACTTTTTCCTCCTTCTCCCTTGAATGCCGCGCCGCTTAATTTACATATAAAGCATTCTTACCGGGCGTGGCTCCTCGCGTTTTGATCGTGTCAGTCCATTATTGCCACGCTTGCCACTGGCTGAGTAACGCCGCCGCGCGTGCGCACTTAAATAATAAATGTCCCTCCGCGCCCTTTCCAGTGCTTTAGACTCGTTATCGAGAACAAAGCACCCAAGGAAGTGCTTCGCACTTGCCGCGAGCATAAATGGACCATAATGGCGACGCGTCGCCTCCGCTCGCCTGCACCGAGCGACTGCGGTCGACCATGGAATTAGTATGGCGCCGTTGTCATACAATGTTAAGTAAATTTGCGACTCGTATTGTGCCGTGCTCGACTAGCGTGTCCCTCTGAAAAGAGAGAGCTAAGACTCCTCGACGTAGGCGTTGGACGGATTCGGAGGGATAGAGAAATAGAGAGAGAGAGAGAGAGAGAGAGAGAGAGAGAGGAGATGCTCCTCCTTTCGTTGGATATTCTCTCACTTTTAGCATTTCTACGATTATCAATGACGACCCGCTACGTAGAAATTGACTTCGGAATAAAGGAGAAAGAGAGAAAAAATTAAAGTTCGAGAGCACTTGCTACGGTAAGTCTCTTTTCAGGACCAGTAAAAAAAATTACCATAAAGAGTGTCGATGCTCATGAGGTATCGGTAAAAAAGGCGCTTTATGAATTCGTTGGGTTCCATCCGGTTGTGATGTGAATAATATGCACCAGTTACGGTTTTCACTCGAAATGCTGGAAGCAATGTCTGCATGTATACATACATGTTCGGGTGCTCCGTCTTTCACTTGGCCTGGCGTTTCTTTTCTATGCTGCCTTGTCGTGTTAACCTTTCCACTAGACACGGGGTTATTCTTCTGTCTCAGGATACGAAATTGCCATTCGAGTGTCAGCTGAGACTTCGGATTCCCATTTGAATATATAAATATGATTTCCTTCTATCACTTTTACCCTCCCTCGATAGGTTCCTCTCCTTCCGTTTCATCAAGATTCTCTTTCACAAAATCAATTTACGAAAAAACTATCTTTATTAAACGAGAATACATCAGAGATATACACGGAGCGTTTGCCGAGTGAATTACTTTTTGCCACAAGAAAACATAGTCTGAAAGTAATCTTTTAGGGCTGTATTTTTAATATGTTAGCGCGTAAAGCATCCTGGGAACTTGTTTCTCAGTCATCGAGATTTTTGTTATTAAGGGCTCGTGAAAATTGCGTTATTCTATCCTGAATTAATATCAATATTTAAATTAATCGTTAAAAGGCTTAGGTAGTAATTTTTTTGAATTTTATGCCATGTAGAAATTGCAAAGTTTAATAATTGCGAGGCCGAGGTATGAAATGAAAAGGACATTACCATTGACGTTATAATAAACCGAAAGTAATTGTCAACTTTGAACACACGGGGGTCTTGGTGATATTGCAAGCGAGCAATTAATGAAACCGCAATTATAAGGCTCGAAAAGAATGAATCGTACGCCTCGTGGGTAATCGCTTTGATCGGAATGTAAATAAAAGAAATGATTTTAATTAAATAATGCATTGAGATAATAATAGGGGGCAAACTAGTCGGTGAATGATAAGGGCAGTGGTATTAAGATCGGTGGCAATTAATCCGCAAAGTAGTAATATTAGCAGGTGTGCTCGACCGAATGTACCGGTAAAAAAAGATCATTAGACGGTTGATTAGGCATCCTGAGGCTCGGCGTATGTGGGCGCAGTAAAAATATTAATTGGCGGCGGTGCGCCCGTATGTAGGTTGCGGTTGGTCTCGGTATGCGATTGCGTATCTTCGTTTCTCCTCGGGGCTCCCGCCTCCGCGTCATTAGAGCACCAACGCGAGGACGAAGGTGGACTACATGGACGGTCGACCTGGGCGCGGAGGACGAGGAGGCCGCAGCACGGAGTCGGCGGCATAAAAAATGGCCCATATTTGAAAGAATAGCGGGACGCGACGCGTTTAGCATTCGTTCTCTCGTACGAGCGTCACGAATGGCGCGAGACCAGCAAGCGACAGAGTGTGAGAGAGAGAGAGGGAGAGAGAACGAGGGGCGGAGGGGCTGAAGTTGCAGGGATGCGGAGCACGAAGGTCGGCTCGAGTGTTCGCGAGCGGCTGAAGGGTTCGAGGGTACTGGGGCTGTCGAGATCACTTGGTTGCGGAGTCGGAAGGTGAGGTGGAATAAAAATGTGGAATACGCGCATGGATAGGCGTATAATGGGATGCGGAGTGGCTCGCAGTCGAGACAGGATGCGTTACCCTATCACCCCGAAGGGGAAGTAAAGTACACCTCGCACCCCGAGAGCTCACACTCGCACGACCCACTCTCAGAAAGCCGCACTCATTTTTTTTCCATGCATAAATCCATTCCGCGCATTCTCGTTGGTATTTCCCCGCCCTGCTTACCCTCGCGTGTCCTTACGCAAATTAGTATTAATCCAGAGCTTTCCTCGCGCATACATCTTACGCATCCCCATGTGCAAGGGCGCAGAGTATACGCAGAGGCACAGGTATGTATGTTAAATGCCACGCAAATTAACCTACGGCCCAAGCTGAACTTGTGTTGAGAGCGAAATTGCCTCACCCTAGAATTTCTCGGAGGAAACATCCTCAAGGCCTTATATTCTCACGCAAAACGTACGCGCGCAGCAGCAGCACAACCATACTACCGTTTTTATCGTGGATTTCAATAGTGTTTGAAGTAAATGGAAAATTGAGTTATAACCAATGCCCTCGAACCATCTTGAATTCTTAAAGTACTTGCTTCGTGAGTACAATGCACGCGATAGGGCTTACCTAGTTAAGTCTACAAGCGAGCCTAATCGATGTTTTCTGCAATGCGTGCGTGCGTATGAATTTTGCGACCAACCGGAGAAAGAATCAGGCTCGGAAATTCCTTTTCTCGGAGCTTGAAAAGTTGGCGCGAGCAAAGAAGCTCTTCACCAGCCATTAAGAGGTTAGGATGTTAGAGCGCGTTTTTCGGTGCAGGTTTTGGTTTAGTCCGTGGCGAATCGCAGCCGATGAGTTCCGAGGGATTTCGTGTCGCGATCGGCGGAGGGACCGGCGAGGGGCGAGGGTCGCTTTTCCTCTTTCTACACGAGAGCCGGCATTTAACGGTATACAAGCGTCGGATTAAAAATAATTTTATGGCGAGGCCGGCAGGAGGCCGGCTTACTTTGGACGTCGTCCGTGAGAACGCGCCGGATTATCGCGATCGGTGGCTCGTGCGGACCTCGATTAACGGCGCTGTCGGGTAGCAGCGCTAAGGGGAACGCGAAAAGTTCCCCGGCCTCCGAAGGATGCGGCCCCCGCTTTTCCACGAGAGCGCTTATCGCGCGGCCCCGCTAGACGAGCCCAAACCAGGAAAAATGAAAGGAGTGAGAAAATTCGAGGATGAGGAGATGCGAGGCGACGGTGCCGGCGGGCCGAGAGCCCAGACGACGGCCGGCGAAGGCGCGGAAGGCCTGAGCACTCGCGGCTCTTTTGGAGGCCCTCTTTATGAAATTAATACACCGGCACTTAATCGCTTCCCTGCAACTTTCCTGCAACTTTCCTGGCCTCGAGAGTCCAGAGCCCCTTCGCTGGCCCCCGCCTCACCCGCGCTACCCAACTTTTATACATTGTAGCAGCATCGGAAGACCGAAGACAATAAAGGATGCGGGCTTGATGGACTTTAACGACGATCTTTTCATTTAACCTCCGAAGCTGCTTATGGAATTAATTTTCTATGGAAACTTCCTTGTGAAGCTTTTGCGAGAGAGACAGAATCCGAGGTGAGCTGAGCCCGCGAATGGCCGGGCAGGGCTTAACTCAGGGCTGCATACTCAAAAATTACCATTTTTAATAGCCTCGTAAGATGTTTACATTTTTGCTTACTCCCGTGAAATTTTTATCATCTTTATGATTCATTAAAACATCTTCAATAACTATTCTTTGATATTATTAATCAACAGTGTTCTGGTCTTGTTCTGATGCAGCGTCTTAAGAAAAATTTTCGAAGCTTTATTTTTAACACGAAAAAGCGAAGTAGCGGGAAAATTACAAATTTCACAGCGGTACTCGCAATGCAAGGAGTCACTTATATGTCGCGTTATTTAAATTGTAATGCACTGACCACATGTATCCTCCATAAATATATTTAATTTTTATGTTATTCGTAAACTTTGATTGAACTTCCTCAATCAAAACGCTTGCATAAAATTTTATGTTTTATATTATTATTTATGAGATGCGGTAGCTTTTTTAAAAATATGGAAATAAAAATCGGTATAACGATTTTGATGATGCAAAATTACACAAAACTCAAATTACAAAAAAATTTTTTAATACGTATTATTATGAATGATTTTTATTGTTAAGTTTAAAAATTATCTCATAATATAAATATATTTGAATATAATATAAATATTAATTGTATTAACATAATATTTGTTAATTTTTTATATTAAAAGTAACGAAAAGAGATTTGTTTTAAAAAATTGTAATAATTTAAAAATTTCCAATAATTATTGTAAAGTATAATAAGTATATATATATATATATATATATTGATGGCGTATTTTTATCATCCTATGTTTATTTAAATATTATAAATGTGTCTCTTCATTACTCGACTTGTAAAAATAATACGTTACTTTCATTTCTAGAATTCATTCGATTTTTAAATTATTCTAAATTTTAAGACAAAAATTTTCTTTTATTCTTAACATGATAATCTAAAGATAATATTTTTCAAGGTTTATTTTATCTTCGAATTTCGTACACGTATTTTCAGATTAGCTACTGTTATTCTTCTGTTATGTAGGAAAATGTCACTTTTATGGAATGAGGTTTTATCACTAAAATTGATGGAGTAAAATGAATGGTTTTCTGATAGTGGAAGATTTGTGATATTTAAAAAAAGAAGTTTATGAAATAACATTATAAGCAGATGGTTTTGCACCATGAATAAAAATATATCACTTGTATTAAATGCCTGTCACAAATATGGTTTTGTGTGAATGACAATATCTCTATTGCAATGATTATTCATTATCAATTTCTATTATTATAAATCATGTTGTAAGTATTATGTATAATACAGATACGTTTCTTAATATACATGTTTTATTACGCAAATAAATTATATTCCTATTTTTAATTAATTTTATAAAACAATAAAATGGGTTGTCTTATTTAAGCGTAATATTTGTTTCGAAAATGCTTTAACTTTTACACACTACACGAGTCGGGTTAACTTTAAAATTTTGTTGTTATTTATAAAATGTATATATAATAGTAGCACGGCTAGCTAGATATTAGGTAAATTTAGGTAAATCACAATTACGGTAACTGGAAATAATATTCAGTATTGCGCCGCATAGGTTATCCAGGTTGCGATTACAGAAATTTTGTATACTCTTTCGAAATACAAAGAAATATTACTTAATATTTTACTCTCTTAAATTCGGACACGAATTCTAAGGATTTCTTTGAAATGCAGCATTCTCTTTTTTGTACGGAGCACGTGATCACTCCTGTATATTTAAAGTTACATTAATAAAATTTCCGTTCCTCCTGATAACGCACTCATCGCTCACTTCACCTACAAAGGAAATACATTACCATTTTAATATATTCTGTTTTGCAATTATCATTTCTATGTTATACATCAATTTCAATTTTGAGTTTTAGACTTTCATTTTATTCGCGTTTCTCCTATTATTAAGCTTACATTATCGTAATATGTTACTGGATGTACTTCATCTTCATAATATATATTATTTCACCATGTAGCAGTATTCATACTTGAAAGAGAAGCAATTAAATTGTACGGGTGTCTGCTTTGTGCGATTTATCTTGGTTATGAAATTTCAAATTTTTTCAACGCTGCAACAAGAATTTTAATAACTATTGTAAAATTTTAAATATAACAGGTGTAGCCGTACTGAAAAAAAAATTTATATATAATATTTCATTATATAATTTATTCAATAAAACAACGTTATTGTATAATGTGTATGAATTAAATTTGAAATGAATGTTAATATTCTTATTCATATTCTTCCATAGATTACGAAGTAAAAGTATCTACAACATGAATAATAGCATATCATTATTTTGTTACATTAAAATGTGGCGTTGAAGAAGAAAAATCACATATTTTTGTTATAATATCTTTATTCAATATCTTAGTATTGACTTTCAGTTTATTATTATTATTTAACCATAATATTACCACTTTATAAATTATCTTAAAGTTTAAATACGAAGTTATAATTCTATAAATTTCGTGAAGCATTTTATCATATTTTTATCTTTCTTTATTCATTTAAATTTTTAAAAAGCCTTTATTTAAAAATCTTAAAATGTATTACCTTTGTTATTTTTTTGGATAATACTATTTTTATATAAGATTATATTAATATTATAAAGATAAAAAAGAAAATTCCATAAGAAACAAAAAGGTAATGTTTTTTATCAGAAACTTTTTTTCTTGTCAATATCGAATACATTGTGGTAATGATAAATTTTAAGTAACTCTTGTTTAATCTGTATCTTACGTATGATGCAAAGCTTTTTTTAACTTGCATTTACGTAAACCTTACTTCTCGTAATTTTCTTATTTTTTTACAGTTACAATTTCGACGTAAAAAAATATTTTTAATTTAAACCACATTTTTTGCAACTGTGAAATAATTTTAATTAATTAAATACAAATTCATATTTATAAATTTACGCTCGATGCAAAAATACCTTTACTATACTGAATTTTATTTGAAATTAAATTAATATTTGAGTAAATTTCAATAAAAACATTACAAATAAAGTATAAGTGGAATAAATAAAATGTAAAATCAGTTATTTAGTAATTGCTGATATTCAATATATTATGATTTAAATCTTGTAAATTTAAATCTGATTTTTCCAAAATAGTTCGTTTTTAACTACTACCTACTCGCGATTTATTTTTGTTAGATTCAGACGACAACCATTTCGCCATATTAAAGTCACGTCACATACATGCAACCATTTTTCTCGCATACCAAATAATAATGCGAAGCCAACCTCGATCACGGCAACATCGTAAAATGAGAGAAAAGTTGATATTCTATAGAAAGTTTGTAAATATTCAAGTATTTTATATAGAAATAAACTGCCTTCGTATATACATGCAATAAGATTGTTATGCTTTGGTAAAGGTTTCAGTATGTAAGGCATCCATATCACCATCCATATTAAATCAATTTATTTAGTTATACAAAAAAATTTTTACAATTTCAAGTGTACTTAGTAGTTTAAATCTTTATTATGTTTTTCTCTAGTTTCAATTACCTTTGTACACATTAAATATAAATAGTCTTCATATTTCTGTTGAAATTCATAAATTTAGTAGAACACGATATGATATTATTCTATGTAGTCTGTATATTGGAACATATTGATCAGATAAACTTGTTTCTTTTTCATTTTTAGGCAAGTTAAAGTTGATTTATGAAATTTTCATTATAATGTGGTACATTGTAAGTGTCATATGAAAAATCTGGTTAACGAATTTAGTGTTCTAGACTTGGTTAGATTTTCAAGCACAGAGTCCTTTCTTTTAAAAATTACCTTGTATTTTTCAATCAACGCGCTTGAGGGTAAGGTTTTTAAAATTATATTAATAAATAAAATTTTATTAGCGGATCTATTTGGTATTATCTATTTAGTTATTATCTATTAAGTAATAGCGTAATTATATATTTAACGTGGCGTTTTTTTAATAGCTACTCCTTAATGCAATGAAATATTTATATGTTTTTTTATGTGTTAATTCTTCATGTAAGTTAGTAAGAAGCTCTTATTTTTTGAAATATAATAAAAATCGAAATCTTATTACTTATTTTTACTTTATCTTTTTACAGTACTTTAAAAAAGATCTCGTATTCTCAACTTTTTATGTGCTTGATTTAAAATGTAAAATGTACTCAAAATGACAAATAAATCCATATGGATTCATGGACGTATTGCTTCGGCAAATATTTGAAAAATGAAAAAATAATATGTTTGAAATAATAAACTTGCTTTTATTTTTAGAGTCTAATTCACATTATGTAAAATTTAATGCATATCATTATAGTAATGGTTTTTATTTATTCTAATTTATTACCTTTTTAATGTACGAATATTAACGCAAACATGAATTTTCAAAAAATAATTTTTTCTGATTAAATTTCTATACAAAATTATTTTGATTTTATATCGATAATCAATTAATATTCGACATACGTTATTAAACTTCTTTATTAAATAAAAATTATATGCTTTTGGAAATACGGATAGTATTGATAGCCGACGATATTTCTGATATTTAAGGGGATTAATAGTTTAAAATCAAAATAATAAATTACTACAGTAGTTATTACTAGTGAGTTTCAATTGTAAATATATTCGCGTATCTTATGAGCATCTATAAATACACTTTCGGTAACAGAATTAAAGATCAAGCTTTATGAAAACTCAATATTTAAAAGTGCGTAGATTTATTTTTATTAGTATTATTATTAGTTGTAAAGAAATAAGTAATTTTGATTTGTAATTAACACACCGATAACTTGCAATTAGAAGAAATAAATTTATGCGACATTAACGCATCGATTAGCTTCGTAATGTAATTTGATTAAATTAACTATATGGAATAATACTAAGTTTCAAGCATTAATATGATAAAAATGTCGAGCTAATAGTTAATGAATAATTGAAAAATTTGGTGGACATACATTGATATGAAGGTAAATATGTCCCAGACATTTAATTAAAGTACAAATTCTAAAGCGAGTAATTACATTAAAGTGGTTAAATCTGATTTAGCATGGAGTTTACAACAATGAATATCAAAATCGTTAATAAATCGTGAACTTGATGGGGTATATAAAAGGGAACGTTGAGCTGCGCTGCGGATGTTGTAAAATTCAAAATATCCAGTAACAAGTAACGATCGTGCCATGTTTCTTCGTTACAGCCTTTCCGCCACACATTTCCCTTAACAGGATCATGAAAAAGAACGAGCGCAGCGGCGTTTCGTAAATTCTTAATTCTTGGAGAAGGTGTTCGCTTCTTACGGGCGGCCAATTCCAGGATCGACGGGACGTCGGGAGTAAGTCGCGCGCGCGCGCCCGCCATTCCGTAATTTAATTCCCTTAATATGTCAGGGACAGGCTGGTAGTAATAAGGCGGGACGGGGGGTTCCACGAGTCCCTCGGCCTCCGGTGGGGATCGCCACAAGCCGGTGACGAGGAGGAGTAGAAGGAGACGCTCGCGACGGCTCGTAGGCATCGGGGCCCGTTGGGAGCCGTCGAGGTGACCACGAGTCCTACCGTTAACCTCGCGCGGCATTAATGATCTATCGATCTGTCCTCCGCCACCGATAAGTACACTCGGCCGCGCTCGGCTTCATTAGCATTCGCATGGGAAATTTTGCGCCGCGCTATATACGGAAATCTCTGGAATTTTTTACTCCTGTTAATTGACCCATAACTCCCTGCGCGTAATATAATTGCACGTAGACGCGCGCGCGCGCGCACTCCAGATGCCTCGGATTCTCACGTCCGCGAACCAAATTCTTCGGGTGCGAAAACATTTCTTCTTTACTCGAGATTCATTCTTGAGCTGTATGTCAGCAGCATCCGCAGCATAGTTCCGACTGCTTTCTAATGTAATATTATAATACACTCATTTTCACGCTACGACAAGTTCATTTAAATGCGAAACACAGATTTCGATTAACGCGCTTGAGAAGAGGGAAATTCGAATTAAGTGACCGTCTTGTACGTATTCGCACTTGCTGTATACCCATATATCATAACATTAATATTAAAATCCGCAAGTCGGATTTAAAAGGCCTGCCGCTCCAAAGTTGGGAGGTTTCGCCGTTTCCTCACTTTGCCCTCTCAGAGAAGAATTCATTAATTTCATCCGTGCATTTGCACCAAGGAAAGTATATGGAACTTCTTTTTTTTCCAACGTACCCTGAATTGAAGTCCACGTACCCTGAAAATCATTCTGCGCTACAGTTATTCGAAATAAAAGAAATAATATTGGTTTTAAACTCAATGAAGTTTTACATTTCAATTTGAGCTTACTCCGGTACTACGTAAAGAATCGTAAAGAATACAGGTGAAAAATAAAATCTGCGATTTACGATTGCAAAAATTGAGCAATATCGCTTAGAAATCTAACTCATTCCCTCCCTCTCCATTATTCTTAACAGACGTTTTATATGCATCCCAATGCTAAAGAAGTCACATGATCGGATACGGTAATAGAAATTTACAGGTGCTCAACCAAGTGTAATCAATTTTCGAATTGGAAAGATTTAGCTGTGCTGTATTGGACACTACCGTTGCCCTCGTGGGTTATATAAAATTGAATTAGAACCGCCAAAGTGTTTATCCACGTTCTCAATTATAGTCAATGACCCTTGGCTGGCTAAATAATTATCTTTTCAGGCCGTTATACGGGCAAGCTTGGGCGATATCTCGGATCGACTCGCCTAACTTCGCCGCGGCTCTGCCTTTCGTGTCCTTAACATCCGCACAGCAGTTCTTGACTTCCCACTATCATCTTTATTCTATCGTATCTTATGATGTCTTGTAGCTTTTCGTGTTTTTACACGCGTGCGGTACGTTTTTTAAAACGACCGGCATGTACTTTGCATTTTCACGCTTCCCTCTCTTCTGAGCCTAATAAAAGCATCCCATATAAATTTATTGAAACTACTCCCCGTATCTCAGACTATTCAAATTTAGATTCTTGTTTATGGAGTATTTTAAAAGAAACTGCCGGAAATTTATAACACTCCTGATGAAAATACAAGAAATTTTCATTTTCTAAGCATGAAGAGGCATTACATCAATTTATTATTAATAATTTTAGCTTCACGAAGGATAGTGCAGTAGTTTATGGAACGAAACGGTAAAAGGAAATTTACCGATGATTTTTTAAAAAGCATTGACTATGTAATAATACTTAAACACGATCTACCCATTCATTACCAAAAATTAATTATTTATTGGTTTAATTATATTTTTTATTCCTGTCAACTTTTATGAATAACAATAGAAGCAATATTTATTGCTTGACTTGATCACGTGAACGGTGAAAGCAGAATTAAAAAAAAATACATTCTTTAAGAAAAATTAAATTTCCCATCGTTTTAAATGTTTGTTAATTGTGGCACTTATCACCGTCTATATCAATTCCAATTGTTTAAAAGGACAAAAAAAAATCCTTTACTACGATACATTTTTAAATTAAAAAAACAACTGACTGAGAGCAATCGAAGCTTGAATCGTGAAAAATATTATTATTGGGAAATCTATTAGGATTTCAAGAAATTTAAGATTAAAAGATGAAGGAAGAGTCAACAGAATTGAATTCAACAATCGATACTTAGGAAAATGAGCGCTTTTTGCAATAGATAAGAAGTTACTAATTTCGAGCGGCTGACAATTTTACATGCATTTCCAAAAAAAAAAAAAAACAAAATAAAGTACTCATAATAGCCAATTGTATATAAGAAAAAAATATGAGAATTGGATTAAACAAGAATATACTAATTTTTTAAATAAAATTATACACAGTACTTTAATATATAATACTTATTTCAAATTAATTACGACGTTAATTCTAAATAGTGATAATAATGGCCTAGTTTTAAACTTTCTAAACTGTAACTTCCTTTTGTACGTAATATACAAATGGAGGTAATATCCTCATATTAATTAAACAGTATTTTAAGTTTTACACATTACTAATCTGTAAATTTGTCAATATATAGCATAATGTATCAATCAAATATCATAAAATCAATTATTGATTAACCAGCTTATGATGCGTACTTTTCAAAAGAAATCGTTAAATTATGTGATTTCATAAATTCACATTCATGTTACTTTGTGGATATTTAGATGCTTTGAACGTAATTTTTTGAGTCAGCGATGAAACAATTTTGAATAAATATGGTTTTCAATAAATTATTACTATAAATTATACTACAACTAAATGTAGATGTAGATATTTGTTATAATTCAAGATTGTAATTAAAAATTTTTTTATAATAATAAAATTTATAAGTAAATTTTATATTCAAAATAAAAAAAAATTTCAGATTTAAGCAATGCAAAAATATGCGTAATATCCATGGAAAATATTGATGCAAATTACAAAAAGTACTGATGAAAATTTAATTATAATTTTTTAAAATAAATAAATTGAAACGTAGTCACTATGGACCTAAATTTTATATGATTTTAAATAAAGTATGTTTTTATATGAAAAAATCATTGATCTGCGTATTGTTATATGCCATACATAGTTAGATCCGTTTGCAATATTGACTATTTCAAATATAGACGTTGGAATCTAGCGAAAAATAACGATCGATCACGTGATAAATATACTAAAATCCCTTTATTGTAAAGAAATGTTTGTGTATACTTGTGCTCATTCAGATGACTAACTTTTACTCAGATATACATTTCGCGAATTATTAATGGTATTCAATTTTGCGTTTGAATAAAGTGACGATCTATAACTCGATTGTCGTGTCTTGAATAACTAACAGTCTAATTGTATGTCAAAAAATCTTTTCAAACACTTTTCTCATTTCTCGATTGCTCTTTGGAATTCTATGTTCTCAATGATTTTTTAGTGATTCTATAAAAATTATTGTTTTTCTGCGACTACACCACCTATCTTAATTTGTATTCAAAATCTACATTCGTGCACTTTCATAAAAGTATTAGAATAATTGAAATCATTCAATATTTGCCTAAGCTCTAAAAATTTTTAATCATATTTTTTTCTATAAAATCAAATAAATTATAACATGTATTGGGCTGCGTCTAATTTCAAACTTAAAATAAGGACAAGAATTTAGCATTAAATGCACAACATCCTATCTAACATTTTATCTACTATCAAATTTTAATTGACAGAAAATAGAATGAGGTAGCAACTAGTTTTCAATATTTCGTTAAGTTAAAAAAATCTATGTCGTTTTCGATTTTAGATTTTATTTTTTTATTAAATGACTGGACTGACTCAAGGGAGATGAAAAATCAAAGAACTAGCCATAGAAAAAATGGGGAGCAAAGGCAAACGCAGATTAGAGCTTACGTATTCGCAAAAGCAGCCATGCATCGAAAAAATGGGAAAAGGGGGATTTTCCAACCAAATCTCTCGAGCGCATTTCGCTTAGTCGTTTGCTTCTTTTCTGGGTGCTTAGTAAGAAAAAAAATAATGAACCGATAAAAATAACAACTCATTTTTTACAATCAAAAAATTTTTAACAAAAATGTTATAAATCAATAATAATGAACAGTTCTTACTTGTCTAGTCAATGGAAAACATTTTATAATTATATATTATTCGAATTTTTAAATATAATTGACTTGAAAGGCTTATATATTAAATAAAATCAATCTAAATTTGATCAAAACTCAATGTTTTAACAACTTTTTGAATAAAGTATTTCTACAAATAACAATTGTTACTTTTATTTTCAGTTATTTCGATAAATGCCTTATACAATCGAAAGCTATGTGGAACTCTTTTAGTATTGAAGAAATATGCTTTAGATAAAATTACAGTCATATCTATGACTTCTATTTTTTTAAGATAACAAGCATTTTAAATAAAAGACTTATTATAGGAAAATATCACTTTCACTCATTAAATTACATACTAAAAGCAAGAAAAAAAGAAAAGAAAATATCTAGTTATAGGAATAAATTATTTAACTAAAAGCTGAACAAAATTAATTACTTAATTATGATAATTCTAGCAGCATTGTGTAAATATTAAAGAAACTGTGTTACATAAAAAGAATGTTTTTCAAAAAAAAAATAAAAACTGATCGCAGTATTGAACAATTACTTCAATCGATCAGTTCATCTATCAGTAATTTTTTTTTTTTTTTAATGTAAACACTGTGCTTGAGAGTCAAATTCCACAAATAAAGACATAATATTAAGTTTTAAGCTAGTATGATAAAAAGTGATTAATTAATTTTAATAGAATATAATTATGATATTAAAATGAGTATTGATCGATCGTCTAAATAATTTATCTGTTGCTAGTATATAGATACGTCATAAGCCCGAGACTAAATTTTTTGCCAATTTCTAATGAAAAATGGGTAATGCTATTCTACGTTAAAACATCGAATACAATGATTTGAATGAAAAGTCAATATATTTTATTGCAAGGCCAGTTACTTCGCTACAAAATTTATCGAAGAGAACTGTACGCAGAGAAAATATATTTAATCATTATAATGTTGTTAGGTAGATGAATAGTACAAAAATTATAAAGTAAAATCATGGTGTTTGGAAGAGGAACTAGTGAACAGCTGTCAAAACATTAGCTTTTCCACAAGTTTTACCAGGCCCTGATCTCTATTAAAGCATGAAATTAAATTGGTATTATGTTATTCTCTTAATTTAAATATGCCTTAAGCAGCTGGAATTTCCTATTTTATCTGGGTTTTATTCTAGAGAAAAAGTTATACTAATTATGGTGTTTTAAAACATCTTACCATTGATTCAATATAATATTTACATTAGATTCTTTTGAGTCTTCAATAACAATTTCAATTATTGTATATCAATTCAAAATTTAAAGAAAATAAAAATTCCATTTAAAGCGTAATATTTAGATAGTTGATATTTCCACGTGAATCGCGAATGACGAATACAATTGTTTTATTTCGATCGCCTCATATATATATATATATTTTTTGAAAGGCAAAAGAAAATTGACAATAATATCGATTAGTTGTTCAAATTTTTTTATTTATTGACATGCAGCAAGTCCTACATCGACTATCTACTGCGTGACGTGATTATTTCGCGTGCGCACAGATTCTCACATAATGTCCATATGATTTATCCTATAGAATTTATTACTATAAATGAAAATTTCTCAAATTATTTTGTATCCTGCACTTTTTCCAGCAAGACCAAGGGTCTTGTTACAGTCGCATGATCGGTCGAGTAACCGGTGCCTAATAGGGCCGAGAACTAAGGGAGATATCGTTTTACTTTCACATCCACTCGATATACATCGTCACCGATCCTGAGTTCGCGGAACGGTTAAGTGACGCTGAATTATCCAACGTGTAGCCCGTAGATGGACATGGGTGCTAACCTCTACTCTTGAGGTGGAGTTCCTCTCAGCATTGGTACTTTAATGCGTGAGTGAGAGGAGCAGAGGAGCTCTGAGGAGGGATAAGGATAGACTGTGCCGTATGGAGGAAGAGAGAAGGACGGGGCGAGGGTTGGACGGAGAAGGATTGAGAGAGAGAGAGAGAGAGAGAGAGAGATATGGGGGGAGGAAGATAAATAGATAGATAGCGAGAGAGAGAGAGAGAGAGAGAACAAGAGCTGGAAGGGCTGAAAGTCCGCTTGCTGGAACCTCGGTTGGCGTTATCTGCACGAGGATGCGCATACATTTACTACACCAAGTAGTAGTTTCGTTTCCTCTCGAACCATTCAATCTGTCCCTGTCTTTTTTTCTTTCTCTTCTCCCTCTCTGTATCTTTGCTTCTCCATCTTCCTATTCTAGTCGCTTTTAGAATATATCCCTCCCTCTCTCTCTCTCTCTCTCTCTCTCTCTCTCTCGCCCTCCCTCTCTCCATCTTTTTCTCTTTCTGTATCTCTTTCTAGGTCTTCCCAGAGGTATTTTGTATAGTTTTCTACTATCGGTTTCATACTTTATTGTCTGCTTACGTTTATTATACATCGGGTTGCATGTACTCATTTATTGATGTCATTTTTTCATGATAGATAAACGATTTAAAAGCATATCAGTTTTTAACATCATCTACAATATATTTTAAATGGTAAGTTTAATGGGATTCGATGAAACGGTTATATTTTATTCAAAGTAAAATAAAATTCTAAGTGTACTTTAAAGATTATCTATTGTAGTTTGAGGATAAAATTTTTTTCTTAATGAATTTTTCAATATTTAATTCCTTTTTTTTTGTAAACGATTACGTGTAAAATGGTAACTTTAATTGCCTATAAATATTAAGAAGACTGAAAAGGTGAGTTTAACGAGAAAATTTTTAGAGTAATTAATTACATTATACTATTATTATAGCAACATTATACGTCTGTTCCACAAGAATGTTATTCGATTATTTCTGACGCCATATTTTAAAATCTTGGACGTAATAAGTATACTTTTGTTAGCTCCGCATAAAAAAAGCTTCAGTCTTGCTGATCAGAATGTTAAGAAAAATTTCCAGACCAATTGATAGAGAAGCTACGCTAAAATTGCAAAGAAAAAAAATGTCGTTCTCATAATAACAATAAATTCAAACGAATAAATTGTGATTATTAAATTTACAGTAGTTTTAAATGAAATAGTACCTTTGGCGGAATTAAAAATAGAAGAAAAATGGAATAAATTCGCAACATAAAAGAAAATATACTGTATATGAGCAGCGTGTCTACAAATCGTACGAATTTCATAATAATTTTCATTCGATAAAATCAAATTGTATCAAAACTATTTGTCAATGTCTTGGCGCACGGTTGTATAATGATGAAAAAAATAAAAAACAAATACCATTTGGTTACTTGGTTGAAGTAAAATAATAAGAGGCAGAAAATAAAGAAGAGGCGTCGGTGAACCGATACTATTTTGATGATCATGAATCCAAGTAGATGCAGTGCTTCTTCAGCCGCAAGCTCTCATGTTGTTTGACTCGTCCGAGTGACTTTCGTGTATTCTCTCCGTCTTGCTCGCGTATACTCACTATTCCACAGTCTGGCACGAGAGCAATGGGGATTCGACTTAAGGAGACTTAAGAAACGGGGTCGGCGAATAACGTCGTCAGAGATAGGAGCCGAGCGCACACTTCGATGCGCGGCCTCGTCCTGTCTCCTCCGTGTTCTTCCCACCCCCTCCCTCCCTCTCGCTCGCTCGCTCTCCCTCTCCCTCTCTCTCTCTCTCTTTCTCTCTCTCTCTATATATATATACATATACATATACATATATAAGTATACACGTGTATATATATACATATATATATATATATATATATATATATATATATCACTCTCTCGCGAACTCACTCCTTCCCCATCTTGCTTATGGACGTCTTTCTTTTCTTGCACTGTCCTCTTTCTTTTCCTCCTGAACGAACCATAAATATAAATCTCACGGATGGAAGTAAAAGATCGAGGTCCTCTTGAGCTCGGCTTCTCCTTGTGAGTGCACTGCTCTCGGGGCGTATAAACAGACGGAGAGAATAAGATAGAGAGATAGAAGGAAAGAGCGAGAGCGTTTGGCGGGGGGGGGGGAGAGGCGAAGGAGAGAGAACTTTAGGCATCAGACGAGTGGCGCGTACTGTATTACCACCAGATCGGCTCGCCTAGCGCGAGCTTTTTCATTCCCGTCTCTTCTCTTCTAGGCTAGCCTCCGATCCCCATGTGGCATTTTATCCGTCCTATCTTCCGGCGATGTGCCCTGCTTTTTTACACTCACACTTTTTTTATTCACGAGTTCACAGTAAGCAACAACACGCGCATTAGACTACATCACGAAATTCCGAATGTAAATACATTTGCGAGAGCGTAAAAATACGTTTTATTACAAAAAGGCACTGTGTTCATAATATTATTTATGCCTTATATTATGGCTATTATTAAACAACTTTCAACTGATAATAAAGAGCTACTTCGAAATTTGTCGCTTTGATAATAAACGTAAAAGTGAAAGCCGCGTGTGTCAAGTAATGCAAAATACCGACTAGCGTAAAAAATCACTTTTGAAAAATTTTCATACTCGCAACGGTTACCAGGAGTGTTTTCAAGATACTATGCAAATAAATAGCAAAACAACGCGCAGTGCAGGATACATGGCTAATTAAATTTATTTTTATACGCGAAGCATTGTTGTTATAAATAATGAAAGCCCGGATTCAAGAGAGCGCGTCGCTCAAGCCCCTGCAGCTTTATTGATAAAGCATTAAGTGTTATTTCATGTTTTGAGGGACTTTTTATGTATTAGTTATTATTAACAAGTACATACATGTCTGTAGAATAATTCGATATTAAAGTACCTCGTGTCACCATAAATATATTGGTCGGAGGTGCTCGCCGGGTAACCACGTACGGAGAAGTGACTGCTTATTTATTTTTCTCCTCTCTTTCTTTTCTATTTCTTTGTCCCATTTTCCCCTCGCGTGCCCAACATTCGCATTCGATATAGCGGACGATAAAGAGTAAGCGGATTGCAAAATCGAATGTTGACGAAGTTCTCTCGATGCAACCGATAACTGCTGGGGAATACATAATACCGAATATACTTCTTATATTCAAAATATGGAAGGAAATAAAAAGTACTAGTATACGAAATAAGAGAGCAAATTGCGAGCTTCGATTCACCATTACCTTCTTATCGTGCAATTGTATTATTCGTTGGCTATTTACCAATCATTTTACTTCGGAGCCTTCAGCCACAGATGCCCCCCCAGCCCCTTTGAAAATAGTTTGGCGGATAAACTTATGTAAAATGACACAAAAATTAATAACGACTCGTTGAATTACTTATCAGCTGCGTACGAGTGCACATTCAGCAGCGGTGCACAAATTTTACACACGTACATCTACCTACGGCTGTGAAAGGCCACAAGCTAAGACCATGAGCAGCGAGTGGTGCAAAGCTAACCTCGGATACAAACGCACAGAATTCCGCACTATCTTCTATTTACGCAGGACTACCGTGACTGCCGCTCGTGTCCTTTCCTACTACTGTCTCTATCTCGACCAACCTCTTGCCGCATTTCGCTCACTCGGAATTTCCTCTTTCACCTACCTAACTTCGTGCACTACAATTTTCAAAGTATATGTTTCGCGACTGTAGGTTACGTTGATACTCGCTTTTTCCTATTCGGTTCCTGCGCCGCGTCTTTTTCCTGCTTTCTCTCTCCCCCTCGCCCTCCTTCTAAATTTATATTCCCTTTTCGGAGCGCATAAAAAAGTAGCTTTTCAAACGGAAATTTCATATTAGAGAAGAAGAAAATTTTAATGGAACGAATGTGAAAAACATTTGAAAACCATCCAAATGACGCGCGAAAATGAACGAGCAATAAATTGGAAGCTGGGCGTCGATCTCTGCAATTTAAATATGCTAATGCTTAATTGATAGGACGCCGATGGAAATTAAATTATAATTAAATTATAATGGAAGAGGCTCGGAGTAAAAGTAACGACCTCTGATTCGCTGAAGGAAATTGAAGAATCGGCGCGCAGCCCGTGCCGGCCTAGGATCAGGAGAAAAGGCGCGTGGGCACAAGGACAGGGACGAATATCCTTCTGGGCAATTTTCTTAATAAATGATCCCTATTATGGGAGGCCGTGGCACCGGATAAAAAGCAGCCCGTTAAAATATCTTATATATCATTATAATATGAAATTGGATATTTATTGGTGACAGATAGGACGTGCCCGTTCTGGGGTGTAGGGCCTGGGCAATCAATCATAGCGGGAACTTGCGCCAGCGTTGCAAAGCCATGGCCTTGCTCTTGCTCTCCTCGTATAACAGCGTAATGCATTGTATCCGCTGCAATTGCTCTGGTCAGCAACACCGGCGGTGGCAGCACCACCACCACCGCTGCTCAGCTGTAGCAGCAGCAGCAGCAGCAGCAGCAGCAGCAGCAGCAACGGCGGCGGCGGCCTCAGTCTCGGTAGCTCTCTTGTGCTACAGGCGGAATGCCTCGCTTGAAAAATAACCGTAATTCTATTGTTCCTCTTAGTACGTACGTATATACACCGGCGACGGTGTGATGGACCGAGGCTACATCACCTGCGATACAGCTTCATCCTTCTACATCTACTCCTCTCTATCTATCTCTCTCTCTCTCTCTCTCTCGCTCGCTCATACAGATGCAGAGCCGCGATTCCGCATCTTGTCGCGCATCCTAAAACATGCATATGAGTCCGGCCGGCCTAGGCAGCGCAGACGCGATATATCCGGCAGTCCAATGGACACTGCGTGCCGTCCTCTACTGTAAAGGCTGTAAACAGCGCTTCTGTAAGCAAGTGAGCTCCCTTGGGCGCGGAGAGGGTACGTGGCGTCCGTGGCGTGCATCGTTGCGAAACTCCATTTAATATGTTGGCAGACACGCAAAGCTTTGCAATTTCCGAATCTCCAAGGTATCCCTCTTTCTCCTAAAGCTCTTATCTCGTCTCTCTCTCTCTCTCTCTCTCGCTCGCGTGCGCTCTTTTTCTCTCTTCCTTCTTTTTTAGCTGCTCGATACGCATAATATCCGCGCACGGGAATATATAGCGACCGGAGATTTCGACTACCAAACAATTCAGCGAGGCTAAGAGAAAGGGAGCATGATAAAGAGAAAGACAGAGAGAGAGAGAGAGAGAGAGAGAGAGAGAGAAAGGACGCTCGATCGAAGTTGTTCAACAAAAGTTTAGAAAACGAGCCGAGCACGCTTCGAGTTCCTCAGCCCATACCATCTATATTTTATCTTTTTGATATATTACAATCGGTAGGAAAGCCGACGAAATATTTAATGCTTTCGACAGATTTCCACTATAATCCTCAAATTGTTTAGACGTATACTTTTCCTAGCCGTACAAGTTTATTGGCCAAAGATGCACGAGTTCGAAAGATGTATAATTTTAATGCGAAGGCAATGTACCAAATGAGATTAAAAATGGCAAATAGGCTGTAAATATCACGATTTACACGTACACAATGTGCTCGGCGATATGGCATCGTGCCTTTGAAGCGCATTATAAGAATGGCCGGTAAATAGCATACAATTAATTAAGAAGGGTCGAGCGTTTAGTGCAAATCGAAGTGGAGGCGTGAGATTTCAGCACTCCGAAGATTGATGTTGTCAGTGAGGCTTAATAAGGTCACGCCTAATATGAGACCTAATCATATCATGTGCTTTACATATTATTATCGCATAACTGGTTTGAAAAATACGTGACAGATAATTTAATCGTACACGAGTTCTCACCGGTGTACGAAAGTCATTATGGAGCTTATAATTTATTACACTGCCGTCGCCGCACATCGAGCCCCTCCGAGGCACTTGGGCCTATCCTCTCCTCCCGACGAACATGCGTCTCTCTGCGTGAACCCTCCTCCGACAACGGGGGTCCGATGCCTGCGTCCTTTAAAGCCTACCCGGCCGACTCTCGCCCTCGTTCAGCACTTGCGATACATGAACTTTGACGGATGCGCGAATCATCTTACTTTCGTACCGCAAGCATCTTACGCGAGCTAATAGATCTTTCTATTACGTTTAAGTCACGATCTACTCGCGTCTGCTCCATTTTACAACTTAAGGTGGCTAAGCCCAGCATAAGGGAATACATTTGTGCCCGACCATCCTTGAAAATCTTTTCAATCAGCAGTCATTCTACTCGCCCATTAATGCGCGAAATCCCTGGGCTGATAATTTTTTTGCCCGATTGAAAAGAGTCCTGTTTTTTTGCTACAAATCAAGGCTACAGGTCCGATTAATATTACTCGAGCGACAAATGATTTTAATGAGAGCGACAGGCTTCGTCCAGCAACGTATTATATTAACATTATTGATTCCAAATACACATTATGAAATTAAGTATTAAATATAAAGAGTTTACGAAATCGTCGGCTTTTAATTATCTCAATCATCGGAGTCGTTAATAAATTTCGTTTTTCCGTACATGTTGATAGAAATAATCAATATTTAATTGTAAATAACTGACTTTTCTAGATCGTGAGAACGACGCTTAATTATTTTATATCTTACTTACTGTACAATTATTTGTAATTATATTGCTTAAACCGCACGATCTTAAAATAAAAATTCGTTTCTTCACTCTGTAAATGACTTACAAGAAATGTTTCCATTTTATTGTTACAGTTAGTTATTTATGAAGAGATTCCGCAGCACCGTAGCTCAAAATAAATAAAGCAAAACGGTTTTATTTTAGTATTAAAAATTTTAGAAAGAATATAAATTTTCTTAGTGCACTCTTAATATATCTTCAAAAAAAAGGAAATTACCGCTGAAAAAAGAAGGAAAATATACGATGTAGTAGAAAAGCGTGAGAACATCAAAGATGTCTTTATCTTTTAAGCTTTTTTGTTTCTGTTTGGAGAAGATGTAAGCAGCAAAAGAGAAATAGCTGTAACAGAAGGGTAGATGATGAGGACCAGGAGGACGATCGTACCGAGATCAAGCGAAAATGAACGGCCTTCGTGGACTACCGTTTAAAGCGCTCTGAAAACCCCTTAACCCCATATCCCAGCAAAGGATCTCTTGAGTAGTCTTTGCTGGCACTGAATCCCTCGCAGGATTACGTCGTTCGTTTAACAGGACGTTAATGCAAAAGGAAAATCGTTTCGGCTGTGATCCCAAGCGTGTCGTGATCTCCTTACATATTAAGAAAATACTAGTAAAATGCGCTGTTTTGAGTTGGAATCAGATCATCGCTATAAATAAAGATAAATCTCATTAATATAGATGCTAGCGAGTATCATGGAATTTCTTCTTAAAATTGTTCTTTACTCTTATTATTTAATATTTGCCTCGCTAGTGTTTGATCGATGCAATACATTGATCAGAGGCGGCGATTAATTGTTTTAACGAATAAAAAACAAAGCGCCTACTGCGGAATGAAGTGAACGCGAAAGAAATTAGTTACAATTGAAGGTATGGCTTTCGAATAATTCACGCTCATTATTCGATCGTTAAATTTGCCAAAGCGTAGCGAAAATTGCAATCGGCTATTATTCGCTTCCGTGTGAGAAAATGTTTAAAAAGGCATGCACAAACGGTCGGTGACGGAACCTATCAAACATTAATAAACATTCAATTAGCCCTTGATATTAATCCTTTTAGCGAATCTAGGACGACCAAAAACTCAACGGAAACATTAAGCTTGGCAGCATAATTACGTGCCTCACGCGTGTAATTAAACATGGGATGGCATCAAAGAGCTTGCGAGGGCTCAAAGCTACACGAGCTTTGCTCATGACGCTGATGGGGAGGTCATTCCATGTCAAAAGTTCCTTTATATCCTTGGTTAAGTCAACGTTTTCACGTTTTGGCAGTCAATAGTTTCGGTCGTCGTCAATCTCGCGCTGCGGTGCCGGTCACTCGTCGGACGGAAGAGAGGGCGACAGAATTTCAAAATATTACCCGCTGGATTGCAGATGCGGACAACAGCTCGACGAGCACTTATTGCGTTTGCATATTAATTAAGTTCACGTCAAGCATGTAACTCACTGACAGGGTTCAAAGGGGGAGGCGGAAGAAGCCGGAAGAGCCTGCTGACCAAAAATGGCGCCCTCTCGAGTCGGGGCCTCGGAGGGCCCCAAGGATGACACGCGGCGGAGGCATTGGAGGGGCTCGGGTGACGAGAAGGGTGGACCCGCTACGGAGAGCGGCTCGAGAGGGATGCCTATTGGATTAAAAGTCACCCATTGATCTCTGGGCACTCTTTCGCCTCCTCTTGATTAATGAGCCTTTCGAGCCCTCCTCTCTGCTCGAGCACGCGCCCGACAGGCCTGGCGCACGGAACCCTTCACTTTTATTGGCGCAATCCTTGTATCAGGCCCACTCCATCGTCAACGCGCTCGACCGTCGGAATTGACGAGCCTTGTCAATCGAATCACTTGCGATCCTCCGCGTCGAACTTTTTTCTACCTCGGCCGCTGACTCTGAGCTTCTTATTCTGAGCCTGCCGCCTGCCGTCAGACTTCCTGGCGAGCTGCATTTTTAACCTCGGCGCTTGACCAACTACTCTAACCTCGTGGATTTCTTCCGGGCCCGGAATTTTCCTCGGACTTTCATCCATTCCCATGTGGGCCATTATAGTATGCCATTGGGGGATGAGGAGACAAAAGGGGGATAACGAAACGCACTGCCCAAGCCACGAGAAAGTGAGCGCCCTCGGGCATTTACAGATTTTACCGGGAGCCCAACGGCCCACCTGACTTACAAATTCGATGGATAATATAGACTTGCGCTCGCTTTTTCGTAAGCTTCTTCACCGATAGTGCCTCTTCTTTGCCAATAGACAGCAATTAATCGCAAGGGTTACGTAAGTTCCAACCGGTAGTAAGCAAAGCGTAATCCAATACCCATTATGAGTCTTTAATCTATTTAAATTATTGCACGTCCTAATCATTCATTCGTTTATTGTAATTACACGATACTACTGATCATTACAAATAATTGAATAATAAAACATTGTGATAGTCGAGAAACTTTAACTCGATAATACATTTTAATATCAATTGGCTAATCAACTTACGTCTAAGCCATTTTATTTCAACAATTATGAATAGATTTACGTATTTGTTAATCTTATACTGCAACTTTTTAAAATTAATTCATAAATTATTACGAAAATTTAATTAAATTTTAATACACACACACACACACACACATATATATATATATATAGAGAGAGAGAGAGAGAGAGGAGAGATGCCCATTATATTTTTACGACAGTTGCTTTTTTAGCATAAAATGCTGTATTTTAATCACATAACAATCTGTGCAGACTTTTAATATGTTAATCATAATTATATCTAAAAATTACAATACAATCAAAATATTTAACTGTAAAGAGATTTTAATCGCGATTCTGAGAGTAATTATATATAAATATAATATAAAGTATCTCTTTCAGTTTCCGAAAAATTATAATATTTAAAGTAAATTCTTGAAAAGTTTAAAAAATTTTCATTCCGCATTAGCTTTAATTACTATTATACGCAATTATTTCGAATAAAAAAGACGTACGTTTGCTTATGCGTGTATACGAAAACCCTAATTTTAAATGCAGTGCATATTATACACTCGCACACGCACGCAAAAAGTGTTTTTATAAATATACGCGTGGAATATATGTTAAGGATTTTTTATACCGAGTAAATCCCGATACAAGCGTGTACTCGTATGAATGTAGATTTGACGGAATTTTCATTAAATTTGTTCACCGAGGCTCCATTCGTGCGTGAAGCAGCTTAGTATGTTTAGAATATCGCCTCTGCGAGCTCAGAGATTAAGCTATTAAACGCTTACAAAGTTTAATTATATTTCTTTTTCTGAATTCAACATTTTTATGACGTAAATTGAAAAAAGCCCGACATGAATTAACTAATAATCGTTAGAGTAATATTGAACGTCAGTTCCTCCGTGCCTTCTTTTCTCAGTGGTCGGACTAATTGCCCGACCTAATAGGTTATGGCCGCCGACGTGTTCTTGCCCCGTCATGTTTCATGGGAATTTACGGAGGTTACACTTGATTTCGCTGTACCGCTGCTGTCTCGGATGCCAGTGCCGCGTAACTGTCGTGGTATCCCTCCCCCGCGGGCCCGGCTCCGCCCCTCACCGCCGGCGAGCCTGCGGACGGGCATAATGCCTCGGTTCTCCGGCCGCCTCGGCTTCGCCTGCCAACGGTAGCCGGGGATGAAACCCAATACCGAATCCAGCCGTGATTAACGACATTTCACGCTCCTCGGTCGCCGGTAGCCTTGCGGCTTTGGCGCGCTCTCCCGCCACTTCCCTCCTCAAAGGGAGGACATCCCTTTTTTCAGCCACGAGCAGGACTGACGACAGCCCAGGCATTGCCCCGACTTGCGAGACTTGAGGAGACTCTCCTGCCCCTTTCAATCCCTTTTTCTAGAAATCGGTCTTTCTTCCGGCAAGGTGCAGTGCTAAGAAGCACTGCGAGTGAGTCGAGCCGAGGACGGCTGCTACGCAATACCCGCAATATCACATCCTCCGTTTGCCCCTGATCGCGGCTCCTTCTAGCCGCTCTCAAACCTTACGACCTGCAACAATTCGCTAAACTTCGCGATTTTCAATTTTCAATTCGATCCGGCGAAGCGTGTCTTACCTAGCGTTTATTTCCATAGCCTCCTCTTACTTCAAAGCTAACCGACGCTTAATTTCATATTCCGGGTATTGAGCTTTTTTTCCCCTTAAAACACGTACGTTTACGTTGTTAAGCACACCTTTCGTATGTAATAATTCGTTCGTTTAATGTAACACTTTCACTACCCTCCTATTCCTCATCTGCTTAAAGTGTTTAATTAGTAAAATCGTCAAAATTTCTAATAAAGAGATGGTGCTAAGAGTGAAAAAAAAAACCCAGGTATTCTGCCGGATATTTAAGATAAGTATTCAAGGCTCGAATTTAAAAGCGCTCGAACTGGCACAATCGAAAATAGAGATTTTTCCAACAATAAAAATAAAAATGACGTTCATTTTTTTAATTTTAGCACTCTTATAATCTAAAAGTGAAAAGATACTCGTGAACGGTTTTACGGCTTGAAATTCCTAAAAAATTGTATACTCGAACAAATATTTACTCAGTGTTCTTAATTGAAGTATAAATACGCTTAATTATAATACGACCCATAATAAATGAGCTAAATTATTATATTTATAGTGAAGAAATCTCGCACTCTTAACGATACTAAATTTGCCTTTGCAAAGTATAACCATGATATTTGTGTGTACATTTTAAAAGCCGTGCTTATAACGAGATTCGATGTTTCGAGAATAAGTAAAAAAATGCAATGCCTATGCAAGCTGATAATTCATCGGCATGTCTATTCTTCTGGGCGGACTGCCACTCTCTCCACCCCTTTGTCAGCTCATCCACGTGATTGTATAGCTCTTTAAACAAATCTTTTCCAATCCATATATTTGTCCGTGCTTGGCCTTTATTGCTTTAGCGTAAAGATTCCCCGATTTATTTGTATAATGGAGGTATCAGTTACAAAGACAACAATACTCTTGCCAGCACAGTGCCAGCACTTGGTGGAAGTTCTTGTAACTGCCGTTCGCGCGACGCCCCGTTCACTCTATCACTAGCGAGGATAAAAGCTTATCGCTTATCATTAAAAAATACAACGGCCTACTGACTCATAGAACAGCGTCGTTAGCGTTCTTTTCTATGTCTCTCCCTTTCTCTCTTTCTTGTTTTTCTGTCTACTTTTCGCCTCTTTTCTGAATTGTAGCTCCACTCTCCGGGTGTAAAAATTCCTCGATGCGTAAATGTCAGCTAAGCGCGAAAAGAACTGTTTATCCTGTACAAGTGGTAATTCTTGAAGTACCAACAACAATAATTCTGCAATATATCCTCGGTGTGTAACATACTTTTTATGTATTTGAAATTATTCTTTCAAATTGAATTACGTATTTGCCCTTTTATAATTAAACTTTGTACGATTGTTTATATAATTATACTATCTACTATTTTTCTTCTATTTTATTCGAAAACAGAAATAGTACGTCCTCGGCACCGCATTTCCCTAAATGTAAATGTCAGTAATACCTTCATTCATATTAATCAATTCAATTACGTCATTTGCAAAAGTGACCCGCAATACGGGCTTCAAGAGAGCTTTGTAAAACTGTGAATTAAATTTTCACGATCAAAATATAATTACAGCAAAGAAAATTTGTAATCATGTATGTTAAGTGCACCTGTTTCTTAATAATTAAACTACAAATTTAGCGCTACAGTTGCACAATACTATTATATTTTTCACCTAATGATGTACTGTTGATAAAAACTAAATGTGTTTATTATAACTTCGTCTCAGCTTGTTTATTATTGAATTAAAAACAAAAGTATTTTTTGTTTTAAATAGTCTAGATTTATCTGGCACAAAATATTTATTTTCGCAAAACCAACTTTTCAAACACTGACAGACATGCCCAACGCTGTCTCTGTTTTAAAAGTGCATTAGTATGTAAAACGTATATAAATTAAGTTTTAGTTTATATATAAATACAATGTAAAGAAATTATTTCTTATACAAAATATAAATAAATAATCGATTCTACAATAACCATGAACCAGAATTAATTTAAGACTTTATACACTTTGTGCAATAACTTATGGTAAAGTTAGCAATGTATTTTAAAAGCATAAAGTATTTTTTAAAATTCCCGTTTTTTGCAAAACTTTTTTGTTACTTCTGTATGAGGATTTGAATACGCAGTGTTGTAATGACTATCAAACAAATTTTTATGTTCACCCTTGTCTGTCCCATTTGTGATTTAGAAATCGCGTTTTATCTGATTTGCAAATTAAAAAAAAATCTGCTAAGTAGGTTAACCATGTCGCTCTTATTCCTTCCTCTTTCTTTCTCTCTCGCTCTCCCCCCCCCCTAAATCTCTCTCCCTCGAGAGAGAGAGAGAGAGAGAGAGAGAGAGAGAGAGAGAGAGAGAGCGCATCGCTTTACTGGAACATTCAAGGAGCCGCTAGATTTTCCCGCCCGGAGCTATAAACTTCTCCTTCTGTGTCTCGGCTGTACCTTTATTTCTCACGAGGGAAGGAATTCTGGAAGACGGATGCCTGACTACTGTCGGATGCTTTTGCCAAGAGAAGAAGTATAGAAAGCAGCTCAGACGCAGCAAAACATTGGCCCGACGTTGCGCCAACCTTTTTAACTTCCAACTCAAGGAGCGAATTAATTACCATTCATTATATATACTTAAACATTATTAGAATAAAATCATTAGTGATCACATGTCCGGAAGACATCCCTTTCACTTTCGAAATTTTTCCTGTGAAAATATAGTTTCTGCATCTTTTTGTATTTAAATTTTAAAGCAGCAGACGTGTGTAGTGACAGAATATGTAGTAAATAATGGCCCAAAAAATTAAGATTATACATAAGTTTATTGGTGAAAACTATTGGACGCTGTTCTAGGAAATACATCTATAACAATGGAATGTTGTGTAAATGTTATGAAAACCCGTTCGATTGGACGTAAAGTACAATAAATATCCTCGTTTCATAATTGTATAATTTATATATAGATCGAGTGGCTCTAATAAATGTTAAAGCATGATATTTTTTGAAAATTAATAAATGCGAAATATATTACGAAAGCATATTTATCGCATGTGCTTAATATGTAGAAAAAGGACGAATTTTGTTCAGTTTCTTAGTACAGTAAATAGGATAATCTTTCATGTTAAATAATCAGTGTATTCTTACACAGCGAAGTGTTAAGAATTTTATAAGATTCGTCGAGTATTTCCAGTTTGTGTTTACATGTATGTATATATTTATATATAAATCAATTTTCTAACTCACCGAATCTACATGTGTCAAGTTCAGTCAATTAAGTATCGGCTAAACGTACCTGCAAAATAATATGAAAGATAAATAGATTCATTAAAATTAACATTCTGGAACATTATTTTGAAATGTTTTCAGTCATACATTAAATAAAATTTATGTCGATAACAGATGTCCCTATCTCCGTTTGTTTTTTCATCGTAAATCGTATCACGAATGGGACGCGTTCCGAGCGGCGATGAAATCATTAATAATTATCGTTGAGGCTGACTCGAGCGGCGTCTTTTAAAAACCCGTTTAGGCACGCGACTTGAATCACAGCCTCGACCGTCCGAGTCTGAGCATTCGTATCTTTTCCTTTTCTTAACTCTCGTTCCCTCCGACTTCCCTGCTCCCTTCCTTTTTCATCTCACTCTCTTACTACCTTACTCTCTCTCGCTCTCTCTCTCTCTCTCTCACTCTCTCCTCTCGCTCTCTCCGTGACCTTCCTTCCGCTTCTGCATCTCAAGCTCTGACGTAACAGCCACTCGGCCCAAACCTGTTCACTTTTTTCCTTCATTTTTTTTTTTTTTTTTCTTCTTCTTTTTTTTTACACTTTTCAGCCGATTGAATTTTATTTAAAGAACGAGGTCGGCACGCGCTCCCTCCCATTTTTATGCGAGCCCGAAGAAAATTAGGTGGCCATATAAAACGGTACACGTCGTTGTCGACACCGCCGCCGATATGTGGACCGAAGACGTGACTCGGCGCGCGCACCAGGCGCACATCCTACCGCCCTTCCCGCCGCATCGACGTCCACGTATTTTTCGCCATGTTCTCGTTTTACGCGAGTGTCCCTGTCTTTGTTCAAGCTGTCTGGACGTGTACTCGCGAGCTCAACGGCCAACGTAATATCAGGGACAAATGTGCGTTCAACGGTTTACCTTCATTTAATTATTTCGCCAGACGAAATGTAAAGCCTGAATTCCAACTGAAGTTTCCCTCTCGCGCCTAAATAATCAGAAATATCAAATATTGCGATAAAAATACCGTTGTTTCGTTCTTTTTTTTTCTACATTGTTTTGTTATCTTTTTGAAAGCATAGCTTTTACATGAATGATCAATCATTGGTTTCTGGATAGGCGGTATATTATAATTATAAAAAACAATCATCATACGTAGCGATCGAGTTGATATTCACCTATTTTATTAAAAAAAAAAGTCACAATTTTCTAAAGCATCGACAAGTCAATATATATAATTTAAAAAAAGTGCCATATTACGCGCTCAAAGTTTTGCATCGCATACTCTAAAGATGCACAAATTTATTAAAATAATTATTCTTAAGAGGGTCTGATTTATTTTATACGAGAAAAATACATATTTCCTCAAAAACTTAAAAGAGATTATAATAAAATTAAGATAACCTAATGTAATATTTCAATCCATAATTTCATTAATGTAGCATTATTTTTAATATAAACCTACCAGATATCTTAAGAGTTTAATTTTTAATTTATTATCCTCTCAACGACATGAAGAACTTGCCGAGATTTTTATCAGCTTTTAATTACCTCGCATCGATTCATTATTTAAAAAGTACTTGTTTCAAAGGATAATAATGCAAAATGATTTGTAAAAATCATCGTAAAATTATTCACATTGAGCTCGTTCGAAGGGAGAAAGACAATTTAAGAAGAGCTCCGTAAGCTTGTGCAATATTTTTGCATCTAAATTTTTAATATATAATAAGAGCCATGTATACGAAATGCAAAATCTTACGTGTAATACGATAGATGCTTAGGTCCCGTTAGGGCTAAAGCTCGGCCTTATTTTGTCAAAATGGGTATACGCATTTTACGTACTTTAAAACGAATTCTACGAGGCGACAAATATACGATCAGGCCATCGAAGAGATTAATGCGCTCTTAGCGAGGGGCAGATAGGCTCGTGCAGGTGTTTCGGTAGGGCACTAAAGGTGGTGAATATTTATGCGAGCGCGTCCGCAACGCATGAGCGGCATGTTCCAATGAATCTTACCAATGTGAAAAAGTGCGGTCCGGAGTTTGCGCACGTAGGCATAATAGGCACGAGTAAAATGAAAGGGCGATTATTTAATAAGATTATAAGTCCCGTGTGCTTAAATACGTCGTTGATCACGGCTTGAAATTGAAGTTCCGCTAAAGCTCCGGGCACGATTAAAGAAAAGGCGCGCTGCAACTTGAACTCGCGAAAACCGAAGGCCTGGGCTAATGAATTAAGGCAGCTCCGGGGTGTGCCGCAACGGCGATTATAGGTATCGGGTTTTCCGGATCGTTACGTTCACACGCACTCGCGCACCCGCGTGCCCTGCCGCCGCCTCCCCCGCCCCCGCGGCGAGCTGGCTTAATAACTCGCGTGCGCTCATCCCCACGGCTCCGAGCCATCGCACGCAACGATCGGGCTTAACGGGGTTATCATCGAAAACACTCGTAACTCTAGGCATCGAGCCGTCACAGAGCCTCTCTCGCCTATCCATATTCATTGTTCGGCACAAGCGCCTCGCGCCAACCCCAAACCTCTCCTCCTCTTCCCCCGGCCGAGCTGCATTCGCTTACGGCTGCCCGCGCAACCTCTGTCCGACTCGCTTGACCTCGACAAATCAATCGGCAACAATTATCCAGTGTAAAATACTTAATAGTCCGGGGCTCGGGCGGGTCCCTTTGACCAAGGCCCTCTTAATTTATGATTTCACATGCTAGTCTTCTTCGTATTTGCTCGCTCGCTTTATCTCCCGGGGCAGAGTTAGAGGAGCGTTTAAAAGCTTTTTCTTTATCAGCAGCTTTGCGAGAGCCCATTATCTTCTTTGAATGGAAATGCTATGGGTATATCGGGTCAATGAGAATCCGAACTTTCTTTTCCCTCCTCTATTTCGGTTTGCTGAGCGGTGCTTTTTTAAGGAGCGCTTTATTGACATGACCCATTGTATTAATAAACCGCCAGGGATACTTACACAAATATCAATACCCTGGTTAAATCTTGGAATAGCCGAGAGTATTATTAAATCCAGTTTAGACGAGCAGCCTAGTTATACAAATATCTTTGTCCCGAATAAACCTCCCGTCCGTGCCCTCGATTTCCATGTTGCATAAGGCTGGAGTATTTTTTTTAATCAACGGTGAGATTGGTCCTGAAATTCTTTATCGATCGATGCGAGTCCAATTCACAATGATGAACAAAGACAATTCCGAGAGCTCGATTAGAATACATTCTCAGCTACCTTGAAATTTTTAAACAAAATCGAACCGCTGATAGAAAGAAAACTCTAGCTGCTTTTTTATTGTTATAGCGTCGGTCGCGCCCTCGGCGATGCGCGTAACTGCTATTTTATCAGACTGGATGCGCGCAAAAAGAACGCGATCCCACCGTCGGCCTCTTTCCTCTCCCCCGTACTCGCGATGCGTCAGCAATAGGCTCTAGACCGTTACACCACCTTTTCCCGTGCATACTTCCTCCTCCTCCGCCTCCGACCCCGCGCCGCGTCACACCGCACCCGTCGACCCTTCAAGATGAATACAACGATTTGCGCTTGCTGAACAATGTCATAAGCGATATCGCCGCCGGCCAATCGTCCGCTGAATCAATGGCATACCGAGTGTCGCCCGATTAATTATATCGGCGAGTGCTGCGGCGGCGACGGCGGAGGCGGCGGGGGAAACTGCCCCCCGACGTCGTGGCGCGATCGCGAAAAGTACGCCACTAATGGATAGAAGTTTTTCAATTGCGCGATCTTAGGGGCGTTGCTCTATCCAAGCTGAATAAGCTAACGGAGATTGCTGATTATTATGCTATATTCTCTGCTCTACTTTCCAGTAAGCGTGAGCTTTTATCGTCTTTTCCAACTACATTCAGTTGAAATGTTTGAACGTCCGGAAAAAGGATGTTCCAAGGTGTTACGTGCATTTTTTCCTCAGTTTTTGATTTAATACTGAGGATTATGTCTATGGAACAACGAACACATTTATATTATATAGAAAACGTTTCGGCGATCTATTGCTCCATTGTAGTTTTATTAATGCCATTTATAAGTTATTTCAGTAAGTCTCAACGTAGAATTTTTCGTAATATACCTCTTGAAATTGGTTAAATAAAAGAAATTTTATTATTGCGAAAAAATTATAGTCAATTGCGACACCTTAATGATTTAAATAAAATTTTTTAATCCAACACACAAAGAATTTAGAAGTCACAATATTATAGTGCTTACAAAAAATAAATTAAATACAATTAAACTGTAAATATAATATATATATATATATATATATATATATATTTATATATGTGCTATCAATTTTCTCATGATACAAGTATAGCGTTTTTATAAGCTTGATGATATTAGTGAATTATGCGACAGAGCGCGAAATCAAAATTATCATAAACATTCATGAAGCTTGATAAATCCAAAATAAGTAACGCACACTTATTTGCATGTTAGGTACTAATAAAGGTCTAGACTAGCGATAGATGGTAGGTTTCCACACATGATAATAATACATATTGGGTGAATAACGGAGATTTCTTATTTTTAAGGAAAATTTTACAGTTGATTATATTTATCACGTGAGTTGGCACTTATTTGTTTATATATTGATATTGATATTGGTATAGGATAAAGTCAATGCGTATTGATTAAATTATATTGTTTTTGCTTAAAGTTGGCAATATTTACGAATAATAAATGAGCTTAATGATTAAGTCACGAAATTATTCCCTGCTAGATAAAGTTATCGCAAAAATAGAAATTCTCGCCTACATTGAACGTGCATAAATACTGCATTGGCAACTTTTATTCCCATATTTATTACGATAATATTTAAAAGCCGAGAAAATGCAAGTTTAAATAATGGGCATCTTATCCCTAAAATGCATCAAGCTCAACGTATTCCGCTTCTTGGTTTTTCATCGATCCGAACTTTCAGTAGGAATATTTGCTAGCTGTCGATGCGCCTCAAAAAAGCTCCCCAGAGAGAGAATTTAGTACATCAGTGGAGCGTAGCGCTCGGCTGTTAAAAGTGTCGTAAATTAATAAGCTAAGCAGCTCGGTTATCGGGCCGCGAATCGCCACAAGCGTGTAGGTAAGCAAAGTGGGCGAAAAAAGTTTGCCGCTCGCCACTAACCGTACAATTGGCCAGAGCTAAACGCGCATTCCCAGCTCGGGCTAATCAAGATTCGTTAAGGCCGCGCGCCATTTCACCTACGACCTTGATTGCAGGTACGATACCGGGGCCGGAGCTGCGGGCGAGAGGGTCGCGTGCTGAGCTTCCCCCTCGGCTTCCTGCGGCGAGCGACACTTCGCCGGGCCCGAGGTGCTCGCTCAGCGACACACGCGCGCACGTGTGAACGGAGAGAGGCGCGCGCCGCGGCTCGTTTGGCCTCGGGGGGGCCCCGCGGGGCGGAGGGCGAGGCGACGACGGGCCAAGAAGTAGGGAAGCACCTCCAGTGGCCGCCTCGGGACATTGTAACTTCAGCTGCGATTCACGCCAGCCATTCGCTCGGCTTCTTTATTGCCACGGCCCATTTCCGCAAGCCCCGACACATACGCTCCTCCGGCCGAGTCCCTCTCTGAATAATGCAGCCAGATTCAGAGGTTTTTCTAGACTCGCGTTAAGCTCCTCTGCGCTTTAATGCGCCCTGGCGGATTTCTGACCGCATACTTTTCCGCAAAGTGCCATCCAACCCACTGCCGTAGACAAGTGAAATGGTCACTTTTTAATAAGAAGCAGGAGCCCGTGTAACTTATGCGCTCGGGCAGAGCTAAAAGCCCGGACGTTTCTCATTCTAATCTTGATAATATCTACCGCAAGTGAATAGTATGTAAATGGGAAAAGACGGCGCATTTAAAGTAGTGCAACTTATGGCTAAGTGACAATGAAGTGGCCCTGGATCTAATCTTGAAAATTGTCCTGCTTGTGTAGATTGGCTGGCTACTGCTGGCGAAGAGCTTCTACCTCCAGTCGGTAAGCCACGCAGGAATCGAGCAGGTTACAATTTAATATAGAAATTGCATCCTCAATAACGCATCGCGCCATCGGAGAGCCCAAGTGAGGAACTTAAGAGGCTCTCGTTTGCCAGGGTAAATCCGTGCGATCGAACGAGACAAAATCTTTCGAGGGAAAAGATAAGTCCTCGACGAGCCGAGGCTGATAATGGCTATGAAATCAGTTATTTGCACTTAGCTCGAAGCCAGGGCGAGCAGCCGGTGATTACTCGCGAGTTTTCTTAAAAAAACACTCGGACCCGCGATATTGCAAATCACGTGCAATCTGGGCTCGGCGCTTCATTGTTGCGCCCAGCGGAGGACTTATAGAGAGCATTGGTCGGCTACCCGCCAGGCAAAGGACGAGGACGGCGGGGGGAAGGAAGAGAGCGAGTTGACATGATTTTAACGCGGGCTCGTGCTCGCTGTTCTCTCACGAAGGCTCCGCCGCCTGCATTACTCTACCGCCGTCGTTATCCGGCGTGTAAACATTCTTGACGTCGTCCCAAGTGACGTCGCTCCGGGGCAGTCCACGGGATCCCGATAAAATGAAAACACAGCCACTTAATATAATTCTCGCTACGGGCGATACAGACCCACTTATCGGCTTATAGCTTTATTTTTGCCGGCTCGCCCGAAGCTCGAGGACTGGGCCCACTGGCGTACGCGCCTTTCATATTGTCCGCTTCCCCCCACCCCCTCTCAATCGTCCTTTCGTATAAAATGCAAATTATCCCGGACGCTCGAGTGTCCGTAGCCGGCCGAAGGCTCTAAGCTACGACGGCGGCTTCCGACACGGCCGAGGCTCTATTAATTACGTCGGGTGAATAATTCGTGGGCCGGACGGTAGCCGAGCTAAGTGAGACAAATA
Organism: Kradibia gibbosae; assembly: GCA_018907135.1. Taxonomy (NCBI): domain Eukaryota; kingdom Metazoa; phylum Arthropoda; class Insecta; order Hymenoptera; family Agaonidae; genus Kradibia; species Kradibia gibbosae. Next base: position 44,672,503 of record JACCHX010000001.1, read on the forward strand.
AAATAATAGAAAGTCTCGACCGGCGACGTAAAGCATCCGATCGCGTAAAGATGAGGTGCGCATCGTTGATGGGTGAGCCTCGGGGCAGCGGAGATCCCGCAAAGGAATAATTCGGATTCAAGGAGGATTCGCGGGCCCCATAAAACGAGGAAGTAAGTGCGCCACTTCTCGCTCCCGAGCTATCTTGGGGGTATTACCAACGTCTGCCTTTCTCGGATAGGTGATGAGAAGAGCGGCGTGAAACGAGGGGAGAGGCCGCGTCGATACGAAGCTCACGCGATAATACCAGAAGCTGCGCAATTCAAGCTGGGAAACTTTGTAAAAGGGTCGATGACGTGAATTTACATTTGCGTAGCTCGTGTGGTCGCGAAGGTGGAGCCATCGGAGGTAGACTGTTGCCGTAGTTGGTAGGCGAAGTTAACTGCAGGGGTCGAACGAGGAGCGGAGGCCACGGGGATTGTAGAAAGGAGGTCTACGTTACGGAAGACTTCCGTCGAGCTCGGAAAACGCTTAGGCTGTCGGCCTGCGAGCCCTTCCATCCTCTATTGATTATAAAATGCTCGAAATTTACGTGGATGCAAAAAACAGTATATCTGATCGAATACTCGATACTCGGGCACATTCGAGTTTCGATTGCCGAATATTTTACGCTCCCTTGGCTTCAAACAATTACCTCGTTCGCATACGCTGCTTTTTTTTTGGAGAAACATTTTTATTTTCATTTTTTTGAGCGTACAATCTTCAATATGTGTGGGACAGTCTGCCATTTTGAATAACGTTGAAATTTTTTTAAAATCTTCTTTATTTTGCAGTAGTAGCCTAATACATTTTTTTACAATTTTCCGATAAATATACAAAAGCAAAATCGATACGATCGAACGCCGTGGATGATATATATTACAAGGCTTCGCTCCCTCGCAACTTTGTTCTAAAAGAACAAGCCTCGAAGAATAATTTAATAACGTTTCATGAGCGCCAGTTCAATAGATTAGTCGGTCTCTTGGAAAGTTTGAAAACGAAGAAGGCTCCGGCTATCGGTTATTAACGAAACTCAAGGATTAGTTCTTGTCGTTCTTGAATATAAAAGGCAGAGCTCGCCCGAACAATTTTACCAATGCCGCAACATTGCATTGGACGCGTCCGTTCGGAGGGATATCACCAACTCTTGGATGTCTGCAGCTGGATTTCGCGCAGGCCGTTGTCGACGCTGACCGCAACCGTGATCACTTCCCATGGCGAGTCTGACTGGGCGGGGGCGAGCCGCGCTTCCATCCGCGCGCCCCCGGGGCCCCGAAGGAAGCTCGGCGCCGTCCTCGGGAGCTCCTTGTTAGGACTGGGCGTTCCGTTGGTAGGCGAGGCCCGCGCGATCTCGTAGAATCGGGCCCCGAGCCCGACTCTCGCGTCGCGCTCCCCCACCCGAACCCATACATCGGATCGCGTGCCCTGGCCTTGAGCTCGGGTCCGAGGGCCGGCAGCTTGCCCGCGCACCGCGCCTGCGAACCGCTCCAGCCTCGTAATCCGGAATCGATAGCAGCCAACTGCGGAAGCCCATCCCCCGCGAGGAATGCGGCAAGAACTGCGGCCTCCCACGCGGCCCCCAGGCTCGCAATCCTCTCGTGCTCGGGCACCCTACCGGGGGCACATCCGAAGCACTCGACGGCGATTTCGGTCGATTTAGGGATCAGCGGATGATCCCGTCCTTACTTGGCTCGCGTACTTTTGCCTTCTGCTCCAGTCAACTCCTGTCCGAATGAAGTATACCACCAGGCTAATCGACACCCGTGAACCGAAACTCCCACGATTTCGTATTATCCTGCACCAAATCCCTTTTCCCAGCCGACGACTGACCTTTCGTTCGCCACCGCGAGCTATTGCTACCCTGGAGGCGTAACTTCCCGGAGGCGACCTATTCTACTCCTCCCGTTCAAGTTTCACACAATTAAGCACCGATAGTATTTCACTTATTAAGAACTCCTTTATACATTATAATTACATGCGATGTACTCGAGTCTCGCTTTCAGCCAAACGTCTCACCACTAGCTACCGTAGTTTACAGACCATTGAGTTAACTACTTAAGGCTACATTTCTGCAAAAGTTCGTACTAAAGGTAGCAGATTTCTAAGACGCGAACGAGGGTTTACGAAAATTCAACATCGGAAATAGAGAGAAAGGGAAAGCTATGGAAATTTGAAGCTCGGCATTTTGTTTCAAAGTTTTTTTTATACTCTCATTGCGTTGCTCGTTACTTACGCACCTTAATGTTAATTGCAAATGAAATAATACGAAGTTACTTATACGAGTGCATATTATAGATATTAAACTATAAAGGTTAAATTATATTTCCGGCGTTGTGGCTAACGATGTACATTTTTCAAGCAACGATAATGACAATATTAATAATAATAATAATAATAATAATAATAAATAATAATAATGATTATGATGATGATAATGATAATAACAACAACAACAAATTTATAATGATGAGGTTGGTAATAACCTTAAAAATGGTGACTTAGAAACTACAGCAAGATATAATTAAATAATGTTGGCGGATCTATTTCTCGAATTGAATATTACTGCCACAAATTGAATAATTCACGACCGTTGGCATTAATTTAAACGAAGAATAAAAATTAAAATATCTAATTAGCTGTCTGAATGTTCGGTAAGGTTAACTGTTAAGGCTCGCAGTGAAATAAATAATCACGGAGGAGTAATGAAGGGCTTGAGAAAAGGTCGAAAAGTGGTTTCATACGATTTGTCGTATTATTATTATACGGCAATACTTGAACAGGGAACAAACGTCAAGTCGGCATGGTGTCAGACTCCGCAGCACATAATTGCATTTAGCAAATACAATGGTAAATTATGTCGCGTGGCAAACGACTCCCTGTAACAAAACAAAGTTTGATACACACTTGCGCCACCCCCAGGTTTCGTGATTATTCTGGCCCTTATTCTCAACGTCAGTCTCGTCTCCACCCCCAGAAATATAAAGCACTCTTTCTCCGTACTGGCGGCTGCTTACTCGAACAATATAATTACCATGCATCCAGCATCTAGTATTGCGTCAGCTCGGAATTTTAATGTTGGATTTTCCCTCCCTTAAGCCAATTATTATACTCGAGCTCGACCGCATAATTAGCTCCGACGTCTAACGAAAAATTACCCATCGCGTTCGGGGACCGAATTTCGTTGGTGATCTAGGATTCGACTAATTTTATGACTAGAATAGCCGCTTTCTCTCTCTCTCTCTCTCTCTCATCTCTCTCTCTCTCTCTCTTTCTCTCCTTCTCTCCCTCTCTCCCACTAACCCCTTCCATCTAACGCATATGAAAACGAACGACGAGTACATCCTTAGTCTCGTTTTTTTCAAAGATCCCGCTTGCAAAGATTTCTCTGTTGTCTGACTCATGACCTGCGAGGCTGTATTCATTTTACGTTCACTTTGTAAAGACGTATCTTTCACGTCATAAATATCATTCGCGTTAAACTTAAATTCAGCTTTTAAAATTTCATTTGCCGCGACTATTAAAAATAAAAGCGAAGAAGGAAAGGATGAGCGGAGTGGAGGCGCTAAAAAAAATAAATAAAAGAAACAAAAGGTATTTTGAATGGCTAAAGTTTATAGTGAGTTTAAGAAAGGAATGATTCATTTTGAAAACCATATCAGCCGATTTCTTTATGAAAGATGATAGAACCAACTTCGAAGAATGAATTTTTGATGCATAAATGCTTTATAGAGATATGAATTTAAAATTGAATTAATAAATATTAAAAAGATTAGGCTTACATCGAGGCTACTCGCCCAAATAATAAATTCCATTACTTCCATGATGTACTTAAAAGTAGCCTTCACTAGAGTTCACGGTTATACACACACACACACACAGACACACACATATATATATATATATAGAAAATGCGCAACTAAAAAGCAAGACCTTAAAAAATAATTCCGACAAATTGAGTGCTTTGAAATGAAAAAGCCAAAAAGAGAATGGAATCAATCCGTAAATCACATAATGCTCACATTGCGACTCTTGATAATAGGAAAATAACGAGAGTCAATTTTCGAATTGTCGTAGGTAAGAAGTGTTGACAGAAGAGGTGTAAAGCAGTAAAGACAAGGGTCATAATGGACAGGGGAAAGCTGCGCTCCTCTGCGCTCCGCCGTCGGGACAAAATTTACCGGACGCGTGTTCGAGCCCGGCAAGGAAAGATTTAGGTGGTCTCGAGAGGGGGGGGGATGGCGGAAAAGCCCGGGGCAGCCTCCGTGCATAAGTCACGCGGCTACGACTCGCAGACCGCAACTCTTGGCACGTCCTCGGCCACCCGCCGCCACCATTTGACCGAGGGTCTACCGGTGAGAGATACGATAGCCGTTGCGCGGGCAAGTGGCGAGCCATTGAGAATAGGATCTGTAAGAGTGGGAGTAAGTGGATTACCGGCGGATCGTCGTCCCCGACTGTCCTTCACTTTGTCGCCCTTGTACAATTTGACGCGGGGCTCTCCCGTTGCGTGCATTACGTAAGCGCGCGGGAGTGCAGGGGTTCGAGGGGCGGGTGGATGGGTAAGGTGCCTTACAAATAATCAGCGCCGATCGGGGGCTACCGAGGCGATGCGTTCGAGGGGCCCAGGGATAATTCGGCACCGGCGACAAGGACTCGCCGCTGCTCTATCGATCCCTTTCAGGGGGCGGATGCCCTGGCGCGCGGACCAGCCGCGATTATCCTACCGGACGGTCCGGACGTGTAATCCTCGCGCCGACATCGAAACAATCGATCCAGAGCCATTGTCTTGAGCCATCGGCTCAGAAAACTGGGACGCCGCGCCTGTGCGTGTCTTGAGGTTCACAAACCCCCGCCCGCCGCCCGCCTCTTCCGCGACCACGGGAGAATTTTCAGCGACTCTCCGACCAAGCTCTCGACCTATAATCTTACTGTGTCTCCCATCAATCTATTTCGCTTCTTCTTTTATCTCCTTTTATCGCCCCCCCCCCATATATCTTTCGAGAAGCCCCTGCCGCGTCTTCCTAATCCTCGCCTTTCGGGACTCATCACCTACAATGATGTGATGATAGGCTCCCACCGAGCCCCGCGCACTTTTTTCGCGGATGGACAATTAACGCACGAGCCTGCATGGATCTGTGCGCTGCTGATCCCATTTGTATATTAATGATAGAGTTCGTTCGACTGAGCGGACTTGAAATCAAAATAATTTACGAGGCAATTTGTTTTTTGTTGGCCCGACGGCAATTTCAACTCTCGAGCCAATAGCTGAAGATTAACTGAAACAACGTTGAAGAACTATTTAAAAGTTATCCGAAATCGCTTACGAGTTTTTAGCATTGCTCATAGAGGAAAGGCTAATTGTGGCTGTATTTCATTCGGGCCATCTTAAATAAAATATTTCCTCCTCGGCTTTTTCCCGTGATCAATATTAATTTTATGCTGAAAACTTCGGTATAAATAATAGGCAAGAAGATATGGGAATGGAGAAAGATAATCATTTTTATTATATATTACTACATACTAAGGTAAATATAACGTAAATTTGGCCTCGGCAAAAGTTACAAATTTCATCGTTTATCATAAAAATTGTTCAGATTATTTTCAACAAAGGATTCACATCTAAAAACCAGCATTATGATATATAACATATTTATTCCACGATATTGTACAGAAATTCTAAAAATGCATCTGTTTTTTTTTTTTATAAGGAAATATCTTAAGTGAAAGATTAAATAATGTTGGACCAAATATAAATTGGAATGGACAATCGCCTATAAATGTCGATGGATTTTATTAACAATGCGAAAACGTAAATTGAACGTCACAAATAATACATCCTATAAAATGAGCGTGAGAAAATACACACTATTTTTTTTGTAGGAATGCAGATGCGAGAAGAAAAAAAAAGAAAACATTTTAATTTACTGGTGATTAATGAAGGATAAAATATAATTGAGAAATTTCTAAAAAAATGAATGGCCATAAAGTCCTGATTATCCGACTTCATTAAACGCACACTTAAATTCGGGATTCCGAATAATCATGCGAAATGTGCTGCTTAATGTTAAACACATAATCGCCACCGCGCTTAAAAAATAGTACCATCTCGGCACCGCGTTGAGCATGAAATACGTGCTAATTTACATCTTTGTGCGCGATGGCCTGCGCGAATCCGAGAATAGTGCGAGGCATTCCCTCGGTTCACTTACATATGGAGATAAAACCAATGATAAAACCGGATCAAGTTGTAATATCCCGGCCGGTCGACCAGTTTAGCTCGGCATTAAGGCACAAAGTTTCACGAATTGTCGGCTTAAAGATATTGTACACACTCCCGAGCATATTAAAAGTCGGCATTATACAGCCTGGCGCCTGGCCTCGGGTTGCGCTTGCGTTTGCTCAGTTAACTCGAGCAAGCTCGACAAGGCAGAGTCATGTGCGACCATGAGTTACGAATGGCCAGCCATTAAATAAGCCTTAATAATGTAATTAGCAGGAAGGCAGGGTCCGAGGGCCGTTGGTCACCGATCTTGAAGCAGCCGGCAAAATGGCCAAATAATTAGCCGAGAATTGGTTTTTCCAAGACGGCACCTGCTAAAGCCCCGGCCAAAAGCCTCCCTCCGCACGCACGCACGCACGCGCACCCGCCCGAGGCCGAGGCTCGCGCATATCCGAGAGCGACCAGGAGAGCAAACGTGCTCGGAAAGAGAGCGAACGCGATAACCCTGGCGTCCTTCCCTTCCCCGCCGGCTCCCTTGTCCGCGCCCCCGCGAGGGCAGGAGCGTCAAACGGTAAACTCCTGCTGGAGGAGTACGTTAGAATATTGTGTCCTTCACAGTAGCCATTCAAGCTTCCCGTGAAAACTCGTTCCGTACGCTTTCACGAGGCCGGTGCCGCCTTGCATTAACGTAATTTATGCCCTTGCGGTAATGCTCGCGAGGGCGCACACAATCGTTACCTCGGCTCTTCTCTCCTCGGCCGGACTTTTATCTCAATTTCAATATTCCACCGGACGATTCGAGGGTTATCGGAGGTCTCTTTATATCCGCCCAACAGAGGCCAATTCCCAGGTGTCGGCCTCGATGGCTCGCCTTACTCCTAACCTGTGATTTCTCGAATGAATTATCAGTGGCGTTATTAACTGCTTCCTAATTCCTTGGAGCGCCCCGGAAAATAGTTGGCTCTCGATCGCTGAATTCGCTGAAGGTGAAGAAGCGGACGATCCTCGAGATAACGGCAGCGCTGCTCACTCCGCATCGACTCCAATTGTCAATAACTAAGTTCACGATGAAATTGGTAATAAGGAATTTTCATGGTTCCGAGCCTCTGTACAAAGGCTAGAATTATAGAGGCTCGAGCGTCGCAGCAACCGGGAAGGGGGAGACCGAGGATAGGTGGAGATCGCGGAAGCCTCTCCTCGGGTGTTCGTAAAGAAGCTGCATTTATTACCCGGCGTAAATGTGAAATTACTGCTGTAAGAGCCGCCTCTCCCTCGCTCTCCCTCCTTCTTTCTATCTCCCGCTCACTCCCGATCCGTCGGTGCTCTGCTTCTCGCACGTCGCCACCATCGGCGCCATGAAATTCCCATCGTTTCAGAACTAACTGAAACCTCGCTGCTTTCGGTATTGCCTCGCGCGCTCCTCCCGCGCCTACCCCCCCCCCTTCCGCCGTCGCACTCAGCCGGGGAATGCTAACGGTACCGCGGCTCGCCGATCGCGCCTCCGCTCGTCAATTCTATCGGCCTCTTCTTACCCTTCCTCGGACTGGCGACGGCGCGTAGAGCCAAAAACACGCGACTAACCGTTGGCTTTTGTCCGGACGGCTTCGTATCTCCCGATGCTCGCCACGACATCCCTCGTCGATCGGCCACTCGGCCCTCTTGTCCTCGCTTTAATTCCTTGCTCCCTCAACGCCGAGAACCACCGCATCACCATTACCAGGGCTTTTTCAGCACCGGATTAATCAGCTGCATCGGAGGCCGAGCCTCGCGGGCCCAAAAGGTCGGCACGAGTGCGCCTCGGGAAAAAAGCAGGAGGTCGCTCTCGTTTTCGACTCCTGCCGTTCCCGGAGCCAGGTTAGGAAAAACTCCCGACCGGGGCTACGAGCGCGGCGACCGCTCGGCCTTCCTAGGGCGCTTTTTTGCGAGTTCCCTACCGCCTGAGCCAAGCCATTATCCTCGCTGATAACCTCGCACTCTCGCAGTCTTGAAGTCGATCGGCATTGTCAACGCCGCCTTTGTGAACTCGATAATTGCCGAGATCTTACATTTTTTTCCCCTCTGCCCATCTTACACAGCTATTATCTTCCAATAGCTGAGATTGAATCTGATAAGCAACCGGATAAGAGGGAAAATTACTTTAGTACGAAATTGAGAAATTGAAGGATTCATAGGATTTTTTTTTGCTTCGGGTAATAAAGTACTTTCGCTTTCTCAAAAAACCTATCCTACTTTCCTAATTCCTTATTCCTAAGATTATATTTTACACATAAACATTGGGTGCATTTTTAAAAAGCGTCTTCTTAATCAAGTTCATTATTACACAAGCTATCGAGCTTAAAATTTAGCTGCATACAGAATCCATCAATTTGACTAGAAATAATTTTGCGATAACTGCGACGTTCTCATCAATTTTAATTGACTAAAACCAAAATCTCAGCATCGACCAAGTACATATTGTATAGCGCTCAAGCTGTCTTTAAAGAAAGACGTTTGATAATGTTTTTCATAGGCCCCTTGCAGGATAAAGTATTTATAAGTGTGGTCAAAGATTCTTGAAACTAATAGAAAATATAAAAGCAAAGTTTGCCAATTATCTAAATTTCCAGGACAACTCGACTCCTTATATATGTGTATTCTTTCTAATTCGGCGAAAGGGTCTTCCAGTAGTTTCGCAAACTTCGCATACCAAGCTACAAATAATCGCAATTGATTAAAAAGAGAGTAAAGAGAAAACGGGTTAACTAGTAAGGAGAAGCCATGTCTATGATAAAAGCAATTCCATAACGCCCTCGTAGATGCCTGTTTTACAAAGACGCCTTACGAAAACAGTTGACGACGGCGGTGGGCGGGGGGGGGGGGGGTGAGAGACGTAAGACGATAGGGAAGGAGTAAAGGAGTAAGCAAACTAGAAAAAGTGCACTGACATACGTACTCGTAGTTATGGATGAAGTATGGCAAAGAAAAGCCAGAGCTGTGAGAGAGAGAGAGAGAGAGAGAGAGAGAGAAATGGGGGTTGGGAACAGAGAGAAAGCGCGAGGAGAAGCCGAAGGGGCAAAGCCGAAAGAGAGAGGGGCTTTTATTTTCCACTCTGGCATTTACGCTAGCCGAGTTGGCTAGATAGATATGCTCTTTTGCTCGCCCACTTGCCCTGCACTCCCCCACCCGCCCTATCACCCCAACGTCTCTCAGGGGTACGACTTTGATGCAGGAACACGCACCCACGCATGCATGGAAGGGGTTCCATTAGCGGGTCCATTGGAGTATTTGCAAACGGCGGAGACTGACTTCGCCGTAAACTCGCACTGCTTTAAGCCCTGCTTTTCCCCCCTCCCTCCCCCAGGCACGACCCCGAGCCCCCTTCAGTGGCTCCACCGCTCCTAGGTCTCTGATCGTTCAAAAAAGCTTAGCGTACCGTCACTTCCACTCTCTCGGCGGAAGTAGTCGGCGATGTCCCCACGGCAAAGGGACTCGCAAAGGGCCTCCCAGCATCGCCGGAAGTTTGCGGCCTCTCAGACTCGACGAGGTACCAAGCAGACGAGCGTCCCACTGAATTTATCCCCCGGCCCGCTCCAGCCGAATGCCGGGTCTTTTTCCTTTCTCCGAGGAACCCGGACGACTGCCCAGCCACTAGCGCCGCTTCTTTATCCCCGGCCTTTTACCGCGATTCTGCCTTTACCGCCGGTCTGGCCACTCCGCGCTGCCGTGCGCGACTCGCCTCTACCCTTCCCCGCTACGCTCACCCGACCCTCCCACACGCACGCATACGCGCACTACCCCGACCTCCTTCTTCTATGCGCTCTCCACCTGCCCCCCCCGCCCCCCGCCCATTCCCCGAGCGCCACGGCGTCGACCGTCTCGCTCGCACTCGCTCTGCGAACTTACGGTATCTGGACGAGCACTCAAAGCGCAAAAAGCCAACCTTTACACGTTCCGCCATTATACGCGAGTGACATAAAAAAGCGGTACGTTACGCGCACTCCTTTCTTTACCCTTCGTTCCTTCGTTCCTTTTTTTCTTGCTTTACTTTTTATTCCTTTGGTAAGCGATCTCTTGTTAAACTGTTGCGTAAACTTTGCCAAAGCTCCCACTCGATTGCAAAGACACGCGACAACAAGGCTGCCCATAAGCTGAAGCCCAATTTAATTAATAAGTATTTGCCGGACAAAAGCGTATCATGCATCAGCTTTGAAGCAATTTTAATTAGATAAAGCCAAAGCGCCTTTTCCCTGCCTTTCCCATGCTTTTTTCTCTTGCTTCTCTCTCCCTTGTTTTTTTTTTTTTTTTTTTTTTTTTTTTTTATATATTCTAACTCTCTTGCGTCTTACCCGCATTCGCGATAAAGAGAGAGATGAGAACGAATGCACATTATGTTGAGGCAATGCTTCTGTGCGAGATTTATGTCGCTCTCGTTTCAACCACGTGCACACGTAAGTCCAGTGGATAAAAGGAAACCGTCATGCGTCTTCGTAAAAGCTGACTTTTCGCGCTCTGAAATTCATGCCTTACGCCCTTTCACCTTCTCGCTCTTCTTTTCTAGAAAGCTAAGCGAACGCCATGGGAGAGAAAAGGATAACTCAGGGAAAAGGTGGCCGAGAGCCGCCTTTGCATTGACTCGAGAAAGAAAGACTGTTAATGCGCGGAGGAAAGTAAGAATTTGCAAAGGGAGTACACGGAAAAGAAATCAGATTGGCTCTTTGATAAGCCGGTATGAAACTACTTGGACACTCGCTCAATTTATTCGCCGAAGAAGAGGAAATTATATTACAGTGATTCAGTTTATTATTAATCTTAGTGATAAACTAAAGTTATATTGTACGTATAATGTGCTTTGCGCCAAAATTTTTTTGCCAAAGAAGCACACTTTGTACAACGATACACAACTGTGCACAAGAGAACGTTACAAAGGAAATTCGTTCGCTTATTCCTACTTTTTAATTATTATTTGCTTTAAATTTTACGCGAAGAGATTGTTTATACTTTTATACGTACAGCGGCACTTTAATCGTAAATGCAATTTATTAGGAGAGCGAGCCCAAATGATCAGCAAGCTGAGATAAAAAGTTATATCATTATACAATTAAGTACTGCCAAGTGTTTCTGGCTTCTATCTTGTAATTTCGTAAATGCGGCCATAAATGTATTCGGTAAACTAGACACCGAAAGCTACCTCCTTCGTCTCAGATTAGTTTGTAAAAATAAAAGCCTGGCCAAAATAAATTATAATAAAACGAAATATTGCAAACTGGGCGAGATAGGAATAAGAGATAATAACCCTTCCGATAAATCGCTTACGTAACGTCTCGCTCGTTGCCTACCCGCGCCGCGCGAGATAAAAAAGCATATCTATTACGCAACGGCGCGGCATCAAGGGCCGCGTCTTAGCGGGAATAGGAGCGCGCGCGCGCGCCCCGATACGGGGGGGGGGCGCGACGGGAAGAGCCGAGGCGGGATGACGGTCGCCGAGGGAAAGAGATCGTTAACTCGGTTGAGATCCTATTAAAACAACTGCGAATGGAAGGTGTAGAGAAGGTTTTTCTCCTTGGCCGAGCGCATCGCGCGATATATGGGCACGGTCGGGGTGTACATGCCCATCGTAAAAGCGAAAGGAACAGCAGCTCTCGCTCGCTTGTAAAACTAAAATAAAATCCTGTATATGTATGCTTCCGTGTATAAAAACGACCGATGAAGTGTCCTTGGGGGACTATAAATCCGAACGGATTATCTGGCAACAAGTTATAAATGCCCGTAGATAATTCAAAGTTCAGATTTAATTGTGAGTTAAAGAGACACTGGTACTGCGCTCGATACCTTTTATTTGCAGTTTATCTTCAAATAAATTCATTGGATGTATTCATTTGTGCGAGCCTCTACTACCTATCCAATTACCGATATTTAAGCCATGGATAAATTGACGCTCCCTACCATCCTATGGATTAAATTTTTCAACATTTCTAATACTTTCATACTTTATAATTTATTAAAAGCCACTTAACGAACGATAACTAATTATATGGCTATTTTAGCAAGAATGAACAAATACAATTTCTATGTATATTAACATAATAATAATTTCATTTTGTAAAAATTATTCGATGTTATCTTTGCGATAAAATTTAAATCGATACTATATTTTGATGATTCCTTAACTCTTGTACCCGTGCACATTACACGATATCGTACATTGTAATATTTGCATTTTCAGATAAGTAAGTACACAACAAGATACTTTCTTAACCCTAACATACTTATTTCTTATTTATTTCGTATCCTCAATTACATTAAAAACCGTGGAACTAGTCGAATGAAAAAAATGAGAAAATATCGTCGAGAATCAACGAAAAAATATCTTTTGCAAAATGAAAGCAAAAGAAAAATAAGTATTCAGCTCTACTACTGCTTATTCAAATGTAATTTATAGAACAAAAAATATTAGTAAGTAGTGGATAACTTTGATTAATTTTTCGATAAGTCCATTCTTGTAAAAATCCAATTCTCTTTTACTCTCTCTTTTGCTCTCTCTCTCTCTCTCTCTTTCTGTCCATCTAATAAAAAAAGAACAGCTATCCTTTTTTTCGACAAATATCGGAGGTTGGAAATGAAGCGACTTTCGGCCAAACCTATAAACCTAATATTATTCCCAACACATATTCAATTCCGGTTGAATTCAATAGGGCCACTCTTGCCGATACTTTTTTGGTAATCCCCAACGGAGTGAAGCATACATTAGTATAGTATTTCGCGCATAGATCACCGGCTGTTATTATATATATATGTATGTATATGTATATATATAATAAGTTAAGACGTATACTCTTGATTAATATTGAATTTTCAGCAGGACAATTTGAATCTTTGAGCAACAATTTTCGCATCGCGTAGCACCTCATTTCCGAGCAAATATCACAAAGGGGGAACGGACTGTAAGGCTCGGAGCCATGGGCGTTCCGAGGCAAAGGCGAGAACCGATCGCGGCCTTCCGAGCCGTCGACTCCCGCATCCCTCCAATCTGTCAGGCTGTGCGGCGATACCTCGGGGCCAGGCGACTCGCGCCTTCGCGTGTCGGCGGACGCGGGCAGACGTCGACTGCGCAGGGGACGCCGATGTAATCCGGGATCGTAAGTCCCGGTACAGTTACGCGCGCCACATCTCGAGCAAAGGCCAGTGACGCTTTCCCACATTATCATCCGGATTTGATAACCTCGAGCCACCAACACCGCACGCCGACGCCGTCTCCCCTTTTTCCCGCGGCTCTTGTCGTAGGGCTGCAGTCCCATCGGCGATGCAGGTAACGAAGCCGAGGGCCGAGTTCGGTGTCGCCGCCTCGAGCGAATGGCGCGAGCCCCGTTATCTCCAGCCCCCCGTGCGTCTGCTGCTCCCACCTCTGACCCCCCCCCCAACCCAACCCAACCCGAGGCCTCCTCCCTCGCCAGCCATTCCCGGCCCAGCAGGCCGGCGCCCTCTTCCTCAGCGGAAGATATCCGCTGGATTCGTGTGGATACGGGCTAGATAAGCGTACTCCGTTTTTATAGACCGGTTCCTTTCTTCGCTAATGCCATTATACTGCCTTTCTTCATGCCCACCTCCTCGCAGCTTTAATAAAGTTCGCGTTTTTTTTTTTGCCCCACTGCGCACGATTATTCGAGAAGTAAGCCATATTAAAACACGAAGGGAGGCATTAAAATTGCACTTGGAACAATGGAAAGAGAAACTATGCTTACTAGGGGAGAAAAATGAAAATGGCATAAAATTATTGGCCAAATATTGCGTTCCTTTCTCATTAGTATTGCTTAGTTGATATTAGAAATTCCCGTAAGACACGGTCAACGTAATTTTAACAAATTATGCCTTTTAATTATTAATGAGCTTTTAATTAATTTTATAAAAACGTAAAGAAAACAAGCGACTCTCTATTGAAAGGCCAACGATTATCTAAAACTCATCGTCGACTTAATTAATTTTAACGGTTCAAGTACGATCGATTTTCATTAATGCTGAACTGTTTTTACACGTAATAAGATTGAAGATTTGAATTAAAGTTACCTGGCGGTTGTGCAATATCTAAAATTTTCGCTAATTCGATAAAAAAGGCACCACTCACTCGACTTTTGAAATACCTTAATTACTCTTGGAATGCATTAATCGTTACAAGTATCGCATATTTATTAAAAAAGACCTTCAAAAACTTGGTCATGATTTTCGTATCTCTGTCGAATTCTTAAGAAAATCTAAATATACCGATTTCTAATTGTATTTTAACTCCTGCAGCCAGCACAGAAGTATGGATAGGGCAAGGAGATTGCATGCGTGTGCGAGAGGTAGGGAGGGAGGGAGAAGGGTAATATGTTACTGGCGGTTTTCCGCACATACATCGAGGGATCGAGTTGATGTTAGGTACGCGCGAGCGCGGACGTTCTATGAAGTCGTTAGTTACGCTTCCTGGACACGCGTGTACATGCTCGACCGGGTCGAGGAAAAGAGATTCGTATATGCATATACAAGCCGGGAGAGCGAGCGAGAGGGAACTTTTAAGTGCGTTTGAAATACGGTTTTTTAGCCTTTAATTATCTGTATAATACATATGTATTATTGTATTTGTCTTCAATGCTTATTATTACGTACATTTAATATAAATGATGAATGACAAGGATTATAATGACATGGGCGGAGTTTGCCCGTTGAGTCTCCTGAGCCTCGATTCTAATGCTAATCCAAATGTATTATTAATAACAATGTTTTATCATTTTATTATGTTTTATTTCGCATTCATTGTAACACGTTACGTAGAATTACCCGACAGGTAATACTTTAATCTCAATTGAATTACGTGACCTCGAGAATAACGTAATGATAAAAATGATGCATGATATTTAGATCCCGCGCTACCTTCTTAATGACGTAACTTATAATTTACAATAATATGGAAAAATAATTTCGTGCAACTTTCATTATTTCGGTAGTTTCAATTTCCTTTAGATACAAGTCCGGCATAAAAATGAAAAATGGCAATAAAATGGAGCACCTCTCTTAACCTATATTATCTTATCTCTTGTGCAATACTTTGAGAATGAAATTCCACAAGTACCGTTTTGCGTTAAAAATACTGCTAAAATTACTCGAATTAAATCTATATGCGCTAGATTGGAAAATAATTAAGAAAAACTATTAGCGTCTCATTATGAATTTAATTACCTGTTTTGAAACCAATCTGGTTGTCCCTGATTTTTTACCAATAATTCATTTAATTCTAACGAATGTCCGCTTGTATATTGATGAATCGCTTTGTAAATATATGAAGGATTACCGAGTCTTCAATTGGTATTGACTTTCGGTAGCAGATTGATGCTCGCCTCCTCCACCTGCTCGGTCTCCCCTAACCATTTTACCAGCACCACCATCACCACCACCCCTCCGTCCCACCCCTCCCCCAATCCTTGCAACAAACTTAATACTCTGTAGCAGAGCAGTTCTAAGCAGCAGAATGATGAATTAATCAATCCCCGATCAGAGTTCGAGCTACCGCATTGTTCTCGGATATTCGGAGATTGAAGGAGAAAGATAAGGGATATAGTATGGTAGAGCCAAGGTCTCCGAACTACGACGTCGGCCTGTGTAATCCTTTGCAAGCAATCGTGTCTCTGAGACGCTACATACAGTGAGATCCAGATCTCGCTCACTCGGCTTCGCTTCATGTGTTTCGTGTCCATCTTTCCCTTTGGCTCATTCCTGTATTCTCCGTTTCTCTGTTTCCAGTCGTCGTCTCTCTCTCTCTCTCTATCTATCTATCTTTTCACGCTCTTCATCTGTCTTTCTCTCTCCCTCTTCGCGCCATTACCATCGTCGAACCCACGTCCATCTTTCGCCGAGGACAAGAGTGTGAAAATTACCCTTCCTCCTCTGCGTGCCCAAAAAAATTGCATCGTCAACTAACAGATTTGCGTCGCGATTAATGTCGAATTAAATTCATATATACATTTCCATGCTGTAAAACTTTTGAAAGCGACCGAAGTTTTATGTCGGTAAATCGTGGTGCCAACGTTTTCTGCACTGAGAACGACATTAATTTTAATGTCACATCAAATTCAAAATTTAATGCTGCTTCTCCGAGTCCAAAAATCTATCCCAGCGCGAATTTGGCACTGGTTTTTTGTAATCTATATCGTCCTCTTGAAATGAAAGATTGGAAAAACATATTAATGCGTTTTGGATGTTTCCCTATACATTTATACATGGCCCACAATTCTTCGACCTAAACTACTTACTCTTCTTTGCTTTGTTCCAGCAACCGACTATGTAAATAAGTACATAAATCACCACTCCGAAATATATGGATATGTATTTATTTTTTTATTTATTTATTTACATATGCACATTATTGTTCATATTCGTGTTAAGGACAATTTTCTACAAATCAGTGATTTTAATCAACTTATTGCTACATAATAATTGTACAATTTATTAAAATAATTATACATATGTATAAATTTATGTGTCGAATAATTGAATTAAGTACGTGAATTATGCATATATTTATGTATGATATATGAGTGCACATTCACGTATATACATATTTATATATATATAAATCGTACAGAATTTAACATTAAATATAACTGCAAACTTTTAATTGCTTGTTATAGGTAAGTGGTCGGATACTTCAAAGACTAGAAGACTTGGATAATTTACTTTAAGAAGTCTAATTTAATAGAGAGAACCATACAAGTAAGTTTTACTGACTTTCTTGATTAAATTATTACAATAATTTAAAGCTTTATGCTGACATTAAATAATAAATTTCTTAGAAAGGCTCAAAACATGGTTGAATATTTTCTACTATAAAATTCTAATTTATTGAAATATTTTTGATTGCATTATACTTTAAATATAAAATTGTAGTATTTTGTATCATTTTGTATTATACCAAAGCTTAGTAAAACATGAAATCTAATGAAACGATTGTATATTAAAAAAAATATAATAATTTCATGCAACCCTCAGGTATGCTTAATGAAAATCAGGTAAAAATTTATTTTTTTTATATATATATGAAAAACAATAAATGAGTTTTTTTCAAATAATTAATTGTTATCAAGCTTTTAAATGATTAATTACAACTATATAAAAAAAAATGTATTTATACATATGTGGAATTAAACACATAACGTTTTCAAATGTGTTCATGAAAAAAATTTCATGTTCAAACAAACATTAAAGCCTAATATTTAAAAATCCTGTAATTTTATTAATGTCCGTGTTTTAATATAAAGCAATACCTTAAAAATGTGTAATATTTGATGATAATATTCTAACAAGTAAGTTGGTAAAATTGGTATGTTTTGTAAAGGTTAGATTTCCTTTTTTATTCTCATACCTCTCCTTCCTCGCATCGCTAATAAAAATACACGAGAAAGAAATAGGCTATTTTTCTTCGGGAGGCCATAGTTAGGGGCCAATTGTTTCAATCTGTAATATCATACCTCCGTTTTAGACTTCCTTGGGCGACATTTTTCCACGACTCTTTACATTAAAATTCAGACAAATGGATGGCCTCATTGAGGCTTCGCTACACGCATTCGCTAATACGTAAACGTGGTTTAACGGCTGTAGAAAAACAAGATAACTGATGTGTCTTCCTCCTCCTCCGCCCCCCCCCTCCGATCATCGAAAGCCAAGCAAAAAAAGAGCCACATTATTGACTCGGCCTCGTCTTAAATGCGTAAGGTACTTTGAAGCCTTAGTGACACGTCGTGGTCGGAGGTGACATGCGGTACGGGGACAGCGAAGAGACTAGAGGCATCGAATGACCGCTAAGATGGCACGTAAACCGAACTTCAAAGTGTGTACGGCACTTTTATGTGCTTATCCACCGCTTAATGGGATCTTCCGTCGAAGAATGTTTAGTTTATAAAATTAAAAAATTACGACCTCCTAGAGCTTGATAAATGTTATGCTTTGTGTTTGGTTTAGAAGCGCGCCGGAAGTTGTAGCGTGCCGGGACTTAAAATTGACGTCTCTTCCATTATCTGCATTTGTAAAACACGCCCGTTAATGTTTCCCATGGAAATCGAGGGGTGCCATCGAGACGAAGAGATATTAACTCCGGAGATACTTTTAATTCGCAAGGATGGCGTATAAGGGCTCAATTTTATAAGGGTGCACGAAAGCAGTAAGTACTACTGTGAGTCTTTCAGCGGCGCGCAAATGCCCCAACGCCGAAATATTACAAGGGGGAAAGCGCAGGGAGAAAGCGGGAGTCCGCGAGACCCGCGAATGTCAATAGATTGTAATGGAGAAGGAGAAATGAAGGACGGATAATGGAGTAAGGCACACGCGAGGGAGACGTTGGATAGTAGGAGAGGAACGAGTGGAACGAAGGTGAAAAAAAGAAAGGGTAACGTGAAAAACGATCAAGCCTTTGAACAATTTCCTTATTGCGCTATTTTGAAAAGTAAGTGCCATCCCATTACGCGGGCTGAACAAACTCTCCGCTCAAAGGCAAGCGAGGCCCTTATCTGCATTCGATGGAGGGAGTCGTCCCCTCCGTTACCTTCACGCGGCAACAACGAAGTTATGGTACTCCAGCTCGCACGAGAATTTCGTAACCGCTGCGCATATAGCCTTTATATAGACAGAAGGAGTGAGGCGCAAAGAAAGAGGGACCAAGTACCCGTGCATATGGGGCGGGATGTCGAGGGGCGGGAGAGAGAGAGAGAGAGAGAGAGAGAGAGAGAGAGAGAGAGAGAGAGAGAGCAAGAGCAAGAGGGAGACGAGAAGGAAGGATGAAGGAATCACTATCCTCTTTCTTCATCGTCTTTCGCGAGGAATATCTTTCCTATTTTTCTGGTCATTATGCTGCGACGTTCTCCCTTGTCTTAGCCAAAGTAATGGTCAACCCAAAGAAGAAAAGCTTTCCTTCTAAGTACTTCTTCCATCCACAACGAACGTGCGGATCGTTGCCCTCTCTCTCTCTCTCTCTCTCTCTATTTCTCTATCTCTTTCTCTCTAAGTTTATCACAAACGTACTCAAACACACCAACACCCACACCCACCCACCCACACACACACACACACACACACACATACAAACACACACACAGAGCCATAAAGACACGTATCCATCCTGGCAGAGACTCCCTCTGACGTCCTCGCTGTTCCTAACTTAGAACGTTGGGTGGACGATCGCCAGTCTCAATCTGCAGAGACGCGCGTCGTGTAGCCTCAGGGTGACTGATGCACGTTTCCCTAATCCCCCTCAGTCCCCCCCCCTCCACGACTGGCTGCATCGTCTTACTCCACCAATTATTTTCAAACGAGCCTGGCCGATATATTTAGTTTTATAGAAACGGCGATCTTGGTTGGACCGACACCGACAATCATCGCGTGCTCATCGCTATCAACCTAACTGTAATCTCCACAAGACAGAGAGAAAGCGAGATGGCTATAGAGCCGAGAAGGGAAGGGAGATTCGAGATCACTCCCACGCACATCTCAGATTAAGCAATCGGCCTTTGGTAGGGGATCGGGCACATGCCTGAGTTTACGTGCCCGCTTCCGTGTACTCCTGCAATTGACATCGCGTTTTTTTAATTACAAAGTGTAATCGCCCGATTCAGCAGCTCTCGCTGTCTTGTGCATTTGTTTCGATATCAGCGGCTGAGCTATCTTTATAGAATATCAGGAGAGATTACAATTTTATGACTTCTCTAACTATATATAAACGTACGTCTGCGGCTTAAATAAAAAAGGATCGTAAAAGGAGAATTTCATCAAAGCAAAGTAGAGGTACGCGGACAAATCAATTCCTGGTTTTCATCCTAAACGTAAAGCTCATTAATTGTTCGCTGCAGATACAAAAAGTTAAGCGCAAAAGGTTTTTTAGCGAGTCTTAATTTATTAGTTTTTTATTTTGTTTTATCATCAACATCAGCGCATAATCCATGTATTTGTTGCCTTAAGCTTCTTCATTAAGAGATACAGTACAAATCACCCTCATTATTTGTGTAATTATAATTATTTGATATTATATAATTATTAATATATATATATATTTTTTTATGTTAAAAAAATTATTTTATAATACCGGTAAATTGAGTTACACATTTAATCGTTTGAGATAATGCGTATAATAAAAGTTCGTACAAAAATTAATTAAACCCTTGCAAATTGCATTACATAAACTTGCCGACGAACAAATTTTAATTCATTTTTATACATTTCTTTAACTAAAGTCGGTTAGCTTAGTTCTTTTAATACGAAAAAATTACTTAAAAAAGAAATAAATATTATTGTGTTCTAAAACCAAGTTATAAATTCTATATCAAATTATATTAATTATTAGTTTTAATATAATCTTTAAATTTTTCCATCAATATTCATATGTCTATGCTATCAAATGCTTAACCACGAAGCAAATAATATATGAATCCTATATAGATATGTAAAACATTATTGTTATTTGTTATGGCACAAATTTCATAAAGCTCATATTTGATTTTTCAAAAAACAGAACGAAGTCTATTTAATCACGGATATCTTTAAATTCAACAGTAGCTGTGTATTAAATTTTAAAAAAATTTTAATTTTTCTTTTGCTTTTGTTCTAAAATTAGCTTTGGATGATGGAATAATTGTAATGCCTGTATGTACTTTAAAAAGCCGAAATTATTGTTAGTCATATAGACGGGCTGGATCCTTAATTATTAAAAAAAAATTTAATTGGCAACCATAGAAGCAAAGATTAATTATAAGGTTATTATGAGGTATTAACGGTATTTTTTAATATAGACGTGTTGTATTATAAATGTAATAACGCCGTAAAATGTAAAGAGGCCAAAACGTTCAAAGGCAGACTCCGAATATCAATAACCATTGTATTACGAGGTATTATGAATTCTCGAGGGTTCGCAGCATTAAAAAATCGATCCTGTAATATTGTTAAAAGAGTTCGATGGTTTTGGCTCAGTTTGGCACTGCTTGAGGGTAATTCAAAAAAGCAAGAGGACAGGGTCGGGGCAGAAAAGTAGGCAGATCCTTGGCAAAATCAGTGTTTCGCCCTTATGAGGAATCGCACGACTGAGCACGCGCGTGCGTTAAGATAAAAGCCCCCGAATGAAATGCACAATACCAGAGGAGATTCGGCCGCGTAAGTGGTAGACCCAGAGGTCGGAGTCTAAAAGAGTTACGAAGGGAGCGGAGTGTCGCCGAGATAGTCGGCCGGCTCGGGGTCGAGTAGAAGAAGGCTTCGAGCGCTGAGCCGATGGCCTCGTGCTCCGAGGCTGGAAGGCCATTCGCGAGGAACTCGCCCTTCCGGATGATCCGCGCAGCGCCAGGCACGCGTGACGAATAGGACGCGGCCACCGGGCCGACACACTCGTCTCCGGCCCTACGAGGGCGCCTCTTCTCTTTGATTGGGATTCGCGCTATTCGCGCTCGGGCCATTAACCGGGGCTGCAATACACACTCGGCCGAGACTGAGCGGCCATTAGAGTCATATGGGCTTAGGCCTATTCTCTCCTTATTTCCTTATTCGTACTCGCCTATCGGAGAATTGAGCGCCGATCTTTTATTTAACCCGTGCGGGGCGCCAAGTATTCTAATCGGGGAACCCACGCCTTGGGGGTCCTCGGGGATATGACACGGGACGTTGCTTTCAATCACGCTTAAATAAACGTCGAGAATTTTCCCTCTCATTTTGTACTTCCTTTTTTGCGCGAGGGAAGCCATTATTTTACCTCTTCTCTTCTTTTGCCATTTAATTTCTACTCCCTCTGCTAACGCGACGCGATTTCAGTCAATGTAACGCGTGCGAAATGGCTATTCACTCGCTTGATATTTTTTAATTTACAAAACATAAGCTGATGGGTTATACGACGATGTCGTACACTTAATTGGAATTAAGTTCCTTCGTTTTGGAAAATAGCGTTCCCCTAATGGCTTAAAGGAATCCTCTTAAAACTACTCGCGTAAATAGGCTAAAAAATTTGAATAATAGTTTTTTAAATAAGGAGAATAAATTTCTTAATTAAAAGCATTTAATGCGCATTCCTCGTACCTGCCCTCGTATAAATGGATACACTTATATTATGATAGGGAATATGATCTTGCGAGTGTGAAGAAATTAGTGCCCTTGTTTAGAGATGTAATGAAGCGAATTAACATCAGTTTTATTTTACGTTCGGTGTTAATTTAAATAAAATTAAATTCCAGCTTATCTACGAATTAAGAATTCTGTCAGAACTGCGAGAGCATCATTACTTATTTGAGGATAATTAAGTTCTTCGTAAGGAGAACGAAGAGGGAGGCTGGGACTCGTTCCGACTCTATCTCTCGCATTCCCATGATCTGGTCATACGCCCGCTGTTGTACCACCTTATCGTCTCGCTCGTGCAGGTTCGTGCGCGTGGTTCGGAGATTGCGCGATGCGAGAAGGGAAAGAAGGGGTTGTATTAAAATGCCAAAGAAAGTAACGCGATATATCAGCCCCGCATTACGGGGGCTCGCAATTCAATTTCCGAATAGTCGCGCCGGGCGCAACGGCGAATACAATTAATTTCGTGCCGTCCACGTGGCACACCCATTCACGCCCCGTACTGTTCAATTACTTACTCCTTCGCGCTCGAAGGAAAATGATGAGGAAAGGAGAGCGCTCGTTGTTAAGCGGATATTCGATCTCTTGGACTCGGCGCTGAAGGAGAAAGTCCCCGTGAGCGAGCGAAAGCCGTCGAGGGGGGAAGAAGCGGCTGCACGCGCTTCTTCTACTCTTTTTTTCTCCCGTCCGTCCGAAATTCGGAGTGGAACGGAAAAAGATGAATAGCGCGTAGCGGCACTAAAGTGAGAAAATTACGTGAGGAGAGGTGAATAACGTGAGCCCGAGGGATCCGAACGAGTAAACGATTAGATTTAGAGGAGCCGCCAATCCTACGAGAATGGATGAGTGGGTGCCGGAGTGGCGGGGGCGGAGGAGGATGGGAGGAGGGGAGCACAGAGAGAGAGAGAGAGAGAGAAGGGAAGACTGATGGATAGCCTGAATCTAGAAAAGAATACGCGAGCTATACCCACGAGGATATTAACCATAAGCAAACAATGATCTAGAAGCAGAAGTAGTCCCTGCCGTAGCTTCCTCCTATTTTCAGATAGATCTTCGTCCTGGGTCGCGCACAATTCTCTCCTTATATATGCATTCGTACAAAAACCCACACTGAAAATTGGTGCCTATGCACCCGACAGAGCTTTCAGACCCCGGGAGAATGAGCGACGCGAAGCCTAAGATAACGAATGCCGAGGCAAAGCATTTCGAGAAGACCTACTTAAGCAGATTTAATTTCACCGGAGATATGGATTATTATGCTTATTATTTTTATTTCCACGACAATTAAGAGACGCAGATGATAAAGTTGCGATTTAATTCATAGGAAAATACTCCACATAATTACTATATATATATATATACACACATACATATATTTACTATAAATATATATATGTATAAATAATTTTGATTTTAAATGTAGAGAATAATTTCAAGCGCAGTAAAACTCATGCACGATACATTTTTCTTTTATAAAATCATTAGCTTAAACTATGCTAAACTTGTAATTATGATGGAAATGATTCTAACGAATAATTTTCAAACGTACAAATTAAAGTAATGTTTCGTTTTACCGTATAAAAATTTTTATGATGTAGGCTTTTATTTTTTTCCACCACGAATTTTAAAAATTACCCAGAAGACTTTTTATATGTAAATGTAGAAATCAAAAAAAAAGTTAAGAATGAAATAATTTATTATAATTTTTTGAAGGAAAGTGCAAATGAAATTTATACATAGAAAGATTTGAACGAGCACATGGGATTTTTCCATAGCTCTGAATGCATTATTTTTTGAATTTTGAATTGATGGTTTGATTGAATTTTTAGTTGTAGTTTCTAATAATCGTTTATGTAAAATAAAACTTGAAACTCAATTTTTTTTTTAATTTTATAATACATAAATTTTTTTTCAATTTTCATATAAAGCAAAGTAAAGTCGTATCGATGAAATACTGCACAAATCTAATTACCTCCTATTTCTACAATGAATTTCTGGCTAGTCATAGAAATTCTACAGAACTAGACTGTAGTTTCAGCAGTATTTTTTTAAATGCTTTTATTGAAAAATAAATGAAGAGGAAACATGGAACTGTTATTAAAACATGTAAATCAAACTACATGCATCAAAATAAAATTTCTTGCAGTAGATGTTGGATTTTATCTTACAAAATCACGTTGGAATGTTTTTATTATTTTATTAATCGTATTACTGACATCAGGACATGCGATATATTTATATGAAATAAAACTCTCTATATTCTGATATAATAATTATAAAATAATAATCTCGTTATGATAAAATTATTAATTCTCGTCTTTATATTCGCATGGATTTTCTTGTATACTTCTTTAAAGTGTTAAAATGTGTATGCCCTCATAAAATTAATTTTCTGCATCAGTATTCTACAGTCCATAATATACATTTATTTTGAAGATACAACATTTTTTCATTAAAATTAGTGCCCTTAATTTATACAGAAAATATCAATAATTCTACGAGTAACGCAATTTAAACATTAAAATTATTATGCAAAATAGTGCATAATATGTATTTTGCTTTATCGATTATTCACGCTCCTGCGTTTATTATTTAGAAATATTTTCTGCAAATAGTAGCCGACTCCATGTACATATATATATACATACATACATATATATGTATAGTTAAACAGTTGGTTCCAAGATACTGGAAAAGGATAGCCTGTAAAAATACTATAAAAAGAGTGTTTTTTTTTAAAGAAAGTATAAACTGCATAAGTGAGTAACTGTTTATTGAAAGAAGTTAAGGATTTGTGTGTCTAAAATTTTCATTTTAAAATTCATATTTTTTCTTTTTGTTTTCTCGCATTGATAAATATAGGCTACGCAACAGTCCATTGTACCGCCTTTGTATAGTATCAACAACTTTACACACGTTCGCGCTCTTTTAAAGTTCTCCAAGAAAGGTAGTAGAGGATAGGTAAAAAGGGAGATTGATACTCTTTTCCTTCATTTTGATCTTTACGTCACATACGTGTTTTTGTTTGCACTTGTTGTTACGGGTTTGAAGAGGCATTTCGATCCTCTTCGGAAATAAGCCCAAGCGAGAAGGCGAGGATGCCCGATGCGGTTGTTTGAGCGAGACAAATCTTCTTTCGGAACCGAAGTCTTGATTACTTATTTACCGATGATAAAAATTGCTTTTTTCCATTTTATATATTTTTTAAGCGGCGCGTCCCTTAAACACGAAGCGAGACTTGTTTGAATGAAGAACGGACTCGCCTCTATTGTCTAGAAATACACAAGCCCTGTGTTTGCCCAACGTATTCCCGCTTTTTGGTAGACACGGCAAATATTTTACTTCGCCTTTGATAAAAGAGATATTGGTGTTACAGCAGTGGTGACAACAGTAGCAAGACTAACCACTAGTTGATGAAAATACCCCCGAGTACTCAAGGCTCTCGTTAATCCGTTAATGATCTTTCGACACGTTAGTGTTTTACGATTTTGATTTTTCGTTAATATATCAGGCCACGGGATGTGGATAAGTGCGCTAGGAGTATGGAAAATAACCGAGAATAAAAAGCAATATCAAGAGCGAAGGGAAGAGGAAGATAGATAAATATAGATGGACAAAGTGGGTGGGAGAGAGAGCTGTCGATTGTACATAGAGAAAGAGATAAGGATGAAGATTAGGGAGGGAGAGAAAGGATTAGGAGAGATGAAGGAAATCGAGCAAAGGTAGCAATCGTGCAAACGGAGGTTGAACAGTTGTAAAAGCTCGTCGGCCCCTCCTCGCCTCTGCGGCGAGAGATAACCGAACCATACCAGGCATCTCATTCTTTCCGACTTTGTACGCTCGCATGAATACGGAAAGAACCAAGGACTGCAGCCAATGCACAACCTTGGTATCTTTACGGGGGAAGCCGGCGTGCGGAACGTATAATTTCTTCGACAGCTGAGTTTTGCCGGGACTCGGGCTTCTCATCTGCGCCTCGATTCTTTATATCTGCGTGTGTACAGGTGTAGGGGCTCGGCACACGCACAAATCCGCGCCGGCGAACTCGGAACGGCAGAAATAGATAGGCATGCAGTCGGAGAATGTGCGTACGTAGGGGCGCATACGTAGCCGGCGAGGAGAGGAGAGGAGAGTGGAGAGAGAGAGAGAGAGAGAGAGAGAGTACGCGCAAGGCAGATAGATAGATGCGAGCGCCATGAGGATGAAATTAAAGCGGGAAAACGCTGAGCGCGCGTCGATCCTCCACCCTCCCACCCCACCCACCGCGAGCTGAACTCGAGCCACTCTGCGTATATTATCCTTGGAACTCCTTGGCCGCGCATAATAGCAGCTTCTCGCGCGGATAATGATCGTTCGACGCGGCCGAGATACGACTGGATAGAGCTACGTGGGCATCAGAGCCGGCATTCCGAATGCAAAGCCTTGGGTATCCTTAAGGAAGGGACGCCCACCGCCGAGCCCCCCGAAAGATCGACTCCTTAGCCCTTTCCTGTCCGGGGTTCCTGTTTTTCGCCACCTACGCTCCCGGGCTCTGCCTCGGCAGGCCGAGGCTTCCCCGGCCCACCCCTAAGTCTGATTCTCCGCTAGCCGCGGGTCCCGCGCCCCTCTCTGCATTTTATCACGGGAGCTGGCTTGGGCCCGAGCCCAAGGCACGCACCGAGATGGACGGCCAATCTCGAGCCACGCGGATGGCTTCACTGTGGCTCCTTTGGAGCACTCGGTCCCTCTCACTCTGCTTAAAATTTAATGATCCCATAGTCGTTCCGGTGCCCGGGATGAACCGACGCGATAATTTACCCGCTCGTAATGGCACTCTTCGGACTTTTTCCCCGGTCTCATCCTCCGCGGCTCTCTCGCTCCCCGGGATTGTTTAGTTTAATCGACGATTCGCCGTTTGTTAAGCCGTCTTAGCTGTTTTCCTTATTCTTCCTGGGCAAATATTATCTCTAATAAGTTTCGTCTTGAAGTCGACGAGTTAATGACGCCGGCGGCCGAGGAACGCGGAGAGGATACACAGATTTCTATAACGAGAATTTTCAAAATGAAAGGGAGCTCCAGTGTTTGTCCAAGCTTATGTTTCCTAGTGCTTCCTAGGGCCCGGCTGAATCTTAATTTACTAAATCGATAATATAGTAGAGCCTTCGCTCGAGGTGCTTCTTTATATCCCACCGCATCTCCCAAGTACCATTGGCACTCAACAGTTTCGGTTACTAAGTCCGAAAATTTCAATTAAAGAGCCCGCAACTCGAGCGCTGCCATTCGTCCTTGGCGGGGGTTGCCACGCAACTGAGAAATCCGTCATTCGATTAAAAGGACTTCCTTTGCAGCGCGCGCGACTGCCCTGCTGAGTGTTTCGGAGGCAGTTACGGTTACATTGATATCGCGCACAGATACTCCCAAAAGATTAAATCAGGAAATAGCGAAGTCGGACGGGGCGGGCGGCGGCGGCGGCGGCGGCGGCGGCGGCGACGGCGTGGAGAGAGAAGTACAAAGCTATTAGCGAATTTGAAATGAGAGAAAAAGGAGAACTTCCGAGCAGTTAATTCCACTATAAACTTTTAACAAAGGAGCAGTAGCTCGCATCGAGAAGAGACGTTTCTCTCATTTTTACTCTTCCACGCTTCCTTGTTTTATTCAAGGACGTTGCCCACGCACCTCCACCTCCGCCGGTCTTCCCCTATCGCGACGCTCTCCACGCGCTTCGTGTACTCTTGTTCCTTCCCCCTTATCGCAGTCCCTCTTCCTTTCTCACTCAAAAAGGGAAATCCAGCATACATATTCACGAGGCAAATTATTTAATGCCCTACGAAAAGACGTCCGGTTACCAAAAAGGCGGGGGCACTACACACAGGAATCACTTACTCTCATTCCTCAAAATGCGCACGGATGCAACCAGGGTAGCGGCTCCTTTACCGAAAGTACACAACTTTCACTCTACTTTGAACTCTCTCTCCTCTCTTTCTCCCTCTCTTCTCTCTCTCTCTCTCTCTCTCTCTCTCTCTCACGTATAAAACTTCACAATTGCACACGAGCACGCTTACGCAAATACTCAAACAAACAATCTTACTTTCTGTCTCTCGCCTTTTATCTTTTTCCGGCAACGTTGTGTACTGGAGTTTTAATATTTGTTCCTCATTTTATCAAAATGCAGCGTACATCGTTAACGCACCTTAGCACTTTATTTACTTTGCATCTGTAAGACTACGTTAAATTATTTCACAACAAAGTTATACTCTCCGTTTTCCCAGCTTTGCTCTAAAATATTTACACTAGATTTCGAACCGCAATCAAATTCATTTAATATTTATTACGAATAATAGAAAGCGATTCAAATTCAACGAATATTCGCTTATTGAATCGACTCAGCACGGCTAAATATTATTATAATTATAATTGAATTTTCTTATTAATGGATAGTGTGATAATTATTTAAACTCGTGTCATAACTTCTCAATTAAATAACGAGGTAGCAGCATATCAAGAATATGACATTTCATTCGCCTTATTCTTTCACCAATAGAAAATATAATGTACGATCAAAGTCCGCCTATACTTTACGATGAATTTATTTTATTCAAATAAATCAAACACGATAAAAACAATTACTACATTAACTGATATTACACCTTTTGATACGGAGTGATTTATTTAGTGTGCGTAGGATACGTATATAGTTGAAAAGGTGAAAGCAAACAAAAACGGTATAGTTTCGTATGCTCGCGTTATAAATCACGGATCCCGTGACGTTTAAGGAGGAGATGTGTATAAGAGACTTTGTTAGCAGTGCGAGCAGGGAGAGAGAAGCGGAAGAATAAAAAAGAAACGAGAGATGAAAAAAAAGTAAATGAAAGAGGGGTGTAACGCGTATATATTTATGAGATTGAGAAAGAAAAACATAGAATGAGAGAGAGAGAGAGAGATAGCAAACTGTGAACACCTATTAAATTAACCGTAACAATCAGAAGCGTTCCATAAGTTATTGGATTACGTTTGCCAAGTGACATTCCCACAATGTATTGAACCGTGATTACAGTCGACATGATACATATCACTATAATGCACTGTCACATCTGTAAGTTATGGTAGCTCGTACTCCCATTGACAGGCATATATCGTCAGCTTCTTAATCGACACAGTAATTTTACGATACGCGGGATCTTAAACTTCATTGGGAGAGCATTTGAAAATCCGAAGAAAACGATTAGAAGCTTATCGGTAGCCTATAATAAGGTTCTCACATCCCTGTAAGCGTAAGCGTAAAATGTTGCCTTCAACTGCTTATAAGACACCATCGATATCTTGCAGATTCTGGCCCTCTTGAGAACTTTATGTCAACGCTCCCTTCCTAAAGTAACCATCTTCTTCTCTTAAGTGACGCGTACGATGAATAATAAACGAACAGGAATAATAAGGAACAATGAGGAATAATAGTGAACAATGATAAATAATAAAGAGGCAGTACAGTAACAAGGTTTCCTCCCCAAATTGGAAATAGGATGAAGGAAGTCGGTGCTAATCGAGCTCGTAGCCCATTGTAACCCAAGATTATCGATGGTCTTTTTTCCGATACAAATTAAATCGGGGAACAGCAAGCAGTCCCGGAATAGCTTAAATGCTCGGATATTTAAGTTGGTGAAAAATTTTAATTATACACCGACTCAGGACGGTTAAGCATACGCGTATTCTCGCGGTGGTGAAATAATGCAGTCAACACTTACAAATCTGCGGAGCAGTCGAATAGCAATATTGGAATTAATTAATCCATGTACCCGTTCGCCTTTGTGCGAACGACCATTGACTGAGGTCTGTTTTCGTAATGAAGAGCGCGGAGTGTTCAATATGAATACGTAGGCCACGGCTGCACTCACGGCTGAAAGAACAAGCAAGGAGGTCGCTCTTTCAATTCAAGAAGTTTGTTGAAAAACATTGCCACGGCCTTTCATTAAACTCCAACTGCATTGCGCTGCACATCGGATAAAGCCCTTATCTCGAAACTAGTTCAATTAGATAAAACTGGTAAGGGAAAACGAGAGAGCATTACGCTTCTGTTTTCTCCCTTCTCGCCTCTCCCCCTCGCCCTTCCTCCCTCCCTCCCTCCCCCCCTCTCTCTCTCTCGCGCGCGCACACACACACGCGCGCTCTCTCTCCCCCCCCCCCGACTCCCTCCTCCCCGATCCTGATAATTTAATTGATAGCCTTCTCTCCTTCGTACAATCCCTTGATAAATAATGCCTAGTTTGTCCTAGCCAATTTAATACGCATTCTATGGTTACTTTTTCTTTTTTATTTACACATCAAGCCGGTTTTACTTTTATTTACCTTTTGATACTACTACTTAGTACTGCTAAATTAAACTACTACTTGATACTGCTAAAGCCAAAAAAGTATTACAATCATGAAGTTTTGAAATAAAGTCGCATGATCAAATAACCGTTTTATTAATTAGTTTTCTTCAAATTATCCTTACCACTAAGTAATGAATTAAATGATGTGGAGTTAATAAATTTCGATTTTAAATGACTTGTTATCACTTATTACGCCTCAACTTTTTATATGATTTCTATAAGAAAATGCTGTATATACATACTACTTGCGTTTCATTTCCTTCATTAATTTATCGTACTTTTAAATGTATTTTTGCTTTTAAAATTAATGCAAAAAAATATGTACAAATGGAAAATATTTAAAGGAAAGTACAGAACTGTGCTACTTTTAAAATTTGAAATAAATATTTTGTGTTGAAGCTCTTTCACCTTAATATCTTATTATTAGAACTAATTAAAGAAAAGATCTGCTTTTAACGCTCTGACTAGGTTCGGTCAAATAATTAAAAAAAAGTACATCCAACTCGACCAAATGATAAAAAGCAATAAGATAAGTTTTATCACTACTCTGTGAAACATTTTTCAACTCTCAAAGTCGATATATAATATCCAGAATTCTTTTTAGTTATCTAATAATGATCCTTGGTAAAAGCATCCCGCTTGTTTGATTTTGCTTTAAATGTTTTTAAAGCATTAGATTTTTGTTTCGAATCAGTCATTTAATTAAAGCTAATATTATACGGACAATTAAGGATTACAAATAACTCATTATCGACCTTAATTAAGCTGCAGAAGTTCGATGAAGCACACAGTGCACAATTGTATGTTAATATGTAAACTGATTTATAAACGAGTACTTTGTACTTTTATATTAGTTTTAAAATGCAATTTCGACAAAGTGATTTTGTACTGTCTACGTTTCCCATAATATTGCTTTTCAAAGAAATTATAATCCTTCACTTTTAATAATTGTATGAAATAAAATTTCTTATGTTTAAATATTATTCTCGCTCAGTGGTAGCTATATTTTAAGTAAAAGAATCTTAAAATTATTTCTATCTTCAGCAACGTCAGTCATGACTTCAATTTGAATTAACGGTATATATAATAACTGATTCATCATGTAACCATTATGTCGACCGTAAAGCAACAAATATCAGTGATTAAAAAAGCATTTTTTAAACAAAAGCCCTCAAGGATAGATTTTTATCAAATGAATCTCACTGCTACAACAATGTAGCTTTATTTAAACAACTTATCAATATAAGTCGTTGTATTTTGAATAATTATTTTCGATTGGAATACATTTAATATTAATCAACTAATTTTTATCAAATAAATAAATATATAATAAATAATATACACTAAATCCGTTATATTAAAATTAAATTTCATATTTCTCGTAAATTAATTGAAATAAAATTGTTCCAGAAATCAATTTGACCTTTAAAGTTTTACTGAATACTTTGAAGTTTCATATAATATATGTGTAAAAATACGAGTCCACGAGTTTGCATTATTTCTATTAATTTATCAAATTTGTATTAAAACGTCAGTATTTATAATATTTCAGTTTCAAACAATATACATGATTTAAATGTATTGCGAAACTTATACGTAATGATATTACGAATTTTCACTTGCATCAATTTATAGTATATATTGTAATGTAATGATCAAATTTAAATTTTGAATAAATAATGATTTGGACATGAATGAAAAACAATTTAATTCCTTAACAGAAGAGAAAATATTAATTTTCTAGGAAACAAGTTAATTTCATATCTGCTATGATATAAATAAATTAATTAACAGTTCAATTGTATTTACAATATTCGTAATGTAAAATGTATTTAGAACGTTGTTGCATTGAAAGGAAATATATATACAAAAAGATCTCAATCAAAAGTATTGTATGAAAAACTCACGAAGGGCATAATATCGTATGAAAATCTCGAGAGGACCTTTTAGTCAGTTACTCGTTACCATAATTATTGTTATGTCTTGGGTGGAATCATAGGATAGCACTCGAGAAAGTTAAAGAACGAAAACCAGCGACATTATAAAATGATTCCCCTCATCAATAGGAATGTACGACTCCGGAGGTTTCCTGGTGCTTTTGTGTTGAACTCCATTTCTGCGACTAATTATCTCTGAGTTAACTGAACGATTCTCCATAATGCAATGACTGAGATGAACTCAAACAGCCTTTTTATTTTTCTCTCGCTCACTTTATTTTATTCACTCTTCGCTTTTAGTCTCTTTTTGGCACATGTTAATCAATGCTGTGCAAAAATTTCCATAAATTTGTTGAAACAATTCGATATTTTTTTTATGGTACTATACGACATCCATCTCATTATTATTATTTCATCGTACCACTCGCATTTCCTCAATTATTAAAATTAATCTGTATTAGAAGTAATTGTTAACGCACTGGAAGCACTTGACACGGAGCGCAGCGCACATCCCATCGCATATTCTTCCTCAGAATTAACTCGATCTCTTTCTCCCTCTCCCCCCCCCCTCATTCTCCCCTCCACGGCCTTACTCTCTCTCTCTCTCTCTCTCTCTCTCTCTCTCTCTATCTATCTATCTATATATATATAATCTATTATACTGACTTACTCGCTCGCTCCTTACTGTTTCTCGCAAATCTAACTTCGCAGTCGGCAGTGCGAATCCACGCCAGCTGTCAAGTTTATTACCGAGGAAACGACCTTGGGCTTTTTCGCCTGACGATCGTTCAGTTCATGTACGTTTCTTCGTACGCTCGGCGGCACTTTATTCCAGTTTCAAACGAATCGAAACTCATTATCTTTATGTTCTCTTTAAACAAATATATCTGAGTCAAGAAGAAATGAGCAAACCAACCGGAGGGTGAAAAGGAACAGAAGTCGCTGAAACAATTGGAATTTCGCACATTTTCGATGATGACTGATGTCTAATTTTATGTTATGTAGATTTTCTGACGGACCCAGCAACACAATGTACCTCTGCATTAAAAAATCTACAGCACTTTGTACAACAAAATTACATATCAATTTAAACGTACCATTAAATACACTGTAAATGCTACTTGTGTAATAATTATTATTTCTGAATGCAAAAAAAAAATAGAAACTTTTCCTATTATTCCGAAACGTTTATGAAAAGTAGTCTCAATAATAATAGTAAATTAATTTGTTACATACCTATTAAATCATATTACCGGCACTTCAATATTTAATACATTAAAAATTGTAATTATAATAATAAAATTAGTCTTAACGGGCACGTCTTTTTCAAAAGAAAATAATAATAATAAAACCAAAATTGTTTTAATAGCTTGCCATTAAGTTGAATTTATCCTTTTGTTAAAGGGGCACTGAATAACGGTGACTATAAACTTTAATTTTTTACTTTAACACTAACTCTATCGAATTATCTTGTTTAGTTATCAAGTTACATGCGTTGGTCTGAATGGCGTATTTAGAACCTTTGGTAACTTTTTTAAGATAAAAATAAAATTTGTGAAAAGTATAGCTAGTTATCGAATTCGGTTTCAAATTAGAAACATTTTCCATTTGTATCTCACAGATATTATATAATAGCCTCTTATATATAATTTGTTTTAGATATATACTCGTCAATAGTAGTATCAGAGTTTCATGGATGTCAGACACTTACAAAAACAATTTCACATTTCACATATCATAAAAATCAAATTAATAACTAACGTAAAGAATGCGTTATGTAATTCAAATTTATATACAAGTTAACGAACAAAAGTTATGTTTAAACAAATGGTTAAAAGTAGAAACTTTAATGCACTGGTTGTGATTCGATGAATATTTTTCTAATAAAAACCCGATGTACGTATCACATCCGACTAAAATATTATTATTATTATTATTATTATTATTATTATTATTATCAGGATTATGTAAAAATAAATAAAATTAATTTACTGTGCAACTATTACGTACTGCGTACACATAGTCATCGTTCATTCGTATAAAATATAAAATAGCTTTGAATTCACAGATGGTGTAACATGTAAAATACAATTTAATGAAACATATATTTATTAAATAACATGCTTGCGCAATATGAATAAATGAATGTGTTTCAAGGCGAATCCTAATATACCATAGCATTTTCGTTTAATAAAACAATTACAATGAGTACGATGACAATTTTGAAAAACTGTTAGTAAATAAATTTTTTTTGAATTTATAACTATGATACAATTAGACAAAATTTTCCTCTTCAGGTTACAAAGTATATTGGATGCGCAATAATAAATTTCATAAATAAGCCTTATCTGTTAAGCTAGGATAATGTAGCATTATCGTATGGTAAGAATAGTTAAGAAACCATTTGTTACTAAACAAATAATTAAATCAATGATTTTTCATACTTAGTTGCGGACATAATATTGAATTACAATCCTAATTGATGGTGTGCGAAATCCGAGCATTAGTGGCAACTCCTAATCGAAACTTATAATTCAAACATTAATTCCCGTTAATAGAGATTCGATATTTGATTATTGTCCTGGCTTCCTGAAATTTCGGGATCTGTCCTCTGGGCTAAACCAAAGGTCGCTACTCCGTATTTACCAGATTAAAAATTTACTCGCACCCTTCTCCATTCCAACTGTAACGATCGCAAGGATCACTAAGAACAGAGTATCATCGGCCCGGATTTTTCGATATAACAGAGTATAAATTATACGCAATATTGAGGCAGATCGTAAATCGAAGTACCGGAGGCCGGCGTAATTAAATTCCAAGTTTTCCAGGGTTTGGTAAAGTCCCTGTTCGTGGGAACGAAAGCTGCTAGATCTGGCGGCGATGGTTCCTCATTTGTCGAAATTACTGAGGTTCGCGACATTTCGCGCTTAACGTCGTCTACTCAAGATTCAAAGTTCTAGTTCTGAGATCGCGCGGGGGCAGTCAAACTTGGCGAAACTATTTCCTTTCCCGAGCAAGAGTAGAAACTCGGGATTACAGACCAAGGGGTCGCGGAATGTCTCGTGGCACTTCCGCCCATAGTCTCTCTCTCTCTCTCTCCCCTCCTGTCCCCAGCCCCTTCCGTGTGTTCGCGGTCCAGCTCCATGCTCCTCCCGCACTTCAGGATAGCGCCTCCGCTTCTCCGAGCCCTGGCAATCCTCCCGGCTAAAATCGAATCCCTGGCTCGTGAAAACCGGACAAGTTCGTTAATTTCTGCATTTCATCGGGCCGGTGGAAAGCGATGGTCCAGGAGCTGGAAACGGGTTTTCAAACTCGCCCCGAAGACAGAAGTGCGACGCTAGACGATGAGCCCGACCTCCCGTCCTTACCGTTTAGCGCCGCTAGCCGAGATTTTTCCCGACTCCTCCGTAGCCAGCTGCCCTCGCCAATCGGCAGCCCTCCCTCTTCCAGGCTGCGCCCCCTACCCCCTCCGAAGCACCCACCCGCAAAGCGCCCGTGCCCGGACTCGGGGCAAGATTGTTCCAGGGAAGAAGCAGGAAATGGACACGGCCAGTTTTTCCCCGTCGACTTTTTCTCAATCTCTTTGCAATTAAAAGCAGCTCGGGCGAAGCAATTTTTTCACTGGCAATTGCCCCCGAGTCCATACGGATATAGATGACGTCGTCGGAGCGCGCACCACATCTACGAGCAGCTCTCATCGAATGACGACGCTATTTATTTTTTCGCGTCCTCTCAGATGGATCACACGATATCCCCCTGTCAAGTTTTCCCGACGAGACTCGCATTGCTCCTCGAAACGGAGACGTAATAATACACGGATGCGAGAGCATACGCACACCCACCCGCTCGCACGCACGTAGACTTGCGTGTGTGCATAAGAAATCATAGGAGCAGCAACAATAGGAAGAGCGATAACAAAGAGATCAATGAATAGGGTTTTAGTCTAGTACACTCGTGTTGACACGTACCTTCAAACGCTGAGAGTATGAGCCTCTACCTCGGTCCGCGATTTGGCCGGAGTAAAAAATGCTCGTATCGCAGGTATCGACACACGTATTAATATTCTCGGCACTGTATTTGCCTGTGTACAAGTCTATGTGTTCCTATCTATATAGTCAGTCTTTATCTCGGCTTGCACTGTCGGAGCTCGATGCCCTTGGACTTGTGCCCCGTTCACGGCCACAAGCAACACAGAAATGCTGGGATTGCAAGGCGGGCGGCCACTTTTCCTGCCGGCACACGGTGTATCCCAGGTAGGAGGGGGTACGCGCGTACCCGGTTACCGTCTTGGCAGGTGGAATGCCCATCCTTTCTCCCCCCCCCCTCTCTCTCTCTCTCTCTCTCTCTATCTCTTTCCCTCTCTCCCCCTCCCGCTCCAACCCTCTCTAACTCTCTCTCTCTATGCATCCTTATCTCTATCTGTACTTTGCCCTCCCCGTAGTTGTCTCTAGCTCTCACACGAGTTATCTCTGCAGCTCTCTCTCTCTCTCTCTCTCTCTCTCTCTCTCTCCCCCTTGGCTCTCTCGAAGCCACTTCGGGGCATGCGAATTATCGGCGATGCGTAAGCTCGCGAGTGCAAAGAGAGCCAGCGAGGGCGGAAGGAGCTGGACGAGAGGGAACAGGAAGAGAACGCAGCGAGGAGGTAGGGGAGAGAACAGAACCTCCAGCCACTGTCCATGCCGCAGGAGAGGAGCCTTAGCGGCCCTAGACTCGAAGAAAAGGTCTGATTACGCAAGCACTTTCGTAATTGGCCCCCGGAAGATGAGTTACAGGAAGCCGCATCGGAGTGAGCGCGATAGCCGTGTGTGCGAGATAGAGCGCGAGTGCAGAGGACGCATGGGATAGGAGAGGGATATGGAAAAAAAAGGGAGAAATAAGCAGAATCAAGGGAACTCGAATTTCTGTGCCTTTAGATGCTTGGCACTTGATAACTCCTGCATCTACGTGTCTCGGCTTGTAAGGCGCGCGTGATGCGAGAAGATTAGGGATAGGGAAATTCGCATCGCTAATTATTTTAGGAAACTTATCTCGAACTAATTTTACACGGTTAGTCGATAACTGACTCTTGATAACGTCCCCTGTCCTCCCTCTGGCCCCTGCCCGACCCCCTTTTAAGCCATCGCGCGTAGCCACCGCGATCAGTCAGTTATGATTGCCTTTGCCTATTGCGACTGCGATTCACCTCCGTGACGTCGGAATATATAATGAGTCGTCCGATACAAATGCTGGCTGCAATTATTTCTCGAAAAGCAAGCGTTGCCGGTCTTATCAACACTTTTTAATGTACATTTAGAAGCAACTAAGAATATATGCAGCAAAAAACAGCGCGAATTCTATTCAAATGCCTTGCAATCACAAGAATCCTTCTCAAATGCAGCATATGTGAACAAGACTTCGTTTTTACGACACATTGATATTGTTTCTTACATACCTTTCGTACTTTTTAAATTCTTAACGAAGTCGATAAATTATTGCGGCATACGATACATATTAATACGATAATAATATTACGAATTTTTGGATTTTCTATTGCCGACGGAAGCGGATTTATTTTATGAAAACTCTGAAACGACAGCTTAAGTAAGATATTTTACTATGACACTCTGAAGATCCGAGTCAAGTAACACATTTTATTGAAACTGAAGCCATCAAAGTTGGGACCGACCTTTTACGTCACCAATTTATCTGAAAAAGCAGATGGGCGAGATGTAAATCAAACGCGTGTCCAGTAGCATTAAATTTGGACGTATTATCCCATCCTGTCTATATGTTATCCTCTGGCCATGATTAAAAGAACAATTAAGCAGCAGTTGCGTGTTTAAAATTCGACTTATTATGCCGTTTAAACATGTGACACTTTAACAAACTCATTATCTTGTCTCATCAGCTTCAATGGTTAATCAACTGTGCTTTCCTAGATGTATATGATTAACTTTCATTCGTCAAAGTGTAACAAATTCTTATGTTGCGGTCACGCTCGAAGGTAAATCGTATGAAACTATAACTTTTTTTAATAAGGAGTAATACAATGTCATTTTTTTCTAAAACCTCTAAGCAGTGACATACTTTTCAATGCTAATTTAAAAAAAAACAACGTTACAGGAATTATTGCAATTTAATTTATAAATGTTTACGTTACTGTAAAATAAAAAAATAAACTAAAAACATACGTGATTTCTCAAGAACGTCGCAGTATTGATGCTCATATTGGTAAGTGTTGGCATTTTTAAGCATTATTCGTGAGCAAAATTAAGCACATAATAAACGCAGTGAATATTTAAGATAAAGAGATCATCCCTCCAATGGCTAAAAAAAGCTTTTGAAAAATGCAATAAAACCAATAGCATTGAGATTCCGTTAGTTTTCAGTGTTACGATATGCGTTATATATGTATCAGGACGATCAGTCTCTTAAAATCTTTTTACACTCGCTCGAATCTTCCGGTCAGCGACATTAGCGCATTATTTCGGTAATCCCTTAGATTGGTGAATACAAAAGTAAATACACTTGACAGGGGGTTCCGATTTTCGCCGCAGAATATTCCGCCCACGCATGAATTTTTACGGACCTCTGGACCACGCCTTAAGTACTTGCCTTTCTCTCAAACGCAGTGCGTCACTAACGGCACCCACCGGGGAAACATAGGCATGTGCATTAACAGCTTAACTGTACATTTCTTTTGATGGAATCTGATTCGGAAAGAAGTACGAAAGCATACTCTTTTCATTTTCCGACATTCTGCACCACACTTTAAAATCTGCATACTCAATTTTTATTCCTTTCCCATTTATTTTTCGTATATAAAACATTGAGCATAATTGTATGTAAATTATAAATTAATTCACTGAGCAAATGCGGGGAGTTGGGTTTTTAGCTCTGATACAAGTTTTTTAACCTATCTTGAACTTTAGCAAACATGACTCATCTAATTATTATAATCAGTCCAGGGTTATTGTGACAGTCAACGAATTTACACTGCTTTTCAAACTAATCTGGGATTATCATCTACCCAGGAAATAAATTAAAGCAACTATATAAGCATTCGATTAACAAATTGCATTGCCAGTAAAATTACAATATAATTATCAATCGCGATGTTTCGCTCGAAACATTCTTTAGCCGGGCGATATTCCGATTGTGCGAGCTGATTTTTAATTTCGTTATCAAAGCCTACCATTGATCGACCTCAATTTCTAATCAGTAATTACTCGGCAAAATTACTGGCTATATTGGTATTTATGTATAAGTATATAAATTATGTGTATATGTATATAAGCGTGTAAAGCTCATCTTTGTACAACACCTCTTGCGAGCTGCAAGATACGCGTCGGTCTATTTAGTCGACGACATTGGAATTAATAAGCACAAGGCAAGAATAACCTAGAGTAACGACGCTCCCGATGATATGTTGGACGATGTTTTTGGTCGGTAAATTATATAAGCATTCAAGACAAAATATAGGTGCACTACGTACAACAATGCGCTCACACCTTTATATTAAAGATCTGTCCGGTGCAGAGTTGCAACCTCCCGAAGCCAATAATACCCAAGGATGTAGCTCGGGCGTCTGCGACTAACAGAGAGCCAATAAGCGAGAGTAAGAGAAAAAGCGGCGAGAACGATCGAGGGAGAGAGAGGGAGTTCGATAGTCAAACAGAGACGGGGTAAAAGGCAAGAGAGTAATTAATGGCGAACGTGTTTCCATACTTTTTGCGCATGAATGTCGCGCGCGATGTAACTCGTTAGCCCCGGTACTTGCGAATCCTAACTCGTTCTTCCTTTAGGGTTGGGGACTACCACTGATTTATGTTTTGATCCATTTATTAAATAGAAAGATAGTTGGAGACTTAGAACAAGGGGAAAAGAAAGAGAGGGAGAGGGAGAGAAGAGAAAGTGAAGAGAAAGAGGAGAGTGGGGTAAGAGAGATAGAGAGAGAGAGAGAGAGAGAAGGAGAAAAAATATCGCTCTGGAGAAGCCGTGGAAAAAATTAAATAATTAAGAAAAATATGCTCATCCTTCCAGAATAGATAAATCGAGTAATTATAATTTCAATTATATTTTAGTCGTTAGAATTAAATTATGAAAATTTGGTTATGTAATCCCAAAACTCGAGTGTCACCATCAGTGCATCACTGAAATTACCTGCACTCCTAATCACTTCATGGTACTCGATCATTCAAAGCCTATAACGAGCTGTACAACTTGATTTATTACGCTTATTTTTCGATGATTTTCATTCTCATTTAGTTAGACAATGCAAAATTCACTGACTTATTTCTTAATTAATCCAGCGTTGAGATATAATTTACTTCGTAAGCTTAACGCATAAAGTTATAGCAAATCATGATTTATATAATGCTGCCAAAGTAATGGTAAAAAAATTAGAGCAAAGAAAATTATAATCGTTTGATATATTTATCAGCAAGAATTTTTATAAAAATTTTGTGCTTATTATTCTTTCAGCATGTCATGGTTTGTTACATACCAGGCTTGCATAAAAGAAATATGCCCGTTTTTTAGCAAACTAAAATCAGAGAAATGTCAATTTTGTACAAGAATGATGATCTTAAATAATATTGAGTAAAGTAATTGGAAAATAATAATTTGAAAATTTCTGTGGATATTTTTAGATTCTTATACAATTTCAAATTGATTTAAAATGAAACTTATTTCTGATTATCAATCAACGTATTATCAATAGATCATATTGCAAACTCTATAAAGTGTTTCATTGATTTGAGGACGTAGTAAACGATTCTATTTTATACGATTTCCTTCTACAATATCACATAAGATTATTTCATTAATAATAAAAAGACTTTTGCTTACAGGGCAGTGTATAGTGGATTTTATAAATTACCTAATTTATCTTTATAGATAATTAATTTTATAGTATGAAATATTCATAATCTCCTGAAAATATTTTCTATTTTAAAATATGCATTTATTTTAAATAGCGGCTTTCTGTCTTTCATCTAGCTTCATCTCAAAATTTCTGTTAAAGCGCACTGTGTTTTTTTGAAATTGTTTTATGTCTTTTCATTTTTATTTCTTAACTAAATTAATAAAATTATATTTGAGAGTAAAACTCGAATTAAAGTATAACTTAAATAATGTCAAGATAATAATCTAGAGACATAAAATATATTTAGCCATAAAGTTTAAAGGACAGAAAGTTATTCAACTCTATATAAAAGACGCATTTATTAGAAATGTGCTTGGATTCTACACAGAACAGTGACAAATGCAACCAAGTCATTTAGTTTTCAGCAACACTATCTAAAGTTTTAGTTGCATTAAAGTTGATTGTCTTGCACTAACAAATGTCATATCAAAAACTAACGTATTCATTCTAAATTCAAAAACGAAAAAAATATTTAAAATGCTTTTTTACGCGAAGTTATCGCAATCCGCGGAATATTTATTGAAAAATGCCCATAAATGTGTACAAATGTAATAAATAAACATCTCAGCCATTATAAATTTCGGAAAATGCAAGAAGGAAAATGATATCGTTGGTATATTATGATATTGCAAGTTGGTCTTAACATCGAATGAAATCGATTTAAAAAGTATAAAAGCACGCTGTAAAATTATAAATTCTTAAGAAGAATAAATGC
Organism: Kradibia gibbosae; assembly: GCA_018907135.1. Classification (NCBI taxonomy): domain Eukaryota; kingdom Metazoa; phylum Arthropoda; class Insecta; order Hymenoptera; family Agaonidae; genus Kradibia; species Kradibia gibbosae. Next base: position 44,714,726 of record JACCHX010000001.1, read on the forward strand.
ATTTTCCCTCATGAAAGCTTAAATAAAAGTATTACCCGAGGAAAAGCTCGTAGAATGAAACGCCTAAAACACTTTTTAAGCAAAGCCACGCGTATCATTCGAACCATTTTGGCAAAGTAGTAACGACTGAAGGTCGGTCAGACAATTTCCGCATGGAGTACTAATACGTTGCTTAAGCGAGGGAATCAGCGCGTGTTTGAGTCTAAGCTCTTACTCGTACTTTCTTTTGCAGAATCCAGACGCTCTGTGCATAATTTCCTCGCTCCTTTCTCTCTCGTCCTTCGTGCTTTCTCTCATTTATGACTCTGCAGCCAACGCTTTCAGCGCCCGCACACACTGCACCGCTTGTGTAAGGGTTTTATATTCGTGAGCCGCAAGTGTGTGAGAAATAAACGCCAGCGCTGACGGATGTCGTTAATGTGATCCTCATAAACCTCCTCTTTTACCATATACCGCAAATATGTTCCGATTCCCCGACCCATTCACCGTTGAATCAATGCTGCAACTGAGTGTGCGATCCGCAAAATTCTGGCCTCTGTAGCTTCTTTCATTATTCAATATTTCCTTTGCTTTGCTCACCAATACCACGTTCGTAGCATTTATAATGAATTAACCTGTAGCAAAATCCAACGCGGCAAGAACATTAATCTCTATGTCCTCTGTGCTTTTATTTCTATTTTCATAATTTTTGAAACCTTTCTTTACGAGCTTCGTCAAAAACATAAAAACCCAGACAATTTACCTTCATAAAAGAATATTTCGCCTTCTATTCATTAGATTTTAATATTTCTCCACAATTTAGTAATTGACAGAATCTTTTTCAATCTAATATTCGAAGATTTTTTCACTTTCTTTTTCCGAATTTCGCTTAAGGAAATAATATATTCCATTTATTTATTCTTTTAATTTAATATGACATTTATTTTTTCAAAAAAAAAAATTTTTTTTTAAATTGTCATTTTTTTCTAATTATGATCTTTTTTCCCCTTAAGCTAACAGGATAATAATGCACACGTGTACCAAAATTTACAGAAATTTCCTGTCTAGAATTTATCACCATGTGTATTCTCACGATAAAGAAAGAATAAAGAATACAGGTTTTGACGAATTATGGAATTGTGTAATACAAAAATTCTCCATCTGTAGTGTTATTCTCATGTTATAAGGACTTATAAATGAAAGGTAATATACGCGTGTGGGAAGAATCATACGACAGGAATTTTGTATACAAATTTCATTCGCACATACAATCTTTAGTGATATACTCTATTATAGTGTTACACCGTTAGGGGAGAGTTTTTTCAAAGTTGATTTCGCTTCATGACAAATGAATTTCAGCTCTCTTTTTCACTGTCTCCCGCGCTTTTTATCTCTCTCTTTCTCTCTCTTTCTCTTTCTCTATCTGTCACTATCTATCTATCTTTCTCCTGTCTGTTGACTTGCCACTTCATCTAAGATGACTGGTATCAGAAAATGCATCTTCAAAAGTAATTAAGGGCTTCCTGTATATGATTAAAAAAAAATGGCAATAGAAAGAGAGAGAGAGGATAAATTAGAAGCAGGGGGGGTGGTAAATAAAAAGAAGCGCACTGCATACAGGCCGTACAATTAAAAACAATGACGTAATATTGACGAGAGCCGCTGCCGACGCACCAGTTCAAGACGAATCTGTCCGCTTGTATGTGGACTCGATAAAGTCTAACGGTTGCGCTCGCGGAAAACCGCAAGATCGGCAGGAGGAAAAAGTCGAGCGTACACGTCGTGACTTATGAAAGTGACGAATGAATATATTACCGTTCGAGTGGACTGAGAAGTAATTAAATATTTATTTAACGCTAACGAAGCTTTTATTGATAATGCCATTTCGAACCATTGTCTTGCACTGACTCGACGCTTTTTTGGCAAATTCACGTACGCAGATGCTTGGTCGATACTTGATAAAAAGGAATAACATAATAGCCACATTCGATGAAAAATCCGAGACATATGACAATTACAATCATTCGTTTAAAGTCTTCGATACATAGAATTATAATACGGAAAAGTTTTGACAGTCGATAGACAATGAGAAGCGCCTTTTTTTGCAAGCATTTTTCATCCTTCGACGTTGAAATTTATAGTTGTCTTTCTATCATTTGAGTACTTATTTATATAAATACGTTTGTCCAAGTATATTTTCAATCGCTAGTTTATTTTTTAATATCAAACAACGTAACACATTTACTTTAACGCCGTTCAGCGGTATTTACGACATGGAAATTGCATCAAGAATATACACATTGAAAGTCTATTATATATTTCAAATTTTTTGTTGGAAATGTTTATGCATGCAATATTTTACATAATACGTTTTTCCCGATGTATATTTTTCAGATTTTATTTACGATTTTGATAGACTCTACATAACCCAACGAAAACCTCATTTATAACTTTGACTACGCATATCTGGCAATCCAATCAACATAGAATCGTGATCAGAGCTTATGATTGGCTAATTCTACCAAATTCGATTTTCCCTATAAGTGGCGAACCAATCAATCAAAATGTATGTGAGCCCATACACAAGTGCATATGCAATATTACCGTAGTGAACTATGAAAGTACTTTTTAATGATACATCGTTTTTTAGAATGAGATTTATGTCGTTTATTTTGAAAAGTCCATGCATGAAAATTTATTTAATTAACAAACTTAGTAATTTTCGTAAGCAGAAACTAAAAGTTAATGTTTCTTAATTAGAAACTCATTTTTACTAATACCCATTGAAAATTATTGAAAATATTTATTTTCCAATCAAACAATTAGAATATTATAATAATATTAGAATAATTACTTGTATACATTTATACGTGTAATCTATTTTTTTTAAATTCATACTTATGTTTATACAATTATTTATACACATATATACATATATATATATATATATATATATATATATATACATAAACATACATATACATACATATAATTGAATACATACATATAGTCAAACTAAATACTGTTTTTAAAATAAACTGATATTGTTGCTCTTTGCAAATTAAAATTATTTTAATTTAATTTCATCATTCTGTAACGGCAAGAAAGTTTATGACGGTTAACACCAATAATATGTAATCAACTGTTATAAAATTCGTATCCTTGTTTTTGCTCTTAATCAACGTTGATGGGCTCACGTTTCATTCGCTTTTAGTTTTTTCACTTTAATATTAATAACTTAATTCCGAGAATATGTTCTTACGCTGGTATAGATTAATTTTCGAAAAATTATCCCAGGCTGCGATGATTATATAAAAGTAATAAAGTTGAAAATTTGTATGTATGATCAGAGTACAGTGGGATGATTAATTTAAAATGCAAAAGAGGTGAAATCAAGCAGGTTGAATAGAAATAGTTTGTCCTATAATTCGCTTCCAGACTTTGGGAAAACGATAAGTCTCATTTGAGAATAATAGGTTTATCGAAGGTAGGAATGTTGGCGCAGCTGTTTCCTATATTTACAATAGACAATGTGTGCGTATATATGATGTATACGCGAACGCGCGCACACAGGCCCACAAAGCAAGACGCACATGCGTATGTACATATATGTAACAAGGTATCTGCATGTTACATAGTAAATAATTTTATATATCATTTAAAATATACGTATCTAAACGAGATTCTCGTATCAAGTCTGCTTTGGTCTCTTACAAGCCCTTATCTTCCGTCAGATAAAAGAAGGTTGACAGCATAACTAAAACCAGTTTAATAATGAAGATGCGGTGAAAAATGAAATCAAATAAAATTCAGCTTAGTAGAGAATTAAAATTATGATCCAGACTCGTGATAAGAGCTGGAGGAAAGAAGAGCTCCGGGTGAGAAAGGAGCCGAACGTCTTTATTCAGTCGCGTTGCCGTCGCTTTCTGGCGGAATGTAAATCGCGAGTGAGTAGTTAAAGCGAATGTACTCATCCGGAGAAGTCCGCTCGGGCCTCTGGCCGCGTCAACGAAAAGAGGCATCGAAATGAGGATATAAGGAGCGAGCGAGCGAGCGAGCGAGGGGTGGGGGGGGCGGTCTGGGGCGAGGGAGGAAAGGCGGCAGGAGCGAAAAGGGCGCGGAGAGAAAGGGAGGGGGATCACTAGAAAGCCCGAGTCGCGTCAGCGTGGATCCGCGTCAGAGGGGCGAAGGAGCCTCTCGGTGAAAATACCGCCCCTGGCTTTCTTCCTTCTCTTCAAACCCCCGAGCCCACCCCACCCCACCCGGGAGGCCCTCTCCCGCTGCCCAGGCCGTCAACCACCGCTGCGCGCGCGCGCGCGCCGTCACTTTCGAGCAGCGTCTTCCGATAAGCGAAGGCGCAAGTGCAATGCACATTAAATGCGCGGCGAGCGGCGGCGTCCCCCCGCCCCAGCCCCAACCGCGTCCGACCCCCCTGTCGCATTATACGACAATGCAGATGCACTTATAAGCGCTCCCGTCACTTTTAGCGGGGTCTCGAAGATCCAGGAGGCTCCGCCCCGCGTCGGCCGCCCGACGGCAGCGCTTAATCGGTGTCGCGGATTTTTCTCGCTCGGCTTTTAATCTGCGCCCATCCCCGGGGCCTGCCGTTACGAGTCTCGCGCGGCCACGGGCAATAAGAGAGCTAATAATTATGAAGCGTGAAATCGGGAGAGGAGATGCCAGGGGACTCTTGAAAGTGCGATAAAAACAATTACCCCCCGTGACAGCGACACCTTCCCGCCCCTCGGCTCCTCTGCTTCTTATCCTGGGGTAATTTTTTGCGGCAGAAGGTCGCGGGAGGCCGCCACGACGATCTGGGAGCAGGGAAATCTTCGTCGCCAAGTCACAGATTCGTGAGTAATCGAGTCTCGGCTTCTGTCTCCGACCCTCCAGCTGCGTGACGAATTGCATTCTGCAAAGCAGCAACGACCTCCGCTTGGCAAAATTGTTGGGCGTTGTAAGATCCTTCCCTTTTATGCTCTCTCCATTTTCAGAAAGAGAACGAGTTTTAAAAACCCCGAGAGCTTTGATAAGGCTCGGCGAAAGAGCAACGTATTTCGGTATTCTCTCCCCGGTTTCTACGTAACAAACTTTTAAATCGAGCAACTACTTTAACGCTGCTGTATTTTAACCAATAAAGATAATCCAGGAATGCCGTCTTCAATATTCGCACACCGTATTTAAATGTGCCCTTTCTATAACAGGGAATACATTCTCCTCGCTCCAATCTTTAAAAGCCGAAACTTTCTTTTCATTATCTTAATGCAACTTCCGAGTCCGGCAACTTGAAGTTACAAAGTAAAAGGGAAAATTAATTTTCTCTATTTTCAATTGGTTCCGAAGTTGAAAATTCATTTTTTACATTTTTACATAGACTGCCATATGGTCGTTGCATTAAAGGGGGAAAAAATCTCACACGAGCAATAAATAAAGCATCGGACGCTTCCAATAGAATATGACTACGCGCTCAATAATATTCAACTTCCGTATGAAAACTTAGAGAACTTTTTTTCAAACGGCTCTTCTCTTTTCTTACGAAATATTTGGTTACTTTAGACTTTAGAATCGTCATATAAGCCCAAGTTTCGAACTCATCAAAAGTTTGAGTGCGCTCTGTATAAAGTTAAAAACAATATTGGAAAATAATTGAATATCACTTTGTTTCATATTGGATTGAAAGCTGCGCGATGGAAAAAACAGAGCGCGAGTGGGAGAAAACACTCTCGCGTTGCAATTACGCGTCCAAAGTACGTTTGGTAATGCGTATCATAATGAATGAAGCGCTAAAAAATAGGAACTTCAGGGAGGCGATGGGTACTCGAGGGGAAGCGGCATTGATCCAATGGAGCGTCACTCGGATTAGGCCTCATCTGGTGGGCCGCGTCGGTTTCGAGGGAGCGTCCGGCCACTCGCAGTCACTCTCGGAGGGATGCGCGCACGGGGCCGGGAAAAGCTTCGGGGGGTGGGGGCCTCCGGTCCGCGGCCACGAGAGCGGCCGCGAAAACAAAAGGGAAAGAGCCGGGGACTCCGTCGCGGCCGCGCGCAAAAAGATCATCGCTCGGAGGCAGCCTTGAACTGACGGGGCGCCGCGGAGGTGAACGCGCTCGCGCATTCGTCGCGCGAATAAGCAGCGGCACCGTTTGGATTTACGTAACGATTCTCGGTACGTGGCGCTAACTGCGCGGAGATAAGTCCCGGCCCGGGAAGAATGAGAGACACGCGGCGAACGGGCCCAAGGTAGGAGGCCGGGGTGGCGGCGGCGGCGGCGGCGTAATGAACTCACGCGATGATCCCGGGCCGCGGCGCCTGGGAGCAGAAGGGCCGGGAATCCCGCGGATTGCCTCGTCGCCGGGCTCACATGTTAATTCGCCGCCTTCGCTTCCATTGAAAAACCCGCGGCCGTGTTTTTAGGCCGGAGCACACGCGCCCCGCGAAATTCCCGCGAATCTTTCACTTATTGCTTTCTTCCTACGCGCACCGCGCGGAACAATCAAGCCCGGCTCGCCGATGGGTTCGCCTCTCTCCCGTGGGAAAGACAGAAGACGCGGGTAATTAATTCGCGGAAGCGTTTTCAAGGATCTTGAAATGAAATCCGCGCGACTGATTACGTGCGGCGCATAAGTCCCGCCGATAAAATAGCGCCGAGAGGCTGGCGTGGCCCCCACGGCCGGGGAGAGGACCGAGAAAATTACCCCTAAGAGAATCCCCGCCGCCAGTGGGAGCATAAATAATCGACGTGGGATACCCTATTAGGGACGAAGGTCCGCCGCGGTTGATTCCGCGAGCGGGGGGAGGGGGGGGGAGGGGCAACGACAGCCCGACGAGATAAAGATGACGTTGAAGGAACGAGGCGAGGGGGCAAAAAACGCCGGCGGTCGCGCGCCGCCTTTCTGCTCTAGCACGCGCCTCGTAATTAATGAGAAATCAATTCCTGGCACGAACGGAGAAGGGCACGAGCCTCCATAAATACAACGCGCTGCGTCTATCGATATTTCGCTCGCGTAACCACCCCCCCCCCCAGCCCCCTCTACGGCGGCGACCCCACCTACCGGCTTGACGCGCAGGCACGCATACACGGGCGCGGGATACGGAGGAGGCTGGGAAGGTGTAATGGCAAGGCCGCCGGCGAATTACGATGTCGCTCGCTGACGGATAAAACGCCGGCCGGCCGGCGACGGGCCGCGGGGAGGAGAAAACGTATTTTCATCCGCGAGCCAAGCGTCTCGAGCGTCGGCAGCCTTAACCGAGCCGACTAAAGCTACCAGCAGGCGCTGCGACAGCGATTGCGATCGCGGCGCGGGGCGGCCGAGGAGATGGAAGAGGCGTCGGTGGCTCGCGAGGCCAAAACCGACGGCAATTACACCGGCAGGCAGCTCCGCTCCGGACTTTCGTTCTGGACTCGCCGCCAGAGCGGAAGCTATCCTCCTCCGGTTTTCTCTTCTTTTTCCCCCTGGGCCGCGGCAGTGACGTAAGCCACGCTCGGCTATCGGGTATAATACGGCGCTTCCGTCAATTAGGCTCCGAGGAAAAGCGATGACCCGCTCCCGGCAAGCCGAGCCCCTTTTTCACCGCGACTCGTCGGGAATTACCGAACTCCAAGGACCCCCTCGAATCGTCCTCGAGCTTGCGGAACTTTTTGCCGGCCACTCGAGAATCCGTGAGTAGCTGAGCGACGAAGGGATATTTCTTTGGGAGACCGCTCGGCCCTCGGCAGCAGAGCCAGCGTTTCCCGAAAATTTTCATTATAAATTGATCGCTTTAATTAAAATATCAGGAGCGCTATAAAAATAGCGCCCATCAGAAATAAATCACACTATCGCTCTCAAGGATTCTAATTATACACGTTGCGTCTTCGGCTCGAGACGAAGGGTTATTTATTACCGTATGGCTGAAAGCTTTGGAAAAGATACATTTTTTCCCTCGGATATTTAGTCATTAAATTATTATTCAAATTAAGGCGAGAATTCGAGTGATTCATCTTAATTCCGATGAAAATGCGAAACGTCCAATGTGTTCCCGCTCTCCCGCTCGCTCGCGCGCTCAAACTAATTGAGCAATATATTAAAAAATATAATAAATTTTTGCGGTCATATTAATTTCTCCTCGCTGAAAGGTTTATCGGGGAGGAGATCGGGACGACGACAGACACTTTATTCTTTGTCAAAGTATGAAAGGAGCGTCGTTACATCGAGAATCATTATACACCTTGGCAGGGACGGATCATTTTTCATTTTCACAAGTGGACTTGACCGGAGCCTCCTTACCCCCTCCCCCCCCCCACCCATCCCTCGCTCCGCGCCACGAGCCTACGATCCTATGTTTTTGATGCAGCGACTGAAAAATCCGGAAAGCTATGCGCGCGCGGGCGTAGCTCGAGTGGCCTCGAGCAGCTCCCATCCCATGAATATGAAATTTGCCGGACTACTTCGGCATCTGGATGTGCAGACGTGGGACTACCCGCGGATAGTCATTTTCATTCGCCTTATATTTCCTAGCCCGCGAAGCGGCACACGATCCACTTACAGGATCTACTCTCTTCCAGTGCTTCCCTCGAACATTTCGCTACCCCTTCTCTCGCTCTGTTCTCTCCTTCTTGAAATACCCCCCCCCCGAACCCACCTCTCCCTCTCCCTCTCGCGCTCCGAGTCTTGCACTAAGCACGGATCCAGAGGCGCGGATAGATTTTTCGCTAGCATACAGGGCTTAATAAATGTTTCCTGGATTTTAGGAAGAATAAAAACTGGCGCACCGAGTTCATCTGTTTTGGTTAATAAAGGGCTTAATTTTAACATATCTCACCTATGTCCCTCTTCGGATAGTAAAAGTTTCTTGCTAAATTAACTTTAGATCTTTATGCGAAAAGTTTTACTACGGGACATAATTTTATGAGTAAGTACACTGCACGCTGTAGTCTGTTAAGAGATGTTAAAATTAATTATTATTATGAAAACCATACTAATAACTCCGTAGGTTTTAAATTCGGTGTAAAAATTATATCGTGCTCCGAGACCTTTAATTACTCCAACAATTTATGTAAATAATGGTGTATTATTTATTAGAAGAGGATTATATAAATTTGTGACGAAAATGCCGTGCAGCACGTGCACCAGTATATAATTGTAATAATAAATTATATTTACAGATAAAGGGCATTTATTTGGGGAAGTTTGTGTGTAGTGTGTTTTGCTGGCAAGGTGACGCTATAGCGTGGCTTGCAATACTCGTAAAATAATCCGAACAAATTTCCAAGATGTAGCCTGCTGCATTTACGCGTCTCGTAGAATATTTTAGCGCACGTTACGGCAAAAATTCTCTTATTTGCAGAGGGATTTTTCTTGTATTACGCGCCGATTTAGCGGTCGTCCGAGCCCAGATCGGGCTCGACTACTCTTACTTTAGCCGCGCTCAACATGTTTATTAAAAGTAAATAAATATATAATGAATACACACGTATAATCGGCGAGGCTATTAAAGCGCCGATGCTCATACGTTGCGACTAGATCAATAATGTTGGTGTAATAATTACGGGAAAGAAAAAGGTCGATCCTCATAAATGCGGGCCCATATTTGCAAACGAATGTATCGGCTCGGATAAAAATGTAAAAATTGTAGGGGCCTGGGCAACATTACCTCGGCCGCGCGCAATGAGTACGATAAAAATAAAGAAGGACGACGTTAATAAGGAATTCTCGGAGTTTGCTCCAAGGGGTCCGCCGCGCGCGCCGGTAATGCTGCCCATTCGCGGTAATAGAGCCAACTTTCGTATATAATTATTTTGACACTTCGAAGCCGGACTCGTTGGTGCGCCGAGACATTTCAGCAAGTAGGCATCCGAGAGCTCGGCGTAATGCGCTCCTTCCCGCGCGCAAAATAAGCAATTTAGCGGGGAAAATACGACTGCTGGCAGGAGCTCCGTAGCGTGACTCGAGGACATTCCCCGAGGAGCCCGTGAGCCGCCTTGGTCGGAACTAAGCGGCGGCCGGAGCCGTCCAGGCGAGCGTCTCCTCTCCGGGCTCGGTGCGCTGCCCGCGGGTGCCTGCCCCCGTTGGCCCGTGCGGCCAAACGGCCTCGGCACCGAGGATCCGCGTTGGTTGCGCCTTCCCGCGGTCGATCCCCGCGGCCTTGGTGCCTTCCCGGCGCGTCGGGACTTACGCTCCGACCGTCAGCCGGACCCGGAGCCTCGCCGAGCGGCACTTACGCTCCCTGCTCCCCTGGAGCTCCCGTCGGGGTCGACTCCGCTACCTCACCACCCTGCCCCCCGATTCTCCGAGTCCGGGGACTGTTAACAGTCGCCCCCTCGATCGGCTTGACGCCGCCCTTTGCCGCTTTAACTTTTCACTCGCCAGCATGCCGATATATCTCTTACGAGCTTACGGCGGGCCCGCTCGAGCCGACTCCGATCGCCGGACCCCGCGTTTCCCCTATAGCGTGAATAATAACCCCTTTGACAACGATATCGAGTGCGCGGCTCGCTTTGTTGCGCCCTATAGAAGAGCCGGGAAAATGGCCCTCGCTCCGAATAAAATAACAGAGCTGCACAATGAAACAATAGTCTATTAGGCTTCTATTGTCATTACCTTTCATAAATCTCCATTTCTATGACACTGTAATGATTTGGCTAATAAAATTTATTGCCCGCTGCATCAAAGGGAGGATTCTACTAATGCCCCGTAAGTTTCACAGTTCGTAACGGAATTACAAATAAGACAGAGAGCATTATTCTCGCTTATTTGAAAAAAGGAGAGCGGGGAGAAAGCTTAATAGACCACGGCAGCATAACCTATTTATGACGATTAAACGTTAAAATAACACGAAATTAGACACATTTTCAAGTTAATTACTAAATTGCACGTTGGCCTCGTGGGTAAAGTGTGTGGTAATGCATCGCGTGAGGACACCATTAAAATTACAACAAAATTAAATAATACAAAGTTGTATCGATCTCAATATTAACTTACGAGAAAACCACCACCAGGGGAGTCTCTCGTTAAGAAGAATTTTACTTCCGAAAATTTTAGAATCTGATTTTCCATCGGCTGTGTAATAATACAATTTGTATGTTTTAATTGAATATTCGACATTAACTTTTGAATTCCACATTATAAATTAAATTTTGTATTACGGGAGTGTGCCTTAACTACGTAAAAGCATATATTTTTATCATAAAACCTTATCATAAAATATACACTGAGTAAACATAATGATCAATTACGATGATTATAGGATGACTCTGGCAAAATAATTATTTAAAGCTACGAAAAAAAAATTAAGAGCCATCGCTCGAGCATAATATTTATTATTTGCTTTATTGTATTATAAGATGTAACGGACTGAGCTTAAGTAATTGTAGTTGGAACGCCGAAAGAACCGTGATAATGGAAATTAATGTCCTATTAATGCCGAGTTAAAACAACTAAATAAATTACTCGTCATCGAATGCTAAAAATTTTGCAATATTTTCCGTATAATGGGCTGTAAAATTTATTAAGAGCCGTAAAGTGTAAACGTGCGCAACTTTTTGTTACTATTATTAATACGTATTGTAAATGATTTCTCTGTGCAGGCGCATGATCAACGAGGCGTGTTTCACGTTCCTAAGAATTAAGCAACATGTACAATGTAGTGGCTCCGTTAACTTCATTGGGCTTACCTGAGACTCGCTAGATAAATAATACTTGATGCTTTTTGCCATAATTTATATTGCCCTCGGTTTTCTAAAACAATAAAACGAAAATGAGCAATAAGGGGTGCATGAAGTTGTCTCAAGTGATATTATGCAATAACATAAATAACATTTTTAACAACATCAAAGGGCAATGATTGTTCGAGGGCTGCTCGATGCGCTCGCGAAATAGCGAACGAGGAAGTGCAATTTCTCGGTTGGTTGGGAGCCGTTTTGGTAGCTCGATCGGGGGACCGCTCGGCCACGGGCCCAGGAGGCATGAATACAGGATGCCTTGATAAGGCCGATTAGTCAGAACCAAGTCTCAGCCCTTGTGTAAACGACGTCTCGATTCAGAACCCGAAGGGCCCAGCGAGACTCCGAATGGACGATGTCTTTGTCCGGGCCCGGGACTCTGGCCAAGGGCGATCACGTCGCGCCGCCAACTTCCGATCCGATCTATCGCGTTCACCCACCCGTCCGCGGTACCCCGTGGCACGCGGCCTTACCGTAAAACTCGAAAATAAGAGCCATGCCACGAGAGAGTCCGTACCCAGGACTCGCCGAGCTCCATTATCAAGCGTCTCGTGAACGGCTTCGATGTGTTTACCTTTATGCTTTAAGCACGAAATAAATACTCTCTCATAAAACAGTGATTACCTGAATTATACGGACTCTTGCTTTTTCCTCTTACATTTTATCTTTTTTCCATAAACTCGACTATTTATAGAGCAATACTTAAAGTTGGCATATTTTTCTTCCCCTTATTTATTTATTCATATTATTACGGCTTTTAAATAGACACAGGCGCGCGCGTATCTTCGTAGTTGTAACGCTACGTCAAGCGGTACATAATTATGACATTACGGTGGATTATGTCATAAGAGCTTCACAGAAGATATTATATTCCAAATCTTACGTCTTAACCATAATTAATACAAAGTTCGTAATCGAGAACGCTTAAACAAATGCGGAAAATTCGTTCTATGCATTGATAATTACGCGTAAGAATCTAATGCTAGGAAAAAGGCTACGCGTTGCGTATCGACTCGTAAATTCCGGAATAATGCATCAGGAAATCGTACGAGCTCTTGAGAAAAAATGAAGGCAAAGCACGAGCTTACAGGAAGAACAGCAGGCGAGTAACGTAATGCGGAAGTATCCGATGGACCAGTGGCTCGTCCTTGTATAACGAATATTTCGGGAATTCCAGGTTTAATCGCTAAAAAAAAAAGGCTCATTCGTCATGTACTTAGCCGGGGCTTTTTATTTATGAAACGACTTAGGCAAATGTAGGAGAAGATTATATTGCTCGAGCCCGAAGTGAGAAGATCGATATTTTCCACGGTAACAATGTGAAATAAAACTAATTATACTCGGGCATGGAGGCAATGGGCTGTGCTCTTATTATAATCGTAAAGATAGGTAGGCGAATTACAGCACAAGTCGAGTTGGAACATCTATATAATCCAGCGCGGTGCAAAGTAGTTTCATCCTGCGCCGGCTCACATTTCTGCCCATATAAGTGAAGACGGCGGGCTTTTCCGCCCTCTTCGTGGAAAATTAATGAACATCGGCAACAACGCGCCGTCGATGCATAGGCTAAGAAATTTCAAGGCTTTGTCGCAAGAAGAACGAGGGAGTGGACGGGCCGATTCTCGTGTTAATTGAGGCCCGTTACTCCGCTCTCAGGACGCCAATAAACGAAGGCGATACATTGCAGGGAGCGCATATTATGTTGCGAGGGGATCGCGCGGACAACCAAGCCAGTAGTCGTTCCCCTTGCGAGGGCGTCGTAAGAAGCCCGGGAAAAACTACCAGTGGAACGAGGAAATCGTGGCTTGTCATAAACTCGTCAATGCGCGCTAATTACCCGACTCACCCCCTCAGCCCCTTGGTCAATTTCGACGCGGGTTTCCCCTCGCATCGATGGGCCCCCGTAAGCCTCTACGCGTCTTTGCTTTGTATATTTGTGCATGTGAGCGAGGGAGTTAGAGAGAGAGAGAGAGAGAGAGAGAGAGATCGAGAGGGAAATACTCGACGCACGCGGGAACAAATGCGCATCCGGTACTCGGTGCTGTTTTTAATCGATGCGCATTCTGGTGGCGTGAGCGCAGGCCCCAACTCTCGGTACCGGTTGAAGTGTTCCGGGACATTCCTGTAATGTACCATGTGAATCGCTCTTTAGCGAGCGCGGACATGTGTCACATGATCGACGATGCGTTTACAGCTAATGAATGAATATATCGCGAGTCTTTGATGCCTCGGGGCGAATCATCCACGAGCCTTTGGGATTTTATTGCGCGCTTAGTCAGATTGCTTTTGAGAGTCAGTCCCGCGTTACCGGCCTCCTATCCCCTGTCCTCTTCTATTCTTTTTTCCTCCACTCCTTCGCTCGCTTCCTCGAAATTTCGGAGAAGCGCATTCGAGTTTTTGTTGCCCTTTCATCGGTAAGGCTATAATGGCATTTTTATAGGTAAGCTCAAACAGCCCCGAGGTAATTTCTTTCATCGTGTGAACAAATTTTATACCTTCTTGTGAGAGCACTTGCGAGCCTTGAGGCTATTTATAAAACAATGAATCCGGACTTATTTTAATTGCAAAATGACACCTTTATCCATCCTCGTGGACGCGGATCATAACTAAGTGACTGTGATTATTCGTCATCGTCTGCTGACCGAAAGATACCATTAGATTTTCAACTTGCTCAAACTTCTACAGCTTATACACGAATATTCGTGGTCTTTCGGTTTATTTGATATTTAATGACGCATCTTAACCAATATCTATGCGTTTATTTCTCTTCTCCAAGTTACGCGATAAACCCTATGGTTCTCGTTCAATAACAAGTTTTTATACGACAAGCCATTTTTTATCTAATCCAATGTTAGAGCGCGGTGAATTTCACGATTTGTTGACTGTCACATCATACACATTCTGATAGAATTAGTACGCTTTTGATTAACGATGTACACAATGATTCGTTTGTACGAAGCATAATTTTTTGCACTACTTGAAAATCGTATCTCCGGAAAAGAATGTTTATTTATTACGACGAATCCCCGTTAACATCCTAATGGACTCGAAGAGGCTATAAGTGTTCGGTACACAAACTCATTAAACAAATGAATAAAAGTAACGCGGGGCTAAAAAAGGAAGCAAGTTCTTAAGTGGTTGGCTTCCGTTCAATAGTCTCTAACAAACTCTTCTTTACTGTAAAGGCATTTATTATCAATTTTTTCTCCTTGATTTAATGTCTTACACATCTCGGGTCGAGTAAAATTAATTAATCCGGTTCCACACGCAAAAAAAACAAAAACAATAGCGCGCACGCCAATCTTCGTTCTCCCTCTCTCTCTCCCTCCCGCTTTACATCTCCTGCTCTCTTGGAGAATTTCTCCGTGATCTCTGGCTCGGCTCAGCCTCCGCCGCCATAGTCACACGTGCCTGGTTTATCGTCGCGATATCAGCTCCGAGGCAGAGCGGGCTCAAGTACAATGCGCAGGTCCTGTTTTTGCAGGCTGAAAATCCTCTCCCCGTCCGGCCCGAGCACGGAGTCGCGCGAGCTCGACGCCTTAGCCGAGGGCCCCGGTGTGCATTTTGATAAGAGGATTATAGGAAAACATCTCCTCCGCGCCGCGCCCCCCGGCCCGGATACCCTCGCCGTCGCACAATAACCGGTAATCAGAAATGTGTAGCGCCCTCGCTCGCGCAATACCAGCCGAGGAGGAGGTCGCTTCCTCCTCGGCGCGCATTCCCCGAGTCGCGGCCCCTCGCCGAGCGGGGGGGGGGGGGATCGCGGAGCTCCACGCGGGAGGCTCCTGCGCTCGAGCTTTTCATTGTTACGCACGCCGTGTATTACATGGAAGTGCGAGGGGATAAAATTGAGCCACCCGGGCTCTATGTTATTTCGCCGTTAAAGAAATTACAAGTGCCGACGTGAGCACCGGCTACGGGTGTGTACGTGTCTACATCACAATTGTTTTACATGCCGGTACACAGTCGCTCTCTGCGGATCTTCGTGTTCCCCGGAAGAATAAACACTTGTCGCCCGTCTTTTATTAGCAACCCTCTTGATCTATCTGCTCTCTCAATGGCTATTATTCCTTAACGGTCGCGTTTTCATTTGGCTCGCTTACTTACTTAAAGGAATTATAAAATACAATGTCGGAGCTTATTCATCGTCACGTCCTCCGGAATGCTCAATAATTAATGCTTACTTATATTCGATGGAAAAAATTACCCTCCTTTTATATATATATATATATATATACATACATACATATATACATATATCTATATACACTCTTCTTGGCCATTGCTTTTCTAGTACAATTTTATCTCGTTAAAGTTTTGTTTCCCCTTTGCTTGAGGAATTACACTATCTCACTTTTAATGCATAATTTAACATAATACCTTCCTCCTCTTGTTTCGAAAATCGAAGAAAGAAAGCCGAAAAAGAAAGAAAAATAGAAAAATGAAAGACAACAAAATGTACAACTATCGATAGAATGCGAATGCTTGAAAAATAAATGAGTAGTTCGCATAGTTAACCAACAAAATATGTAAATGGTTTGAAAGCTTAGTAATGTTTCGATTTATGGAAAAAGAATTTATCGTTGTACGGCCTCCCAGTAGACATTTTTTCACTAAAAGCAATTCATTTTATTCCTTATTTGAAATTTGTGTTTTTGCCATTTAAATTTTTTTTCGAATACGTAATGAAAATAATAGTTTAAAATTCTTTCGATATATAAGTGATATTTGTATGAAATTATTTTCTTTCATTAAAGTTAGACGTTAATTATAGTTTAAAGCAGATTGTAAAGTGAAGGCTTTGATGAACCCATCCAACAGGTTTCGCACATCTAGCCAATAGCACTTATTAATGGTCGAGAAAATAAAAATGAAGGATAATTTAAAAAACCGACTTTTAAATCGGAAGGGGAGACCACGAGCGAAAATCGTATCAAAACTCGGCGGTTGTGTCTGAGGTGTGCTCGGCTTCTTTTTTCTCGGCCGTTTTAGCTGAAAGTACTAGGAAAATTCTCAAATAAACCTTTCGAGACTTTGGCTCATCTGGAGGAAGGAAGAGGTCCGTCGTTTCGTAGACTCTAGACAAATGGCTGGGGCCACTAAGGCGCGATGACTTTGGAGTTCCACGTGCGTGCACTCAACGGATTCGCAGAGTTAGAAAACAAGAAGGAGGCTAAAGGAAAGAGAGAGAGAGAGAGAGAGAGAGAGAGAGAGAGAGAGAGAGAGAGAGCCGCGCGTTAGTTTTCACTAAAGATTCCTTAGAGGTACATAGTAGTTCCCGTCCCTTCCTCACCCGCACGCGGGCCCGCGCGTCGTTCTTCGGGACTGCCCCCCCGACTCCCACTCCACCCCCTCCCCTGCCGCCCAACCTATCTACCAGCCTATCCATCAATCCAACTGTCGCTCGCTCGCTCGCTCTCCCGCTAACGGCAACTGGTACCACGTATGAAATAATCTATTATCTGGGAGGGGAGTTATCTAGTGCGGCCATTGAATCGCCAAGGCCGTGGAAGAGCGGCTGCAGAAAAGTCGCACCGAGGTCATCGAACCCCCTATCCCTGCCTCTGTCCCTGCCTCTATCCCTGCCGCCGTTCCTGCCTCCCTCGCGGTCGCCCTTCCTTCCGCCCTCCCCTGCTCAGACGGTGTGCGCCGTGGCCGCCGCGTCCAGGCGAAGACGTCGCCCAGGCACTTGGGAGTGAGCTAGGACGCGATCGAGGAGGCACCGAGCCCGGGGGCAGGGCTCTCCCTCGACCGACGACTCCTCACCGGAGCGAAGAGGTACCCAGCCCGGCTACGGACCCTTGGACCTGGCTGGAGGGCGAGGGGAGCGACGGAGGCAGAAGGAAAAGGAGTTCGCCTTCCGACCTCGGCCTCGCGGCTCGAGCTGCCTGCGGAAGGACGCGTGTCGACTTACACTGCACCGCCTCGAAATCGAACTCCACCTCTTTTCGAGAGAACATGGACCATCCCATGCACGCCAGAGGACCTCGACGAGTGTCTGAGAGCGAGTGAGAGAGAGAGGGGGGGGAGGCAGAGAGCCTAGCTGCCGATGCATTGCGGCGGTTCTCGCTAAATAAGCGCTTCATCTTATTTATCACCTTCTTTCACCACTGCGTGCGCGTATACAACGTTGCCATCCCCAAGCTCTGCGCTCTTCTCTCTCTCTCTCTCTCGTCTTCACCCTTTCTTTTTTCCAACTTTTCACTAGCTAGCGTCATTGTATATTTTCTCTTTCAGCTGCAAGTCTCGTTCCTGTATCTTCAATTCCTCTTCCTCCTCCTCGGCAACTCTCTCTTTCTGCTTTTTATAAGTTTATTATATAATTGACATCAACTTCCTTCGGCTCAGGCTATACACACAGCCGCACATTATCACCGAGTACCGGTTTTTCTTTCTTTCCCTAGGCCTCGGTGAAGCGTCTTTTGTCTCTCCTTTCCTTTTTGCCCAGTTACATCAGCGTTAAGCCTCTAGCAAAATATACCTGCTTAATTTTTGCTCCCTTTACTCTTTTGCGGGCATCGCTGGCGGAGTGGGGGAAGGGGGGTTAGGGCCGGGAGAAAGAGCAAAGGGCCGGGGAGAGCAAGCGACGAACGGAATAATAGCGGGAGAGAGGAGAGAGAGAGACGGAGAGGAAGATAGGGGGGAATGAGAGAGCCGGCAATAAAATAGGAGCGCGAGGAGAGGCGAAGCGGGTTTTGTCTAGACCGAGCTGCACATGAGCGCTACACTAAGGCTACTATAATTAGGGTTAACTCTCGAGCAGCCGCGGACGAGTAAGATTGGCCTGACTCGTCATAGTTTATGTGTAGAAACTACGCAGTCACGCTACATTGCATCTGGTCTTATGCAGCATTGTAAAAACCGTTCAATTTGCTCTCATAATAGAAACGGATATTTGAAACTATTCCAATTTTACTAACGACTCGAGAATTTTATGTTATGTCCGACTCATACTAATGTTTATTTATTCTTCCTCGACGAGCTTCAACTATTGCTTCGGCTGACTTAAGAAAACCGATTACCGTACGCTCTCTCTTTTTTCCTTATATATCTTATTAGCCATTTTACAAATATACATTTTACTAAGATATCATTCTGCCGGCTTTTACGAAATTGTCGGACCCATTTTTGCTCTCTAACACGTTGCTTATCAATTTATATTTACAAATACTTCATGCGATCAATCTATTGATTAATATTGCAGTAAATCTACTTCTGCCATTTCATTTAAGCATGACTGGGAGATGATGAAAATGTCTATGCAATTAGAATTATAACTTTATTTACAAAGAATAACTAGTGAGATTGGTCGATAAGCTTTCTCTAAAATCATATCATTCAAGCTTCGAAATTATACGGGAAAACTATTTCTAAAATATGAATGCTCACTCTTTTCCAGTCACGTACTTCAATGATGGAATTTAATGTATACTGCCGGTTGCACTTCAAACTCGTAGGTGCTGCTGCGTTAAGAAAGTAGACGCGATGTCATCAAAATTGTCCTCTATTTTAAGAACGTACGCTTGCAATACATGACTTAGTGGTGAAACAAAGAATGTTTATATGTACATACAGATGGAGAGAGAGAGAGAGAGAGAGAGAGATATTGCAAGAAAGAAAGGAAAAGAATGGTGTAGCGTCAGGGGCCGCAAACTACTAGACGTGGTGTAACATAACAACGTAAGAGGGTTTCATGTTACACAAAGGTACTTTCATATTCTTATCAAGGGAATACTTAAACGCGATCCCAGTACTCAAGTATCAGATTCGTGTCTTTGACTCTATCTCTCTTCTCTCTCCCTCTCTCTCTCTCTCTCTCTCTCGCTCGCTCGCTCGCTCGATCTTTTTCCCTATACTTTCGTCTTCGTCATTTTTTCTCTGTCGAACTTTTCATTTTTTTCTACCCATACCCTAGTGTACGTACATCTGTAAACAACCTACATTTTCAAGGTTGACATGTACCGCAACGGGGACTTCGACACATATAACGAGGAAAAAAAGAAGAAAATATGTTTTTTCTATTTTCTCTCTCTCTCTCTCTCTCTCTCTCTCTCTTCAATACTTTCAAAGTTTCTTACATTTATCAATTTTTCGAAAATGTTTTGACAAAATATTATTTACTTTTTTTGCACTTTCTTGCGGCATTAAAAGTAATCCTACTCCCCATAAATTCCGCGCTTAAATTATTTACTAATTTTTTTGGTGCTTAAGCGATATAATTATTTATTAAAATTCAGCTCAGTTTAAAATCTTTTTGTCTGCTTATTAACTTTTTTATTTTAGTATTGCTTCAGCGATAAAAACTTTTTCTTTATCATTCTTATTATGGCTTACCAAAATTTCAGCTGTATATTTCTGTGCCACATTTAATTGTACTTTGTCTTTTATGTAATTTAAAATCCATAGATCGACAATATAAGCAATCAAATGCATGGTGTCACTTATGAAGAAAGTTATTTTATCTTGCAAGAAATTACACTTGAAGAAAATTGTTACAAGGGAAAATGTATTCACAACATTGTTAAGTATTAGAAGAACGTTTTGCTCGAATTTCCCGAACCTTACTGCAGGTGAGCTCAGACCATATGGACAACCTTTTTAGTTTAATATTTGTAGCGATTAAATAAAATTATAACCACGCATACTTTCAATCTCTCGTTTAAAATTCTGTTTAAATTTAGTATGTGCTTTGCGCGTCGAGTATTGAAATTGAAATTATCATAAAATATTAAGTAATTAAAGGTGCTACGGCTAGAAATGTTATTAAAAATCAGTCAAATAAATAAATAAAGCCTTTTTATTTGGATAATTCAAGTATTTAACGTTTTGTTGTATTTTTTATTGCACAGATATTATTTACATTATGACTGAATATCAGAGTCACTTGTTTAAGTCCATGCAAGTAGAAGTGTATAAAATGAAGACAATTTCTTTCGCTCTCCGTGCCGTCGAAATCAAGCATATACAGCTACATTATATAGTTCACCTTGGCGCATATACTTTTACTGCTACTCTCTTTTTCCATTCTTTTTTCATTTCTTTTATTCAACGCCTTGCAATTTCCTTGGCATTTCCTCATGCGACAAATGTAAACACATCGTCTTGCACTGGTTTCAAACATGTAATAAACATTCCGAAAGTCGGAAGGAAAAGGTAAAATCGCTCGGTGGATATAATTTGCTGATTTGTTCATCTTACTCGGTGCACGCTAAAGGAGAAATTGACTTTTTTCTGGGTTATTCGCTTGCTGATTGATGTTCGTATTTATTGGTAAAACATTGAAAACATACAATATAGGGAGATAAAGTGTTTCGGCAAAAATTTATATTGATGCGAATAAAATTGCCGTTTGACAGCGTAATTAAATATATGTGTGTGTGTGTGTGTGTGTGTGTGTGTGTGTGTGTGTGTGTGTGTGTGTTTGCAAAAGGAATAGGAATAGAGATTGCTAATACATAAGAATTAAAACTTTTTAGAATTAAAGCATTTGCCAATTTTATCTAGCCTCATAAAAATTAAGGAGCTTTTCACTCTTCATCTGCATAATCTTACATAATCTTAAAAATAATTTTTAACGAAAAATATTTTCCATTCGCTGGGAGAAATGAAGACGCATATTTCTCAAATATGTAAGATATAATTAATAAAAACAATATGGATAATTATACTAGAATGGAGTAGCATCGCTCATTACACTGACAAACATATCGTATATTATAATTCCATTACCACTTGCATACCATCACAGGATAAGCATCATCGCATTATTGGTTTATTTGTCTTAGAAAATAGTAGAGAACGAAATAACCGACTGCACTTGGATATACTAATCAAATATTTAATACACCGTATTAAAATCACTGTAAACTTAATAGCTTAAGGAGGGTCAGCGCACCGCAAAAAGTAACTCTTCTTCAATAGTAACGACGAGGCTGTAAAAGCGAAGACTTTTTGGAAAAATTAGGAATCGCAATTTTTTACCCTGAACCGAGCCTACGTTGCACGTGGATAATTTATTCCTCAAAAATTAAAGCAGGTCGAGAGCCACGGCTAGGGGCAAAGAAGTGGCAACATTAATTAGCTGGCCGAGAATGTCTGGGCTGGGAATCGTTCGGCGCGAATGGACATTGGAGGAACAAAACAAGAGGAAATCTGAGAGAGAAAAGCAGAAATAAAGAAGTAGGCAAAGATAAATGAAGATCGAAGGAAGGAAGGAAGGAAGGAAGGAAGGAAAGGAAGGAAGGAATGAAAAAGAAGCAGTGGGTGGAATTGGGCGATGAGGCGGTGGAGGGGGTGGGTGGCGGTGGAGGCGGCGAGGTGTGGCGGCGGCGGCGGAGGGGGAGCAGCAGTGGTATCGGTTTCGGAATCTCGCTCGAGCGCCGCGATACAATGGGAGTCAAAAGCCATAAAATAGGCTCGCGCGCGAGGCCAAAAGCAGCACGCGAAGGTGTGCGTGGTAACGGGGTTTTTTGAAATTCCTGCCTGAGCCCTGCCGGGCGGAGGAGGCACGCAACGCGAGCCAGTCAGCGGAGCCTGACGCATCGGAGCCCAGCAGCCGCGGGAAAAATCCGAATCGCGTGTCGCTCGCGAGGACGCCCCGAGAGAGCAGCAGGACTCGCGCGACGCCCGGCTTCATGCTCCGTTTCCGATACGTCGAGTGATCGATTGATTTATTGGCCGACAGCGGCGGCCAAAGCCCCGGCCGGGCCCTGCAAAACAGGCGTAACGAGTTTTTAAGGATGCGAGTTGTGCATGCACGGACTCCTTGCATTCATAATGGAAGCCGGCCGAGAGCTCCTTTTGTCGGGCCAGGCCTTTGTCGAGTGAAATATTGCCAGGAGCGAAAATAGAATCTTAATATCGTCTCCTCCGAGTCGTTTTTTCTCTCGCTTATCGACCGACCGTTCGCTTCTCGATGACTGTACGCGACTTTTATCGACCGCCCGCTCTTCCTTCCGCCCTCTTCTGCCATTCTTCTCTGCCGCCCCTCCCTCCCTCGACACCCCGCCGCCGCCCACCAACCTGCAAGCGCCACTTCCCACCCGAGCGATACAATGACCCGATGGGCTCCGCGAATCCCGGCCCTCCCACCTCCGCCCATTACGCAATTCACTCACAGTAGATCCTCAATCATTAAATCACGAGCTCCTGTCGCTACTTCGACTCGGCTCTCGATGATTAATTGAAAAAACTTAAAGTGCACGAGCTACCGATTCCGCAAATGCTCATGTTATTCAAACGGTTTTTCAATTATACATCCTTCGGGCTTTCATTTCTAAAATTAACTACTGTTTTTCTGCCATTACATACTTTATTACCGTAATCAAATATTTTATTGAAAACTTTGTAAGTGATTCGCAGTTAAATTAAAACCACAAAATCACGGTTAATTCATTATAAAACATTTTTCTAACTCGAATCTGAATTACATCATATTTTTAAAACAATTGAAAAATTACATTTTCATTGCTAATTAGCGATAAATATTTATTCGATACTGCAACCAGATTCTTCCGTATCGGATACTTTTCATACATATTCTTTATACAGAACATTTTATATATATATATATATATGTACACATGCTTTTATCATTTCACATTTACATTAATTTGAATTATTTATCAGAGCGCGCATACTATTCTTACTTTGAAAATTGTATTTCTTACAATATTTAATTAGATAACCAGTATCATAGTATTTCTAAACTATTTTTCCGGCAAAAATATATAAATCCACAATGTCATACAAATGTCGCATACAAACTGTCATGTTCCAAGTTAGACGTGGGCCGATTGTGAGAGTAAATCGTCGAGTTTATTAACAAGCAAGCAACTTATAAATTAAAATGAGCCGTGTAATAGTTTACGAGTTCCGAGCTTTTAATGTCGTAAACTCATCGCATTATATCTGTAAACTATTTTTCATCACCTGCAACAACAATTCGCAATTCTAAATTTGCTCACTGGGTTCGTCTAATTTATTTATTTAACAAATGGATATTTACACATTGGTAAAACATTGTTAAAAAAAGCATTGTTAAAAAGTTTTTATTAAAAAAATTATAAAACGATAGCAAAAGTACTAATTCGTAATATACGTCAGTTTTGATTTTAAAAATTAATAACGAATGCCTTCATCATTAGCAAAAGCGTACAAATTTAGCAGAATTAATAAACACTTCGTGTAAACTTATGTCTTCAGTTAGAAATATCAATAGAATAACGTGCCTTGAAACGTGAAAGTGTTTAAAATTTATACATATCACATATTGTTAGAGTAAATAGAATAAAGAGGTAGAAAGAGCGTAAGACCTGAGGACAGTACGTCTTGTTTCATGAATATAATGAACCTTGATGCCTACGGACTCAGGCTCGTATGCTCGCAAGTTACAAGAGCGAGAGCCTTATTTATAACCACAATCGGTGCATCCAAAAATAAAAAACTTAACATTAACAGTTGCTGTTTGAAAATAAGCGTCTTAGCTTAAAAATCACCTGTTTCGGCATAATTGATTAAGATTTAGCTCTGTCGAACAGTTTACACGCTAAGCTTTGCTCAATGGTTGCTCGATATCAAAACAGCGATAAGCAAAGAGCTGCGACCTGCAACGAGGTCTTCATCGTATTTATGAAATTTATGCGTTTGATTTTAAGCCCAGCTGAATTTTGATAACTGCAATAACTTAGGCTTCGGCAGAACGCGGCAACAAGAGCGTGGCTGTAAGTGCCGCGATTCAACGAAAATACTAAATTTTCCCCGTTAATAGATTATTCACAATTTGATTTCACAAAATATCTCTGCGCTAAATGTAATCTTTCGAAAACTTTTACGCGCCCAAACCAAAATTGGTGCATTTTTCATTATCGGCATTTTAAAAAATAACCCTCATATTTATTGCACGCCGAGTTGGAAAAGTCGCAGAGTGTCGCTGCACAAGAGCCACAAAGTGAGGACAACGTTTATTTAAAAATAATATTCAATATGCTTTAAAGAGTTTCAAAACGCATACAACGAGTCTTGCTGACGTTCATTGTTCTGGCTGGATTATGAACGAGGCGATCGGTGAAATAAAAGCAACAAAGTGTCTTGCCATTCGAATAATCGCGATCTACCGGGCGTAGCTCGCGCCCGATCGCTTTAACAAAGGTTAATAAACAATTTACTCGCGTGGTCGTTAGCTCGGTACTGCCGAGCTCCAAGGCTGCAGAGTCTTTCTGCTATTGGTGCTCGCGACAATGGCTCAGCGCCAATGGGACCCGAGCCCCCGCGAATCTCAGGTCATTGCTTGTACTTAGAATGAATGCGCCAGATGAAGAAATGAATATTTTTTGCCAAGCTTGGATAATGTAGTGAATTTTTATTCCGATGGAAAATGTATCCGCCTACCGATGGCCCTTCAATGCTTCATGAATGCACTTGAATATCGGGCTTGACTTCGTTCAATTTATGGTCGTACTACCTCAGGTGCTTCAGTTTCGGGTTTCATTTTAAATGATTTATAGAAACATTATGGACAAATAAATGACACTAACTTAAAACTCATTGAAAGCAAAATGTCAAGAGTTTTCAAATTTATTTCTCCTTATTATTACCGTCTCAATGATAATTTTCAACCACGTATTAAGGATTGCAGCTATTTTAATTAGTTTATGTTTACATTTATTTTACTTCACTGTTTCGAGGATGAAGTGAAAAAGCTCTACAATTTAATAATAATCAACAGTCATACTCACTAATCATAAAGTGTAAGCATTTCATTGATATTTAAACTATATTTAGGCGTACATTCAAATATTTTCTAAGAACTAACAATTTATAAATTGATAAATCAATTTTTTATTCTTAAAAAAAATTTCAACCCCCCTCTATCGCTGTTTTGGTGAATTTTTTTCTACTGTATTATTATACGTAATTAAGTGGATAAGATAATTGAATAGTAAAATAATTTAAAAAAACAGTTTGCACTTTTTTTCCAACTTATTACATTTTATACAATACATTAATTTGAAATATAATCATCATTAATTTAAATTAAAGCCCATTATAATAGTGCGAATTAAATAAGAATCAAGCCAAATTTTAATCTAATAATAATTTGTGTACAAAATCCTTAACATACAATCATTTTATTATCGTAAAAAGCTGAAACTGTAATAGATAATAAAATTTCATATTTATTATTATATTCTATTTCCTTATAGCAATAATTATTTACCAATATAACATATATTGCTGCTTTCCTCTTTTTATCATTATAATATCTTGTAAAGATAATTGAATAAACAAATGTGACAAATATTAATGAATTGAAAGTTTTACTCGGTTAGAAATAGACTCGTAAAACACGTGTAAATTTCTATAATGTACAGTAATATGTATTAAATACAATATTTTATACCGTAATCTTTAAGTGTTATTATTTTGAAATATTAGCTTACAGCTCTTTTAGTTTCAAATTAAAACTAAAATTTACATTCTTACTTATATATATATATAAGCTGTAAAATAGAATACGCATTGATACATTAATTACTGACTGTAATTCTTGCATTAAATACAGTTACACTCAGTGAACTTGTATATGCAAAACCTTCTTACACGAAAATTGTAATTACATTAAAAGTAATCTCGTGGAAAAGAAAATAACGTAACAAAATACGAGCATCAAAGAAATTCCAGATTTTCATTACAAATACCTTTTACAAGAAAGTACAAATTCGTTATGCGTATATTTTTTATATCGGATATTATTATTAATATATCAGTGCAACTACATTAATGGCTTAATAAAAGATACTAATCAATGGTGGCTTTTACGAGGGAACGGATATCATAATTTTTAGAAAAAAATATACTGTAAAATATTAATTCGAAAAGAAATACTTGGAGGCGTTATTTAGTAATGATTGAACATTCGTTCAATCAATTTGTGATTTAATTATTGAAAAATCCCGGTCAGGATTTTCCATGAATATGAAACGAAATTTACGAAAAAGCAAACTTTAAAGCTGCTAACTGTATATTTACCGACATATAAACTACAGAGACACAAGTTATTGTTCTGCCTTTGCTATCTCTCGTTTCCAACTTGGAGCAATATCATTATTCGTTCGAGTGTGGAATTTCTCTGACGCATACTTCGCATCAATGGCAATGTTCGCGTAAATGAGAAACGATTTTCGAAGGGAAAATTCCCCTTCAATACAACCCCTGTGAGCCAACTCAAGCTCATTCTCACCCACTTTTCGATCCCATTTTCGGTCCTATTCGATCCCTCTGTATTATTTTGCGCGTGTCCGTTTGCCTTTGGTGGTGTGCGGGCGCGTGGGTCGGTGTACCAATGCGTGGGTGTACGCGTGAGCTTGACAATATTTATGCGCGTATGGGTGAGCTCACACTGACAGCACGGGCACACTACGCTTACTTAACAAGTTTTCAGTAAATTAAATAAGTAAAACTATAAAAGTACAGCTAATAAGTTATTTTTTATAAGGTATTAATGGCACGGCTCAACAACTATGCACACATTTGACATCCTCTTCAACTATTACAATTGCCAACTTTATGTAAAATACGATATTAAAAGATTTTCAATTAAAAATATTCACTAAGGCCGAATGTAGATGTACTGAACCCTAGTTACACAAATCATAGAGGAATACACGTGGCATTTGTACGTTTCGGTGTATAACAAATTTTATTCCCTACTTTATAGACGCATTTATCCGTTTGTATAATGTATAAAAAAATACACGTATACTGATTCGTATAAGTTTTTATCGATATATATCCATCGGTAAGATTTTTTTCAGCATGATACTTTGCGCAACTGTGAAAGTTACTGCGACATCGTTTATAAACTTTTATATTAATAGTGTGATATTTTATGACCGATTTAAAGTTAACGCTTTTTTTAAAAAAATCTTATACGCATACATGCATAAATGTGTGTGTGTATGTTTATATATTTTCCGCGTTTTTTCGCAGACTTAATTTATTTGTCTCCTGTCCATCGCTTAGTTTAATACTCATGGTCACAACGACAAGAGTAAGCAGGTAAGCGTCAATAATAGCAGTTGCTTCATATTTCTAAGAAGGGCAGTTGATTCCATTGGCTTTTACACGCGCTTTTTTATTAACTTTAATTGAGGCCCCGTAAAACAAGAATGTGTTTCTCTCAGACCTGGCTGCTTTATTGGATTGGCGGATGTAGCACCATTACTGAAAAGCGAGTTTATACTTTTATTGCTCTGATGCCTGCGTCTTCTACAGACTCGCTTTTGGCCTCAAAAAAAATATATATATATATATTGTGTACATTTTATTATCTCTTGCCTGTTGAACATATCACTTGTTTTTCCTAAATATATATTTTTTTAAGGTTATGAGTAGAAGGATAAGTTTATTATTTAAGAAAGCACATTGTATTACTTATCTTAAAAAAAGGGTTTTTGAATTTTTTTCATGGAGAAATGTTATTTTATTGGTGTTTTTTTTCATTATAAATCTTGTTTGGGTGTTGTGTTTGGCCACACTTTGTTTAATGATTATTTACTGATTTCGATAAAAAATTGTTTACTCTTTTGTTGAAATTTAAAAAATGTTACTGCTCAAATTTTAACTTATGAATGCTTTATGTCTCTTCGTTAATGCAAAAGTTCTGTATCTTAAATTAAAACTTACGTATTGTAAAATTTAATGCATGTTACTTCCTTCTGAAAAAAGCTTCAAAATACTCGACCTATATTGGGAATAAAGAAAAATATTTATTTTTTAATTTGATGATTTATAAACTACTTTCTTTACAATTTTAAATGAAAACTGGAAAATTCATTATGAAATGGTAAATTGTATCGTAAAGGGAACTTTTAAAAAAAAATGTATTATTTTCGTTTCTTACTTTTATTTCTCATTATTATGTGAATAAATATAGGGATGACTTTAAAGCAAATTTAATTTAAAGCATATAATTGATTTATTTATTTTGAAAGTCTATATAGAAATGTATATAAATAATGATATTTTGAATGTTATTTAACATAATTTAAATTGAATAGTACTTTTTTTGCTAGATGCTACTTCTAAATATTTGTTTTTGTATCTCGAAATTTTATAAATACTGATTTCATTAAAAAAAAGGCTCTTTTATTATAAAATGCTCTGCTATTTAAATTAGGTATTCTTCAATTAAATCTTATTTGATTCTTTAATCTCGAATTAAATAATAAAGTTTAATTAAAATGATATAAATCATCGAATGAATCGGATTTGAATAAATTTGTAAAATAAATTTAAATACATTTGTAAATAAAATGTTTGAAGCGCAGAAATAGAGAAAAAAGTGAAATACTATTTTGTTAAATTTATGAATTTATTGAATTAATACATGAAGGATCGTATTATTAATCTGCTAATAATAGATAAATTAATCAAATTTTGAAAGGTAAATAGATTATATTGATTAATAGATAATGTATAAAAGGGAAAAACATATTGGGAAGGACTTGGGTAGTTTAACTTGTGTGATTCTTCCGTGGTTCGGAAAAATGCACTGACCCAATTGAAAAGAAGATGGATCGATCCGGTAAAAGTCTCTTGTAAAAACTGCTATCTCAGGCAGTTATAAAAAAAGTTTGAGAGCCGTTACGTCATGTATTTCTGCACCGAGAAGAAAACTTACCCACTCAAGTGTGTATATGCGTAAATTCGTTGTCAATGTGCTGGTGCTACGTTGAGTAAGCCAGGGCCGTTACGTACGTGTGCGTACAAGTTTGGTGCGATGGTCTCTCCTTTTTAGACAGTATAGGAGCACTTTCTTTGATTTTCTTAGTAAAACTTTCAGAGTCATTAATTAAAAGGCCGGGGTCGCGGTTTTTTTTTATCTCGCGGGCTTTTCACTTGGTGCGTCGAGTATCGACTTTATAAGGTGGAAGAATTGACTAATATCAGGGACAGGCATTAGCTATAATTGTTTCTATTCATATGTATTTCAATCACGGAAAATTACTCGGGAAGGATTTTTAGTAAAGAAGGATAAAAAAATATCGATGAATTTGATTGAGTGCGACCATCGCATTGATTCGCCTCACTCAATTAAAATTCGCTACGTAAGCGTTCGTCTCGCGTGATTTAATTAACTCTGGCCGCATTCCTCTCGTCATCTTAGAGTGTAAGAGTCGCAGGTTTTTCTTAATAATAAATATTTTCATTGCTCTAATTGACGATGTAGTTTTCACAAACAGGTTTATTAGGTATGCTTATCAAGGAGCGGAGTATCCCCCGAGAGGTGACTCTTCTAAAAGCGAGCTGCCTGCGCGCGCGGGCGGGGGCGGGCGGGTGGAAAGCGCGCGGATGAATTTTATAATCGGGAATAAATAAATCCGTCGGCCGCCGAGGCCTCGCTCTGTCTGGGAACGGACATCGAAGACACAACTTCATCGGGAAGTGCCGGTGAGCCGGCTAAGGCGATATTAATAAGAGGTTCCCGTTCGACGCCACCCACTGCGCCGCGCATCGATAGCCATAAGCCGGCGGAGGGAGGGAGACGCATTAGGCCAGGGTCTCCTCCTCCTCCTCCGGGACGAGTGGCCGCTGCGCGCGACTAATTAAGCCACGGCTGTAATTATCTTACGCGGGGCAGGTGCGTACCCGATGCCGGTGCCCAGCGAGCAGCCTCGCCGGCGAATTCAGGAAGCGCTCGAGGAGCCGCGCACCGACTGTCTCCCGCACTCGGGCTCCAGCGGGCGATCGCTAAGCTGTTAAAAAGAATTATTAATGAACTTGAAAAATTAATAAGCCCGGTAACCGATGCATTATTTATGCGCGCGTTGGCCGAGGCCTCCCGCGGCGACTGATTTATCCCGCGTATAGATTACCGGAGGGAAAACACGAAAAACTTTTTGCTAATAAGTTTTATACGTTTTATATCGCCGCTGCCTCTGCTTTTTAATATTTAGGAGCGGCAGGCTTGTTTACGATTCGACGGGGCATCTGTGCCCGAACTTCCACCGATGCCCTCGGCCTCCCCCGCCGCCGCCACCCTCGAGGACTGGGAAATTTAGAGGCTGCTCGGAGCGCCGACCCTTGCCTCGGCCCCCCCCTCCCCGCGCGCGCGCTTAGCCCCCAGCCCTAAGAGGCAAAGGCGAGTTCCCTCCCTCCCTACCTACCTACCTCCTCCTCCTCCTCCCCCCCGGCCCCTCAACCCCAATCGTCGATCCAACGGCCCTGCTAAAGAATCGCACGACTTTTTTGTTGCAGGACACTCTCACGGGCCATTGCGCCAAAGTAATGGCGGCCAAGTTTCTCGGGGAGCCGTCGAAGGTCGTCACCGGCGGCTACGATCGCACTTTGAAGATCTGGGACCTCCGGAGCCGAGCCTGTAAGTCGCTTGATTTTCTCTCTTCTCCAGCCCAGTCGCTTCCCCTAATCCAATCAAGCGCACAGACGTTTCGCCACTTTCGGCCCTATTACGCTTGGCCTCCTAAATTATCGTTTCCCCATCATCCCCCCCCCCATCATCACCCCATCATCACTCGTCGCTCGCCGCTCCATTTCTTTTGGTCCGGCCTCTCTGGCCGGAGTCGCCCCTTTGAAAGAGCTCTCGCTTGACTTTATCGCGAAGGTCTCTCCTCGTTATCCGGGGAATCCATCGAACAGCCCCGACTGCCGTGTTCGGTTGCCTTTCGTTAAAGTCATCTCAATGCTCGCCCACGTATCGATCCTCAACAAGCTAAGCCCTTTAAGGTCGGCCAATCCAAATCTAAATAGAGCTTAAATTAAATAAGCGCGTGATAATTCGCGTACTTCCTTAGTAGCCGCGTTGAGGGGCGAAATCGCGTAATATAAAAGCGTTATCCGAAATCCTAGGGAAGCCATCCGAATGGCTCACCTACGAGCTACGTTGGCTCGTTACGGCAAGTGGGCCTAATTATACGCTCTAGTGTTTACCCCGCGACTGGGAATCATTTTGGATTCGCGAGCGTTGTTTTACAATGACCACCCCTATGACTTCGACTTGAATTACATTTCCTATTAAGCCTATTAGCATTACGCCACGCGCTCCAATTGCTTCGAATTAATTATACGAATGCAAACTAAATTATATTTCGCAGCATTAATCAGAGCTTAAAGCGCATTTCTTGAAATATTACGAAGCATCTAGTTATTTTACAATGTTGCGTTCCCATGGCATTGAAATATTATAATATATTTGCATTTTCTGGAAATTATTAAATATAAAGCCTGTATAATACTGAATATCACTTAATTCTTAAGAAAGATTTAATATTAATGAGAACATTTATGAGAATTTATAAACAGTTCGTACTACTTATAACCACTATTTCGCTTTTATATATACGCATTTAATATTCTAAAATGTGTTATGAGTGCATTCGAGTTGGCATTTTTGCTGCGGCTGTGGTTTACAATTTAATTAAATATACTGATAACTTTATCGTGTCACGTAGCTTCAAATATTTTACTTCATTTCATTCGCGGTGAAATAATCATTTTGCTTCGCAAGATTTTTGTTTAGGATTACGTGTGCGTTTACTTTTTTATTAATTACCCTCCAGCTCCTCGACGATTAATTAAAATAAAAATGCGATTGAATTCTTAATGTGCAGCCCATTGTTAATTTTTCTTTTAATTATCCGTATCCAGAAAGTAGTTTCTTAATTAACGTCTTTAGATTTTCAACGAATGCGTGGGTAAATTGTACTTTTGTAAATAGGCGCAGCTTTGGGAAGCCTAAAAAAATTGTAAGCTCCTAAAGCAGTGCATTGTTGGAAAATCGCCAGCCTCGATGTTTGCCACGAATTAACAATATCGTCATAATAGATTAATCACATGCCATTAGCTCGTTTTGCTTGGCTCTAAATGCCGAGGGAAGGGACGCGACCATTCCCAGGTCAGAAAGTGTTCACGGGCCCTTAGGAGGCTCGCACAAGTGTCCTGAGGCATTTGTACTAATTTGTTTGCTGAACGACGGCGGTCGGGCGGAAGGGGTGAGAGCAATAAGGGTGTGACGGCTCTCGCAGTCGGGAGGCTGGAGGGGCCGCGGCTCCCTGAAAACGAGGCGAACTTTGTTGTTTAGGAACTTGGCGAGTGGGAAACTTGAGAAAACATCGATAAATCCCCGACAAAGAATAAATCTGCCTGGAAAAATCCACGTGGACGGTGAACCCTCTCTTAGCCACCTCCGAGAGATATAACACAAAAGTTTCTCTTTAGATGCCGCGCGGCGCTTTACAAAAGACTTACCTCTAATAGTGGGCTAACAGCTATCTTAATGAATATCTCAAATTGGTTTTCGCTCTAATGAAAATCTTATATAGAGGCCATTTTTTTAGGTATACGTACGTGTGTATACACGCACAGATACGTGGGCGAGTGTGTTCGTGCGCGCGCCTTTCAAAATAATTTACTTCTTCGCTGCTCTTAATTAAAACTTAAGTGTTAAAAGTTTGTTTATTTCTTCCGTGTAACTTTGATACCTCGACACTAAATGGCAACACTCGTCAAAATAAACCCCAAGCTAGCTGGACCATTCAAAACAATAATTATACAATTAATCCAATGAAATGAAGAACGCACATTCGCGAACACTTCCTCCACCAACCCCTCCGCCTATCCCCCCCTTTTCTCCATATAACTGGCATCATATTTATCGAATGTGATTAAATATTAAATATAATATTAAATTATTTCAAAAGCACTTATATTCGCAACGGTAATTTTAATTCTGTAAGCGCGTCTTTTTTTTTTTATATCGGTATAAATTATTTAGAGGAATTCACGATTGTGGAAGTAAGTGATCCAAGCATTTGTACAGTCGATTAATGTGAATTTTACTACAAAGTATAGCTAATTGTTTTATAAATTGGAAGCAATTATTCTATCATAGTCCCTCGCGCTTAGGGTATTTGTACGAGCGGAATTAGCTTATCTTGTATTCTACGGATAAATATTGTAACAATTTACACGATACTGTTTAAAAAATCAAAATTAAACTTTTGACCTTTTTAATTTTAATAATATTAAGTAACTTACATACTCTTCAATGTGTAAATTAATACCGATTGAACAGGCTGCAGAGCCAAATTAAATACTTATTGAATAAAAATAACGAAATAGTTGATTCTTATTCAATGAAAGTGAACAGCTTGGTTGTAATTATAATTTTTGTTATTTTTACTTTTGCAACTTATGAATATGAATGTGATTTTTCTCGTTTTCTAATGAACGGGTAATGGTAGAACAAATTGAACAAATTGACCCACGAAGACGACTTGGATGAAAATATGATAAAGCTATAAAACAATAAATTAACGCAAGCCAATTGATCGATTCGTAATATTAAGGGGATAAGCGAATTGTAAAGTAAGGCTGCGGAACCTATAGGTTACGTACAATGCAAGGTTCTAGGGCGGATCGAGGCGCTCGCCTTTGATAAGCCAAGGGTCTGCTTTTACTAGCAAAACGTATGCGCGGCAGTTGTAAAGAAGTGAAATTATAAAGTGGAGGGAGCTCAAGGCCCACTCGCGCCGAGAGGCAGCGCGAGCGGAGGTGAGCGCTCTCTTAAAACGATAATAATCGCTCGAGATATTTGCTTCCGAGGCAGAGCCTCTCGGCAAAGGGCCGCGGCAGCGGTCGAGGGCGCGCGAGGCCCAAGACTCAGGTGTGCGTCAGGAGTGGCCTTGGGCCCGAGGCCGGCCATTAAGCAAATTCGTAAGAGCCCGGGACCGGCGCGAGCGCGGGCGAGTTCGAGGGCGGCGGTCGCGACGATTAGCCGGGATGCTGCGAAAACCGCCTCGGATAAATGACTTTCCGGGTAAAGCACCGGGAGCCCCTCGGGGGCCAACGAGAGCCCGACCGAACCTCCGAGAGCCTGCGGTCGAGGCTGTGGCCTGTAGTCTTGGCCGCACCGGGCCGAGCTCTGGGTTCGAGCTCTGGGTTCGAGCTCTGGGTTCGAGCTCTGGGTTCGAGCTCTGGGCCGAGGTATAAAATCGAGAACGACCGCGAGCGACTTCGCCCGAGTCCCCGTAGTATCCCCGGGCGCTCTCTGCTCGCGGATTATAAGAGAAGTCCTTGCGAACCGCAGCCTAATCGTCGGTGATCTTAAAACGCTCGTGAAAAGCCGAGAAATCGGTGGATTTTGGAGCCTTGGCCCCAGTGGCGCTCGCTACCTCACTCGAGGCGGTCAACCGATGCCTCGACCGAGCTCCAGTGCTCCTCTCCTTTCGCGAATAACTCGTGCTTTAATAGAGATGCATCCTCTCGAGGCTCCCTCTGCGGTCCAATAAGCCAGCAGCGACTCTTTTCTTCCACCTCCTCAGCTCGCTACCTGAAAATTCTCCTCCTCTCCTCCGCTCAATTAGCATCTCGACAATGTGCCCAGATTTTTGAAGCAATGAATTCCTTTCTTTAGAGCAACTGTCTCCGCAATGAAAAAACTCAGCGCCAATTATTTTCAAAGAATTAAGCAAGGCTTAACTCGACGAGGTCGTAAGCTCAAATAATGCGTTTAAATTGGATGCTGATAATGTCGCGACGAGAGGATATTAAATTCAAAAGCGAGCAAGTTTTTGTGCCTGCGCAATCAGTTTGGCCTTAAAATGAAAAACCTCGGAACCAGGGCCGATATTAAATACATATCTTATTCGCGACTAGCTCGAATAGCAGGAGGTATAGGGGTGAGGCGGGAGGGCGGGTGGATCAAGTAGGAATAGGAAATCTCAATTAAAGCGCAGCGAGAATAATAGGAAGAAACAGTATCTAATTCTCTTGCCGTTGGAAATATTTAAGCCTAAAATTGTTAAGAAGAATATTTTTAATTAAAATTCTTAAAGCTTGCATCGAAAATAGTTCTGCGAATAGTGGGAGAGAAGCGGTCTGGGTTTAATTTAAAAATTATTGTCTTACGCTCACTCGAGAGACCCTTAGCGAGGCGAGCGTTTTTCGTAATTTTACTTGTCACATGAAAGGGAAAAAGGACAGAAGGCAGCTAACGTCGTTTTCCCGATTACCCTATCGGCTTCGCGTTCCCATAGTGCGACGAAATTGAAGCGCCACGATGTAAAACGTCGACATTCCTTTGCCCACGGTATTCTCTCCCACTCGAGCGCCTTCCTTCTCCGCCTCTCCGCGCGATCTCCCAAGAGACATACCGAATTCCTTCTGCTGCTCTCCCTCCTTCCTGCCGCCGCCGCCGCCGCCGCTTCCTCTTTGTCCTCCGCGTCCTCCGCGTCCTGCGCCGCTCCCGCGCGCCCC
The DNA here is from genome assembly GCA_018907135.1 of Kradibia gibbosae. Classification (NCBI taxonomy): domain Eukaryota; kingdom Metazoa; phylum Arthropoda; class Insecta; order Hymenoptera; family Agaonidae; genus Kradibia; species Kradibia gibbosae. Next base: position 44,750,679 of record JACCHX010000001.1, read on the forward strand.
TGCACCCTCGCGTACCTAGCCTTGGTGAAAAATTTTACTGCCGGCGCCTTCTTCCAGGAAGCTCCGCTGCCCCTCGTAAGTCCCAGAGCCGATCGAGCTTAGGTAACGGTACCGCGCGCGAATAATAAAAATCGATCGCGATGCGCCTCTCGCGTCCGATTCCCCTCCATGTGCAACCCGTATATAAATATGCCGGCGGTGTCCTCCTAAGTGACAAGCGTTTCATCTGCATAACCAACTCTCGGGCCATCGGCAGCTTTCCCACGGAGTACCAACATTATGTTGGGTAATGATATCGGGAAGCGGACTAATTTGATCGGTGGCCTCTCGTTACGTGATAAGTGGGAGCTGGGGGAATATCATTGCGGGAAGCGCTCGCGTAAATATTCAGCAGCCTGGCCGGCTCCCGCTTAGCGAGGCCTCATTGTTATGACGGGCCCAGGGGACTGCCGGGATCGTTAGGCTCCGCTGACCCCTCGAACCCCGTCAAACAAACGAATTCGCAAGAGTGAGTCACGCGAAGCCCCACTCGAAGGACCCTCTGATCGATCGATAGCAGCCTCTATCCATTGAGATACGGGACCCTTAATTCCAGGCCCTCGGCTCTGTGCGCCGAGCGATCGCAAACGAGGCCGGCGTCTTCCGTCGGGGTGCGCAAAATACGGCCGCGCCTGGGACTCGTATTTCAGGGGCTTTACGATCGCGGTCCCATTAGCCCGCGAGTGGCTCCCGCAGACTCCCGCCCCCGCCGCCGACCGCCGACCGCCGACCGCCGCGACTTCCCCGGTCGCTCGATGTCGATTGCGCCTCTCTGACCCGCGAAACCGCGAGGCCCTTCCGCGAACTCCTCCGCGCCCCTGGAATTGGGCCCGGGACCCTCTTCCCTGGCCGCGGCGACCGCGCACGGGCCTCCGACTCCCGCGAACTGCCGATGGCTCCTCGGGATTTATGAATAATTAATCTTCGGCCCATCATCCGCTTAACCGGAGCAAGCGATTTATAAAATTTGTCGGCTGCGGACTAACCTAAATGGGGATCTTTCAAACGTTGAAATATGACCCCTCGAAGAGAATAATAATGAAGCCCGATGTCAAATATTCAGCGAATCCAATGCATTTTTCACAGAGCGCCTAAATAGTATGACTGACGGGGCTCGTCCTCATTTACGCATTACTTGGAATAATGCACACGCGTGAAATTCATCTTGATATCTTGGACAGAGATTAAATTAAGCTTATGATGGAAATTTAATGGTCATCGATGAATATTAATTGTCTTTATATTTACCATTATATTGGAAAGCCTTGATGAAACTCAGCCTCGACCAAAGCTACTACTCCCCCACCAAAATATTATATTTCGGCGTCAATTTTTTTCATCTCTTAGGCTTTGAAAAATATTTTTGTAAAAAATCCACATTATTAAATTTCGTCGATGATCAATATTAGGAATGATGATTAATCTTTCTAATATTGGACATTCAAATTGCGCTTGGAATTTACTTTAATATTATGACTTGTAATTTGTAAATAGTTTGTCAAAATTGAAATTTTAACGATATTATAATACAGTGAAATATTCGACTGGGTAAAGAAATTGCTTACTTGAATCTTTCTATTGAGTTGTAGGCGTTGAAACTAAATTTACTGGCTCGAGCTGTAACGATCTCGTTACATCGGACGGATCTGGTTCGACGATAATCAGTGGACATTTCGATAAAACAATCAGATTCTGGGATACTAGAACAGAATCTGGATCAAGCGACATCGTTCTTCAAGGAAAAATTACATCACTTGACTTATCTCGAGGTTAGTTCATTTGTACTTAAATACCATGAGGAATAATGATTTTATATCGTATGCAAAATCTTGCACAAAAAAGGTCAACTTTTTCATCCTTAACATTTAAATAGCCCGAATTTTATAGTAAACAATATTTTCCGTAAATTCCAAATATTTCATAGTATCTGATTTCTAACTATTGCATGAATTTTTCAACTTAATGAACTATACGTATTTATTTACATGTTTATATATTTATATATACAATGATGTTTTATAAAGTTGCTGCTTGTTAAATAAAGTAAACAGTTTAACGTAAAACTTCCTTACATTCGTCAAAAAATGAATCGCACATTGTTTTAACAATGAACAATCAATGAGTAAACAGTGAACAGCGAACAAATTTAAAAACCACAAACTACGACACTGCGGAGAAACTTGATAGGTTTTCCTTTTTTTCCGTATACACACCTGTTTCAGCAATTATCGACTTTATTAAAGCAGTATTTACTAACGGAGAAAAAATTTGTTTGTTTTTCACGAGAAATATATTTAATTGGGGAGCCTTTTAATATACGCTTAATTTAAATAAATTGTTAATCGTGAATTTTATTTTCAGATGCGTACTACCTTTTAAGCTGCGTAAGGGACGATACATTAAAACTTCTCGATTTACGAATGAAACTGATCGTAATGTCTTTTAGGTAAGTAGATTCTTTTTTCTTTTCATCATATTCTTATTGTATAATTTGAAACATGTTCAATTCCACTCGGCTTATTTTTATGAAATTACATAAACGTCATAAATCAGTGATTATCTACTAATTATAGATTAAAACATATATTGGAATTGAAACATACAATTAATAATGGAATTTAATTCAATATAAATTTGAAATTTGTTTGTTAATTTTGTCTTTGAAGTGCATAAATACGCATAAATTTTTGTAAATCAGAATTATTAGGCGCTCGAAAAGTCTTTTATAATTGTTTTTATGCTTTTTTATAAAAAGAACTATTTATTTGCTATTTCGCACTTAGCCTAAATTTATTGATTGATGTTAAATAATTATGGTTTATTATTAAATATTATTGTCATAATAATATGCTTTTGATATTTACTTATAATACATGTCTCTTTCAATATTGACCAGAACAATATATAAACCATATTAACAATACTTTAAATATTTTAATAATATATTCATTGATATTCAGTATTAATTTAAGATTTATTGTTATTGCGTATTAATTGTAGTATTTTTAATCGAAAATAAACCGATAATTTAACTGCAAATAACAGATAAACATCTAACTTATCTAACTGAAAAATAAAACATTTAATTGATCGGATTAGTGATTGTCAATCCACATTCGGTTTGGAGTATAATAAATTAATTATTTTATCATTTCGTAACAACTTTCAGTCAGCTAATTAATACTGTAAATACACAGTTTTAAAGCAATGATAAACAGCTTTACATCTTTTTTTCAAAGATTATAATTTACATTTACTACGCTTAATGATTTGTTTAACAAAAAAATATGTTTTTTATTCGATTGTAACCATTTAAGATTACGGATCAATTTTTTTCTACAGCTCTATTATATTTATTTATGCTTTAAATTATATCATTTGGAGGAATATGTATAGGCAGCAAATATTATTTTTATAACTTAAAATAAGTGAGTTACGCCGTATCTAAGTTATTGAAGTGATTTTAATAGAAAAAATAAAAATCCTTAAGATCATTAATCGTGTTAAGTACGCAAGCTACAGTAATAAAACGTAAAATTACACAAACAACATTCATATTTCTATCTTAATAGCTTATATATTATTTTACATAATTTGTTGAACATTTTGTATGTAGTATTTTATAATTTTTCACACTATGAAATTAAGTAAGCCTTTGTAAAAAGAAAGTAGTTTTCTATGTACAAAGTTATTCATTAAAATAAGGAAAATGTTTCTGTTAAATTATTGATTAAAATAATTAAATTGTTAACATTGCGAGAAGTTAAACAAAAATGTTTGTAACAAAACCTTAAACTTGATATTTTTTCCTGTCAATAGAATTATTTGTATGAATACGGTATAAATAAAACAAAGACTCATAAAACTATAAATAGCTTTTGAATATTCAATAAGGATCTTCTTTTATTACTATGGAAAATCTCATAGTATTCTGAAGGATGTTTGTTTATTGATTAAACCGTTTTTCAGTGCTGATGGTTTTAAAGTAGGATGCGATTGGGCAAGAGCTACTTTCAGTCCAGATGGCCAATATGTTGCCGTCGGTTCTTCAGATGGTTCTGTGTACATTTGGTCAGTAGCAACGAATAAGCTCGAAACAGTACTAAAGGATCATACGTAAGTTATTTATTATATCGATGGAAACTTTGTAAACATACGTGTGTGTATGTATGTGTGTGTTTGTGTGTGTGTGTATTTATATATTGTAAATAGCTGCATAGTAGTAAAATAGTTTTAATTTATATTACAAAGAAATCTGGAGTCGCAAATTACATAATTCTGTATGCACAAAAGACGGTAATTTTTTGGGGTCTAATTTCGAATTAATTACAATTTCTCACGTCGCATTAATTATCAAAAAATAGAATTAATTATTATTCAACTCAACTAATGATTTATATTGTTTAATATAATATTGAAGTATGTTTCAGTTGTCATTTCTAATTTAAATAATTTCTTCGTTAAAATTTACGAAGTTTCGTGGAATTGCACAACTACGTATCTTCAATTAAGAATTACTTTAATAAGTTCCGCAATAACAAATTATCACCGAACGTGACTTTATAAATTGTTGCTTAACAATCTTACCTTTAAAACGGCTTTGAAGAATATTCAACTTGAGTAGCCACTGGTTAAAGTAACAATACGCTTCGATAAATTCTCAGGGTCGTTATTTTCACGTAGTTAGCTTATTTATATAAGCAGGACAATGCTCCCTAACAAGATAATTGTATTAATAGGGCAGATTTGGGTACAATGACGATAATACGATTTTCGTATCGTTGCATTAACGGTACCGATTCCTAAACAAAGCTCCTACGATAGGGAGTGAGGCTCGGTTGACGAGGCGTAGGAGAGGAGGGAGCGGACGCGGACGGGGGTGGGGTGGAAGCGTCGAAGGTGCCGCACGTCAGCGACGGCGGGCAGCAGCGGCCTCCTATTAAGCGGAGCCACGGACCTCCTCCCGATGAATTTTCCCCGCTTGGGACAAAAGCACCGAGCCGAGCACCGAAACGAAAGTCGTATCGATCGTGGGGAAGGAAAGGGGAGCTCGCTCGGCCGGAAGGAATAGCCGATCGATGCCGCCCTATCGAAAAAGTGTCTCGAGCACCGGCCACGTTTGGCTAAGCGTTTGGCTTTGATAGTTTCGGCGCGGCTCGATAATCGCCTCGGTTAGGGGACCTTGGGTCATTAACGGGCGCTGCCTCGGCCCTCGACGAGCTCGTCACCCGAGAATCTCGGGGCCACGGAACGCAAGGCCAGCGCTCAGTCCTTGAGTCCTATCGGCGATCGGGAGACGCCCCCGGGAGATTAATACTTTTCCTCCAAGAGCCTCTAGGAGGCGCTTAGTCGAGAGCGGCTCTGCTCCGACAAGGGCGGCCGGTCCTTGATTCGAGGGCCCTGGGACGCGAGAAGATAAGAAGGCCTTTCGATTCAGCCTCGAGGGCGCAGCTGTCCTCTGGAGTTCCCCACGGGTTCGGGGCGGCGGGGGCTGCCCTTTCATCCCCCTCCCGCCAACCCACAGACACTCGGCCCGAGTCGGATTATGCAAATTGGAGCGAGCCCGAGCCCGATAACTGCCGGATGACGAGCAACGGACCCTGGCCACCGATGCTCCCCAAGAAATTTGGAGCTCCGAAAGCCGAGAGCATGTGTCGGATTCGAGCTCGGGCTTCGAGCTCGGGCTTCGATCCTTCCACCCGAGGATCCCGACTGATGTATGAAATTCGAACAGGATCGGGGCAGCAGTCTATGGGATTCGAGCCGAAATTTCGATACTTGGTCGCATACGAAACGAGGTTGCGCTGACGCGTTTAATTAGCCACGGGGCTTTTAATTAAAATATTGTCGGCGTCGCCATTCCATTAATAATTTCACCGAGTGCCCAGTGCTCGCGGGCGTCTCAGCCAGAGTTTCATTAAGGCGGACGGCCGCTGGCTAAGATTCGAGGCTGTTGGGAAGCTCAACTGGCCGGGGAGCCCCGGGTGTGGCGGTGGTGGGAGGGTGGCAACATCGGGAGCCAGCCGATGAGGCCGAAGCGGGAAGGGCATCGAAGCTGCGGGTCGATCGACGGGGGCAAAAATTTACTCAAGCCCGCGCACGACTCAGGGAAATTGGATTATCGTAATGACGAGAGGTAGGTGTAAAGCAATCTCGAGTCTCACTCTCGGCTCGTAACTGATCCCATTGTCGTCGCTCGGCGATCGATCGACGACCTTTACCTTCCCAGCACTCGGCTTCGCTTCGACTCTTCTAGAGATCTGAGCGAGTCCGTCCACGTGTCCCCTCGCGATATTATGTCATTTATCTTCGTCCCGGTGCGTCGAGAGGACAGACTCGCTCCGCGTCGGATCCGAGACCCGACCTCGTCCGTCCCCGCCCAGTCGTCTTTTTGCCCCCACAGTTGCCTTTTTCGCTTTGCATTAGTCCAGGATTTATCTTCCGGGATCCGCTCGGTCCGTTAAATGTCGGCCGTGCGACTCGTCCTTTCCCGTTCTCTCGCTCGATTTCGCCCCGATTCAGCCGGCTCCGATTCTTCTCCGCCTCGACCGGCGAGCCCGCGACTCCGCGTCCTATTCAACAAAGTACTTGGCCAGAGAGGGAGAGAGATAAGGGGAGAGAGAGAGAGAGAGAGAGAGAGAGAGAGGCAGCTGAAATGGAAGGATGTCGCCGCCTCCGTCGCCGCCGGTTTATGACTCGGAGGAATCGATCGAGGGCGGCTGGCCTTCGAGAGAGGCCAGAGAGGCCCGCGCTAAGGACTCCCAGCCGAAGGGAGGAGTGGGTCTGCAGGGGTTAGGGGGCAGCCCGAGGCTGAGAGGAGCATTAGCTAAGTAGGAGCGAGTCCGTGCGGGGGCGCGTGCTCCAGATGAAAAATGGCGCGTGGTTGACGCGCGTTGGGGCGGCGTTTTAAAGAAGATCGAGGGACTCGATTATCCTTTTATTGATGGTCGGACATTAGACGGAAGCGTAGGCGGAGGACAATTAAGAATTTTTTGCCGCAGCGGAGATCGGATCGGATAGGGCCGGGGATGAAAAAGCGCCTCGGCAGTCGAAGAAACAAAAATGAGGGGGATTCTCGGGAAGTATCTGATTTGGCGTATCGATCTCCCTGGGTTTTTTTTTCCGCGGCCGCGTCCTGAGACTAGAGGCCGGCCTTTAGCTCGTGCGAATGCGCGGAAAACGATAAATCTGTCTCTCCCGCAGAGTCGCGGTCTCTCTCTCTCTCTCTCTCTCTCTGCTTCCCTCCCTGCCTCCCACGGCTCAGTCTCCCTTTCTCTCGGTATCTATCCATCTATCACTTTATCTCACTTACTCCTGATGCCAATCAAGCGAATTCTCATGAGCAGCATCCTCACCCATTTGAAATGAACATTAACGTCTCCATAAGATAAGATGATTACGCCCCGTGTGCTCGCGGTAGCCGGACGCGATCCCGAGCTACCCGCGGTCACTTATCTGCGCGAGTCTCCTGCTGTCGGAACAAGACACCTTAAATAGTCTACCGTCAATCTCGCCCTGGCCTTTTTTTCCTCCAGGGCTCCCTCCTATCCCGCCTCGTATCGCGATAACACTCTATTAAGGATTTCGACGCCTGCTAAGACTCGGAAAAATGCCCGCGAGTTGGTTAAAAATTCGACGAGGACTGCCAGACACTCCCTATCAACGGTAACTCATGCCCTATTCCTGACATTTTTCGCGATTCCCTGGATAAGATAGGAGTACGCCCTGCTTAAATCCGAGCTGCGCCTTACAATACAACGGCTGAATACGGTATTAATTATTGAATGCCAGCTAATTGAAAGACAAACTTGCCGTTTAATTTTATTCTCTCTCTGATTTCCGGTAGCAAGTCCAATTTGGGCCGTTGAGATTCGGGTGTTTCCTCGAGTCACTGGCTCTGATCTACAGTTCATATTTATTTACTGGGTAATTTAAGTACTTGTGGTGTCAACCAATTCTGTGCCCTTTTCAACGATTAAAAATCGCAACTCATCTGCTAAGTAGTGCAGCACTGCCTACTGCACCATTAATCACTGCAGAAGGTTTTTCAAATAATTATTTTTTCAATCCTCAAATTCTGCGTATTTAGCCAAGGCGATTGAATTGAATTATCGTTACGATTCTGATTATTATTGAGTATATTTAAAATTGATTAGATGTAAAAGGAAATTAATAGCTTAAATATTGAATAAACAAGAGTAACTTTAATTGATTTTCAAATTGGAAACATTTATTATTTCTGAAAAGATTAATTAGAGTAGTCGTATCGCCATTCTCTTTAGAGAAGCTCATCGTTTATTTAACTTTGATTAATGATATCTTTAAGGTGAATAAGGTATTCTTCCAATATCATACTGGCAAGGAAAATTACATTGATTGCAAAAGGTGATTTAATTATCCAAAATCACAATATCCAGCAATAGTCTATGAATTTTGAGTTCTTCTCAATTCTTAAACGAAAGCCGCCAAAAGGATGTTTGCACAATTGTAAAAAAAAGATTTGAAAAAGTCAAAGAACGAAGAATCGTCGATAAAATCGCGAGAGGCAATTTTTCCGATTGGCCCTGCAGGGAAGGCTCATCGAGTTCGCCACGTCTCTGATCCAATATAATTCATAGGAGCAAAGCCTAGGTTAAGGTAATTGCACGTAACGGCTGATTACAGAAGAGGACACGTGAGCTCGTCTAATGTAATCCTGGCGATCCTCCGAGCCCTCGCGTGTTCCCCGGGGTTTGTCAGCCGGAGCTCGGCACCCGGGGCTCGTGAAACTCGAGGTAAAAAGGGAGCCGACCTGCACCGAGAGGCGCTGCAACGTCGAGTGGCCTCGCGCCTCCGCTCGGATTTTTAAATCGTAATTGATACGTTTCGCGCGAGCCTAGTGCGCCCCGCCCCCCGCCGTAACCCCGGACGAGATCGCAACCCGTGGACGCCGAGCGTCGGCACGAAGCCTCGGCCCGACCTTTCCCCGCGAATCGCCTATCGCCATTGAGTTGGCTCGCGTGTAACGCCTCACGGGGGGTCGCGATCGAGGGCCGCGAGCCCCACCAGGTCGCCTAATCCGCTCGTGGCGCCCTGACGTCCACGGACGAGGCGAGGAGCAGCCACTGATGGGAACGGGGCCGCGGAGTGCACCGGAGTGCCTAAGAGGACTTGGACGCGTTAACAACTTCGCGGTACTTCCACTCGCGGAGAAAGGGTCTCGTGGACTCTGGGGGGGGGGCGAAGGAAGGAGGGCGGAGGGGCAGGAGGAGAGCGGAGGAAGGGGAACAACAGTAATGGGCAACGCGGCTCGCGATTCCCGCAGCCGAGGCCTGTGCTGTAACGACCTTGAAGGTGGAAATTTCAGAAAGTCGATGCGCAGCTGCGGCTTCGAGCCCCGAGCGGGCATCGGTTTTACCACGGATTTGGCTGCTCTTCCCTTCCACTCGTTTGACAAGCCAAATCCGGCCTGACTCCAATCCCCGTGCGCTCGCTCGAGCCTACGTCGCTTTTTCACTGCACCCGTGTCCGATGCGGTTGTTTGGCATTTTTCTTATTAAAGAGGAAAATGCAGGAAAGCCCCTCTCGGCTGCCTTTAGCATATACGAACGAAGCTTACGAACGAATTATGGTTTCCAGAAAATTGAAGCGCCTCACTTCTGCCAAGGCTACAAGAACAAAAACGCCCGGTTGTTCTTGGTCGTAATGCTGAAACAGTATAACATTGCAACTAACATCATCTTCAAATTATAATCTGCATAAGTAGAATACGGCAGTGCACGCAAGAAAAACAAGCCATTGCCAAGTCATTAAACTGATTATACTGTCGAATATATAGAGTTGTTAATACCACTAAAATGTACTTCTCTACTTATTTACTGCAAAATTTCTCCATTTCTGCTATGCAGCAGCACGAAGTGCTTATTTTTTCTATCATACTTTTGTTCTTTTATACGTACAATCGCAGTTAGTGTCGTGGGTACAGAGAGGCATGTTCACACCAATTATGAATGCACGCCCCCTCCCCGTATATAAAAGCCATTCACAGCAAGTCAAAAGCATTCTCTAAAGATTACCGAGCACATTGTTTACTTCTATAAATAGCATTCGAGCATAATATTTTAGATGGTAATAATTCAATAACAGTGCTTTATTTTTCTTAATTATTTACGAAAATATCCTTGGAGTTTATATAATAAAATATTCCCAGGCTGCAAAGCAAAGCTTGAAAAAATACCCATTTTACCTCCATCAACTTAAAAATACTGTTTGCAGTTAGCGCATGAATATTTATTCGTGTACAAACACATATTTTTTTTTAAACATTAAGTTATATTTTGAAACAGTATTTTAAACAGGCTCGTCGAAATTATTAAGATTATTTTCCATATATCTTTAAAGCTCATAAATCTTAATTTACTGATTTTGGCTTTGGTATTAAATGCTTGTCAACTATCGTTGCTAATTTACAGAAGCGAGTGAAATTTTCAAATGTCCGACATTAATTGAGAATTTTATGTGTGGGAGATTAAAAAAAAAAAAAAGAAAAAAAATAATAATAAAACGCATACAACTGATACAAAGCATAGACATGCTGAATACATTATTTCTATTAAAAAAAAAACACATAAAGAAGATATTCTTCTTTCAAGCTCTGTTTAATATTATTTAATTATAAAAAATAATAAAGATTTAATTAGTATAAATTATAATTTTTTTTTTCATTTTAATACAATGTATTCCATTGTTTTAATTTTGTTTTAAAATAGTTAGTTATACATAATGTAAACCGTAATATACAAAGCTCCATTAATCTCAAAAAAAAAAAATGTAAAATAAAACAATTTATTTTATAAATTTTGTTTTTAATCAACAATAATCATCAATTAAAACTTTTTTAAAAAGGGTTTGAATTTTACAATTTTAACTGCGGTTTCTCATTTGAAATAAAACAATTATCAAAAATATCTTTCTACTGATATTACTAAAATACGTATATTTTAATTCGCAAATAAAATTTTGCTATAGTAAATATAAAATGTTTTTTTTTCTACTTTCCAAAGTAAGCTATCATTTTGATTAAAATTGTGTAAATTGAATACAAGTGCATTATAAATAGCATTGAGCAAAGAATTAATTATATGTATATTGTTTTTTAAATGCATTGCCTTAAATTTATTAAAATTCCTTAACATTTCCTGCATTACAAAATAAAAATTAAAAAACGAAAAATGATGAAATATTTTTTTAAGGTATTAATTATAAAAACTTAATAAGCCTCGTTTGGAGTAGTTCAAGCCAAATATTTTTTTTTTTTTTTAATTTTTTTTTTTATAAAAAAAGTTGATGTTTTCAAGATAAAGGATAAAATCTCAGTGTAAAAAGTATAAAAAGAAAAAATTACATATATAGTATCTATTCTATATACTTTCTACCTTTTTCACGATCCTCTGTATATGTATGAAAAAGAACTCCTTAATTACCTTTGCTTCTTATTCTTTAATTCTATGCAGTAAATAATGTATATTATAATAAATATACATGTATACAAAATTAAAAATCATTTATGGTTGTTTTTAAATCGTAATTATGATCTTATTGTGATAGTTAAAATGTTTCGAAAGCATAAATTAACAGTTGCTGCGGAGAATATGGCGAAGCGCTGTATTCTTTAAATGGAAGTCCTTGCCTGGATTTCGACTTTGATTTCGGTAATCATCGCGGCGGCAACTGGATTGACAATATTTAAGCTCCCGATAAGCCATTAATGCACTCCACTAATCGATCGACAAACGCGCATCCGCGGTCACGCATATCGACAAACAAGAGCGGCGGACATTAAAGCTCGTATACGTGCACCCGCATGTAATTATATATTCCGCATTGTATCCCTGTGTGCGTGTGCTGTATGAAAATCTTTTTAATTAAAAAGAACTTAATACTCTCACTGTATATCTTTATTAATAAAAACGGGCGCTAGAATGAAAAGAATAGTTTCAAGTAGCGCCAGAATTCCAGTGGGCGTGAGACGTTGCCTGTAGATCCATTTTAAATGCACCCGACGATAAAAACAACCTCACTGCCGACGGTGAAATAGAATTTTTGATTTACTTTATCGCCGCGAATGAAACTATGTGCATTATTAATAAGTTAATCAAATCCAAAATATTTCTATAAATACTTTTTAATGCATTCACAATCACTTTGTAAAGTAATAATCGTCTGTATTTATTTTAACGCGTATTTCCGTGTTAAACACATTCTCTTTATTAATTATAGAACACTTCGGTATTGCAGTACAAAAGAACTTACAAATAGAAATTATTACATTTTGCCATTAAATGAAATAATTACTGGCCAATTCTTATGAAGTGCTTGGCATTTTAAACGGTTAGCTACTCGAAATTGTGTGTATAAATTATATAATTTCAATTCTTATGAAATTAATTAATATAGCTGAATGAATGATTGCATTTTAATTACTTTGTATTAAGTGCAGTGATTGTAGAATTTAATTTACGTTCCTGGAATATACGTCTATATATTCTTATTAAATATATATATAATAAATGTCTGGCAAAAAGAGAAAATTGATAAAATTGGTAAAAGAAAAATCCTTTAGTATCGCAAACTGACTTCAGTTTTTTACAATACTTCGCTACACTTCAGGCCGAGGTGGAGACTCCCCTTCCAAATCGAGTCAGGAGGTGAAACTTTGGTCTACTATACTTGCAGGACGGCGAAAGAAAGGCTAGTGGAAACGCAGCTTCCAATTGCCCGACGTATAGTCGATTTCCGTCGAGCTCAATATATCTTCCACCTTGGCTCAATCTCTTCTCCGTTTCTCCCGCTCGCTCTTCTATGTTTTATATTGCCTCTTTTTCGCGCACCGCAGAACAGGAGGATTCCCCTTTTCATTATTTATCCAGGATTCCGGCAAAAGTGTCTAATCATCGTTCGACTTGTCGGTCACTCCACTCGGGGACACTAAAGAATGATCCATCAAGCATCGGGCGTTTATTAAATGACAATACTTCTTTCTAACGTAACTAATATCTGCCAACTTTTTGTTCTCGAATCATGATAGATTATATAGTTTAGCATTGTTTATCTTGTCTCGCGAGTCGAGCTCTATTTTTCTCTTCTGCTTATGTGCTTCATTAAAATCTTGAAAACTATTTATCGTACGTGCGCGTGTGTATATACACGTTTTATCGTGCACATACGGACACATACGTATGTATAATATGTGGACGCTTCTTACATCGACAATCTCGCATTTTTGCATCAATTAGCTGACGCGAAAATTCAGCCCTGATCGTTGCCAGCGAATTTACTTCTCTCTCTCTCTCTCTCTCTCTCTCAGCCCCCCTCTACTACTCGTTCCCCGCCCTTCCTTCGCTCACTCTCGCGCACACTCTCCCTGTCTCTGGAAATGCAGTTCGCCGGAATCAAAGAAATATGAGCCGTCCGAGGTGCACTCGGCTGGCGGAATGCCGCGCAGAATATTGCAAAAACACGATTCACGAGTATATAACAAGCTTCGGATCGCTTCGATCGGATGATTGATTGGTCTGATCGCGTGCATTTGAGAAAACTCGAATTAATCCTAAGAGAGATGGGGCATTTACGTCGAGCTCCTCTTGCAATATCTGACCTCACGAACCAATCGCGAGCGCATCGCGGAGGAAACAACAAGGGGGGCGGCGGAGGGGCGCAACGGTAAGGACTTCCGCGCCGAAGTGCTCGGGAGACAGAGGCAAGAGTCAGCGGCAGCGGCAGTGATTTAGCCACTGCCCTCCTAAATATCCCGGCGCTAAAATATCGGCCGGCCATCGGCGATAATCGCTCGCCCCCCGGCTTCGACGAGGCCGCGCCCCTCCTGCCTCCCTGCCGAAACACCCTCCTGCATTTGATAGTTCTCGAGAAACTTCCGCTTCCCCCCCCCCCGCCGGCACGTACACGTACTCGCGCGTGCGTAGAGCCTCTCGCGTCGCTGCCCCCGCGGGGGGGAGGGGCAATCAAAAAAAAAAGAAAAAAATCGGCCAGTTCAGATTATTGGTTTATCGCTGTACGTGGAAGCGCGCGGGTCCGGTCTTTGCCAGCTCCGCGTGTGCGATAACTCTATATAAAATTCCGCTCAATTAAGCTTGAGTTTTTATTGTCCGAGGCAATTTTTTTACGATACCCTTCTCCTCCATGGGATTGACTGCCTCGTCGGCCGATTCTGCGCGCGGCTCGCGCGTCCGCGCTTTTTTACGACAGCGGCTGGAAAATTCTCTGCTCCTAACTTGAATTTTTAAATGCCGGACTAGTAGGGCGCAGAACTTGGGGCGCAGGAAGCGACGAGGACCGGGCCGAGCTCGCTCCACGCCCCCGCCTCGCCGAGAATATAAATTCAACGGTAGAATCGAGCGCGCCCCGAGGCCATTTGCAAGGCCACGAACTTTACCCCCCCCCCTCTACCTCCCCACACGGTGCTTGTAAAAAGGCACTCGCTGTAAAAAGGCCCACGAGGAGCAACGCTCCCGGTCAGAGGCCACTACTGGATGTCGCGGGTAGCCTCGATCGGGTCGGGCGAAGCCCTCCGGGGGCGGGGATCCCACCACTTATGGGCCGCACAACCAGGGGACTTTTTCACTTGCGATGCCGAGAAATGGATGCCGGCCAGAATCCCTGACCTGTGAGCCGTGAAATTCGTACTTGGCCCCTGCCGAGCCAACGGCCCATGATTTACTCTTTTCCACCATCGCGGAGACGTTAAATCAGACGCCTCGTGGATCCTCGCATGGTTTCAGTAGCAGCGCTCTTTTTGGCCCTGGCCTCGAATTGCCGAGCAAAGGATGCGTCCCTCTTATTGTCCTCGAGCTTGACGTTATCGCAATCACGCTAAAGGTAGATCGGTTACATTATCCGCGTGTAGCAGCTTTTACGTTATGAAACTTACTAATGTACAATAAGCTCCTTTTTTAAATGTTAGGTTTTTATTCAAAAGTAGCGAGGAAAATGTTCGTGCCGTGTGATAAAAAAGAGGATTTTACGTGTAAATTACAAAAGCAGCAACTCTTTTAAATGAACGCAATTTAAGGTAAAAACTTGAATTCCGGTGATTAAGAGCAGCCGTTTTGATATTAAGTGCGAATGGCTCCATATTTTGAAGAGCGTTTTCGCATCCACTGTACGCCCTGGGATTCGCGATTCTTTTAATGCCTTAGCACTTTTGCTGTCTTATAAAGGCGAGCTAGTTCTTAAATTTTTGGTGAGTCATTAAAGATGATTCGGTGTCATTGTATATTGTGCGTTATTTTCCGAGACACTAGGCATTCCATGTGTTGCCAAGGACCTTGTGGGAAGCCTTTATGGCTGGGAAAAACCACCGGCTGGCGCCTATGAGCTGCTTGTAGATAATGTTGTAAAACTAAAATATGGATGCATTATAGACACTACATGCTTTGAAATATTGAAATAGTCGGTCTAAAGTTTGGCAACCGTGAAAAAGTTTGGAGACCTTACGAGGTGTAAAATGGATCATCATAATGTTGCTTTATATTCGCTAAATAGCAGCGATTTTTGTTTATTTCCTTATACGTAATAATATTTCAAACGCTACACGATGTAAGGCTTAAAATTTTTAAAAAATACGAAATGGTTTAGTATTTAGCATTAAGTATCGCTTGTGAACAAAAGTATGATTAATTTCTTTGTTTTAAAAATACTTCAGTTAGCTGAATTATACGTTAATAATAAATGTATCGGTATAATAAATACGTGTTTGCTGATGCTTGTACGTGTGACATTCTTACGTTCATAAATTTAATGCCGGGTAAATGACTACCGAAATAAACCAGTGTCAGAGCTTTAAGATAGTAAGAATTAGTGAGTCTGCCTAGATATCAAGCAAACTATTTACATTTCTACTGCGCTCGGAAAGCTTTTCCATGTATGGCGTGTAATACAATTTTTCTGCTTATTCCGCTTTCAGATAATCATCTTCGCTCTGCATTCTCTCTAATTTTCTTAAATTGCCGCGCGTAAATATTTCAAAGATGCATCACTTTGTAACGTCTAAGAATGTCCTAAAATTGTTTAGAAGAATTTCAGGTCTTGTTGTGAAAAAAAAAGGCTCGAAGAAAGGATGTAAACTCCATTAGGATTTTCAGTTACTACTCCAAGCACGCGAACCAATTCGGTCTCTGGGGGAAATAATTTTACTGAATTCGTACAACGCTGTCAATCAAGAGCCCGTAACCAGGGCAAATCCGTTAAATATGTGAGCCAACAAGCAAACATAGTTAGTCATTGTACCCGGTCAAGCAGATAATCGCAAGTAATTATTAGATAATTTTGTTCTAAATTTTCTCAAGTTTCAAGAGCTTAGGCGCGTTATATTTTAGAAAATAAGTTATGCTCCCATTTCTCTGAGTTCGATCAATTGATTGTATTGACTTGTTTCGATTGGGTTTTATTTGCTCGGCAAAACTATAATTTACACTAACTCGATACGATAAAGAATTTATTATTTGAAAAGTTAATCATTGTGTTTTTGTTTGTTGTATTTAATCGCACTTAAAATGTCGCCCGGTTAAAAATTGTGTGATACAGAAATTTTTATAAATTGGATGCAAAATCAGCGAAAACTTTTTTTGCCTACACGTTACATGAAAACCCCCATAAATTTTGTACTGGATAGCTGGCTCTTTACTCAAAAACGAAGGACACTCAAATTTCGAGTTAATATTTTTGCTTATTTCGATAATGTTGACGAAGTAAATGACTGGAATTTACATCAAATTAAAGCACTGAATAAGAATGAATAATAAATTAATGAAATTAAAAAAAGGACTAATTAACTTTTTCTACTTTCTCTCTTCTGCAATATACATATTTTAATGATATTTTTATATTATCCGTACTCGATTAATGTTTATAGTACGCTAGATTAGTATATGCGATGTCATTTGAAATGCATGCATAAAAGTAGGAACGTAGTGTAAACGATGCTACCATAATGATGCAATAAAATTAAAGGAGATTTTCCTGGCATCCTGATAATGGTAGCAGCTATTGCTTATTTTATTTTTATTTACTGCACGGTCTAACTATATAAAGAGCAGTAGTCGTAAATAAAATTAAACTTTATCCAAAGAAAATGAAAATCAAAGTGTCTTGAATAGCATTTTAAGCGTTAATGTTAATTAATATATAAGTAGGAGATGTAAGCATAAAATAGTTTTGTCTGTTTCTTTTTTGTTTCTCCCCCCGCCCCCCGCCCCTCAATAACGTCACAAAACTTTTTATCCACTTATCAATTGAAATGTTATTATTAAAGGGTTTTATTGTATTCGAGACAGAAGTGCATATTCGTCGCGTAAAATGCACTTGCAGCCAATGTAGCTCCTTTTCTACCGAAAGTCGACCGAAGCTTATTATGCGCTTGTTAAGATAATTCCGCGTTTCACTTCCGACGATATCTCTAGGATCAATCGCAACGCAATTATCCGCTTTGAAAGAGTAAATCCTCTAACCGAAGAATAGCAATGCTTGTCTTCTCCGGGTGTGGAAGTAATTGGGGCCGTTAAAGGAGGGGTTTTTTCCACAGGGGGCGAGAAGAATGGACGCGAAGTGACATCTTCATCGATGTCAGAAGTCGCGCCCCGGAGGCTTAATTTTCCTTTTCGAGCTTAACACTTGAGCGCGGCCCGAATGGAGCAGCCCCCGAGCAAAATTATTAGCTTAATGGCGCTAACTTCACGTCCGGAGCCTACAATTTCACTTCATTTATTAAAGTATAGCCTGCACGAAGTAAGCTTACGATCGATTGCTTTTGTCTCGTTGGCTTTCGTTCTAATGTACATACGCCGGCATCGGCCTCCCTCGGACACGCGATACCCAAAATGACAATAAACGCAGATGCTCCCGGACAAGATTGTGCACGTGCTTTTATTAACCAATTAAGTTGTCAGTATTAAAGGCAGCATCGAGTAGCCAAGGGAAGAAATCCGTTTCCATGCAATTGCAAACAAGCACGGCAACGCACTTCGTACATATAGAGTGTAATTTCGAATTCCAGCGTTCGTGACTTCACATTCTAAGAAAAATGATATAAAGCGCGCACTCCCTTCATTAAGATTTACGGCTAAATAATAATACGAGTGCTTCAAACTCGAGTCCTAACGGTTATTTTTATCCTTTTCCTAGCGCTAATATTCACGCATACTTTGCGAGAAATTATATAGCGCAGAGTAAGAAATTCGGTATCAAAATTTACTGCGCAACACGACAATTTACACGCATGCTTAAGTAATTCTAACGACAGCTTGCATACACACTTAAAACCTTATCTTACAAATTTCTGTTAACATTGCAAAATATTCTCAGCTTCAACGAGCGCGGATAATCAAGATACGAAAATTAAGTCCTTCTGTTCCGCGGCACGGAAGTTAATTTCTTGGCTGCCGTGCCATCGGGCTCTAGAATCGGGATAATATAATTTAAGGAATGTAGTCCCACGCATTTAATATCGTTTCAGCCTCGAAGCTCTTCCTAATACAATGCACTTGTGTGCTCGTAATGGCATGTAAATGCTATAAAGCAGCGGTTGCGCGATGAGGTCCCGCGCGAAAAAACATGAAATGTAAACAGCGGATACGTAGACTTATGCACTCATAGTAAGTGAGCTCAGCCAGGATGAATCTCCATTATATCCCGAAGTTTTCCAT
This sequence comes from Kradibia gibbosae, assembly GCA_018907135.1. Lineage (NCBI taxonomy): Eukaryota > Metazoa > Arthropoda > Insecta > Hymenoptera > Agaonidae > Kradibia > Kradibia gibbosae. The sequence goes on from JACCHX010000001.1 coordinate 44,769,416, forward strand.
CCGACTATTACTAAAGATCGGAAAGGATAAATAAGGCTCGAATGAAAAGCAGCCTCGGCAAGAGCGGATAGAATAATAAAGGTGAAAAGAAAGCGCGTGATAAATGTATTTACGCACGTGTGCATGTGCGCGCATGAAAAGCCATAGCTCCTCGAGTTTAGCTTATCGGGGGCACGCAATTTATGATTTGCAGAAGGTGCGGGCCAGTGTCCCCGCATCGCTTGCTCGGGCTTCAGAAGTCAACTCCCAACTCCGTGCGGTCGCGACTCCTCCGGGACCGATCTAATTGCCCGGGAGCTGAGGACTTCGAGGGTAGCGTCTGGCTCGCGTGCGCGCGCGCGCAAGAGAGAGAGAGAGAGAGGCGCTTAAACGGAGAGGGCAGGTGAAGATGCGCCCTGGACCGGTGCTCCCCTGCATCTCGAGGCCGAATGGTAGCGGTGCAGTAGACTCGCTCTCGAGCGCCGCCCCCGCCTTTTTTGCCACGCCGAGCGAGTCTTCTTTCTTTTTTTTTTTTGGGGCCGAAGCTGGCATTAAACAATGTAATTTTTCCAAGCTCGGTAACACTCGATAAAGAAAGCCGCTGCGTGAAGTCAGACGGTATTTTGCCTCCTAATTAGGACAATAATTTAACTTTTTTTGGATGATAATTAAAACTGGACGTGCAAGCTGTTGTTGGCCTAGTTATTTCTCGAAATTTGTTCCTCGTTAACCAAGCGCTCGCATGTGTAGTAAATTTTTGCGTTAGGGCACTTTTGAAAACTCGGAGTGGAGCTCCGGCCGGTATTTAACGGAAAATACCCATTGAAATAGCAGCCGAGTCCGTACTTTTATCTCCCGAACCCCATACTTTTCGTGCATTATTTAGAAAATTAGCTTTCATTTACTTCGGTAATTAGGAATAAGAGTTGCCGGGACGTGATTTATATTCGCGGGCCTATCTTTTAGCATATTTCAATTGCTGGCTACGAGACGCAAAAACATGCGTCAATCCTTGAATAAGGCCAGAAGAAAATTCAATAATATTTTTACATCTTAATACACCGGTGTAAAAAGACTCGAATAATTAAGTGAAATTTTATGTATTTAAAAAAGTACACCTTAATATTGGTACAAAAGTTATTACCTATGTATTAAACCATTAAGACTATTCTGCTGCGTTTACGATTGAGCAGTTAATATTCTTTGGGTCGAGTCTTGTTTATTGTATTCGAAACTGGAACTAGACTTTCAAAGATTAGTACTAAAAAAGTAAACCATATTGTTTGCCAAAGCTTTTATTTTTTATGATCAAAAGTATCGAAAATCTACTTCCTGGTGTTGAGGATTTTCCCAATAAACTTCATTAATTATACAAACATTCAGAATGCTTGTTTTAGATTTTCGATAAAGTCTTTTACAACTTTTACCATACTAAAACTCGATGGCTTCTAATTCCATTATCAAAAGTTCTTTTAACGCACATTCGTCTATCTATTTTACTATATTCCCGGATGTTTCATAATTCTTGGTGTTATTAGTTTCTTTCGTTGTGCTCGCGGATTATCGTTGATTTAACCGAACGAGAAACAAATAATGCGTTATAATTACAACGCCAGCGATTTGACCTCAAATCATTTTATTCAGTGTGTGTAAACTGCTTGCAATGTGAATGCAATTCGAGTAATGTAAAACTTAAGTAACGTGTTTAATATATACGACTGTGTTTTAATATCCACTAGTCACCAGATTTAAGCCACTGTTGTACCGTATTGCCGTAAGTTAGCAGTTATCCAGTTGCCAGGATGCGACTAATGTGAAACAGATTTCAACTACAACAATGTTAAATAATGTTCTATTACAAAATCACTTCGTTATAAAAAAGTTCGCGTACGGTGGAGCAATGAAAAGTTTGACTCGAATTCGCACTTGCGAACAATGAATGCCACTAAGTTTAACTCAAACACATATGCGAATGTTGTATTAGAGTAGTTGTAACGAATAGGATAAGTACGACCAATCTAGCGGTATTTACTGGCAAGCGTTTTAGTATTGCAATTAATTATTAATTAAGTCTCATTTAAAAAATGGAGAATCAATTAAGCGTATTAAAAATGGGCAAATGGTGATTGTGTAGATAGAATAGGGCGAGTACTAAAGATCGCAGCTTGATTGCAATATATATATACGAATGGTATAAATATAAAATGTCGATGTTTTAGACGACGACGACAAAGACACAATATCATGGGAATTAAACTTGTTTCCATTTATCAAGCTCAATAATCGTAAATTATTTCAAAGCCAATCAAATAATTTCATCACAAATTCATACTGTACGACTCACCATTAATGGTAGATTTCAGTTTTATAAAATAAATACAAAATGATATACAGTTATTTGAAATTCTTATTATATTACTAAATAGATTGCACAAGATATTGTGCAAATTTCAATTCAACCTGCATATATTAAGCAGGCGGTGAAACTGTTTATATACTATCCATCAACATGAAACATTTATCATTCATGACATTACATTGTACAGTATTAACTTCAATAAACTAGGCTAATCTTTTTCTTAATTTAAAATCTGTTTATGAGTAAGTCTATGAATTATTAATGATTTATTATTAATGACAATTTTTCTTTAATTTCACATAAATGTGTTTATAATCCATGTAAAAAATTTTTCAATTTACTTGATTGTCGGGCGTATTTTTTACATTACATAAAAAATAAAACTTTTGTTCGATTCTGTTTTATGAAATAATATATTCGTATGCGTTGTAATCAATTAAGGGCTTAATTATATTTTTAAAAAACTGTGCCATCTTTTAAGTAATTATCATGAAATATTGCAGCTAAAAAAAGCTTTTTTGAGAAATGGTAAAGGAAATTCCAATAGAAATGTACTGCACCTAAGCTTTGTAATTATAATTATATATAAATACTTGTAAATAAAATACATCAACTATTAAATAATATATTTTTCGATTTATATATATTATATATTTCTAATATATATATATAGATAATATAAATATTTCGATGAATTTATATGATAAATATTTTCGAAAGGGAATTAAATTTTTTGAATTATAAATTTTATCCTTGATGCCTTGGCATTATAAAAAATGATTAAAAGTTACATCGCCACTGCGATTCGACGGGAAAATTTTTTAAAGATTCAAAATTTGCCCAGTATAATAATATTGTTAAATAATGAAAATTAATTTAGCTTTAAAAGTAGTCTAAAAGCGTACTGCACATGTGGTAAATATATATGCAGGATCGAAACGGTTTTTAAATTTATCAATTATTAAATTGTTATTTTAACTTTACTTAACTGAATAAAGTATTGATTTTCTAAGCAACGGTAGCCCGTATATAAGTAAAAACCATTACTCTACTTCCTGCTATTTAATTAATTACTTTCGGAGCAAATTATCACTGCAAAAATGTTGGGGAAACTATAAAATCACTTCTATATACTAATACATTATCTTTTTTGTACGAAACTAAGTGGAAGTTGTTTTGCGTGAGAAATTGTAATTCGTGCATACATAAAAATTTTTCGCGCCGAAGAGGATAGTTGCAGAACGTATAGCTAAGTAAAAAGTAAACTCATCGAAGCTGGATATATGTAAGCGATGCGAAATTATTTGCACGATCATTTATAATGAATAATTTATCTCATCAAGCGAGCTTATTATAAATTGGGTTAACGAAGTAACGCAGTCGAGTAAAGGGCGTCGAGGGCGAGCAAATAGTCACTCTAATTAGTTTTTTTGCAGCCCGAATAATAAACTATTTTCTCATCAGTGCGCATGGGGATCAATAACAGAAGTTTAATAGCAGGTCACACGTAACGCGAGCGCGATAAGTAATACCGTAGTAATAATGCCAGTAAAGTGGGTCGGCATTTTGTTAATGTAAGTTGATCCAACTTTTCTTTCCACGCACGATTTGTTTGCGCGCGGTCGCGCTCCGGGCCGCCCCCCCCCCGACGGTGCCCCCTCCAGCCGCAGGGTCTCCTCCGGCAGGGGCGCTCCCCGGTCACCAGGGCGGGGACTCAGCCAGGAGGTGGGGATCCCTCCGCGGATCGGAACAATAGCCGGCCGAATGAACGCCGAACGAGACGAGCTTATCGTGAAAGAGACTGTCAGTCGTGTAACTGTCCTCCTCTCTGAATCACAGGACGGCTGTGAATTTTTTCCACAGGGAAGCGGTGACGGCTGTGTCCTGGTACCCGCACGGCACCTACCTCGCCTCCGTCGACAAGGCCAAGTGGGCGACCATCTGGGTGGACCACATATGAGAGGAGGCTCGGGCCCGAGGCGGCCGGGCCCCGGACCCGCGCGCGGAGGGCAGCTCGCCGCCCTGAGGCCCTCCCCGCGCTCCTAAGCGTCCCGCCCCCTGGCCGGGGCTCGGTGTCGAGGCTCCCGGAAGGAAGGACGACCCCGACCTCGGCCCCTCTCTCCACGCTCGCCCGGGACTCCCTCGAGCTGAGCTGCGGCCGAGTCACTGGGAGCTGGGCTGCCCAGGGGAGGTTAATCACTTTGCAGGGCCACCTTAGCGCTGCCTAGATTAAGTATCAGATTTTATAAGAACGACAAGTTTTTATCGAAGGGTAAGCGAATAATATTTAAGATTGATTAACGAGTCAATCGCCCAATTTGATGGGGCCATCTCCTGATGTTGCTGCCCAAGTGTTGTGAGGCAGCCGCGAGTCGAGAGACGAGCAGTGCACAATTTACGAGCTCTTCAAACTAAACGCTTTGCTTTTTATACTTGTAATGCGATGCCCGAAAAGAAAATGTCGCTTTCGTCTTTATCAATTGTACGCAAGCCTATGGGTTCGCCAGGAGGGCGCTCTTCGCACACCCTCCCTCTATCACCACCCGCCCCGCCCCGAACCTCTGACGCGACTCCCGCCCGTCTCCAATAATTCCGCCTGACATCGACGAGCCGTGACTCGTGTCACGAAATCTCGACACGACGTCCGCTAATAAACTGTAACAAGGCATTGATCGATTAAAGCGATTAAAAGCTTTGCGCTTTTAGCATATAAGTAAAGAAATTATTAAGATTCAAAATTTTAACAATAAACAAACGTCGATTGTGATGCTTGATTAATATTTAAAATTAATATTTTTGTAATTTATCCACGGTAAGTTAGCCTAGATTCAAGAGTAAATACGCGTGATCGTTAAGTGACTCAAGCGGCATATAAATGAGATAAATAATTCGAGATTATTAATAAATAATTTTATAGTTAATCAGATATGTAAAGCGCTCTACTTCCCCTCTCTTTCTCTCTGCCTCTCTCTCTCTCTCTGTCTCTCTCTCTCTCTCTCTCTCTCTCTCTCTGGTAGGATAATGAATGCCCGTCTCCGCTATACGTACGTATATTCATTCCACCTATTATCATGCACAAATTACATTTTGTACGAGGTTCATGGAATATTGAGATTGTACACCTATACTCGATAATAATTATACGATCGTATTTAATAATCGAAAATGCGCTCTTGAAATAAATTATCGCGTCTACGCGAAAGCTCACATTTATTTAATCAAAGTTACATCGATGCATACATTTATTCCCATTGTTCTTTCGGGATTTTTAATTTTCACGCTATAAAGGATGACTCCCTAAGCCCACCCCAGTTGACATAACATAACTTTGTTGTCTCGAGATTTATATTTTTCCCGATAACTATCGCTCGTCGCTATAAATTCTTTGACGAAACACGTGGTTTTGCTTGCGACCACCATAACTATATACGGCTAATGTGTATATATTGTGATTACTCTAGCATTCGAAAGGTGCAATTGCTGTCTACCGACCTTGTCTGTGGAGTTGCAGAGTAGGATAATAATTGTACGAAACAACTGATGGTTATTTTATTTTCTACCGAGATAAAGAGCGCGAGTGAGATGGAGAAGTAGAGAAGAATAAGATAGAGAGAGAGAGAGAGAGAGATGGAGAAGGATAGAGAGAAAGAGAACGAGAAGAAGGTAGAAGGTATGTAACTCTTATGCCATCGCCTGGACTGTCAACTTCTGCTCTTATCCGAAGATGCTCGGGGCTCGAATTCTTTCAAGGCCATAGTCAGGGCCACGAAAAGACGAATAGTTGTCGGCATATGCATCGGAGATTATACCAGTGATACATTATTTCATTCCGAAAGACGAACACTCTTAACGCTTTTTCCAGCGGATACAAATAAGTTCGTCCTCTCTCTCATTCTGTTTCCATTCGTCTCTGTCTCTCTCCATCTCTTCCACGTACAAGCATATTCTCTCCACTAATACGCTATTATTATTACTATTATTATTATTATTATTCTTAAAATGACTGCGACACGCTAAATAATTTAGATTTAAATAATAATTCACGAAATTTCTTGTAAATTTTATCCTCTTAATGACATGTATGTAATAACAATTTTAAAATACGGCAAAAAATGAACGGCTCGTTCAATTTTATTATATAACATATACCGCAAATAAAATAATTGTACATTATTATTGTCATTATTATTATTATTATTTTAATTATTGCTTTTATCGTTATTACCTTAAATCTTAAATTATAAGTATTTTGTATTGGCAATGGAAACTATAAGTTTCATCATTACACACGCTAAAGCAGAAAGTTATATTTCATTTGAATCTCAAAGAAAAAATCTCAAAATTATTTAGATTGGAAGGATCAATATTAAAAATAAGTATCCAGACAACGTGCAGAAGAAAAATTATACGCAAATTATGTAAATAGTAGAAATTGAATGTAAAAAAAACAATTATACAAGCTTTATTGACATAAATTTTATTATTTATTTAAAAAATATACGCTCTCATTCAATGTTGGCGGTATACAGTACGAAAACTTCAAACGAATAGCTTTACAAGCATCGTGTCAGTCAAAATACAGCTCAGACACATGGAAATGCTTTTAAATTTAAGAGAAAAATTAGTTTTAATATGCCATTTACAAAAAAAAAAAAATTGTTTACAAAATTTACAAAACTATTCGATTAAATTATTTTTGACCTTATTTAAAAGTTGATAAATAATTTATAATGGATCCTTAGTGATAATATATAATAAACATATACGATCCATTTGAAAATTAGCGGGTTAAATATTTTTATACTTTTTAATCTAAGTTACGTAGTTATAATATCGATTCGCAGACGATGTCGAGGAATTATCGCCTACGATAAATTTCCACAGAGCTCTTTTTATCCAGAATGTAAAATGATTATATTTTCCTCGTCTGATAATGTATACATATTAATTATATATAGTTATGACGTAAAAAATTTACTGTAAAAATTCAGTTTTTATCTTTTGAAGCTGATAAAGCACAGTTTATTGTAAAAAATTAAAGATTTTTACAACATCAATAATTGTTAAAAGCTGCATAAAAATTAGTTTAAATAAGTTTAGTTTTGTAAGTTTTTTACAATATTTAACGACAAATTGTATAATCAGCCGAATTATTTAACGCGATAGACTTTGATATGTACAAAAACATTTTGTTGCAATTTAATCAAATATGTATTATTTAAAGCAGTAACAAATGTACATTATGCATGAAAACTTATCTAAGATCTGTAATGCTTTATTCGATCTATTATATAAACAAGTATACGAGACATAACACACGTAAGCAAAATTTTTCTCTCACTCTTCGATAAAAGAATAATATTACACCTCTGGTATGCACTTACAGTATCCATCAAATATACAATTTATACACCCGCCAATGTAATATTATATCCTGGTGGAAGCCCGAAGGAGAATTCCCCTTTACTAAAATAAGATTCTTTAAAAGAACAAATGTTTTGTGCAACGCTGAGTTTTTTGCTACGTTCGCATACTGTACATATAAAAAATAAAATTTAATTGTATTTTGTACTAAATCATTGTGCATATATATATATAGATATATATATATATATATATATATAAATACATGTATATACATTTACATATATACATATATATATATATAGATATATAGATATATACATATTGTTTATTTAAAAACCAAACATCCCTGAATCAATTGTAGGAGCTTTATTTAATAGACCCCTTGGATAAGTATCCCAAATTATCAACTCGCTTCAGCATGATTTAAATCTAATTATATCGGGCCTTGTACCGAGATTAGAGCTTTTTTATGTAAATAATTAACGTGTAATAGATCCACTGTGTCCACAGACGGATTGACATAGTTTAACACACGGGCTCATTGGTCAAATAGATACAGTAGCCTATTGACAAGCCGCAAGCATTGCAAGCTCCAAGAACTTTCTTCCTATTGCCAAATATACTCCGACGGAGAGTTGTGTGTAAATCTAACATTGCCCTAGTTGAACGCTTCTTGACACTTTCGACTGTTTCGCCGGTGGACTCGGGAATCCGCGCATTTGACGCCTGAATTCGAACGATCTATGCAAGTTACGATGCAACTGTCCCGAGGAGTGCGTCTAATTTTGTAAATTCTTGCTCTTCTTTAAAATTCGGAAAATACATATATATGCCGTTCACTCGTTTATTTGAACTAACCTTGTGCTGCTGGAGAGAGTGAGAGAGAGAGAGAGAGAGAGAGAGAGAGAGAGAGAGAGAGAGATCAAATGAGTTGTTCCCTTGAAAATGAAAATTCATAAATAAATGGCTGTAATCATCATCGTCGTTTACTTCCGCGTACGCGAGCAACAGTTGTAATTTTATTCCTCCTGCCAATTATATAAAAAAAAAACCATTTAAATATACTTTAGTAAGTTAAAGTATGATGATAAAAAAGAAAATGTACGACGACGTGTCATTGCGACTACCATAATAACTGTTAAAAAACTGTTTTATGCTCAAAAGAAAGTTCACAGCATTGCTTCCAATAAAAGATAAATAATAAGTACAATGGTCGATAATGAAACAATATGCCACGCAGGAAAATTGAATCAGTTGTCACAGAATACATAGATTGAAAAATAAGAATAGAATAATATTTATCAGATAGTACTTACCTGCAGCTAAGTCACGTTTCCGCAGCGCCATTTTTTATCGACGAGTTAAAGTTTTTTTTTTTTTTTTTTTAAAGAAAATAAAATGTTCCTGCAAAGCCACTTTGCGCTTAGTCAATCAGCAACTGAGTAGAAATAATTAAAAAAGCCAATGAAATGCCGCGAATCCGAATCACTGCTTTAAATATACCATTTGTTTATAAAACGAGGCAATGCTTACGGAACTTTTTCATTGATTGAATATAAAGAATTTCTGTCCCCACACTCCTATCAATCGGCTGCTGGTCCCTTTCAAGATTTACAATCCTCATTAGTTTGCAATTGTGCGGCTATAAAATAGAGGTTGCATCATCACTTCTGTCGCATGTTTCATTCAGGGATCGCATAATGTCTCGCGGCACTAGGGTTGAATAGTGCGGTCCATTATGGATGTAGCGATACGATTTAATATATCCTAGAAATCCTCTTCTATTTATAAAAGCCTGCTATGCATAAAGCGTGTATTTTAATACTCGTAAAAAGCTTAATAAATTCATCATACGATCCTAGGATGCTTGCATAATTCTTAGATTTCACATTTTGCCTCGATGAAATTCCTCGTTGACGACGAATATCCGATGGTACAACCGTAATAAAAAATTGGGCTGCGTGTCCATTGATCGCAGATCACGAGTCCCCTCCATTAAGGAATGCAAATTAAAGAAAACCGGGGAAAAAATTTTCCCCGGGGGGGGGGTGTGTTCAGGGGCGAGTGTCGCGGAGCGGGGGCGGGGGGCGGAAGTGCCAAAGCAAGAAGAGAGTAAGAAGAGGGAAGGGATCGAGGGCAGCAATTAGCCTTATATTCGCTCGCATCGCAATTTGATTTTAATTAATGTCAGTGTTATTGTCTTGCTGGCATTAGCCGAGCGTCGCAGCTCCTACGAGGTACGGCAACCACACCTCGCTGATTGGCAGCTTTATCCCCTATACATTCGCACGGAAGAGATCGTAAATTCCGAATTCCCCTAAGAGGCAGTTGCTGTCCTAAGTCCTTCCCAATCCCTTCCTCGCTCTTCCCACCGCCTCCTATCTTCGGCATTCTTCTCACCTTTACAATCGTCCTTTCAGTCATATATATATATATATACATATATACATATAATAACACATATATTTCATTCTCGCTCGCTCGCTCACTCACCCCCCCCCCTCTCTCTCTCTCTCTCTCTCTAGCTCTCTCATATCTCCTCGCTGTTCCAATCATAGACCGAGAATTTTCCTTTCCATCCACATTGCAGATGTTCTTTTTCACACTTGTCAATTCGTGTTATTCCAACCCTTGAAATTAATGGATTGCGACCCGTATAATCTCCAGTTCTTTTTATTCATAAACAATGTTAGAAATTTTTAAGAGATGTTATAAAACATCCGTCTAATGTGAAAAATCGATAACGATAATATTCCAATAATACAATAAATAACAACGCTATTACTCGACTTTTCAGAATTAATTTTTATTGATAAACTAAAATGAATGGAGTGTCAACGAAATCTTTTTTCTTTTTCATGATTCTGTATATATTATAGCTAATTACAATATATTGTTTTTCAATCAAGCGCATTCAACTTTCGACACTTATAACTAAAGCGTTCTTTCATTAAAGAATTTGATATAATTACTATTGACATAAATTTAGCCTACATCAATTATTATAAAACTGAATAATTCATTTGATTTCAATTTTTCATAAATCTGAAAATTAGCATTGGCTCATCATTTTATGCCTTTATATAAAATAATGGAATAGCGAATTATGCTCGATGTTTTAAAGGAAAAAAGTATAAAAATTTGTATTTAAGATTTAATGATAATAAAATTGTACAAACTACAAAAATTTAAATAAAATTAAACAAACCCGTTTTCATTATTAATGTAAAGCTATGCGTTATGTATTGCTCTGTGGGTGTGGGTGTGTGGATGTGTGCGCGTGCGTGTGTGAGGAGGGTGGGTGAGTTTGTGTGTTTGTGTTTGCGTTTGTGTGTGTGTGTGTGCGTACGTGTACCCGTATGAATTATTCCCAAAGCAACTGCCTATTTCTTTCAAGTCGTCTAAAAAAAAAAAAAAACGCAAAAGACACGAAAAATGAGGAGTGAAAAAAAAATTTCAAGCGCAGATATGAAATTGTACGGAGGAGGTCTTGTTTGCACACGACACCTAAAGATCTCGACTCAACGATATGTGAAATACTGCATATGTGTTGATTTTTCTCATTATAAAATGAGCTTGTGCGATATTATCTATTAGTGCAATTTTTTTACTCTTGTAAAAGCTTCTATGAGAAATTGATATATTTTAAAATATAAATCATCCTTAAAACAATCGCACTGCTCCATAAAAATGTACATATGACTGGTTGTCTCATAATTCATTGTTTGACATTATTATTTGCACTAAGGATATACATGTAGATGCATATATATATATATATATACACACCCATATGTATACATATGTTTAAGTATACAGGTATGCGTATGAATAATGACTCGTTCATTTTGTTTTTAATTTAATACAATAAATACCATAGAATTGTAAAAAATGTACATTGGGGCCTTTTAAAGAATTTCTTATAGCCGGCCGACCAATAAGAGCTTCTTCATATTGCATGTCCGGCCTACAAGTAAAAAGAAGAATGGTTGAAATCGACTGCCATCGAATATTCTACATATACAAGCCAACTGGTATATCATCTCATTTTTTTCGTTTCGAAAAATGCAACGCGCAATCACGCACAAAAGGAAAGATGAAACTATATATTCATCTCCTCGTACGTTCTAGGTGAGAAACTTGCAGCAAATTCTTTAATGATTATTATACAAAGTGAGCTTATACTCTGATCCTACTTCACTAACATCATATTAAACTCTAATACAATAACGAATACTGTGAAATGTGCGTGCGCGCGTGCGTGTGCCTGTGCATGAAAGTAAGTGCGATAGTTTGCCGTGAAACTGCTCATAATTATTGTTCGCGGGGCATTTGGAGTGGAAGAACAAAAGACCAAAAGATCATTGTTATTACTTTAATAAATGCAGAACGAGAGGATTATTTACAAAACGAAAATAAACGGCCCTTTTTAAAAAATATCGATGGCACGATTTCATTTGTGCCGATTGGCACATTAATAAATACGCTTGCCTCATTATTCGCCGATAGGAATATCATTTTCAGGTAATGCGCGCGGATGCGTACGAGCGGCGGTTCGAGACAAGTGACGCATTTTTCCGTAGTCTGTATTATTTTATAGAGCTAAACGAGCTCCACCAGGACTACCGAGTTTTCGCGAGCTCTCAAATTCCACTTGACTCGCGAGTCCGCGCTAACTCATGGCCCAAGTCTGCGCCTCTTAACCAAAGCCAACGATTAACATATGAAATGAAATTTTCATGGTTGGCTGACGTAAAATGCACGACAATATTAACATACGTAAAGCAGCTGCCATTCTTATTTAATATTCCAGATAGATTATCACAAATTTGAATTGCGCCGGTAAGTTATATCGATATAGCATTTATCATTGACAAAGTATTCGATATATTCAGAAAGACTTCGTCACTGTGTTTTCTATTGACTGATACCAAAATACAAATATGCCCAACGACTGTTTTATTAAAACATTTTAATATCGCTTATCAATGGCAGCTCAATATCAATGCAGAGAGGAGCTAATGGACCAAGCGAATGCAAATAATGTAATTGGTGTACTATTGTTATTTCCATGAAAAATAATAACAATAACAACAATAGAAATAATAATACTAATAATAATATACATACATATATACGTACATATATACATACACACATGCGAGTGATATATCAATTCGAGACTTTTCAAAGTTATCTCCAATTGAATTTAATAATTATGTTAATAATAAACGTCTGCGCGAGCGGTTACCTTTGGATTATTGATCCTTGGAGGTATTATAAACAAAGGAGTAAAAAAATTGTAAGAAATACACATGGAAGGCCGAGAAAAATAATTTCTCTTTATTTATTTCAATATTAAACTAAATAAATTGGCTCGGCCGTAACATTAATCAAGGGATTCTGAATATTCGTAGCATCTAACCTAAAGGCATCCCATTAATTTCTTATTTATTTGAGGGAACAAAGTAGGTATAAGCTCGTGTTTATTAGCAGCCATAAAATGTATAAGCCATTCGTAAAGAATTCCTAATAAATTTCCTATTCAATAAATACAGCTCTCGAGCAGGATAATAGATTTGGATGAAGTGCCAAAAAGTCCTCGCAGGAGAGCCGAGGGCTCCAAGGTCGCAGCCGCGTTATTAAAGGCCACCGGGGAAAAAGGTGAGGCAACGGCAGGGGGCGACGCCGGGGCGGGAGGGGCCGCCCCCTTGCAACGCATAAAACTTAAGTTAACTTTCGTTCGATGCAGGCCCGCAAACTCAGGGCTGATAACCTCGGATGGGCAACAAGGCGCGCGCGCGCGCGCGCGATCTCCGGCCCCGGCGCGTGCAGAGTCCCCCTCGAGTCGAAAGCACTCCGAGCAAAACACATCCCGCGAGAGTTTATGCCTCCAGCATTATCTATTATGAGAATCATCCGTTAGCTCTTGGGCCGATTGGCGTGCGTGCGAGGCGTGGCGCTGCCCTAACGACGCGCGCCTCGTCCCTGCCCATACTCGCGCCTCTGCGTTTGGATAAAGGCACCTGCCCATACTCGCGCCTCTACGCGACCCTCCTCGGACGTCGGGTTACGGTGCCCCCCTTCCTGCCTGCCTTCCTCGCGACCGCCCTTCCGATAATGCCATATACCTCTAACGCCTAAGTGCCTAGGCGCCTCCGCTCCGCAAACCCAATCGGCCAACGGCCGAGGACCGACAAATTCGACAAATTAATCAGCACCGATGGAGCTTATTGTTTTCCTTACGAGCGAATATTTATGCCCAGGCCGGAAACAACAACGAAGTCGACGACGACGACGACGACTACGAGTCGAGTTGGCTCTGTCGGTTTTTCTTTTTTCCTTTCGAGTCACGCGTGTTACTAAAAAAATGCGCAACTACGCAGAACTTGTAATTTGGCTTTTCAAATTTAGCACAAATAAGTAATTGCCCTGGGTAGAAAAGCCAATACTTGATTGCAATTTTAAATGATTCGAAAGTAATATGATTAAATGCTGGCTGATTTGTAGTTAAGCAACTAACAAGCCATTGGTTTGGAATATTGCGAATAAAACAAGGTAAATATTTGTAAATAATTCTTACAAACGTGTGCTCGTCTCAAATTTAACGATGGCCAGCATTGAATTTTGCATGGGTATTGAATTTCCTTCCCTAATTACAGAAATTCATTGCAATTTTCCCCTGGATGGGCCGATTGATCGAAGCGAGCTTTATTGTGTCGCTTCGGTGGGCGAGGGTCTGCTCCTGTCTCCGACGTATTAAAATATCGAAACTTTTCTTTCACCTTTTATTTCCTTCTTTTCTTTACGGGCACATAAAACGAAATGGGTTGGGTATAGAGTGCGTAGGGAATAGTAGGTAGAGGCGTAAGTAAGAGATTGGGGTCACTCCTGGCAACTTCCTACCCTCGACAGAAGTAAGAATGATGATGGGGACACGGCGAGAGCAGCGGAGTAAAAAATTTGAGTTCCGCGGTGCGGCCGCGAGTCCCGGCCAGAAGTTTGGCGATCCCACCTAATTAGGAAGGAGGGAGGCCGAGCCTCGGCGGTGTGCAGGTGCGGCGACTCGAGGGCGCCCACAGAGCGAGTCAAAGAAGAAGTCGCTGGATGGGGTCGCCGAATTTCGGCGGCGGCGCCCCCCCCCCCGAGCCAGCCCCCCTCCGCAGCAGCCCGAAGCGGGCCCGCGCCGCCGCCCTGCACGCACGCACTCGCCCTACTCGCTCCCCGTAAAATGGCCGAGCTTTCCCCTGCGCCCCACGGCGTCGACGCAGAGGAAGCTCCCGTGCTTGCGGCGGGAGCTCAGTAGCCGCCCGACGTCAGCCGCGGGGAGACTCGCGCGCGCCCTCGCCACTGCGACTCGCGACCTTCCGCGCTCCCCTTTGTAAGCTCGACGCCGCTCCTGCCGGTCGGGCGCACATTCACCTGTCCGGCTCCGAGGAAGTTATGCGCCCGGGCGCCCGATTCTAACCGGCTGTGCGCGGCCCCCACGCCCGATTATGTCCACCAGCACGAGCTCGGGCTGCCGCTCCAGGAGGAGCAGCTGGAGCGCGGCGGCCGGCTCGCTCGTCCTTCTCCTGGCTGCCGTTTCCGGTAAGGATCCGCGACCAAGCTCGACCCTATCGCTCTCTCTCTCTCTCTCTCTCTCTCTCTATCTCTATCTCCAACTATCTCCAACCCCGTCTGTCTACCCTTATCAAATGGGCCCTGTATTTGGACTACGAGAACGCCTGCACGTGCCTGTGCCTGTGTCTAAGCGCGCGCGAGTTCCCAAAGTTCGTGTGCGGCCATATGTGTTTTATTCTTTATTCTTACCCGTCTCCACCCACCTGGTCACACATGTCCCGAATACCATCCGAAATTCGCTGTGTCCACTTTATATGTGTATCTGTGTGTGCATGGACTTCCTCATCGGATGTGCAGTTTCGACCGCGATCTCCTCCTCATTGGCGAATGCGATTCAAGCGAGCTCGATTCAAGCTATAATGCTTCAGCTCCTTAAAGACGCTGTGGTGATACTACGAAAATTATGCTTCGGCATGCTCTTCGTCAAATATGAGTGTATGCTTTTGAAGAATAATGGCATTTAACCCGTTTAATGTCGTTTTTCGTTCAGGTGTGCGACGCTGGAAACCTTCGCTCGTACCAATTCTCAATATATAGAAGCTGTGCAAAAGTTTTTTCGCCGTCTCGAATTGTTCGTTTAATTTTACGTATCTTACAATCGTTCTAAGTCTAACAGTTACCAGCAACAACGAAAAATATTACAAATTCTTTCCTCGGCACACGGATTTCTTTTACTTTACGAACTAAATTACCGGATATACATGGATTTAATTTATGATCTATTACAAAAATAAATACTCAAACTCATGCCGCTGGCTTATTCTTTAATTTGTGGATATTTTAATAATCAAAAATTAACAGATTAACTTAAATTGCCAAATACGCATTTACAATAAATTATGAATAACTAATTCGCATATTAAATAACTGCGTCTTTTTTTCGCACTTTAAATAAAGCTCATTAAAAATATTTAACAAACATTTTTTGATAAACAAACATATTAAAAAAATGCAATTATAAAACAGTAATTTATTATTATTATTTACTTATAGTTATAAAGGCAATTATTAAAGAGCC
This sequence comes from Kradibia gibbosae, assembly GCA_018907135.1. Classification (NCBI taxonomy): domain Eukaryota; kingdom Metazoa; phylum Arthropoda; class Insecta; order Hymenoptera; family Agaonidae; genus Kradibia; species Kradibia gibbosae. The sequence goes on from JACCHX010000001.1 coordinate 44,785,762, forward strand.
AAGTTTTTTTTATAAATATTTTCAATTTCTTAATAAGACATAAATTAATAATGCGCAGCATAAATAATATTATGTGATATTCCAATATCAAGTCGCTGTCGCATTTAAAAATAGCTCTGAAAATATAATCGGTACGTATTATGGAAATTTAATAGCACATAAGCTTTAATGAATGGTTAGATGAGTTTTCTATATCGGTATCGATCAATTGCCTTCGAGTTTTTTTCCAGTAAATGAGGGATCCAAAATTCGTGTCACGTAAAAAGTCATTCGTAATGCTAAAGGATTCTCATTTCGAGTTAAACGGCTTCTTTACCCTCGAAGCCCTAAATTTTAGTCATTGTCTTAAGAATATACTGATCACTTCTTACAAAATACGTTAATACGAAGAAGCCACAAATTTGGTATTTTTTCTAGTCTCACACCAAAACCACAAAACGTTCCAAGTCAATAATGAAAAGTGGAATTACGAAATAAAATAAGTACAAAAATGATGCGATCTTTTATGCAACTCGAATAAACGCTATTATCCAGTATTAAACAACGATACTTAATACTTTGTTCCGAAGTATTAAGTAACCTAATAAGCAATTCGAAGTTAAAAGTCAAATTGTCTAGTAACAGTCCAACTAAGTGATTAACGGGAATCTATATTTTTTTGCAGTGGTTAGTCGGCATCTTGACAAAAAGAAAATAAACGAAATTGCAGGCAGACGCCTAAGATTTCTTTAGATGAAATAAAACTCACCACGTCGCGCAAAAATGTTAAAAAATTGCCTCAACTTTTATAAAAATACTCTTCGTCAATTTGAATGAAAACACGATGCCATTTAAATATCGAAGCTGAAATAATTAAAGTCTTTTTACAAAAAAAATGATGTTTATGACAAATTTTGACATAAAAATATCTTACAATTACATAACATAAAACATATAAAAAAGCATTTACATGATATTTCTATTTGATACAATTTTATAATAAATTTCGGATAACAGTACTTTTAATCCATGTTGGTAACACAACAAAAAAAACTCAATACTTTATACTTTTAAAAGGGTCATATTTCTTAAATTCATATATAAATACGTACATACGTAAAATTATAAAAAATCGAAAAAAATTATCAACGATCTAATCGTGTTATATCACGTCATTAAATTTATGCCATTAATTCTTTTCTTACTTGAAAATGTACTACATAAGACGATATATAAATAATACAAAAGCAAAATATTTAACTGACTACATTAATCAATAAATAGCTTTATACAATACACTTGTCTCATTGTTAAAATTTCATAATAGAATATATAATAAAACAGATATCGGTAAAATTGTTTTCGAATTTGCACATTTTCAAATATTCATTCAAATATTCAAAAAATAAACTATGATATTAAAAGTTTATTGATAAAACATTTTATAATATTTCTATATAAATCATGAACTATTATTTTAATTTATGCAAAATTATTTAATTAAAATATTACTTGTTAGTGAAATAATTTAAAATCATGAAATTTGTGATTGTATTGTAAATTTAATTATATAATATTAAAAATATATATCTTCCGAAAGTATGACTTGTACTTTAACCTATTTGTCTATTATTTATAAATAATTTATTTCAATTCAATATATAAACTATTATTGCTTATAAATAAGAACAAAAATTTAATTATTAATCAAAAAATCTGAAAGTAATCGAATTAATATTAACAATGAACTCTAAAAACAATAGAGAATCATTATATTCATTATTATTTTATAATTCAATAAATCTTTTATATCTTTCGATAAAATAAATCCATGCACATCAGTAATCAATCGAATATTACTAGAAAAAAAATTGTTTGTAACACATAAATACACAGATATAAGTCTCTTAGAATTGAATAAATTCATTTTATTTAATAGAAAGTTCAATATCTTCATTTAGCGTAACGAATTTGTTCACAATTATAAAAATTCAATATCATTGATAATTAATTTTTACCTGCATTCTTAAAACTCGAATTCCACTTATCTAAATTAATTTAATTAATAGAAATTAAGAAAAAATAGAAATTTTAATATATATCTTATAGTTGTAGTAATAGTCAATATATTTTTTTGTTGAAACGGATAAAACTTCCAATAACCTTATGATTGACAGACGAATTGAGAAATTATAATATTTCAAAGTTTATTGCTTTGGACTTTTTAAAATTTTAATTTCCAATGAAAAGAAAATACACCCGACGGCTTTTAAATAAGCTTAGATTTAAAAAATTAAATAAGTAAATATAATACAATGTATAGTCTTGTGCGACTAATTATTTTAACGTGCTCTTATAAATAATTATCAAAAATACAAGTGAGATATATTTAGTTATATAATTTGATAACAAAAAAATCATTCGATAAGTGAGGTTTGTTAAGATGCTGCATAATAATTTTAATCAGATTTTAATTAGTTTAATTAAAGCATAAATCACTTTATGATTTCTACGAAACAATTTAACAATTCAGGTACAAATGCGACTCGTGTAAATAAAGGAAACAACTGGTGTGGGCTATTATTATTTTATTACAATAAACAGAGTATTCTTATTGTGTGGCCGGATAAAAGACTAGTAGGATAATTTACTGAAAATCAAATAAATATTATTTTTAAAAAATTAAAAAAAAAAGCATATTTAAACGCGGCTGCTTTATCACGAAAGCAGTTTATTTTTTCGAGCTAAACGTGCAATACTTTAGTGACACTGCATGAAAGATACAAGCGACATAAGCTATGGTTAATCGACGGTGACAGATTTTTCTTATACGAATAGCATACATACCAATTTTACTTCGGTCGTGGCTCTTTTATAAATAAGAATATATTTTGCTACATTAGTAAATAGTACCAGTTTCTACATGATATGATATCTACCAAGGCACATGTTGGAAAACATTAATAGGGAATGAATTTTAGGACAAACGAATGAACGAAAGTGAATACAACAAATTGTATTGGAATAAGTGAATTTAGAAGGCGGCGCCAGTAACGGCTGTACATATTTTGACGAAAGTAGATTGAAACAGTGGTAATAGCTCGCTTTAATCAGCCGTTAGCGTGTCTTTAGCTACTTTCACCCAAAGAACTGACTTTAACAGAATCAAAGTGACCTTGCAGAGTGCGGGAATAAATTCGCGTGAGAAAATTAATGCTCCCTCTTCTTTCTTGTACTCTTTCTTCTATTTCCCATGTTCGCTCCTACTCTCCCAAGCACCGTTCGCTATCCCCTCTCCCGCGAGTCTTGGTAAGATCCTCTATACGTAAGTCTTTTCGGAAAATTTACTCAGCGGCATAATTAAAGTGTCGTGGAGAAGTAATGTTGATCGCGTCGTAGGCAAAACTGTGCACGTACGTAAAATTGTTTGCTCTACGGTTGTGCTTTGCGGGTGTGGGTGTGGTTGTGTTCCTAGTGTGGGTGAGTATACCGAAAGAGAGAGGGAGAGAGGGAGAGACAAACATAAGAATGCCAAGTAACGGCTGCACCTTTGTTCTTCGCAAATTAATCTGTGAGAAATTAAGCAATTAATTTACCTGCCTTACGAAAGCTGCTTATACAGTTGCCAATGCGACCCACACTTTTTAACTGTACACTGACTTTTGCAATCGTGGAAACAAAAGTCCCTCGATGCGAGAGAGAGAGAGAGAGAGAGAGAGAGGAGAAAATTACAGAAAGAATGCTTTTTCCGTAATTTCAACACTCCCTCGTAGTTTATGCGAGTCTTACGCCTCTTGGGGAATATCACTGTCGCGCGTGAAAAATATATACATGAAATTCTTTCGGGATATATTTTTAAAGCACTGCACTAAACCGTGTAACTGCATAAGCATGTGATTCCGATCTGGCTGAGCAAGCTTTTTCTTTTTTTTTTTTTATCGCAGTGTCGTAGTCGTAATTTTCGTTCGATTACGCGGACTGCATATTTTACTGGAATTCTCGTTGGCGATGCGTAAATTGTCGGATTGCCGGGTTTGCGCGACATTTTTGCAAGTCCAGCGGTCGTAGAAATTGGCGGGGTAGGAGTGAAATCTCGGCAATAAAAGTCGCAGCCGCATGCGGCAAATAAAATACGACGGCGAAAAGGGCAAAAGGAGCCTGAAAAAGGCTTGTACTGGGGGGGGGGGGATCATGAAGTCGCTAATATCGTAATTGAATTGGGTAGCGTTTAATAACGGAAGAAAGTCAAAAAGTTTTAATTACGAGCGGAGAAGATTACACGTATTTCACCGGCTGATGATTCAAAATTCCACGACTACGGCAAATTCGCTAGTTCAGTAGTTACAAACCGCTTCGCTGAAATTATCGAAGTTACGCGTACGTGAGCGCGAGCTTGAGCCGGAGCTTGTACAGCCCCAATGTGACGTGTTACACGTGAGAAGAAGCGCATAACGAAGTAAAGTTGGGATTTACATTAAGTTCTGGGCGAATTCTCGCTGGCCCGACCTTTACCTCATCCGCCGCGGCTGTTGGCTCAGCAATCGCAATCTCATTTGTGTTGTTGGATTTGATTCGATGAGGTATTTCCAAATTCATTGCGTTCGAGAAACTCTTTGCACTATTACTGCGATACATGTAATTATAAAAGAGTTAGAGTATTCGTAAAAGCTTCTGGCCTCTCCCAATATGTTGCATAAATATTTTAACTATTAAATATAGCTGAAATACCTCGTTGCCCCAAAAATAAAAATCAAATTATTCGTAAATAAATACATTCCTTCGGAGTCATAAGTTAATAAAGCTAACGCGAATTAATAACATCATTAGACTTTTCGCCACTTTTCTTTTATTGACTGCGCTCAATTTTCTCTTTCATAATCTTATTACTCTCGTTCTGATATCAGATCAACTAAATATCCCTTCAGCACACGGCTAACATAATATAACTTATTTTGTATAATTTATAAAATGATAAGTAGCCTTGTGTTTATTTAATTTTTTTAATATTCGGAATATTAATTTACAAATGGAAATATAAATAATTTCTACTCTTAAATATGAGTTTGCATCATTTTCCAAATCTTGTTCACGCTTAGTCTAAAAAATTGTTTAAAATTCACTTTCCAAGGATTCTCAACTGATTAAATTCTATTACTCCTACTTCTCTAATATTAAAGTAGTAAAAATCCCCACCCCAATCTCATCAATTGTTTATGAAACTTTGAATCGGTCGTGGGTAATTCATTCGATAATAATGCAGTTTCGTACATTGGAGACCGTGACAAATTTTCCGAAAATACCCAGGTCATAAAAAACCAATCGGTAAATGTGACATGGCTAAAGCATAAAATATCTCACACAAATCGCTTTATCCGAAATGAATTCTCGTCGCTTAGCAAGATCTTGACCCTTATAATTACATCCAAGTACAAGGAAAATTTGTATATAACGCGCGAACGAAGCAGGAGGAAGAGGGCGAGGTTAACTATCCGATTGAGCAAACAAATTGCAATATTCCCATTAATTGGATGGAGTATCTTAATTATCGAGAGAAGTTAAATAATAAAGAGTAACAGAGCAAGAGAGAATGAAAACTTTGCTACTCATAATTAAAAGACAACGATCTATGAGAGTAGAGATGAATGAGAGTGTCATAACCCACGTAACTCCCTCCGTTGATTCCTACAAAGGCTCAGGTCCGGCCTTTGGAAGAGAATCACAAGGATTACCATTACTTCCACGCGTAATCCTCTTTTCGAACACTTCTGCCACTCGCCCCCCCCCCTTAAAAAGACTCTCCCTCCTTTCCTTACCGCTCCTTTTTCGTCTCGCCGCACTCCACTTTTTCCAACTCCATCCGCAGATGTGCATATACGAGCAGGGACGAAACGGCGGTACTGCCGAGGCAAACGAATGAAAACCGACTCGGCGAATAATCTACTTCAATTTGCAGTAAACTATGGCGGCAGGTAGTTTATCGTGCGAGGCATTTGAAGCACACCATTACGAATTGAATAAAGTGCACCGATGACGGCCGCCACCGACGCCCAACTCTTAAGTTTATGGACATGTACATGCGTGTATACGCGGCCGAGCGCGTAATCGAACCGACGGACGGTCGTTCCGCCGTAGATAGACGAGCTCTGCGTCGCCAAGTAAATTTCTTCTATTTGGAACGTGATGCAAACTTTACCGCCACTCTGCATCGATAAATTGCATTGTGAATTATAAGAGCGATCGGGAGAGTAAGCGATCGGAGGAAAGACATTTGCCGAGATTTGGCTTTCGTAATGAAAATTCATGATCCTGCTTTTAAGCGGCTTTAAATTATTGTTAAAAATATTACTTTTAGCTGCATTATTGTTTAATCACCGGAATTTAGAAATAGCTGATCTGCTTAGGAAACAATGACTTTGACTAAGGCATTTGTATCGCAAGACCATTGATTTATAGGCTACAAAATAATCATATCTTCTATAAAGTGCGCCTTCATTTTAAGATCTATGATTATCATTGTGTTCATCCTTAACGTTCTGTACGAGCTCTTAAAGCATCGTAGTGCATTCAAGTTCGTTCACGAGGAGCTAAAAAAACAGCGTCTCTTGAAAACTATACCACCAATGACTTCTCGACGATTTTATTGGTATTCCAATTCAGTTGTATAGAAATCTTTACTATTATTATGAAATAAGCGAGAGCCGCCTCAAAGCCGATATCAATTAATAATAAGGGCATTTATCGATTTTCAAGTAAAACATTGTTCTTTTACAATGCGTTTTTAATAATATTTAAATTTACCTTGTAAATGTAATTAAATGTAATGGGGTTACGGAGCAGGAGATTAATGAATTAATTGAAAATATTAGCGATAAATTATATTCCAGTATGTATGATTATGATAAGCTAGTTAATTTTATGAAACAGCGAAAACCGAGGTAGCTTAAAGGTATTGAATAAATAGAAATTAATATTAATTTACGTCAAGAAGCAGATAAAATTTAAGGATAAATAGAATTATAATATAATATTGCTTTGAAGGCTCCCACGGGGAATTATAATACACGATTAAGTTACAAAAATAAGGAAATGAGCAAGCCATATTAATAGTTAGACGATGAAGACATTGTTAAGGGAACACAGAAGTAAACTGATTGACAGGCTTTTTACCCTGAGCTCGAAACAGAGAGAGTGAGAGAGAGAGAGAGAGAGAGAGAGAGAGAGAGAGAGAGAGAGAGAGAGAAAGAATCGAGCTTGTTTTCAACCAAGCTATGCGGATCCCTGCTGCGAGGATTGTTTGTCGGAGCACGAATACCAGGGGTGGGCGAGAGAGAGAGAGAGAATGGAATGGGATGGAAAATGGAGGAGAGAAGGAAGGCCGTTAAAAAAAAGGGTAGCAGGAGAGAAAGGGAGGAAGGGAGTGGGAGTAGTAAAAGTCAAAGCTCGCGGAAGAGCGGCAATTTTTCAAAACTTTTTCAGGCGCAACCCACTGGTGGAGAAAGAAAGTCTTGCGCTGCATCAAGCTTTATGCTCGTTTGATCCAGAAGTGCATTAAAAATTAATAGGGAAAAATAAGCACTCGTGAGTTGATATAAAGTTGCGTAAAGAGCGAAGGCGAGGACGCCCGGACCCCCTTACGCGCGCGCTTCCTTGACGCTTCATTTTTTCCATCCTAAACTTTCGAGCAGCGCCCGTCCGGCACTAGACTTTCCCCACCCCCTCGGCCATCCCGTCTCCAATCCCAACTCCGCCGTCGGACATTTAAATGCCTTCCGCGATCCTCGACTTGAAAAATGAATCGCTCGCGAGTGCGCCAACTCGCGCCTCTCGCCGCATCTCTAACTGGAAGGAAGGCCTCGAGTGTAGAGGAGGGCGCGAGGGAGGGCGCGAGGAAATTCTAAGTGGCTAAGGAGCGGAACTGGTTGGCACCTCTTAGCTCGAGTGCGTCCCTCGATTGGCCCCTCCCCGCCGCTGCCGCCGCCACAGCCACCGGAGGAAAGTTGCACAAGCGCTTGGTAACGAACGAAACTCGTGGCCATAACCATATCTCAGGGTAAACAATCGTCCCTGTTCCGCGCTAAGCGCTGGGCAACCTGCGCCGATCTTATGAGTTGGGCGACGCCGGCTTGTCCCGAGTCGAGCCAAGTCGGGAAGGAATCCTCGGAGGCCGGGAGGGCGTCTCCCCATCGGGGCGCGATAAGTGCCCTATCACGACCGCCGGCTCGAGAGCGGAGATGGGAGAGCGGAGATGGGATGCGGGAGGCCCCTGGGCTCGATGTCGGTCGGCAGATGGCCGGCGATTCGGCTAATTGCCGATTCGTAAGGCCGGGGCCCAAGAGCGCACTTTTTCCCCCGGCAGTTGCAACCTCCTCGGCTGACCTCCGCTAAACTCCTTTTCAGCTTGTGTGGGCCCACGGAAGCAGGAGCTTCTCCTGGGCTACGCGCACTACTAACCGCAACTCGTGGCCCCGCTCTACTATAACATATAGTTTTTCCAGCTGCCGACCTATCGATCTTTCGCCCTGCCAATCAGTGAAATACTCGTAATGATTTTCCTCTTATTCTTCTCTCTTTCTCTCTCGCTTTCCCGATTTTTATTCTCTCTCTCTCTCTCTCTCTCTATATATATATATATATATATATCTCGCTTAGTCTCTTCCAACGATGTGTTAAGTGGCCCGGAAATAATTCTCCGCCGTTATTTATAATATAAACGGCCTTTAAAGCGGCATTTTTACGTATTTCCATAACGCTTTTATTGGCCTCTCCTTCGCTTATCATTATTTCACACATACAAAATGCACCGCATCAATTGAAAATTTTCGTTCAATAATTTATATTTTCCGTATCGGTCTTGTGGCATCGTTATAACTAAACCCGAGCTATTCAGCTTTATGCTTAGCCATTTCGATATTGCATAGTAATTATTGATAACTCGTTTGCATAAACGCATAGACGTCGAAGGATTTCGTCGAGTATCTGCGAAAGAAGATCTTCTTCATAAATTAGTAAGCTCTATAGAACCAGAAAACCAAGTCTTTTACCAAGTATTATTACTCACATTTTTTTAATCAAATTTCGTCTCATCAACGATCAATTTTAGTTTTAAGCCCCGTATTTACATTATCAAATAAACGTATTTATATATAAATGAGAAACGTAGGCTTATATCGTTATGCGAAATATATGTGTCATATTAAACCCAACAGACTTCGCATTGAGTTCACGTGTATGCACTACTCTCCGATCCATTCAATCAACTTTCATCTTTCTTTTCCAAGAGACTGAGAAAGACTGAGAAATGAAAATTTATTTTTACACAGCACAACTTCCCCATATCGTAAACATGCACAAATCTTGCACTGCACTTTAATAATGCTAAATAAAACAAAAGACGAACGATCACAACAATGCTTCGATACATTACGATAATAAATTATTGTAATACGACGTGACATATTATTTTCTAAGAGAAAATATAAAAAAAATTAGTAAAATAGTCTCTTAGCTACCCGCGGTTAAATCGATTTAAACATCTATTGATATTATCAATTGAGTTCATCAATACTATCATTTACCAATACTATTATCTAGTGTCTAGCAAAATCTATTGATATTCTGTAAGATAATTCCTTAATAATATCTTCCATTTATAATTTACTAAAATCGTCTATGATACATTCATCGTAAATCGAAGTCGAAAATTTCATTCGGCATAACTAACAACAATCTAACTACATCGGGAAAAAATGAGCATTAAATTCATTTGAATCGCTAAAAAACAGTGTTCTCATGTTATCTGTACAAAAATTATATGAAATCCGACGGGCAATTGGCTGGTATCCTATCTAAAAGTCACATTAGAACTCATACAGTGGGGAATTTTATGATGATTTCATGCTGTTATTCATTCTGCCGAGCCTTATTTATCCCCGAAACGATATGAAAGTTTAATGTATACATTTTTCTATAGGTTTTAAAATTTTCAAAAATTCTTCCACGATAAAATGCGAAAATATTGCTAATCAAGTTATACGAAACTTTTACTAAATTTGCATTTCGTAACTAGTTGCGTTTCCTATTAATCATAGAGATATTTTTTTGAAAGCATGCCCACAATTGGGCTGAAGTAATCTAAATAAAAACAGTAGTAATGAAAGAAAAAAAACCAAACAAAAAACATATAAAATGGAGGGAGCAGAATCTTGATAATGATCTTTGCAGTCTTTGGAAAAAGAAGAATAGTAGCACTCGATAAGGTTTTCAGTTTTGAAAATGGTGAAGTTAGTCCCGTAGCGAGTATTTGACACTTTGGCTCCTCCTCGTAGCTTTTGTGTCGTTCGGATGAATTATTTGTTCAGCGCTTGTGCACCTATGCAATCGTGCCATTGACGTGAAATCACAAGGACGATCCATTCAATGCAGACCTCTCGATAGTAATCTTGTAGAAAGCATGTGTATTTCTCTTCAAGGGTTGTGAATAAATAGTAAAAAAAAATGATGAAAAAAATGAAGAAAAAAATAATGAAAAAAAAAATGAAAAAAAAAAAAAATCCAAACATTTCCAGACAAACACGATGCCCCAAGTGTTACACGAAACTCGTTAGGCTAGAATATTTAAATAACCTTTAAAATTTTACTCGATTTTGTAACAACCTGATAAAGTAAATAACAATACCGCATTTATTTTGAAGAGCAAATATCAGCCTTGCTCGGGGATTTATTTTCATTATCTCTATTTATTATCGGTCAAAAAGTTATTCGTTTCCGAGGCAGCTATTAAAGCAAAAAAACTAAAGAACGTCAAATATTGTTGATTCAAAAATCTCAGTTACTTTAACATCGCCACCTATGAGCTATTACTATACGCAATTAAATCAACGGCTCCCTGGGTCACATACAATTTATTCGTATTGATTTTATTGGGAAAGAGATAGAGAGAGAGAGAGAGAGAGAGAGAGAGAGAATTCCAAATAGATACATTAAATAAAACAAGCAATTTAGAACGCGAGCTAATTATCGGCACTATTGAATTGTATTATTGAACAAATCCAGGGAGAAGAGCTTTGAAATATGAATAAGCAGCTTGTTGAAAGTGTCGAGAGGGAGCGAGCGGGAGGAAGGCTGCGCCGGAAGGGAGAGGGGACGAAAGCTAGCGAGGCTAATGTGCACTGATTTACTCGCTTCGGATAGAGAAGCAGCCCGTTTTTAAACGCTCCGAAAAATGCTCGTCAAGTGGTTAAGAGAATCCGTCCTTCCTCCCTCGCTTCTCCGGCAACGGCTGGGCTCGCGTTCCTCCTCCTCCTCCTCATCGGCCCCAGCTCGGCGCCACTTCCGAGCCTCGCTGCACCTCGTCCTTAGCCCCGGAGTAGGCAGAGCCCTCCGCGAGGTAGCTCGGGAAGCTGCGATGCTTCGCTTCTGCCGCTCCGTCTGGCATTAAGACGAGGGTAGGTAGGAGTCCCTCCGATGCCAGATATTTCGACTTCTCCGCGCTCGAGCCTCGGCTTCCCGAGACAGACAGCCAGCCCCGGTATTCCGACGTCCCGCCGCTGAGGGCCGCTAAATGGCGGGACGTGGGCGGCGGCGGGGGCGGGGCGTCCCCTGGATCAACCGCTAGGCGAGGCTGAGAACTGCGGCCCGACTAGTGCAGCGACTCGTCATCTCGCGGATCTTCTTATTTTCCCACGGAGGCCGCCGCTTTTTCCGGACTCGTCCTGGCACTCGAGCTGGCAGCTCGACTTATCCAAGATACACGCGAGGCGACGCGTTAATAACCAAAGCCTCGTGCAAGCTCGTGAATAGGAGTGTCGAACTATTCCCTCGGGACACTCGAGTCCCGCCTTCTCTATGGCCATCGACCAAACCCCGAGCTCCTTCTCATCGCGATAACGAGCTTTTAAAAAGCTACTCTAACCTCGTCTGCCTGTCCGCGTGTAAATCTTCACAAGCAAAAGGCACAACATCTTTATGCGAGCCGTTCGAAAGCTCGGATCAACCAGCCCTCGTCATTTGTGGGCTTATCCAAGATTCTCGGGGAAAACTCGGCTACCTTTTCTATGTCATTTCCTGCGAGAGCAGTCTTATATAGACTCTCGCGATTGTACAGCTTCGAAGATCGTCATAAGTCGCGCTGCAATCCTATATTTGGCAACCTTTTCAGCAAACAGCAATAAAAGCTTATCGGTAAATCGCTTTCAATGCATTTTACACTCTCGGGTGCTTAATACTCTTCTTACGACTATGAATGATATTCCGGAAGCTAACAAACTTCTCTTAATTAGGCTTTGTTACGGCTAATCGTACAAATCGTACATTAGCGTGAGCTACTAAAGCTCTCGATCAAATTGATAATTTTTAGATTGTGCATTGAATAAAACGCAAACATTTAAATTAAAGCATACGCGCAAAAGCAATAAATAATCTTTATAAGCTCGGCAAATAGAATTACCCTCTGCACTGGATATTGTCAAATCCATTCAGCGCCAATCATTATAACGCACTGGAAAAAAATAGTCGACCGAAGAATATTTCTCCCCCAGTACGATGACTGCTAAATAAAAAATTCGTAATATATAAACTGTAAGGGTGCATGGATTGCATTACTGAAAATGAATTTTACGACTGCGGCGTAAATTATTCTATAAAAGGACTCTCTCTCTCTCTCCCTCTCTTAGAGCATCAAGTCTCCATAAAGGAAGAAAATTCTATGAAACTCGTTGATTTTTCTATATTCCTTCTTAAAAATGACAAAGACTTTGCTCGCAAAGAGAGCATTTGATCCGGTAGAATGTAAAATGCCTTTTCCGTATTGCGATAGGAGGAGCCTCCGAGTCCTCATTTTTCCACGCAATTCGTAGCGTTGAATGAAAATACGTCGCAACTAATTTTTCCCACAATGCGCCCCGATGTCAGCGATGTGAAATGTAAAAAAAAAGTGCGTCACTGCCGTCGCGCCGAATCCGTCGTTTACAAATTCAAATAGTTCTTGGGTGGTAATCTCTGGTAAATCGCAATCAGCCCCGGCATAAGGAGTCGATCGAACGGAGCCATTATGGCTCAGCTGCGACGCCACTCCCGGTTGAGCCATTTTTCGTCAAACCAGTTTACGACGTTAAAGTTTGCACCTCGCTTGTAAGTGCGTGTGCACGCGTGGAAGGGCGGGAGGGGGGGGCGAGAAATCCCGGCTCGATCGATACGGGATTCCCTACCAAAAAGACAAGAATGCACCTTCGCCGATCCGACGAGCCGAGAAGTAATAATTGATTATGGTTTTTAATGATTTCCTCGGTGGAATGTAATTGTGAAGACTATTGCGCGAGAGAGAGAGAGAGAGAGAGAGAGCGCGATCGAAATTATGTGGAGTCGAGCAAACGCGAGCTGATAATTTTATTTATAATCGAGTAAACGGCGGAATTAAAGTTTCATTGCAATTTGCGCCTAATGCACATGCGCGCGAACACGGGCACAAGCGCGCATACATCACGTGCACATACATGTATCCAATTAAAAAGAAATTGTTGTTATGCATAAATGTATGCAAATTAAGCAACGTCCATTTGATATTATCCTTTATGCTTTAGCACGTTTCAGCTATAGATAATACAGATAATTAACGAGTAATAATAATAGTTATGTGCAATTATATGTAGCTATTAATATTTGTGGTGAAATATGGCAAAACTACGTTCAGTTTGCAGGGAGATAAATGAATGTCTATCTAAATGCTCAGTTGAGTAATTTATTTCGCACTTTAAACTCTTGACTCGTAAATGGAAATGGTGATACCCTGCTCCCACTCCATCTTCCCCCGCGCTCTCGCTTTCCTGTTTTTTTTTCTTCCGTTTTTCCCGCAGTTCTATTCATAGACGACAGGTCCACTTTCTAAGCATCGCATACCTGAATCCATTGAAACTTCATACCGGGAGAAATGGGAGAAATCCGTCAAAACCTATAATCTAATCAAGATCATAGAACTGGGCTCCATTCTGTCCGCGATAATTGCCTTTTTCAGATAAAGAATCTGTATTTGATTCAATGCTTAAATTATAATCGTTATTTTTCCATCTAATATTCAAGCTAAGATATTATCCGTTATTATTATGCATTTACCATATTGTTTGAGATTATTTCTCTAAAAAGGGAAGGCCCTTCTTCCGTAAAAGGGCTACTGCCTTTCGTAATTAAATTAACTATACGCGACGCGAAATTTCACTATATCATTATACCAGTGTATTCAGTATTATATATAAGTATTCATATATTATGAGGGAATGAGTAAAACTTTTGTTTTCTATAATTAACAAAAAATCTCGTGCAATGGGAGAGTTGAAGAAAATTATTAATACGAGGGTCCGTTTCATTTTAGTTACAATAGCACAACGAAAAAAAGTCCCTTGCCATCTAACTTTCATTAAAGCTGCAAGAAAGTAATTAATCGGTAAATGTATTTTTTTTTAATCTGTGTGTACTTAGCGCGACAAAAATAATATCAATAATTGCGATCACCAGTGACTCAAACATCGGACGCTTAAATTTTTCACCCAATGACAAGACCTAATAATTTAATTGGCTATACCAAACTCGAATGTACATGATTATTTATTTATTTGGAAAACACAAAAGTTCACATGGATGTCGCTTTTCTATATTAGTAAGCGATTAATTGTGTCTTCGATAAAGTAACATCCCAAGAGCAACAAATTCGAGCGATTATGATTTTTAGTCACGTGATTGACCCACTTTTAAAATGCATAGTCCCATATGAGTAACGTTTCTTCTAAGTTGATAAATAGTTCTGTGTAATGGCAAACGAAAATTCAAACTACATCAATTATTTATATATTTTAGTGGTTACGTATGGTAAGATAAATAATTTTAAAAGCGACGCACATATTTATTACATAAAACTCCTAGAGTTACCATTTGTCTGTTTGGTAAGATTAATGCTTTAGTATGTATTTATGAAAGAGCACACGATTTATTATTGCATGGAAGGCCGAAGCATACCTTTCAAAATTTTTTTAAAAACTCCAATTATTGAAATACTTTAATTACGACCTTACAAAGATACTCTGTTAAATGACTTTATTTTAATACAAGCAAAATGTCCTTTATCACAAATGTTGCTTGCAATTAAATTACATTTATTTTTATTTGGTATTCTGCTTGAATATTTTCATAGATTGGACGATATTGTAATGCGATTTTCATTTACTATTGATTAAAATACACACAACACTAACAGTAGATTATTATGCTGATAAATTAATTGATTAAATTAATGCAAAATTCAATAAACCATAGAGTTTGTGCATTAAAATTTATGTGTATTTATTAACTATGTATAATTTTAACCAAATTAATTTGAATATTAAACAACAGAGATCTTATTAATTTGTAATACAATTCATCATTAAAAAGTAAAAAGCAAAAAAAATTTGCTTTTCTTCTTGTGCTCGATTAAATATGTATTCCTTTTATTTAAAAATGAAGCAAAAAGGGTCTTATTCCAATAACAAATATGAAACACTTTTAATGATAATAAAACTATATAAAACGTAGGGTGAAACCAACCTTGTCAGAAATGAAAATTTAAAAATAAGTTTTGGCCTTCGCTAAATTCTTGCACAACCAAAATAATAATTACATTGATGAGAGTAATAAAAGGTATACATAAATTGCAAGCACAAGCAAGAAGAATAAATAAGAATGAAAGAAGTATAACTATGGCAATACTTTTCTTCTATTAAATTTTCAACGTGTAATAAGTCTTTTATAAGCGTGGTAAATCAGGATTACGGCGGGGAAGTAGTAGGGCAGTAGTAACACGTCATTTATTTTGGTTTATCAAAATTTGTGTGACTAATTAACACAATAAATTTGTACTTGTGATTATACTTTTGAATACTTTAAAATGCATCGCGCTGTGCTTTGCTTCTTAACAAAATTGCATTAAAATGAACTTTCAGCTGAATAAATAAAAGAGTATACGTTGAAGTGAAATAGAAGAAATTCCTAAGTAAAGGAGCTGTTAAAACCAGATTTCTTACATTCGCGAAAAAAATATTATTCCAAACGAGATTCGATGTGAGTTTTTGAATGCGTTTAAATAGAATTTCGATATTATCGATATTGGCTGACCAAATTTAATTAAAAAAAAAAACAAAATAAAACGATGAAGTGATAATTTTGAAAAGGTTGAAATGATTATATGAATTTAAGTAGTAACCACGCCTTATAAGATAAAAACAATTTTTAATCATAATTTTTCAAACAATTAAGGAACAAGACAATTACGAACTGCGAAATCTTCAATAAATTAAGATTTATGATGTTCTTAAATACTCTCTTAATCTCGCATTCACTGTATCTTATCCACGTTTTCTATTATTTCCCTTTCTTTATCTCGGTTCCTCCCTACGTTCACTATGCTCTTTTTTATTGCGATAAAGATACGTCAGAATTACTAGGATATTTACCAAAATCACAATCGTCAAGTTAATCATAAAAAATATGAAGGAAGGAAAGTGGAGTTGCAAAAGTTATTAATTCCAATAAATGTTCGCAGGAACCCTAGTGCAAAGAAAATTATTTATCATGTCGCATTGTCTTATCGTCACCAAAAATAACGCTTAACCTAAAAAAAATTTTTATGCGTAAAAGTGTAAAATTCGTTTTAATTTCATTGCCATTAATCTTGTAAATATCTTTTTTATTATCGTTGAAAAACTTACATGCATATTTTTCTTAAATATTATTAAAATCATTTTATCATGGCCAGTTGGAGCGAAAAATATTGAAAGTCATAAATTAATAGTATCTAGTATCTAATCCAATAATAATAGCGATAACAAAAATATATTCGTATGAAAATACAATAGCACAAAAACACAATAACTTTGCTAAATTTGCACATTTTTCATTTAATGAAGTACTTGGACTTCTGAATTATCCGAAGATTTAACGATGTGTAGCCTTAAGATGCAAACCTGATTTGATTATTAAAGCAATTCACTTGAAATAAAATTCCGATTGGCTTTTTAAAAATTTAATTATCTTAATATATATGTATAGACACGCAAAATGCGAATAAAAATGAACACTCTGTTTTTTAGAATATTCGATAATTCTCAAACGAGATAATTTGAGCATACAATACTAATCGAGTAAATATCGTATCTCTTAAATATCATTAATCATGTATATACAGAATAAAATTAATGGTGTCTCTTTTAGAATTACTACGTAAATAATTGTATTTCTTCGTTAAAATTTTTTCTCGACACTATCGGGGCTAATTGAAAGCATTCAAAAATGTTCAACTGACTTAAATTGTTCGATCTCGGAAAAAATTTTATCAGAATTTAATTAATAATTATAATAAAAAAATGTTATAGGTTTTCACACGTAAAGTTAAATAATTTAAAAGAACAGAAATCTACGTCCATAATATTAAAAAAATGATTTTATAATAATCAAAATGGTTCTTTCACATTATACTAATTTTGCTTTTCCCTGTAACTCAATTCATTTTTTTTCATTTTAACTTTAGCTTCCCTTTTATACTGCAATTCCCTTACAATTTCAGAAGCATCTGCGCATCCTACATATTCCGAGATATGCAGTAGATATTTCTGCTCTCCGCCACTGCAGTTGGCAAGGCCAGGAAATTTTTCTAAATAACGATTGCAATAAATAGCTAAATCTATAATAAAAACCAATAATCCGTAGTATGGTATAGAAAAATGTTGTTAGGAAACAGGCGGTAAGAAAAAAAGCGTTTAAATATTATGGGATCGTCTCGGCTTGGAAATCAACCGGTAATTGATTCAGAAAGTGCGAAACTATATAAGCAAGGAGTTTTCTCCGAGATGTCTGAGAAAGGTATTTATTCGGTCGCTCGAGGCATCGTTAAATTTACCTTTTCTTGACAGATAGTGCCATTAGCAAATGGCATCGGCAGTAGCCAAAGGAGAAGTGGAACGAGAGGGACTCTCTCTCTCTCTCTCTCTCTCTCTCTCTCTCTCTCTTCCCCAATGAAAATCCGTAAGGGTTTCAATGAAAAAGGGGCAACTGATCCAATTGATTTTGCAATGCGCGCCTGCGTGGCTGAATAGCGAGCCAACGAGAAAAATAAAGATAAAACAGAGGTGCTGCTCGGCTCATCGATGCTATCCAGAAAGTCGAGTGTGTCGTCGCTTCCACCGAGCCGTAAAAAATAGACCAGCTGGGGCACGTACGAGGCTCCGGAAAGTTGCAGCTGACGAATGCTGCCAAGCGATAACAGAAATTATCCACCGAGCTCGGGCACCTCCTCCCCCCCCCTAAACCCCCCGCCCGGATCGCGCCGAGCGCTGAAAGATCCGACGGAAGTTCCGTTGCTGGCTCGATCGCCGCCCGCGGCAGGGGCGAGAGCGGCGGCGCGGGGGACGCGCCTCGTTATCAGCGTCGAAGCTCTCTGCTCCCACGAGGAGCACCGCCGAGGAGTCCCGGGCTCGCGAGCCATCGGCTAGTCTACGCGAAAGGGTGAGGGCCCGGAACGAGCAGGAGAGAAACAGGAGAGTCCCCCGGAGCGCCAAGGGCAGGCCCGGAGGACCATTCCAGAGTCCTGATTATGGGGGGGGGGCGGGAGCAGAGCCCCGCGAAGCAGCGGTTTTAGCTCGCCACCGGCCGCTCGGGCACGTCGATATTTCGCGGCTCGCGCGGGAAGAGGCCGTCGTCCGTGAGGGGCCGAGTGACTTTCATCGGGCCAACCGGGACGGAGGCTCCAATTTATTTACGGCCCTGCCAATATCGCCTCGTAAATCCCGGCCCGTCGCTGGGATAGCTTGATAAATAACGTGGCTGGACACGTCGCTGCGCGGCCCCGGCGCTAAGCCTCGCGAGCGCCCGCGTAATGAAGGTCCGCTGTGGGCGGGTGGCCGAGGGGAGCCCGGCATAAAAGAAGCGCGGCCCCTTGTCGCGACGGCGCCCGAGCAGCGAACAAATGGACCGGCAAACAGGATCGCCGGGATTAAGCAGTACTCGTCGAGAGCGTTGGGAAACTCAATGGCCGCTGATGATTTTATGGAGCGCGAGTACTTTAAAGGCGGTTAATCGGGTCGCGCCGTTTTTTATCCCTCTCGGATTAAATGCGGATTTTACCCCCTTGCCTTTGGCTTTTCCTTATGAAAGCCAGTGGAAATGTACAGGCGCGCGCTTCACTCGAACGCGCATGACGGGATGAAGGAGAAGTAATCCTCGCATAATAAATTTTAACGAAGCTTTAATGTGTCATGTACGGCGAATTTTCATTAAACTTTGGCACGATTCAAGAATGCGTCTGCCCCTCTTTTCCAGTAACACGAGCCCAATGGGTGAATCGATCCGAGGATTTATGTGCGCTTAGCGCTTTCCGTGTCCTGTTTATTTCAATTGAATTACTATTTCGATTGTCCAAGTGTTAAAAGGAACGTGATGAACATAAAATGCATGCGAGCCTGCTACTGTTAGACGAGGTTCTCTCTGCTGGACCGTCGTCCGCGCGAGGAAAAGCCCGGAGCTATATTTACTCGGCTTTTGTGCTTGCCATTATGTTAATGTTGATTTAAGATAAAGCCACTCAAACGCTGGACCTTCATTCGGCGGACACTCCGAACAAAAAAGTCCTCCCAGTGCAATTGTATGGAATGGCACGAGGGGACACGCGAGGCCTGTCACGCACAATAATGTAACGCAGCGATAGAAAGGATGGATGGGAGCCTATTGTAAAAACACGTTGCGGTTCAGCGCTACAGCCGATAAATAATAAGCAGACCGAGAGCGCGTGAAATATAACCGCTGTGGAAGAAACGCGAAAGTTGGCGTAGTTTGAGGAGCTAAGCTCGCTAATTCTCGAGCGAACGGGCCCATGTCCCGAGGAGGATACATATACGTGTATACACATATATATATATATATATATATATATGTATATATGTATGTATCGACTAGGTCGACTTCCTTTGCCCTT
Organism: Kradibia gibbosae; assembly: GCA_018907135.1. Taxonomy (NCBI): domain Eukaryota; kingdom Metazoa; phylum Arthropoda; class Insecta; order Hymenoptera; family Agaonidae; genus Kradibia; species Kradibia gibbosae. The sequence continues at coordinate 44,805,728 of JACCHX010000001.1, forward strand.
CCACGGAGGTGCATCATAAAAGCGAAAAACGAGGTTAAAAAAATACCTCCGGAGCATGGAAGTATCGGTATAAAGTAGCTAGAATAATCTCGCCTGAGATCGAGCTCGTAGCCAAATGTAATTTTAAGACACCACTTAAAGGAAGCCTTCGCGTTATAATAACTTCTGAATTACACGGGTAAATTCGTGTGTCGTTGCTGCCAGCTGGCAAATATTCAAAAAGCCTCGCGTCGAGATGCGTTAGGCCGGATGCCCTTTAGGAAGGCTCTTGTTTCCCGTCCTATCGCTTCGGGAATCTTACATTCTCACCTCGGGGCCTGCAGCGTGATTTTAAATTGCCCTCGGCCAAGGAATTGTGCCGTTAATCGCTTGACGATATTGATATAACGGCCAGCGCTCAATGATAGATATTTCCAGATGAAGAATCGAACTTTTTAACAGGCCGTTAAATTTACGGCCTCGGAGATATAAATGTCTGCTCAAAATTCGCCGTGCGCGATTTACACGCCAGAGGCCATTTTTCAAAGGCTTCCCCTGAAAGATGCCTTCCAGGCCTGGATCATCCACTACTCATGATCGGAATACGCCGCTTTTGATACTTTACAATTACCCGAGCTAGGCGAATAAGCCTGGAAAACTGCGCCCGGCTCGGGAAATGCCTACAAGTGACACCTACACTTGAGTATTTTTAAACCTTCTTCATAATCTCCTCAGCGCTCGACTAATTTTTTATCGCATTCCCTTAGACGCGCATCAAACATTTTATTTCAGGTGCTCAAAAGATTCGACTGATATCAAATTATTAATGGCTCCCCTTAAAGTTTTAAAGACGTTATAAAATCTTCTTTAAATTTTCACAGACGTGAAAAATCCATCTTCGCCGATTTAATTCAAATTTCGTAAACACCTAACTATATTTATTGTTTCGTGTTTCCTTTTTATAATAACATTCGCTGACTACCTTTATAAAAGCAATACTTTGTATTGAACTCAGACCAGTGATATCAACAATCGAGTGCTCGCGTAAAATGACTTAACCCTGACCGATTAATATTTGCGACGCCAACATGCATTTGTTGCATTAGCGCTAAAAATTCAACTCACATTTTATAATAAAGAAAGATGATTCGGAATCTGGTCTCATCATATTATAGTAATTCGAGGATATGTCAAACAAATAAAGTTCCCAGGCCAATTGGTGTGTGTTCATTGACAGGAGAGAATCGCGCTGAACAAGTGAAGGGCTTTTTTCATTCGAATAGTCCTACGATAAATTGCACTTTATTAAACATAATACAAATATAATGCAAAAAACCCCAACTCCTCGGAACATGCGATGAGTAAAACAATGTATTTAGCTCGCTAAAAAGTGGGCCACCTTCATAAATAATATCTCTTTTGAAATTCTGGCTTCTGCAAATTCTAAATAAGTTTGCAATTCTAATCAGTGTACGTATGAATTTCTTCCATTTAAGATTAAAGTTAATTAAAATTATAATTTTTATCCCGTAATTTTTATGACTAATTTTATTTTACATTTAAATACAGTTTTCAAGTTAGGTAGAATACAAAGTTTTTCATGTGAACTTTATCCAGACTTTTCTCAAGTTTTCCCTAAACTTTAATAGTTCTTTTATCTGAACATTAAAAATTTCGAGTTATTCACAGTGGTGTAGATTTCAAAGTTCATTTTTCGAGTAAGTATTCGGATGGTGACTTTCTACCGAAGGCTTTATTAAATTTTTTTCATTCTCTCAAATCTTAGTATCCTTTTCGAGCTTAAATCATCAAAAATGAAAAAAATAAGGTAAAATGTAATCGCAAGGTTGGGCTAATATTTTTCGTACGATTTTTTCGTATCGGCAAGTTGGATTGATTGCCGTTATTGAAGAACTAAAAAAGACAGCAATTCCAATATGAACTTAACGTGTTTAATAAAAGTTCTGAAATATTCTCTTTGATCTAAAAGAGGTATTTTGCGAAAAAGTAATTTTCCATCCGGATACGTATATTAGACGCGGCATCTCACGGATGAGAACTTTCGAATATTGCTATTTTTATCACTCCTCAAGTCTGCTAAAAAATTATAATAACTTTTTCACTCCTATCGGGAAATTATGGATTAAATATAGAATAGGAGTGTAAGGGTGTCGTTGTTGAAATTTGCATTACTTCTTGAGTGCCGCTCTTATTCATAAATAAGGTCCTGGTGGGCCGATAAAGGAAAATAAATTCCGCCGATTAAATCCTAAGGGAAGCCACTAAGCAATTGACAGCTGTTCTCACGCTAGCAATTTAGAGAGTTTCCGAAGACCGAGCTAGGAGCGAAAGAGCACACGGGCAAAAAATGAAACGACCGGACTCAAAGGACGGGCAGTGCACACGTGGCGCGCAGTTGCGAAATGCCGGAGAGAATCGAATGTGCGATATTCGAGAGGTCAGAGGGAAAGTAATTTTCGCGTAATGGCAATAGGATGTCGGTGCGGCGGGGCTGGGGGCGCGCGGAAGGGGCCGATGGGGTTGAAGGGAACAAGAATCTTCCCGCAGCGGAACGAATCTGGGGAACAGTTTGGCTCGATGTAAGACCGCACGCCAGCCAAGTAACCTTTGGTAGTGATTCAGCCCGATGAACATCGGCAGACACTTGTCTTATCCGTGAAATGCTCTATCACAAACGCGGAGAGCTGCTACAGTGGCAATATAGCAAATTGCATTACCCCGGCCTTCCTATAATATGACAAAAGCTTGGGGGGGGATTATCCGAGCCGAGCAAATAAAGTTCAGAATGTTGCCATTTCTGTGGGGCGACGCGCGGCCCGATAATTGCAGTGGTAACCCGAGGAAAAATCCCCAGGCCGAGGAGTGCCAGACCCCCCAAGTGGGAGCAAGACGAGAACTAATTATGCTCGTACGTACACGCCTACTGCCTAACTTGATTTTCAGTCTTTAAAATAATGTGGTTTATCCATGTACTTTATTGATAAATTTGACGCGGCCTCCTTTTGCCTCTTTCCCCTAACATCTCTGCGATGAAAAGCATCCACGCTCCGATCGATCATTTCCTTTCAAATATTGTTAAGTAAACTTTCTTCATTAAAATCGTGGATTTTTCAAAACAAAGAGATGCGGCCACGTCCTTCTTTTGGCTTCTCGTATAATGATTGCGGGTCCAGCTATTTGCGAGGGGCCGCCTGAATGTATACGCAAAAATCCTGATGCTCCGAGTAACTTCGCTTCGCTAAATTTATGCGCGAACACGAATATCGCGAAAAATATTTTTTTAAGTGCGTTTCGACATGTATATATATATGTATATATATATATGTGTGTGTGTGTGTGTGTATATATTCAATGTCTTTTCAAAACTTAACTGCATCCGAATGAGTCATTCAAATTATTCAAAGATTCAAACTTTAATTAACTGTTTTAGTTATAATATTCTGATCCTTATTCCAAGACATACTTACACGTTACTGCATTACTTCTCGGAGACAGAAATGCTTTTAACGCGCAGACGGCTCCTTGCTTTTTTCGTCTCTGATTCTTCCTCTCTTTTCTCCTCTATCATAAAAGAAATTTAGGACTTCGAATTTTCCACTTCGAACCCGCAGCTGGCGGCCGGGGAGCGGGGGGGGGGCCTCGGCTCTACAAAAAAACGAATCTTACGACGGTATTGACAGCGCGCAGACTTCGTTACAGCCACGCTACTACCTTCGATACATAGAGCCTTACAAGCGGGTCGCTTAAGCTTGGAATACTGCGTTGCATAAATTTATTATTATTAATTGTGGTAACTTTTCTCACTCGTCTATTACCACATCCATCAACGGTGCTAACTCAAAGGGTTGATTTTTCTGCATTGATAAAAAGCATAATGGCAATTACGTAAGACTGGCACTCCTGTATATAAGAAAAACAGCTATTCACGACTCGTTATTATCCTATAATTGGGTAAAAATTATTGCTGAACCTAAAAATAATAAAAGTTTCATGAAAAACATTTCGAACAATAACATCAAAGTTCAGATATTATTACATGGAATGGAAATGTAAGCATATAACGAGACTAACTTTAGATTAAAAGCTTGAAGAAAATCTGTCATTTAGAATGAGAAACGACTAATAATGATATATCAAAGGCTTGCAAGTTAAATAAAATTGAAAACTATGATAAAGGTCAACCAAAATCACACACCAACTTAAGAAATAATAAAGCACATCGCGAAGAAAAGTAATGTCTAGAAACGCAAAAATTAATAAAAAGGGAGACAGATGCTTTTCGAGAACTTTTAATTGATTACAGCAAACCCGGTAATGTCTTTGGGTTATAATTTTTTCTGAAAAAATTTTCATTGAATCGAAAAAGTCGCCAGGGATAGCATTGGATGACGTATTATGTATAATTCCAATACCCACTTTCACAGAATAAAAAATAATCAGCTTAAAGGATGGTATTTTGAAACATCGCAATACTGCCATTGAACGGGCCTCTGAGAAACAAAAATTTATTACCAACTTTCCAAACACACGTCTAACAATTAGTTATCCGATTGACCGAATTAAAAAAGTTGGAATGCGAAAATTTAATAAAATCAAAAAATAAATCAAAGGTGGACTGTGATTGAAATGTAAATCAAAAGTTTTTTGGAATAATCGATTAGGCAGTCGAGCTAAATGGAACAAAACCTGGGAAAGTCTGAGATCATTATATGGGTTCAAGGAAAAATTGCGAGGTCAACGAATATTAAAAATACAAAGAAACAAAACCAGTGGAGTAGTGCATGCAAATTAATTCAGAATTTCATTTATTAATTAAAAGGGCAAAAAATGGGAAAAGCGAAATTAGAAGATGAATAACTTTTCGATTTCCTCATATTTCGAAAAAAAAACTTTTTTATTGCGCTATTCATAAGCGTCGATTACTCTTGATTAAAAAGGTGCCTCCATTCTGATCGAACAATTGCATTATATTACGAGTATATTCCGAACCTCGATTAGTATACTCAATTAAGTAAATCGATAAGGTACAGCCGTGACAAGATAAGTCATATACACATAATTCAAAAAGGTCGAAAACAAAAGTAAATCCTGCAAGTGGTGGACTATAAGAAAGACCTTTCAATGCATTGTGTAGGTAATTTGAAACATCGGTCAAACAGCTCGCGTAAAACAAAAAACAGAAGCTCAGGAGTCAACAAAATTATAATAATGCATTAATCAATTCCTGGACGACCTGCATTGTGCATGGAAAAGTAAAAAACCAAAAAAGCCTTGATCGATCGAAGCTGATCGAATCGTTCTTAAAACACGAGGCCGATTGCACCCCCGGTAAGACATTTGTTTTCTTAATAAAACATAATCTTTCTCCACTGGCTGCAAAGCATCGTTTAAGTAAAATGCGCGTAGGTAAATTGTGTTAAAATAGAAATCTACGAGCGCAACGAAGTTAATGCACGACGAACGCGTCGACGTACAAAAGCAATGTAGCAGACAATTAAAGAGACAAGAAAGTTAGATGGTTGAGTGGAAAATTTCCGTAGCATCGCGAGTAAGACTGTAATTTGGAGGAGAAATTTCGAGGAGATATTTCGAGGAAATAAGGCAAATCGATAGAATAGGGGGCGAAGTAAGTTTACGTGCCACGTCAGCGCCGCGAAGGCAGGGTAAGGCTTTAAAGGTAGTCAAGGGAGTTGTCTCGGCGGTTCGTCTCGGCTAAGACGAAGTCCGCGATCCCCGTCTGGTGCAGATGCACGCGAGCCACCAGTGCAGCCAGAGGGAGGGGAAAGGGATTAGAGGCCGATTATTGGGGCGCGTGGCGTCAAGCTCCCCGCTATTAAGCCGAGGGAGCCTCGATATCCTGGCAACCAGTCGAGGCTCAGCTCCGGGCTAACAAGCGAGGATCCGTCGGCTGGTCGATCGCCGCCTTAGGAAGCGTCGCCGCGTACATCGCCAAGGGCTAATCTCGGAGCCGGCTCGGCGCTCCTGGGAAAGCTTCCCCGGGCGAGGTAATGGTCCCCCACCCGATGGAGTCGGGCTCGGGCTCTCGGAGCCCAGACCATAGCTAAATCACGCGCGCAACTTAGTCCGGGGCGTCGTCTGGGAAAGAAGTCGCCCGGTCGATAAATTCACGTCCCGGATATCCGGCGAGCCGATTTATGCGCATTGTTGTGTTGTCGCGCGCGCGCGGAGCTTACGCCGATACGAATCCCCGAAATTCCGCGAGCCCGGCATTATTGCGTCGGGCTCGGGCGCTCCTCTTGCCGCGCAGGCGGGGGCAGAGTCGTTAGCTCGCCGGCCCGCAATTTTCCTCGGCCTCGAGCCCTTCTCGCGCCCCGCTCGCGTCCATCTCCCGGCCGACCTTGGCTTGGCCACCGAGAGCCCCTCCGGCGGAGACTCCGCCGGTCCTCCGGACTCGGCCCGCGAGCCATGGGTCCGCCCTGTCCGGCCCACCGCCGCGGACTCGAGGGACGCGGAGGCCCCGATGAGAGGCACTGATTTATGAGCCGGGCACTTTAGGCGACTGGACCGAAGAGAGAGAGAGAGAGAGCCCTTCGCCCTCCGCGATAATTGATGGGAGCGAGGATCGATTTGCCGCTCGCGACTCTGGCTCTCCGTTTCCTTCCTCGGCGAATCTACTCCATTACCAGACTTGCCCGCGCTCGACTGCCACTTTACAAGTTTTGAGCATTAGCCAATTAATCACTTGCAACAGCTGCCACAATGCCTGCCTTTTTAAATATAACACGACACCGACTGACTCATTCTGGAATTAATGCCGTAATGTATTGATATGGCACAGCCCTGGTGAGTGAGTCCAGCCGACGCTTATGCAAATTTTAACTTCGCTCCTCGATGCAGCTCGACCCAGCTTCTCGACACTCAATTTATTACAGTAAATTATTTGTAACACAATGAGGAATGAAAATTCAAACATTATTTCATCTCTATTTTATTATCTCCTACTCTTTGCAACGACTTGCCTGGCCGATTATTATTACCGGCATTAAACTAATAGGAAAATAAGCAAATACATAAGAAGATACATATTCTTTATTCTTCTCCTATCTGGTAGTTCTTTTTTTTCATTTTTTTTTTTTTTTTTTTTTTTTTTTAATGAAAGCATTTAATGATGTATGAAAAGCCATTTTAGCAAAAATGACTAAAATATTTACCATATACAAATTTTTGTCCTCTAAAGTACTGAACACGTGCAATCAAACTTTCAAGCCGTTAATAGACTTATAAACCTTTAGATATGTTTATTCCAAATAAAATGATGTTTTTTTTTCTTTTATTACTTTTTTCTTTTAAAATAATTACAACTCTAATTATGTTTAAGCTTACTTTGCCTTATTATTCGTGTTTTGCATTAAATAAAACTACACCATTCCTCTACATTTATTTTTTAAATTTATCTCCTATACTTTAATCGTGTATCTCTTCGAGCATAAAACTCTTAATTCTACTTACAATTACTTACACTTCAATTTCTATAAACCGTATTTTAATATAAATGCAATTTTCAACATGTAGATAATTAAATATGCAAGAATTTAATATAATGTTTCACTTTATACAAGTAAAATTTATAACCTTACCACAAGTCGAATATTAAATTCTAACTTTACAAAAGTACAATTTCATACATGCATATACTAAATGCATAAAATGTATTTAGTATGCTTTTATCAAAGCTGCAAAAATAGAAAATTCCATTATAATTTTAAATCAAAGATTTTAAATATTCAGGTTCGAATTAATAAAAGCTTTTAAATTATACAACTTCTGCAGTTTACTGTTTTTTTTTATTAAATTTTTATTATAATAAATATAAATATATTTATATATATATAAGATACAAATTACATTTCAAGTAAATTTATTAACGAAAATAATGCTTGAATTCATTTTTAAGAGACTATTATTGCATATTAAATTATGTACCGAAGTAAAGAAATGTAATATTATATTTGAAGTGCAATTAACAAATCTAACAAAAGGATAATTCTTTTTAATTTAAAAATAATATACCATTGTTTTTTCCCCAAGATGAAAAATACAATTACTTTTACAAATTCTCAATTACCTATTCAATTTCAACGACAAACAGTCTATACAAACGTGATTATATGAATACAATAAAAGTATTTTATAAACAAAGATAATGTAAAATACATAATAGAATATTATTTTTAAAAATATTGTAAATAAATATTCTTTAAGAGCATTAAGTATTGAATGCATTACAGCATAAATAAGAAAGCTGTATAACATACAGAATGAAATTTGTATTTTATCGTTTTTTTTCATTTGAATATTATTTAAATTATTTCAACATTATATGTTTCAATAACACGATTAAAATCTGCACTGAATTTTTTATAATAACAACCAATTTTAATAATTAAATATGCACAAAAAATATTGATTTTGCATAAAAAATGTAATAGAATTAATTTAAACACTTTTCGGTTATCCAATTAATTTATGTCATTTACATCTAATGAATATTACCTTGTTCGGATTTAAAAATTAATTCGTATATAAATAATACGTGTTTATTTTATTTTGCAATAAATGTTAACATAAGAATATTATCATTGATTAATTCGAATTATTATTGTAAAAAATATTGTAAAACCAAATATATTTTTATAAAAAAATTGTTAAGAAATTAAAGAAATTTTAATTGATGAAACTGCTGCAAGAATACAAGAGTATCATAAATATTAATTACACGATTATTTTAAACATACATATGTCTAATATGAAATGCATCGCCAATATAAAGCAATGTATGGATTCAAAAACATTTTATTTGGATGATCAAATTAATGAACGATTTCCTAGAATAAATAACTTGATGCCACTGATAAAAACAAGTGGGTAATTAGCTTTTCCACAATCATCACTCTCGCGTGCACTGCCTCCTCTTCGTGAAAGATTTCTGATTAATGTGAAAAGTGTATGTAAAATGTGCATAGATAATGATTATTTATGACGATGAGTGTCTTCATCGGTTCAGCCCTTTTTTCTCGTACTCCATCCTAACCTCGGAATATCTTAATTATCGCTCGTATCATTAAGAGCAAACTCTTGCTTATTCAATTTGTATCTCAAATAATTTAGAACAAATATAAGCTTTTAATCATAGCTGTGCATTTGTTGATTTTTCAATGACGCAAGATAATTCATTCGTCTAACGATATTATGGATTCCAATTTAAAATGTGAAAGAAAAAAAAAAGAATTAGACGATCACCGACTTGTTACATTTACCTCCGAAAATGCGCTTGAATCTGTGACTGATAAAGACCTCGCCAAGATAAATACGTCACAGCTTCCTTTACTTTACTCGTGGTACAATTTTTACAGATACTTTCATATTGTAATTTTCGCATTATTTTAATGAGATAAACTTATTGAATCTATGATTATCCTGCATTGTTACATCAATAATAACTTTTGTGACGTCCATTTGTATTTTTGATGCGTGGTTTTAATGATAAATTTTTAATTATCATCGTACAAAAATACGTAAATAATGTACATTTGAATTATCATTCGATAGCACTTTATTGTCGTAATAAAACAACGCTAAAACTATCATTAATAAAGAATTATTATCAGCCGTGGTGAATACAGCTTTAAAATCAGCGAGGCGGTAAAATATCACGCGACGTATGTAATACGTGGTTAAATGAGCTATAAAATTCTCAGTTTAAATTTTGGGAATCGGGTACACATGCAGAAATCAGTATCATTAAAGTCGAAATCTTGTAGCATATTTTAAATGGTAAAAGTTTGCCGGATTTACTAATACAAAGGAAATAAAAATTGCTTTTGAAATAACTTGGAAAATCCTATTAGCATGCCCAACCAACTAATATAAACATTAATGTGAATATAAATGACAGAAAGTGCGCTATGAAAGGGTTGGATTAAAATTAAAAAAAAAATAAAGTCCCAATGAGAGCGGCAAATTAAAAACGAAGTCGCTAAACAGAAAATACTACTCTGGCTCCGATAAAATTTCACAAGACATTTGAATAAATATATTTACCAAATTAAGGACGAGAAGCTCTCCTGTATAATGTTTACGAAAACTGTCAGCAGATTTACAGTTATACCGTAGGGACATTGTTACTCCAAAATGACCCGCCGTAAATTTGATTACAAAAAATGCATGTAAAATGTACACCCTAGTCTACATAGATTTAGAGAACAAATAAATTTGGCTGGTTGAACTCTTTCTCTTCGCAGTAAAGGCAAGAGTTAGATCGAAGGGTAAAACATTTTACGGCAGCTGAAATTCTAACAATAAATACAATACCGTAAATTATTGTTCGGGACATTACTCGTCGATTCGATGACACGATTTCACTAAGTTTCATAACTCTTTCATCAATGCTGCGTAATGCTTGTAAACTTTCATAACTCATCGAATGAAGGGTTTTCATATTATACATATGCATTATTGCAAAGCTTTTATTTACTAACTGGTTATATAATTTATAAAATGCTAAGAACTTCTTTTAATTTGTACAGTCTTTCATGAAAAATGCGATAACTTTTTAACGAAAGACTGCAAATACTTAGCGCAAACTAAATTAAAGTAAACTCAAGTGTAAGGGCTTGATATCTTTAAATGTCGTAGCATTTTTTATCAGTAATTTTTCTCGTGTTTCCGAACTTCGTCTTCTTTTATTACTGACTGATTTTCAGACGACAATGGCCACTTTATCTAATTTCGAGTAAAAAGAACGAATCGGCGGAAGAATGTATATAAAATGCTTTCTTTTCTCTTCCATCTTTCTTTTCCTTGATCTTTTCCCAAATCTTCCTCCTTTCATATTTCCTTTTTCGTCGTCTCGCGTCCGCGCACGCGCGCACACACACACACACACAAACCGCACTAGCTAGAAAACAGTATTTCGCTCTCAACTCTTTACGGTCACAAATATATTCACCCACGTCACGCTTTGCGGAATAAGTCTTACTCCCGATTTCGTACGCCTCGATCGATCAATTGATCGATTCGCATCTTCCTCTGCCGACGATCGTATCTATAGTCCCGATATTAATCGACGTTCCCTCAGTTCGACGTGTTATTTCAATGGCAACTATTCACCGCTTACATACATTATACATATGTAAATGAATTCTAAGAAATGATTTATTCAACAAAAAAAATAAAGGCATCGCGAACACATTGAAAACGTTTTAAACTTAGTGCAGAACTTGCTCGACGCTTTTGCTAACCGAATTGAAATACAGACTGCAAAGAAAAATATTTTGCTTGATTAAAAAATAAAAAGTTTCCGATGTAATTTCATGAACAATTAAGTCTATAAAAACTCGATTAAATCCCAATTACATTAATTTTCTATTAAAAGTTAGCATTAATTAAAAGCATCGCGTAATTGTACCGAATTAAGCCAAAATCTATTACGTTTAAAGAAGCTTAAAAAGAAAAATTGCCCTTTCATCGCATTTAATTAATACTTAATGCTGTTTTCAATAATGTACTCCCGTACAAAAAAACTATGATAATCCTTTTTATTGCATTCAATGTAACTACGTGGATAACATTCGTAATCTGACGCAAAATGCATTTTTCAGCAGATTCAATGGGGTTCCTTTCGGGGTCAAATACTGCATACAGAGTCACTACTCGCGTATTATACTAATAGCACATTGAAGCCCGAACGTGTTGAGTAAATTGATTGAATTATTAAGTAAGAAATTTTTGATTAGTGCAAAGCCACGTTTCACCCTGTATTTCTGATGCTTTAATAAGTATACCGGTACTAGAGCTAAATACATCCAGTCTTGCTTTATGAAAATGGATCAGATTTGTCAGGGGGAAAATGGCGCATTTTGTTCAGGTTATTTTAAAATGTTCATAGGACTCAAATATTACTCTTTTACAAAAGTACTTTATTACATTGTTATTCAAATGCGAGAGTATCTCAATGCACATCTTTTCAAATACACGATTAGAGCTTCTAAATCTGAGACGTGCAATAAAAATACGATCTCGTATAGAAGATGAATACCTGCACACAAGCGCCTGGGCGCGCACACGCACGTACTCGCAAAAAATACAACAGGGTGGTCTCTTTAAAACTCTGAATAAACAAGTAGGGAAGTATATTAAAAAGGTACTATCCCTCCACTCTTTAAAATTTGGTAACATATTTAGCTGCAATCGCATTATGTACAGCATACTTTTTGCGCACAAATTCAATCTACTAAATTGAATGCATCTACAGTGTAAAAAGTATACATTTAGAATACAATGTTTTCCACTTGCACATGCTTTACAAATGAAACAATGAGCCAAATTAGCCAATAATAGGAATATTGTTAACTTACGTTTCTCTTTTATTATGTTGTAAACTAATGATTTATTGCCGAAGATTATCTTTGATTTATAATGTTCCTCTTAAAAAGCCGTTACCTTGTTAAAAAGAACTTTTTTTGCTGTGTTTTGATACAGAAAATGGTCGTTAAAATTTTAGAACAATATTATGGGTTGAACAATGACTTGTACGCTAGTAATCTATTATCGTAAATACATCATAAATCTCCTGCAGCATTCAATGAAATTGATATAGCTTAAAAAGTAAATATTATATTTTAGAGCCATCTACCGAATCAATAATCTTTCGTAATGATTGAAAAGAATAATTTGTAATTACCGGAGGAAAAAAAATTTTTCTTAAAGTCAAACTTTTTAACTTTTTGGAAAAAGGTAAATCAAAATTGCACAATCATTACTGTAAGGTTGAAGTTGAAGTGACTTTCATTATAACACGTAATAAAAAGTGAAAAATGCGAAAAAGCAATATTCGTCATAGAAATTCTTGCGACTTTCATTTGGTATTATGTTTTGTTTTTTTTTGTTTTTTTTTTTTTTTTATGAAAATTGATGGTACATTTTTTTTTAAATCGGAAAAATTATCATGAAATTCGTTACAATTCTTGAGATGAAAAACAAAAATCTCCCTGAGAAGAATCAGTATTTTTTACGCAATAACCAAGACATTGATGTAGATTCCAGGCCGGGTATGGCCATTGAAATACCGAGATGGAAATCACTGAAAGAGAATTGCCATAAGAATGCAAGAGAGTGGGCAAATGAGTATTGGTTAATCCGGCAGAAAGTAAATAAAAAAAAGTGTATATATAGCCGTTCAATCGAATAGTCAACACAATATGATGCAATCAAATACGCAAATAATATGTTCCATAGCAATAAAATGCTACGAACGAGTAGATGGTTATTTACGCGGACATGTATTGCAGATTTCGCTAAGTAAACAAATCAATCGCTTATAGAAAACACAATATTCTGACCGAAGAATTATGAGAGTGACTATTTGCCACTAGTGAGTAGTTAACTAATGCGCTCTCCGATCTTTGCAACGCCTGGCCCTCGATCGTATAAATCAATGGAGGCACTCGCAAGGAGATGCGCGTCGTTGGCAATGAGTCGCAAATTCAGACTCGTGCTCCCGCCGCACGAGGCAAAGCGGAAAGATGCCGGTGACAGGACTACTGAGCGATCCCCGAGGCCTCCCCTCGCCGCCCATTAGTGCGCAAGCACAAGAGCTCGTGCAGGACGAAATGCGAAAATGCTTCGTACCGAAGGAGCTAAAGTTTCCTCCCGATGATGGACTCTTTGACGTACTCTTTGACTCGTTTTCCACGGATTCCCAAGGGGCCCGGCCCTCGTCTCCTGACCCGCGGTGAGCCTAATTTCGGCCCCCTGGAGGCGATCAGCCGGGGAGCGCGAAGATAAAGCCCCAACGTCGTTCGACGCCTCGGCCGAGGACAGTGGAAAAACGGGCTCGCCCCCATCCTTCGGCGGGGACGACGGAGAGGATGTCGTCGGCCCTCTTCCGGGGCAGCTGGAGCGAGCCGGGAACGAGGCTCGGTCGGGGGGGCAGGCCACGAGGAAGCAGTGCGAGCTCCTGTCCGGACTCGCGCGCCGTCGCGCCTTCGATTACTTCGGTCGCGCCGAGAAAACTCTACACTCCGCGTCGACCCTGGCCCACTGTCATCGTCGCGTACAAGGGACTCGTCGTCGTTCTGCTTGCCTAAATTTCATCCCGTCAAGCTGTTGCCCGATTGCTTTATTAACGCCGGATTATTTGTTGGCCGAGGTGCTCATAAGCCCTTGCCCTAACTTTAAACAAAGACTAAAATCATCGCTTCGCTTGCTTCTTTTTCATCTTTATTGCGAAAAACACCAAACCCAAGGCTTCGTTTCAATTGGTAATACTCGGTATTTCGTATGATAATCCAACATACTATAAATCTACGGCCCTAGCTTTATCAGCTCTATTTATTTTTATTTGGATGAAACGTGCACTCGCTGCATTCGGGTGCATTCAAATACAGGCCAAAAATTACTTTTGTATTTCATGCATATTTTTACAAGTGCTTTTTGTCGAGGAGCGGTTTTGTTCTCTACTTAAAATCAATACGTTATAATGAAAATGCAAAGTATTACCAGATACTTTTATTCGTTTATTGATTATCGTGTATCAATTGTCTTGTTTAAAAATAAATCAAACAGATTGGCAATATTAATCCAATTAATTATCGGCGTCTGTAAGGGACAGTATTAACAATTACGAAATTTCAATTATTAACGTATACGGAATTGCATTCGCAGGTTGCAAGCGCGACGGCTCACTTTGATGCCTCGTCGACTTGCTCGGGCAAACAATTTCAGTTAACAAATACGCATTTGATAATGTGCCCGGACAAAGGAGTGGGAAGTAGGGTTTATCCGGCCAGGAATTCGTCAACGTATCCGCAATTGCGAGCACGTGCGCAGGGGAATAAATCCCCTACCTGAAAGGCAAAAAGGAAAAATCGCTCGAGCGACAAAATGCACTTTTGAAGAATGGCGCATTGTAATTAATCTAATGTCATACTTTTCCGCGTTGGGGTCGGCAGGGGTCAGGGGTCAGTGGGGGAGCGCAAAACATTTTGCAATTGCAGGGAGTCCGAGCGGAGAGTCGAGCACGAAGGAATAGACTAATTATACGGCCGAAGGAACCGAGTGCCATTTCGTGTTTCTCCTCTCCTTCTCCGCCGCAGCCCCGGGGCCGAAAATTCTCCGCCGAGGGATAAGTTTAAGTCTAAGGAAAAGCCCCGGCGGATGAGTAAAAACTCTCGGCCCTCGGCCCTCCCTCCGCGCGGCTCTTATCAGCGACGGAAGCCTCGTTAGAGCGGGCTTCGAGTGGCCTTCGCCGTTTCGGGATAAGCGCCACCAGGGGCGGGGGTAAAAGCCAAGGAAGCTCGGGACTCTGGTCACCGGGTAGGGGGGTGCAGGGCCGCGACGGCCCTGGAGCCTCGATTGTAAATCGACGCGGCAAGGATAATGTGGCCGCGCAAGTGCGTAAAGCCCCACGACAAATGCCGCCGTCCTCCCCCACCGACAGCAACAGCGACGCGCCTTGCGGTCGCAATGCGTTTGTCGCATTTTTCGTGGTCGGTGGTGCAGTCGCACGAAAATTCGTGGGAGTAGCCTGTCTGCTTGCGGTATTTATTGCTTGCTCCCCCTCCCTGTTTAAGCATTGTATTTACCGATTGTGGGAAGGCTGCGCATTTGGTTTATTTCGCGAAACTTTTTAGCCATCTCTTCCATAACATCCAAGAAACTTTTTAAACATTATGCAATGCGTATGGGGAAATTTATTTCATCGGATGGTGGGCAAAAAATTTAAATACCAAATCAGATATTTTTACATACTGAATAGTGGGTATTCGCTTTCAGCGTACCATACATGAATTTTCAATTACATTTCCCCGGCATTTTTATCCATTAAGCATCCGGCGAGTCTAGTTTTTTAATAATTTTAATTCAATAATAACGTACAAATGCATCGAATGTTTTTAATGCAGCTCGATCGATAGGGATTATGCTTTTATTTAACAAATTGAGTTGCTCTACGTAAGACTTATTTGAATGTTCGAGATCGTATGCTAGTTGGGTTTGAAAAAAAAGCACCGACTACAAGAACTTCCAATCGCGTGGCTTTTTGTAAAGGTTAAGTGGAAAACCGCAGATAAATTTAATGCTCAATACTTGTCTCGCGTAGTTAAATCGATGTTCCGAATCCGGAGAAAGTTCCGTAGTCACGTAGAAGAAAGTTTTTCGGGGATGTAGTCGGGCGACATTAACGATCCGGCGATATACAATAATGCCTTTTTTTCCCGAATCCCTCTCGGTATTCATAAGCAGAATCCGCATGCGCCTTGTCACGCGACCCAATTAAGTGAGAGACGCGTCCGAGCCTCATTGCTTTCCTCCGGCCAACGAAAGGTTTTTAAAATTGATTTTAAATTATTCGACGTAAGGATGCATTGTCCGGTGGCAATACGCTTTCGGGTCAAAGCAGCTCTGAGCCGATAGTGGCTTATAGGAGCCACTTAATTTGCCGAGTTTCATTAAAGAAACGTAATTTATGTCCGGACATTAGGCACACTTGGTGAAATCGACGTGGCGGTAAGAATACCGATTGCCGTGGCCGAAAACTCGACGGTCAAGATGACTTGCGATTACGATCTGCGCTCGATGCCATTGTACTCGGTCAAGTGGTACAAGAGCAGGGATGAGTTCTACAGGTTTATCCCGAAGGAGATGCCATCCAAGTCCGTCTTTCCGCTCCTCTCTGCGAAAGTCGACGTAAGTAAAACATCACAGACCTCTTTATTTGTTCGCATTGTTTTTACAGCGCCGTGGGCGTGCATTTGACTTACGCAGAAATCGCAATAGTCATCGCTATGAATGATACATAGCCAATCGAATGTTTGATTATACGGCGTGCCATTCATTTTTTGCATAGCGGAGAACGACGCGCGTAATTTATGGCGTCGTCTCCCGGGGGCCGCGGGGGACAGCGCCGGCACGGGGAGGGCCGGGAGGGGGGAGGGGGGGGGTGGAGGCAGAGCAGGCCGGGTAAGAATCACGAAGGAAGGAGAGACATTAAACTCACGATACTAATTTATCCACGAGTTACGGACATAAATCAGCCGAAGGTGTAACATCTCCCGAGTTCGGCACTCGCGTGTTTTCAGACCGCGATAATTACCGTTAAAACGATATTTCCCTTGATTAATACGTCAGGGAAGTGCCGCTGAAAGGAGATACCTTATTAAAAAGTGTATCGAGCGCGAAGAGTAGGAGGCTCTTGAAATTCGCGTTTTATAAAGACGCCAACTACGGTGTCGGATATGGAGGAGGCCGATGCTTCCAAGTAATTATCTCACCTACCGGTAACGTGATAATTGACTGGCTGCCGAAGCCATTGAATCGGAAAAGGAGACCATCGTACGTTCGAGATTCCGACAATACGGTTAAATTGCGGTCGGAAGAGCCGTAGGGTAATCTACTCATGCTCAGATTGTTCTAACCGCGAAAGTATTTCAAGTAAGTGTTCAATTACCTTGGACTCTACCTATATTAAGTATCGAGTATAATTACGGGAATTAGGAAGCGCTCCCTTTTCTTCCGTTCCAGCGGTACGCGGCTCGCTGACGGCTCGGCTGAAGCAAGGGGGGAAGGAGGAATGGCAGGCAACCTGCGGGGCTTACGATGGGCCGGGGTTGGGGGGGGGGGGGGGTATGGCGCAGTTCGAGGCTGCGAATCGAAAGGAAAAGGAAGAGGCCAAGACGTTGGCGAGCTTCTGCAGTAGTTCAGGCCAGCGCTTTTTTTTAACGTAGCGCGAAGCTCCTGCAAATAGTTGGAAGCCCAATCGACTTTTTAAATGGCGTAGCCGGCGAGCCGTTTAGAGTTATACGGCCTGTGCGTGAAATAAAAGCGCGGCCCTGAGCAGCGGCTCTCAAAGCCGTCGGTCGAAGACAAGGCTCAGGCTCTCGTGGAAGGGTGGAAAAATCGAGGGCGGCCGGTGTTCCGCACGAAAGGCACGACCAGACACCGCCGCATGCCCCGCGATCCCCGTAAAAAATGTCGTCGTTAATGCAACCGCCGTAAATTATAGGTATGGCAATGGCTGACACGGAGAGTGAAAATTCGAGCGCGGCTCGAAGCGATAATCAAGCGGGCCTAGGGGAGTGAGATTCGGCGATGCACCGCCTAATGTAACGCTGCCCAATTTAAGGCTGTTTGCGCTCGCTGGGAGGCTTTTAAGGGCCGCGGCTGGTGAAAAGCCGAAAAGAGTAGCGAAGCCGTTGGGGGGTGGGGAGCTGGAGGGTCGAGGGCGAGCTCCCGGTAAACAAGGAGCGTCATCGCTCGCGGAAGCCTGACAAAGATGCGAGAGCGAACAGTCGGGGCAGCGAGCGGTTTTTCAATTGCGGGAGGCGCGGCGACGGGAAAGCGGAGAGAGGAGATGAAATCCTCGGAGGGTTATTAAAATTTCGAGCCACGGCTGCTCGGCTGCCGGATGCGTGGCCTCCGGACTGCCGCGGCTCCTCGCGCAACCAACAGAGCCCTCGGGTGTGGGAAAGGCCCCAGCGCTCTTACCCCCTCCCGAGGCCGGCACGCGCACCGGACCATTCGACTCTTTGGACGGAGCTCTTTGGGCGGGGACTTTTTGGAAGGGCCGACCTCCTCTAGCAATTAGACCTAGAATTGCGGTGCCGGTAAGCCGCGGGCTCGAGTCCCCCCTGATCCCGAGGAGGAGGCGGACGATTAACTGATCTCTGGCCTTGTTCGCAGTTCAACCGCAGCGACGATCACAACGTCGTACTCACCAACGTCGAGGCGAATTCGGCGGGCAAATACCGTTGCGAGGTCTCGACCGAGGGGCCCGCTTTTATCACGAGGACCGAGTCGAGCTACATGCACGTCGTCAGTAAGTACAACCGATCCCTCGCCTCCTCCTCCGGCCCTCAATTTTCTTTACGGCCTTGCATTTTCTTGTCTTACTTGTCTCTCTCTCTCTCTCTCTCTCTCTCTATCTCTCTCTTTAGCGAATCAAGAACTTCCATTTAACGGAGACGTGTGCGTTTGCGCCGGTGGCACGCGAGAGCAACGTCCACGAGAGCTCGAACGCTCGCTTATCTCGAGAGCCTGCTTTCGATATTCGTTTAAGGCCGGGGAATACGAGTGAGGCCAAAAAGAATAATTGATGGCTTCGGGTGATTGGGGCATTTGCCAGCCTTCGACAAATGTCTTTTTCCACTGTAAATACTAGTGAAAATCTACGTCCTCCTCTTTACGACCATTCCTGCTGAAACTACTTTCCCTAAAGATAAGGGAATCGATTTTTCCCAATCTCCTCCGTCCCTCCCACACCCACCGACGCAACTGTCCGCGTTAAAAAGCTCCGATGCCAGATAAGCTGTGCCTTATACATAATGAGATACCAGACGTCAATTATTGACACGGCATTTATCTTAACGGCCCCTTGTCACGATTCTCCCGCCCCGCGCGTGCTAATGCGATTTTAATGCCATTTTTACAAATCGAATTCTTATCGCTGCGCAACACATATGCACGTGCACGTGTGCGTGCGCCGGTGGTGCGCGATTTTGCCGGGATAAACATTTATCGCGCAGGAGAAAGTAGGAGCTCGATTGTAAGAGGCAGGCCCTAGCTTAATTGGGAGCTGAAGCCAGGAGAAAGAGCCTTCGCCCCTTTTTCGAGGAGATGCAAGTCGGTGTGCATTTTCACTCGATCGATCCAATGGAGTTGGCGCTGCTCGCCGCGGCCCCTCTACCTCCAATTTATTAATATCGACACGCGCTCGGATTCTCGGCCGCGAGCTCGCTCGCGTCACTCCCAAGACCGTGGCTAAGTGGTGGGCCAGAGCCAGGCTCTGGCTTCAGCTCCGCTGAAAAATTAAACGACAGGCTCGGGAATTGTCCGCGGGAGACGGAGTCGGGGCAGGGGGCCTGCCAATCGATAGACCGCGGCTGCCGTCGATGGGCGCGAGCCCCGGGGCTGGAGGCCGACGGCCGCGATCCCGAGCCGAATCGGGGAGTCTGCTGCTTTTTCCCGGAGAGTCGCCCGCGGTACGTTCGCCCCCGGCCCCCGCCAAGGCGAAATCCAAAGGTAAGGAAAGGCCGAGGCTCTCCCTCCCCCTTTATCTCGCTTTCCTTTCAATCTCCGCGCTCGCAATCTGCCCGCGCGTGCCATGAAAGCCAGCTCCCGACGCATTGTCACCGCAATCGCGCCCAATTAAAGCGCACTTGCCCGTCTTGCTCTCTCTCTCTCTCTCTCTCTCTCTCTCTCTCTCTCTCTCTCTTTCTCCTCTATCCCCGGAGCTCCAGTCGTCAGCCTCTGCTCTTATTTCCCAGGTCGAAACGCCGCAGGCGCCCCAACGTTAACCGACCGACCAACCCGCAAGACGAGTATTTATTTTTTTCAAACCTTAAGCACAGCCAGGCCAAAAATGCGCTTTTGACTTTCAAATTTGCTACCTGCTTTGTAAAAAGCCAAAATCTCAGACCGACTATTATTAATATGCTTTATGTCAAATATACACATTCGTCTAGTGTCCCCGATTCAATAAGCAAATATTACTCCATGAATGCACTGCAAACTGTCAATTTTGATTTCACAATAAAGCCGTGTATGCTCGAGCTTGTGATGTAATGGCTTCAAATTTAATGCGGCAATATGGCCATTCGACTATTATGGAGGACAATTTTTGTCAGCCGTAACTTTTTATCCTTTTCCATTATTTGGCAATGATAGCCCTTAATGCTAATAACCACATTCTTTCATTATGATAACAATTTTTTCTCTTTACTACAATTTGATCCATTGCGAAACCACGGTGTACTTTCAAATGTAAATAGTAATTTGCTGCAGAGAATATTACAATGGTACTTCGTTTCGGATACGATTCGCAATAATTTAATTTTTCGTTTTAAAATAAAGAGAGGAGTACGAATTCGCTTTGAATGATACAGAAAATTTAATTCAATTCAATATACAGATTAGCCATTACCTATTTTAACATGAGAATAATAATTCCTAAAATTATATTGTTTATATCCCAATGCATGATAAATAAATGCAGCGCCAACTTTTTTGCGTAAAATCGTTGATTATAAATATACAGAATATGCAGTGTAACTAAGGCTCGAATTAGCCTTCCTTCCATTTTAAGCCGAATCTTATGGCTTCTCTTTCCCAACCATTGTCAAAAACTAAAATTGCATTGTTTGCAAATTCACGCATTATCCTACTTCATAATTGAGTGACAAACTTATAGGATTGATACGCGATTATAATTGATCCGTTCTCAATCACACTTGATGCATCAGCATGAAAAAGAACTCAAGAGCGTTGAAATCTCGAATATAAATGCGACGTGTAGATGGAAGAAATGAGCGCCTGTATTCAATGGAAAAAAGATATTTGTCACCCTGGACATCGAATTCGTTTACTAAAATATGTTATTACTCTTTTACAGTGAAGTTTCCGTATTATTCAACATTTTTTTTGTTTTTTTTTTTTTTTTTTTTTTTTTTTAACCTGTAATTCTTTCAAAACGTTCAACGTAGCTGAAAAATTTAATAATTCGCTCACAAATCATTCAAACGTTTTAGATGCATAAATTTCAAAGCGAAATGAACGATGCGCAAATGAATATCTTACATGCAGCTTAAATAGCTTAAATACAGATTGGCACGTATACTGAAATAATTTGAATGCAAACGTATTTGGTAAAAATGGAAATACACGTGTAAAGTGAAATCAAATGATTTTTATTTCATAAACGAACGGAAATGCATTTCGCGCACGTTCACCGGTATAAAGTATGGACAAGGTGTTTAATGAAAGTGCTATACCTATCTAGATAAAACAGCAATGTATTTACATTGTACAGATAATAAAACCTATGAAATTAAAGTAAATGATAATTGCATTGGTAAACGTCGTTCTCGAATAAAAGATAACATATTTTAAATCGAAAATTTAATGTAAAAAGAGGTTGGAGTCTTCTGCACATATGTTAACGATCCCGAGATTATATCTCGGAACGTATTTCAAGATACACGTCTTCTTTACACTACGGCGCGCATATTTCCCGGCATATTTCTCACTGCAGTTGTTAAGCATTAGAAAAGTTCGCGTATACAGTTAGAGTTGTTTAGCTAATTCTAAAAACAAATATTCGTCCGTTTTGGCCTTACATTTTGCTGTCTTATTGAAATTACCAGCGCATGCTACAGAGTAAGAGCTGCGCCAATTTCGAGGTATCGAATTAAAGGAAACGCTCCACGAGGCAAAAATATTCCCGGCTCGTTGAATATCCGCGGGACTTTCATTTCTAGTATTCGTTAATTCTCCAATTGTAAATATAGATTATCTCGGCCGATAGCGATGATTACTAGGAAAATTATCAGTTCCCTTTAGCTTCTAAGCATCGGGCCGGGCAAGAAGACTCCATTCGTGTCCCGAGTCGCTCGTTTATTAAAGGAGGAGAAAAAATTAATTACACCCCAGATAAACGAAGGAATGGCTATTTTGTGTCATTAGTATGATAAAGAGCCCGGGCATAATCAACAAATTACAGATGCGTCTTGGCGCGTGTAAAAAGTGACGATAAAAAGTAATGGCGCCTCGGCCAAGATGGTGACCGACTTCCGGCGAGCGATTAATAATAACGAAAGCGACACCGAGCCGAGGAGGCCGGGAAAATCATAGGCTCGTGAAACGGAGCCTCCGCGGAAGAAGTTCGCCCCAATGAGGAAGAGGAACGGCATTTGGCCGAAGAAGCGAGGCGATCTCCTTGTCAGCGGGTACTTTATCACGGCTCATTGTGACGCCCTTCCCGACAATGCAGCATAAATGACCGCGGCATTGCCCCAAAGAGCCTGAAACTTGGGTAAATGATGGGGATTACCGGGGCTCTGGCGCACTGCGCAAAAAGGAAACTCAGCTGGGAACGACAGAGAGTTTCGCGAGTTCGCCCTATCCCCTTAATTGCTTTGATAGTCAATAAAACCCAATTGATAACGAAGCCCCCCAACCCCCAAGGATAATAAGGACGGGCTGGCGGTGGCTTGGCGCTGGCGGGGAGCACTCGAGGCCGGGGCATTATCAAAAATACGAACTCTCGGCAATTTATTAGTTCGCACTGGTTGGCCCTTGCCTGATAAATGCCCCCGCTATCGGCTGCCATTCGCAAGAAGCGCCCACAATGGCGACTCTATCACCGGCCCTGGGAAGCCAATGGCCGCGATGTCGGGGCCTCGCCTTTTAAGCTGCCTCCTCAACCTCGTAGCCGCTACAAGCTTGATTAGCTCAACACCTCTCTTTCTCGCTTTGACTTTTGCAGAGCTGCCGAGCGGCAACGTCACCGCCCGGGTCGAGAAGCCGAAATACGCCGTGGGCGACACCGTCCGAGGCAACTGCACCGCGCCCCCGGCCAACCCGCCGGCGAACATCACCTGGACCATCAGTGGGCGTCCGGTAAGTGCGGCGACGGCCTCCCCGGTAGAGTCGCTGCGCGCGGGGAAGCGGCCCCGAGTAGCCCGTAATTGTACTCAGGAATGGGCCTGGCCGCTTCCGTAATAAGCCCTCGGATTCTTCGGCTCTTAGTCGGCAGCTTTGATTCGTCTGCCTTGCCGCGATTGCAGCCATCATCGCAGCATCGACAGCCTCGCATTTTTGCACGCTCGCTCGGCGCAAGGCTCCCGGTACTTTTCGGCCAATTTAAAGGCAAACAACCATTCAAGGGAACTAATGATCGAGCCTAGTTCGCAGCCTTTTTCTAAGCCCGATGTCCGAGCAGCTTTTTCAACGAGAGATCTTTAATTAGCAAACTTCCCTCTTCCGCTTCCAGACGTTTAATAACATTAATTAAATTTCTACTGCAACTGATACTTCGTGGGTGGGGGGACAACACTTTAGCTCTATTAATAATAACCCCGGAACCTCGATAAGAAAAAAATGCCAGAATTATTTTTCGATTGTGCGGAAGAGTACTTTCGTTGATAATTAAGGCAAATAACGCCTAAGTTATTGGAGTTTGTGATAAGAAAGTTACTTGGCTTGTCCTTCGATTAATCCGACCCGTTCTCGTCTCTGCGACCATTAGGAGCTACAAGTATATGGATATCACGAGCATTTACAATGTGCAAACAAAATCGGTTTCTTCGCTTTCTCTTCTTTTCTTTTCTTTTTTTTTTTTTTTTTTTTTTTTTTTTTTTTTTTTTTGTTTTGCTTCCCTCGCCGAGAGCTAAGCCTCGAATAAATATACTGACAAAGCAGCAATATCAAGAATCATTTGAAAGAATTTTGCGCGCTCGTAGAGATTTTTACATACAAGGAGGAATTCAAATTTACGCAGGCAATCCTTGATAATTATTTCCCATTGGTCAGGCATAACTGTAGGCAAGGAGCATCAGGTTAAGCTATCACATTCAGAATATTGAAACGAAAATGCGAAATATGTAAAATCGACGTCGCCACTAAAACACGCGCGCGAACACATACTATTAAACTATATGATGAAGGATAACCGATAAGGAATTACGCGTAATCACCGCTTGAAAAAGCCTGTAAAAGGACATCGCGCGCGCGCGGGATTGCGCACGCATCTCGAATGTTTCCGGTGTCCGAGATTTTCAATTTACGGCCGGGGATCGTTAACCGAGGGTAATTGCGCGGCGTCACGCCCTCAGTGATAAAGAAGCGGACGAGGACAGAATTTTGCATAATCGACATAACTCGGACGCGGTATGTAAGAAAGCCAAGGCCGTAACGCCTCGGGATTTGCATACTTATTCCGCGGAAATACGAAATCAATCGGAGGGAACGGCCGCGCTCGCCGACCTTGGCTCGCCGTCCTCGGAAAGGAAACCGGGACCGAAAGCCCGACTCGGCCCTCGCCTCCCGGAAAATACATCAGCCCGACTCGTTATACGAGGCCGCGGGCCTTTGCCTTCTCTGCGGCCGATGCCGCTCTGTAAAAAGAAGAGAGACTCGGGCTTAGCAGCCGCTCGACGACCGGCGAATGGAAGCCTCCTGCGTGCGTCGGCACGTGCGCGGCCATTACCGCGATTGCCAGTCGGCCGCACGGCTAATCGACTCGGAACAATAAAGGAGAGGAGTCACCCCGCCTCGCTATCGGCTATCCTGGCTTGCCTTGCCCCGTCCCTCCCTCGGTCCTCATTACCCGCGTCGACCTCCGCCCGGATCGCCCGACGCCGCTTTTTACCTTTATTCGGCTGCGCATTATTGTCCTGCGGGTGCAGCTGTCGCCTGGCTTCGAGCTGCCCGAGCGACTATGGCCGTACGGGGCGGGGGGGGGGGGAGAGAGAACCTGCATCCGTCGCAGGAATCCCTGGAAATAAGGCGAACTTATTCCAGGACTCGCCGTCGCGGTGGGATTAGCGGCCGGACGGTGGTAGGCCGCCAAGGCCAGAGGAACGAGTTCGAAGAGGCCCGAGTTCCTTGTAGATCCCACCTCGTAGCCTCGTCCTCCGGCTTCTAATACTTTATTATTACCTTATTTCTTACTCGATCCTAGGGAAATTCATTAACTAAAATGCCCCTATGATGCGGCTGCGATAAACGGCTCTTGTTAGCATTATTGCTATTTACCATAAGCTCGTAAACGCCTCGTTACGAGTCACCGAATGTTCTTTTCGAATCGTTCGAAAGGAAGATTATAATGCGGCGCGATGCAAAGTCGGTAGTTAAAAATATCCGCGAGCTAAGGTACTTTTATCTATGCATTGTCTTTTATCCGAAGCCATCTTTGTCTGAATTCTTACTCTCCTTCTTGGTGCGCTTGGCGCTTTCAAGCTCTCGAATCCGTCACGGCCAATATTTTAATGCGAATTGCTTAAAACTTTCAAAGGCGAAGCAGCGGATTCCGGGGACGGTACAAAGAAAGACGGAGATATGCTAAATGTACACAATTTTTAAAAAATTCTTTACTCCACTCCCTGTGTACAATTAATGATATCAAGAATTATTATTTATTCTCAACGAATCAAGTCCTGCATCCTGATTATCCATACAATGGTATGAAAGGTATCCCATAAATTTATGTAACTTACTGAATGGAGGGGAAATACCTTTCATTAAGTAAACGCGTTATCAGTGGATACTTTCTCGTTTAATAGAGAATAGTACTTTAAGAATAATGAATACTGGATTTTGTCTTTGTATTGCCACGGAATTCGTAATAAATATATAAAATACTCTTCATTGAAATAATTCGTTCGAACTATTATGTAAAGCAATGTCGCTTACCATTGTATTATCAATTACCATTGTATTAGGTAATCACAAGCATTTGAGTCTTAAGCTTGAGTTTAAAAGGTTAGATGGATCCCTCTTATATTGCCTCGATCGATGAAATTTCATCGATTAGAAGCACGAAAGTTCAACGAGACCAAATAATTTTGTACCGAGCTCTATTGAAAGCATTAAATAATAATTGCGTTATCAACGCTAATTGAAAAACCATTGCCCGATAAGCCGCAAATACTATACAATAGGGTATGTTTACCTGGGAGAGGGACGCATCGATCAAACGGTGCATCGAAATTTTCGAATTGGCCTTGATCGACTCGGAGACGCGTCGGGCTTAAATATTTTATCAAAAAAGGGGAGAGAAATTAATTAACACTTGTCCCGATTCGTCGGTATGCATAATTCAGAGTCGGGCTGGAGAGTTAAAAATTCAGCGAGCCGAAGTTTTGCCGGTAGATCGAGGGCCGGGCTCGGGGGTGCGCCAGTGGCCCTGGAAAAAATCCGGGGAGCTTCGGGGGAGTCCCGCGAGCGGAAGCGAAAGTCGGAAGGAGCGATGAACGCGGGGGACAAGGACAGGGGCGGACGAATCGTTTGGACGATCGCCCCAAGGGGGCAAAAGGGTCGGTCGTTGGAAGCCGAGGGGAAAGGCGGGCGCAGGAGGGATATCGATAAAGCGGATCGCCGGCCCAAATTAACGTGGCTTTAATAAAGGGGCCGATGGCAAAATCACGATGCGAGCCCGAGGCTCCCCTTAAGGAGCCCGCGAAAAATAAATGTCGCTCGTACATAGTAAATCCCCCGGCACAGGGACACGCGGAATGTTCTCACAGTGCGAGTGCCCGCCTCCTCGCCGCCGCCGCCGCCGCCATGAGAAAATAAGCCCGTGGCTTTGTGCCTGTGCCCGCGTGTGCGTGTGTGCGCGCCCGCGCGTAATAATGCCACCAAGCGATTTACTCCCCGTCTAGCGTCGTACATCAAAATTTCTTTCCATTCTGCCATCTCGCCTCTTTATCTCCTGCTTAGTGCTTCTTTCTTCTAGCCTCATTTTTTATCCCCGCGCCGCTTTCATAAACTGAACGGTTTATGATCCCCCGCCAACCCCCTCGCGCTCCCCCATCTCTTACCGCGCACTTTTTTATCGCGCTCCTTTTCAATCTTCATTCACCGCCGTGGATATATTTTATTTCAGAAATGATAAATTCTGAGATAACCCGGCCGTTTTACTTTACTTTTAGCCTCACTGCTTGCGCTCGAGAATGAAATTGTCAATTTGCTTAACCAGTCAGCCTTTGTTTCACGACATCCGTCCTCATACCTTTTTACTCCCGAGCCATGTATGCCCTATTGCCAAAGCACTTGCTCCTGACCTATTCCCTTTGCATAGAGTCATCCCTAAATTGCTGCAACTACTTGCGAGACAATCATTGCACTTGTCTATCCATACGTTTTCCGCTACGCCTTTCATCGATAACAATGACAATGTTAATTGTTGTTTCCCATGCGCGCGTTGAAAAAAATTCTCCGATAATTCAACTTTCTGGGAGCGAGCACGTGCTTTTATATTTAAATAAAATTATACGGCAAATACCATCCAAACGAATTGCGCGGACAAAAATGGCGGTAGAATAAGATGGACTTTCATTTAAATGATTAAAATGATTTATTTAAAATCAGATAGCTCTGAAACATTTCATTTTTAAGGGCACTTTAAATTTGTTATTGCTTTAAAGTTTCATATATATATATACTTACGCATGAACAGGTACGTGGATTTTCTTCGACCATTTCTGTTGCATTTCCCTCGCGGTTGTACGTCTCTTCGGTTAATTCGCATTAAATCTGAATATTTTTATCATTATAGTTTTCGCATTTCAATTCGTGTCAATGTCTTATAATTACGCTCGCTTTCCAGCGAAGGCCTTTATAAAGGTGAAAACTTTTTTTAAAGAAGACAGATATCCCGTCACGATCTAATCAAAAGTAAACAAGATAATTCAATAAACATGTACGAGTAGGATTCGTCTTTCTCCTCGTACGGAGTAACTAAATAAAAAAGTGCATGAAGTTAACGCGATCTTTTGTTATTTTAAAGTTTGTTGTAACTATTAATTTTTGCTATTATTTTTATCCTTGGACTTTCAATGTTATCGGATAATGGCAAATATACATTAATTAGCTGTATACTTATAATCGGATTTACCGTTAGAGCAAAAGTTTTTTACAATACTTCGCCTAGTACAAATATTACAAGTAACAATAATACAATGAATTTCACAACCATTGGGTAAAAATTTCCTATTAGTAATAATGAAATTAACGATAAAAATAAGAAATTACATTACCATAATCTGTAAACAATATTACAATATCGTATTCGTCAATCCTAATATGTCAATGTTATATTGTAGTATTTGCTAATGGAATGAGAAGGCAATTCATAAAGCAATAAGATTTTGTGTTATAATAAAAGAGCAAACACGGCTCTACCTCAAATGAAAAATGTAAAATTTTTATGAAATCAGTATCCATAAAAATGTTTTATAAAAGGCCTTATCAAAAATAGAAAAGAAAAAATCTTTGACCCGGACAAAATTTAATAATATATTATGCAGCGCTCGGAATAACAAAATTATTTAGATTAGGATACACTCGTCTCTATCTAAAATGGATAATACATGCCATATTCTGGTAAAAAAAAATAAATTTTTTATGTAAACAAATCCAAAAATCGTAACACAACATTGAACAGGATTAAGTGAAGTAGCCCATAATTAAATATTTTAGATAAACATTCCAAAGAATCGTGCTATCGTGCAGCTGCGTGTAAAAAAACCTTGAAAATTTTGAATTTTTAATATCAAGCAATAACAATAACAGTAATTGTGTTTAAAATAACAATGATAATAGTAATGACGTAGCGACAGTAATAAGAATTGAAATGGTAATGATGTGTTGGAAGACAAAATTTACATGATATTACAATAAAAGAAGCAATGATTTGCATAAACAACTTAAAATTTGATAGCTAACTATTTTGGAGCTTAAATATAATAAAGCAGAAAGCAGAAAATGAAGCACACTTTTTGTGTGCTTCACACTTCGTTGCCAATTTATTAAGAGGTGTAGGGATATTTTTCGCGTATTTAAAATAAAAATGCTGAACTCGCAAAGCAACGTTTTACAAAAATAATATTAACTGTTTGTTTTTATTATTGAAAATAATTTTACTTATATGCATGCGTGTATGTGTGCATGCACATCTGCACGCGCTTCAAAAACTATAAATATTTAATTAAGGCCAATAAGCTATGATTATTTAACTTTATTTCACATTAAAAACATTTTCCGAGCGTAATAGTTATTAAATAAGCTGGAAATTAATTTTATATGTTCTTCTCACGTACGAATTCTGTTTGGCGTCTGACCTAACTAATTCTTTTAATTTTATCCATTTACTTTATATATCTCTTTTTAGTATTTTTGTTAGAACTAAAGTATTATAGTTTTGGCTATAAGAAAAGTTACCAGACGTTACACTCAAGAAAATAGAAAATCCTTTCAGTGTTATCAAAAGAATATTTTATTCATTTTGCCAGTAATGTTTGCTCCTTGGAAAAATGATTTATGTAATTTATTATTTTATATAAATAGATGTAAATTAGATGTAAATGGATATATTTTATTTTAATTTTTCGATATTCTTGTAAATTTTGCAGTGCAGCTTTGTTATGATTTGTGACAGATATTCTAAAAAATTGCAAACTCAATTTCGAATCAGCAAAGGCCAACTTCAATTTTGCATGAAATAAAAGTTGGCAATCCGAAGGACAAAAATATCTTGCACTAGGAAAAGGAAAATGAGAACCAAACTGCAAAACTGCAAAGGGTCAGTCTCATTATTGATATGAAACTGATCGGTCAGGCTGAAAAAACTCATCCAGAGAAATTCTAGTGAAATTGAGAGGAATTTAAGGGGAACGGCCACAGTTAAAAAAATATTGAAATAAATTGCTCCTATATATTATTACTTCTCTTAATCAAAATTCTTTATATTTTCTTAAAGAGATATCCCATATCAACTGTATCAAAAAATGTATTGATAATCTATAAAAATGAAATGCAGAACTACAAAAGTGCATTTAAACCAAGCTACGTAAATATACGTTAAAGTAAAATAATTAAGCGACTTTTATCAATATAAAGCACTTTATTGTAACGTAGAATATGCTAGAGCTACCAAAGGTTAATACACGAAAAAACAAATGCAATAACAAATCACTGATTTTTATAAAAATTTGCAATTTTTCAAATATTTTCTCTACGGTGCCTACCTAATTCGAAATCATATATCGTAATTTTGAAAAGTTGAAAATCAATCTTAAATTAATATTATTTGTGGCAGTGATATTAATAATAAATGTCATATTAATATTTATTCATTGAGACGTAATTAAAAGATAGCATTGTTTATCCTATATAGTTATCCTATACCACTAATTAATGCATCAGTTACCAATTTTATAATTAATTATATAATAGCAAAATATGAAAAGGGACGCAATGAAACTACCAAATTCTATGAACTTCAAAATAGAAGATAAACTCCATATTATTAATACCCGCATTTATATTCATACACCTCCAACTAAACGATAGTTTAACGACCCAAAATAAATCATAACAATAAAATTACATTGTTATTTGTCCTTTAGTATATTACAATCAGAAAGTGTGCAAATGCTGCAAACTTCATAATAAGAAAAATACTTATTAAATATTTTGGGAATCGTAGTTAACTATTGTTAAAATCGCGTTTTTTTATTTATCCGTATAGTCATTCGTATTTGTTGATCATAAAAAAATATTGATTCGCAGAAAGGAAGGTATTTTGAAGAGAAATCAGAACTTATAAGATTACTGTCATCCTCTAATTTAACTTATTTGGAAATATGATAGCGTACCTTAAAAGCATTACACTCAAAGTAAATATCAAAACACATCAAAACTATATCATTTATTATTTTATCTAAAATATTTCGAATTTGAACAATTTTTTTCTGCTGCGAGAGTTCTTTCACAAAACTGAAACCCTACTGTAGTGCAATGTAATTAAATTATATACTTGCAATTTTATTAATACTACACTAAATTAAATAATAAAATACTCTGATTTATATATAAAATATAATTAAAAAAATTATTTTTGTATTCAGTATTCAAAGAATCTCAAATTTTTTTTTAATAAAAATTAATAAATGTTTTATATTTTTTTTTAAATTTTACTTCATATTACAAAATACTAATAATTATTGGTAATAATTTTAGGTATTTGATTTATATTTGTATAAAAATTCTTTTTTATTTGCATTTATTTCAATGTACGTATGCATAATAATTTAAACTTTATTTAAAATAATAATAATATTGTACAATAATGTTTAACGTATCATTATAAATAATCACATCACATTTCATAAAAGCCGTAACACGCGAGGTCGGATCAATCAAGGGAATATAGTTGAACGTGGGTGTAGGCGTGGTAGCACCAGGGACTCTGGATGTAAAGTATTAAGAGAGCAGCAGTGGGCGATACTTGTGGGACGCGTGCGTGAGGATTGGGAGAGTGAGGGGGGGATGGAGAGAGAGAGAGAGAGAGAGAGAGAGAGAGAGAGAGAGAGAGAGAGAGTCGGGAAGAAATTTGTTGGGTTTAAGTGAGCTTCCCGGACAGAGTGAGGCGAGCAGGACAGAAGCACTCGAGTGGTGTCGGATTCGCCCTGAGGATTCGCCCGGCCAGG
Organism: Kradibia gibbosae; assembly: GCA_018907135.1. Lineage (NCBI taxonomy): Eukaryota > Metazoa > Arthropoda > Insecta > Hymenoptera > Agaonidae > Kradibia > Kradibia gibbosae. The sequence continues at coordinate 44,837,731 of JACCHX010000001.1, forward strand.
GAGCGACAGACGGGCCCATCGAGGATACGGCGGAACTCAGAGTGCAGGAAGGTTTTCAAAAGCCACTCGGATGCCTGTCGCCGGATGGAGGCGAAAGCTGATCCGGGAATATTTAGATCAGCGGCCGATTTCGAGAAGCCGAGCTTCCGACCACGAGCCAAGCCTTTCTTACTTTCCTGTACACCTAAACAAAAGACTTGCTGAAGTGCGGCCCGAGACTTCTTCTAAGCTCGGAAGCCCGGCAAAGACTCGTTTGTTTCCTGCGTTTCCAGGGAGTTTTTAAGATCGAAAAGAAAGTTCGCGTCTGAATTTTCTAAAGAAACGTAAACTCGCATGGGATTGTCTAAGGAGTACCTGGCGCAGCTTTCAATTTCATTGAAATTGAGCTCTCGTTAATATAATGGCCCACTGCTTAATGAGGTTTGAACATTTTCTCGCGTGGCTTTGATCACTTTTTCCTGGCCGAGCACAAATTTCTGAGTCCCAAGTTTCGGTGGACGAAGTTGTTATCAAAGCTCCCTGGCTTTATTATCAGATTTGCGGCGATGCGATCCTTAGCAAGTATCCGATACGTCTTCAATGACGGTCTTTAGACGCGTTTGAATTTCAACTGGGAGAGAGAATTTACGGCTCGAATGAGATCTTTGCGAACGGCGACATGGACGGGACCTAAAGACGAGACTCCAACCCCGTGTAAGCCCGTGCGTAAAAAGCTCCCATCCGTTCAGTGACTGCTTAGGGCTGAGTTTGACCGAGTGGGCCTCGTTCAGGACGAAGGTGAGCGACCCCGTCGGATCAAATTATCCAGTGACCCCCTGTCAGTTTATGCAAGCGCGACTAATGAAAAAAAGCACAGCGATTAGTTTTCAGCCTCCTGCTCTTTCGCTGCTCCAATAAAGAGTTCCAAGACTTCCAAGAATGAGTTAGGCCAATTTTTTATACTCCGCGATTGTTAAATATATATATATATATATATATAAATAAGGTCGCAGGCGTTGACGGCACGTCCGGTTTCACTGGTGCTTTTAACGACCCTGGCCCAATATTGAAATATCGGTAAGGCTCGCAGTGACTTAAAACAAAGAAGCTAATCCCCTTTCCCGGCTGTATATTGCTCTACGGAACAATAGAAAGCAGAGGCGTCCGAAAGGAAGCACGAGATTAAATGAAGAGAAATGGGAGTGGCTCGAGGACGTTTGCTGCGTTTCGCCGTGACGGTGGCGAAACCGAACTCGTTAGCGGGGTTGCTCGTCGGGGTATCGGGATAATAGTCAACTGGCATGAGGCGATAGTACTGGAAGTGGCTGATAGATTGGCGTGGGAAGGCGCAACCGCAAGGACTGTCAGATGTGGCTTATGCACACGGGGACTGACTTTTTCCAGCTGCTCAAGACGCTCCCGACCCTGCATACCTACGTTTATTACTTCTTGCCACCGTTAACCAAAAGAACTCCCTTCCGAGCTTTTTTCCTCGTTGGCCAACAATTAAGAGCTCCGAGATGAGAGGAGGAACTCGCGCCAAATTTATGTTCTAAATTTTGCCCCTGTTAAAAGTAATAGGAAAAGTAGAGAGGAATAAAGTGTAAAACAGAGTTTCAAAAGTACGGGGAAATTGCAATGATTTTAATTTTTCGTTACGTTCAAACGGATTTTGACACTGTTTGTCGCTTTATTTTCAGAATCATCTTGACCATAGCATTGCTACACGCGATAAAGCATCTAAGAACTCAATTTTGCAAATTCAAAGGAAAATTAAAACTTTAACGATAAATTGCATTTTTGGTTACAAGTAATTATAATTTTAGTAGTTACAAGAAATGAAAATTCACAGACTAAAGAGTTTTTACATATTATTTTTTTTTCCCCCTATTCTGAAGCTTATGAATATTTTGCAAAATAAAGGATTTTAATTACCATGAAAGCATTATTTAGAATTAGCATAATAATACACAATATAACATAAAATAAATTATGCTAATTTCGTATTGGCGCAAACATAAAAATATTAAATAACTGTCGAGTGCTTATAAATAGAAGGTAATTATTAACTTTATTTTATATTCGCCTATAAACTATTTTTTAAATAAAAATTTATATAAATATGTATATATTAGTTTTAAATTACATTTAACATCTAATGCCATACATTTTATTAATCTAGTTTAATATAATTTCGAAATCTTGTACTTTATTTCTATAGATATGCCATTCAACTTTCGAAAGGAATTTTTTCCTTTCTTTCAATAAAAGTGAAATATATATCATTAATTCAAACATTTTAATCTATCCTGGTAACATTATTATTTTGAAAGATCAAGAAAATTATAATTCGACAAGTAACTTCATTATTGCTAAATAAGAAATAAAAAGTACGCTATCTTTCAAATGCAACCTCAGTTTCTCGAGTCGAATCACGTCCAAAATTAAACACCGAGGTCTGCAAAATCTATTGTATCTTCGGATTAACTTGGAATTGAAATCTGAACATGAACTGAATTGCGACTATTATTTAACATTACCCTATAGTTTTGAATGGAAGTATGACTTTTGTTTTAACGTTAAAAGATAAATGAACTTAAGAAGTCAAGGAAATGCTTCAAAAAACGGCAAAAACTGCCAACATTTCATGAGCCCAAATCCTTATTAAACTTTATAAAAATTATTCCATATAATTGCCGTTCAATTCTAATTTTAAAAGTAAATTCAGTACACGTGTTAATAGCTTTCCTCCAGGAAAACATAAGTCCCAAAGCTAATTTAAAATCTATACCATCGCTTAAAATATAGCTCTGGTACACCGAACTCCAAATGGTGACATTCGTAATGATGTAAAATTGGAGATCGCAAAAAAAAAAATAATTATAGGTTCACCTTAAACCAATTTACAAGAATATTTTATGATCTTTAATTTCTGTATTATTAAATCATTCAAAAGTGAATATTTCATTGTATCGCCATATTTTAACTTATAATAATGAAGATTTTTAATACTTTGCCTTATAGACATTAAATTGATATTTTATTCAAGTTAAAAGTTTTCCTAATATTAAACGCATTCGACGAATGATACTTTGAAAGAATTTCGCAGCACTAAAATAAAACTTATTCGTCACATTTGAATATGTACTCTAAGTTATTGTCTAAATTATCGTCTAAATTATCATCTAAAATATCATTTTGACTCGGGCAAATATCATAACATGCAAATTGCATTAAACATTTAATTGTTTACTCACAGAAACTACACAAGAGAAATACATATCAATATGTACAAACATAAAATGCAGTACGTAATTCAATAATAAACAGTTGATGCCATCGACGATGTAGTGCGGCATTAAAATTTTAATAACTAATCTTTTAAAAACTATATGTTTTTTGTACTAGTCTGTAAGCTCATTCGTATGAACTAAATTTTCGTATAAAATTTTTAACTTTCAACAAATATTTGATAAACTGGAGTATTTAATTTTTACGTTTTTATTTAACTAATAGTAAATAAAAAGTGTTGATTCAATAAAATGCAGAAAGCATAAATAACAGATAAGTAACTTTATAATTTTATCTGTAACATTGTATTATTTAAATGAGTTTCTGAAATGCTTAAATTAAGGCAATAAAATTATGGAGGGAAATGCCATCTTGCATTAAACACAAAAAAGTTCATTAAAAAAATTAAACTAATAAACCTTAATAATAAATCAATTCTAGAAACACTGGAAGTATTTCCAAGTGAAAGAACTTGTACTTTCCTATTCACAATTGACCTTATTGTTCTCGATGAAAAGGACTACCAAATAAAAGTTACTAAACTGAATTTCACATTTAGAAATGTAAATTATAAAAAAACTCTACTGTAAGATATAATCTGGATTTTTATTAACAATTAAAGTAGGATAAAAAATATAATGGTTTACAATGGAAAATCAAAATAAATTGAAATAAATCAAAACAATGTGCATAAATTAATATATTCATAAAATAAAAATTACTTGAGCAATTACGCCGAACTTGTCTATATCTTAGAAGTTAATGTAATCAATGAAAAGTGTAATTTATATATTTAAAAAAAACGGCGGAGCTTCAACTGAAATTAGCATGATTGTCAACATTAATTTAGGTTTAGTTTAATAAATTTACACTCAAGGTAATTTATTGCACCAATATATATATATATATACTTGTGTGTGTGTGTGTGTGCAATTTAATATATAATTTACTGTATTAAATATATAATAATAATTCAAAAGCATAGAATTTTATGAAAAATTAAAAAACTTAATTTACCTTAAAAAATTATAACCGTGAGGAAAAGAATGACAGTATTATTGTATTATTTACGGTAAAAGCAATATTACTCCCAATGATTAATCCCGTTTGCTTAAAATATAGTAAAAGCATTAACGAATCGACAAATGAAATTACTCGTTGGTAATGTATATTCAAACATTTAAGATAAATTTCTCTTTAGAAAAACAGCCCTTTTTTAGTAGACTTTAATTCAGATTGGCTTCTTCGGTGCAATAAAAATGAATTCCTATGCAGTCTATTCTAATTTAAGAAATTTATTATAGCTTTTAACTCTAGAGAAGGGAAATTCTCACTTCAACTTGACGAATAGATTATCATGTTACCAATAAAATATAGAGTAATTTTATTAAATATCTTAAGGGCGTAAAATTCAGGTGATTTGTGATTACACTTCTAATTGGATAAAACCATTCGCTTATTTTATCTAAAAATCAGATTAAATAAATTTACACTCGTAAGCCTCGTAAGCTATACTCATAAAGTGTTCGGGATTCTCATAAAAGGCCCTGCTTAATCTGAAATTAACGAAACCACTCCCCTGCTTAAGTAAGACTTCCGAAAGGCCATTTAAAGTCCGGCAATTCATGGATAACATTGACATTTGCCCTTAAAATAACAGACTTTAACAGCGAGCAACAAATCTTTACAGCATTCTGGTATATTATTAATGCACCTTTGATAAAGTTAATTGGAGGATTCTCTTAGCTTCAGCTAAATCAAGTCCTCCTTTGAATTTCATAAAATTTGTCAAATATGTTAATTACGAAAGATATATACGGAGACATAACAAGGATGCCTCTTGTAAATTATTTGTTAAGCACTTACTCGTAAAGGTGCTCTCGATCATTTCTTATCTGCAATATTCAAAGCCAGTGTTACAAATAATTTTCCCAAGTATTTATCACGTTAAAGCAATAAAGTGTTCGATCGGATCGTTTGATTTTCGCGTGAAAAATGTGTCAATATATATGTTTTATCATAGCGTTCCTTCATCGATTTTAGCCAACCTCTCAATAATCGTATTACACGATTTTAATAATCATCATGCGACTCTCGAGCATAATGCAATTAAAATTAATGTGACCTGGAAGCGCCAATAGTCGAAAGGAGAAGATTAATGATTTTCTAGTTCAGCACTTCCATATGTAGTTAGGAAATACTCATCTTTTATAAGGAAAATTCAAGTCTCTTTGCACAAGCGTTTGCTAACGCTACTGATAATCGCTTGATAAAATTTAAATTCCTTACAATATTTGCTCGCAATAGCTGTTCTATTAAATAATAATGCACACAAAAACATCAGAAATTATTGCAGCTCGAAATTATTGTATACCTCGTCAACCTTCTTAACTAGAATACGCTATATTCTATCTCGTAAGCAAGCAAAAGAAAAAACAGTAATATTTAGAATTAAAAAACTGAATATCCGAACTAAAGGAATCAATTTTAATTAAATATGTCGATACTTGAACGTAATATTGAATTATCAAAGAGAATCAAAACAATACAGGGAATAATGGCATGAAATAAGTAGTTCGAATAAATGTGTAAGAAGTACACAAAAACGGTAAGACATCAATCCAAGCCCCTTATTAAATACGCGCAAGCCATGTTTATTTGTAGCAAATTTTTAAGGGTTCATTTGTTTCCTGAATAAAAAAAAACAAAAAATTACGAAAATTTGAAAGCTCGTGCTTTTCGACATACGCATTTTTTATTTAAGCTTACCTGTCCTTCAGAGACTACTAAATTTGCTTATAATACAAAATAACAATAACATCAAAGGAATTATGCATAATTAGCGACTCTGAAATATTAAAGCATGTAGTGTATCAATTACGAGTCCCTTAATCTGAAATTCATTTTACGTAAAATTATAATTGTGCTCAAAAGGAATAGACCAACAACACTGAATATTTTGTATTACAAAAGAGTATTATTTAACATCATACCTATATAATATTCTCTAATAAATAACTTTAACAATTATTATAAATTTTGTGTAATATATAAGTTACGTATTTCATTTTCAGCATAACATTTAATATCGTTTTCACATTGGAGCTGCAATGTCATAATTTTAATATAAATTCTCTAGGCAAAATGATCATTAATTGTAAGGTTTTTGTTAAAAAGAAAAATAATAAATATAAGTAAATGTAAGTAAATGTAAAGAAATAAAAAAAAAAAAAAAAAAAAACAAAAGTCGATGAAAAAAATTATTCAAAAATATACTTAACAGCCATCTTGATACGATTGATACAATATAATTTTTATTTCACGAGCAACAAAGTAAATCTATTGAAAATTTTAAAACTTATGTATGGAAGTTAAAACTAATCAAACTCTTCATTTCAATCTTATATCGCTATTTATGCATATCAGCATTATCAATAATGCAATCTATAATGAGGGTATAATATATTTTTTAAAAAATAACGAAAGGATATGTTTCAGAGATAATTTCAAAAGGTTAATTTCTTTATAATGCCGATCATTAGATATCTAATTTAAAATTTAATCCCTTCGACGTAAGTAAGCTTAGGTATCAGTTTTTTTTAATTAAATACAAAAACTGAAAATGTTAAGCATTAGAGAAAAATTGATAAAATAATAATTTCAATGCTGAAAATAGAAAAATATAAAGCAGCCTCGAGTATTAAAATCTGAGTTTATTGGGTAATGCTTACAGTTATAAAAATCAATAAGGTATTTATGCTGTGTAGCAAGTTAAAAGGTTTTATTATGTGAAAGCTAGACAAGAAATAAGCCAATGACCACTGGTTATAAGGAAAATAAAGTAATTATAAAATCAGGCGTACTTCTTGGATGTAGCAAAGCGCGCATTTATATGGATAATGAGAGAATAAACGAATGTTCTATTATAACTTGCATTATAGATAAATCATCGATGATTGATTTCCTGTACATGCACATTCAAGAGACATTACTCATTTATTACATATCATATCTAATCACGTACTATTCTTCAAATAAAGTTTTGCTTGCACAGTTTACCCGTAATTCCAGCAATGCATAATGATTTGAAGGTAATGATTTTTATACGTGATTTATGAATCTTATGAAGCTAGCTTCAATCTCTCATTTATTATCCCTTTCATTTTTTTATTATACAGCCGCCACAATTAACAAAATGAAATATAATTGGCAAGCTTTTCGTAAAAGTTATTCAATTGATTTGTTTCAACGTTGAACTTTTATCAAATGCGAGGCTCAAATGCGGTCCCCGTATAAATGAATAGAGTGCCACTGGCCGCGATAAAATCACAAGACATTTGGTTTTAATAAAATTCGAAATAAATGATCCAAGAAAGCACACACCTCCATTTACCTTATCGTATTTCACTTGCTAATATAACGACTAGATATAATGAAGCATATTTCCTCGGACTAAAATATGAGCGCAGCCGCAGTGATTTGTAACGTAGAAACGCGGCTGGGCAGCTGAAATTCTATCCAAATTATTTCAGTCGCATTTAATGATTTTTTTTTTTTTTTCATTAATATCCGAGTACGTTGGGCGATCGTAGTGAAATCTTATTAGCCGACAATTCTAAAGGGGTCCGCCTGTGCCCGAGCCGACTCGATTGTACGGGAGCAGTCCATTATAATAGGAGTCTAGGCAAGATAATGAAAAATAAATCCGGCCGAGCTCCGAGGAGGAGAGGCCCGAACTGAAGGGCTCGCTCTTGTGTTGTAGGTTAATTCGAGCTACCTCAGGAGCATTCCAATGAGAAATGCCAACGACAATCGAACGATGGCTATCGCCGGACTCGAATTCGAGCTCGTGCCCGATAGCTTCAGGAACGGCACGCTGCAGATCATCTGCTCGGCCGTCATCTTCAACGTATACAAGGAGCGAATCGTTTTGGTCCTGGACGAGGAGCGCCCGAGACTGGCATCGGTCCTCGGGACGCGGGAGTCCTCCCACAGCAGTAAGGCCTCGTTATATTATCTTACGGATTATCGTATCGAGGAGCTCGCGGGCCCAAAAGGAGCATTAGTCAAAGCGACATATCGGCGACGAGTACGGGGTCCTGCATTAGCTCTTGCCTGTGCCCCACCCCACCCCTGACTTTTGTCACCGGTCCGCGAGCTTGGGAAAATTGCCTCGCTAAATAAAGCACTCTCGATTTCATCGTTGTCACGGTGGGCATAATAGACACGCAAGGAGTCGAGGGCCTCGTTCGTTTATCTTTTCTAGCCAGGAAAGGATGCCAATAGAGCCCCTTCGACTAACTGCAGCCTTGCGCACGAGCAGAGGCCTAATGTAATCCTGCCTAATACGCGAAAAGAAATCGAAAGCGTTATGATAAACGAGCCCTCCCGACTCGCGATAGACGTTGATACATTAACAATGTAATTACAAATACTATGGAATGATGTATTAAAACGCCTCGATTCTTTCGCGCTCCCTGGCCCTCGGTAAAGCTCTTCGCCGAAGCGAGGATCGATTTATCACTAGCGAAACTTCCATCTGGTTGCGAGCTCGCTTTCGCGCGTGTAATAAAGGCGCGGAGCAAACGCTAAAATTGAGCAGACTCTTTTAAGCTCAACACCGAGCGGGCTCGTATCGCTATGGCGGCCTGCTGTTCGAGCATTCCGCTGCGATATCTCACAGCTCGCCGCGTAATTAATTAAGGTAGAGGTGTAAGGTTGTGGAAGGTCCTCGTGATGTATTATCACCGCTCGATTGTTATTTGTTGCAGGAAGCGCGGCGAGCAGCTTTGGAGGATGGCTCTTGGCCATGGCCATCGCCGATATATTACTGGGCAGCATGAGATAACATCAGTAGAAGAAAGACCGAAACGAAGCTTGGACAATTTCAAATGGATTCAAATGAAGATAGCTGGGAGAATAAACGGAGCCGCCGTGCTTGCGATACGATATTGTTTGTAAAAGTTCTTTAAAATCTCGACTCAAGATCGGAAGGCCGCACGGAATGCTATTGAATTAACGATTATGAACTGCTAGGCGATGAGTGCGAGATTAAGTGCTTCTATGATTCACTTACCGAGCGTATGTTATTTGTGTAAATAGAAATACTAACTTAGTGAAAAATGTCTGTACGTATTATGCGAGACGCCCGTGCTGTATGGCGCTAATTTGTAATCCAAATAATGTCATTATATAAGTAGATAAAGTTGTTCCCTCAGAATGTCGAAGATATCTCGCTTTTCGAGCCCATGACTGCTAATCGGCGTATGCCCGATGGATATTTTCGATTCTCCTGACAGCTTTCCTGGTACCAAGGCAAACTTAATCACTGCCTGCATAAAGTACGTCCTATCGATGTCTTAAGGCGAAGCGTTGTTATTGTTTCCCATGGAATCTTGTTTAAATGACTTAAATGAAAAGAATAAAACCTTTGTTATGTTCAGTACTAATCACCTTGTCGATTTTTTCCAAGTATTTCCGCCCACTCTTAAACCCCATGGCTCCAAATTATGTATATATTTAATATGTCATTATGAAATAATCATAATAATAAGAATCAATTGAAACTATTACGACGGAAATTATTGACATCTGTGGGTGTTTCTTTCTGTGTGTGCGTGCGTGTGCGTGCGTGCGTGTGCGTGTGCGTGTGCGTGTGCGTGTGCGTGTACATTATAAGAATTCATTTGTATTCATTGAAACCAAAATAACCATAAAATAAATTTATGAAATAATTTTTAATATCCAATTATTAAGCGGAAAATGTAAAAATATCTCTTATTATTTTACTATAAAAAAAAAAACAAAACAAACGTCATAATTACAAATTTTAAATAATATATATTATGTTTGCTTAGAAAGATGATTTTAATGTATCTGAAGCTAGGACAATTTCAATTAATGTTTAAAATGATTAAATTATTAAAAATATGAGACAGTGAAAATATTATGATACACAACGTATAAGAGAAAAAAAATTTTTCCATTAATATTACATGAATTAATTCAAATTGTTCTTAAATATTGTTCGTAAACTTTTTGTTCATCTATACTCTTCAATTCTGTATAAATTTCACAAGTAAATATAGGTGCTTCTTATGTTCGCTGTGCAACTTCTTTTTGTAAATTTTGAAGCTTCATTTCCATTACATCAATTGTAACTTCTCTAATTTTGCTTTTTTCTTGAGCTATAACTTGAATTAATTCCATTTGCTCTGTGACGTATGCAACTCTCCTTTTAAAGTATTCTTTGGCTTCCAAAATCTTTTTCTCAGCAAAATATCCGGTGCCGATGTCAACCAACACTTTTTCGGTATCAACTAGTTTTCCAGGTACGTACATCGAACCAGTCAAAGGTACTAAGATTTCTTTTCCTAGAAGAATTAATAAAACTTAATAAATATTATTTTGAAAAGCAGTTTACAAAAAATTTGAAATATTGTACTTGTGAATAATTCTACTTAATATTTATAAAAAAAAAATCGTCTAATATGATTAAGCATAATGTGTGCACACAATGTGCAATTCTTAAAAATGAATTTATGAATTATTTACTATTTTCAATCTCAATGAAGTTAAATGGTTGATGCAACACTCTTTTTTAATTGTCAATAGTAACTTCGATAATAATTATATAACTTTTTTTACACGAAGAAAAAACGTAAAGAAAAAGCTCGATATAAAATTGGCCAATGAAAATGAATGCTTATAGTTAGTTCTAAAACACGCTTCTACAAGGAAATGAAATTTAAATAAATAGTTGCAGAAAAATAATAAAAAAAACAATAATCGTTATTTATGAAAATGAACTGTATGGTATTAAAAGAATCAGGAGTGCTAATGAGAAATAAAATAAAAAAGGTTAATTGCGACCGGGAGGATAGTTAGAAAGTTGAGGAGAAAATGAAGAAACAGCGTGACAAAGCTCGAACTTTCTAACCTAAAAAGGGTCGCTCTCGGTGCATTTAAGCATGCACGTGTGCGGTTATGGGCCTGTACGTAATATTAAAGTACCTTTAGCCTCTGGCGTAAATTTGTCAAGGCAGTCATTAGATTCTTGGAATTTGCTCTGGGCGATTTTCAAGCTGTGCAACGATTCTTGAAACACCGAAAGCGACTGGTCCAATTGCTGCTTGAACAGCGTGAGCTGCTGCAAATCAAGTTGAGTTAAATCCACCTGCTGCATGTTCGGCTGCTCGGTCAACGATATTTCCGACATCGTTATTGTATTGTCCTTGAGCAATCGCGGCTAGATCACAATATTTTAAACAAGCTAGACGTTGCCTGACTGTACGATTGCGATCTCCGAACCGAGCACGGCAATCGAGCGGATCCTACTCCTAGTCTTTATTTTTCCTCGACTGTCCCGACCCCTGACTGTGGCACAACGCCAGCTCCGACTCCCCCGCGATGTGCCAAATGTATTTTAAAGACGAACGAGAGTGCGAAATACCTGGATACGGACTTGTCAACAATTGCCTCACGGACGCAACTCAATTTTACGAATCCTCGTTACAGGCGTCAGTAGTAGCAATATTTTGAATTTATTGCGCGAGCACGTCGGTAACGTCGCAAAGCTCGAGAATTGCATTATCGGCCCAACGACGAGGCTCATTTTACCAGTCGCGAATGTCGCGATTGCCCGCCGACTCTGGTCCTCGCGGTAATTCGGCTCTGCCAACTGCACTTACCGATACTGCGGCGGGATTTTAATCGCGCTCTCAGCTCTGGATAGTCTGGACTGTCTGGACTGTCTGGATAATAGGCCGAACTGAGGCTACCCCTTTTTTTTACGCCACTTATACTTAACAACTTCGTTTATTACATCACATCACATTATTAATAATATACAAAAATGCAATTAGCGTAATGGATTTTTAAATTTTCAGGTTTTATCATTTTTTATCATTTTTCACATAAATAATAAATATTGTATTTTTTTTTTTTTTTTTACATTATCACATTATTACAATATTATTGTTTTTATTTTTATCTTACTCATACTGACGTGCCATGGGATTACTTTTCCAATAAAATTTCACTTTTTGCACATTAAAAGATAAAATAAAAGTCGGTGGGCTTTCGTAATATATAAATAAATGATAAATTTATAAAAATCTACTCATCGTTTCTTAGATCCACAGATCTTGGACACAAAATATTTTCACACTGGTATATTAGAAAGTGTCATTTTTTCTAAACTTTATCAACAATAATTTACCATCCAATTTACAATGGCTTCAATTTCTCATGCATAAACCACATCCCTTGCAGTTATATTAACAAAATCTAGTGACCATTTTCCAAATTGTTACCCACATATCTGTAAGATAAGAAAACTGTATTCAAAATTTACTAAAATAATCATAGAATATATATACATATATATTGACTAATATATCGTACACTTCAACATTTTCTTTGTTTGACTCCACAAGGCCATCCAAGAATTTATGAAATATGCAAAGATAATCGTATAAACTGGTTTTCTTAATATCATCTATTTTTCTAATATCATAAATAGACATTCCTTGTTTTTTCATCTTACTATCGAAGATATCAATTTCCTTCATTAATTTTGAAATTGTTGGAACATCATCTGGATTAAACATTTCAATGGTTTCAACATCTAAAGGAACGCCAATTTTGCCAGTTTTTGGATGGACAGAAAAAGGAGACTTTAATAAATGAGTCCTTCCAAAAGATACATTTATATCTAATCTTGGATACGCATACTGAATCATTATTTCTTCTATAAGAAATGGTGTTTTACACCATTCCTTTGACTCCTAAGATATTTTAATTATAATTTTGTTATATTTTTTTATTTGTTATTTTGTTATTTGTTATTTGTCATATAATAATGAAAAATTTGGTATTAATTACCAATTGCAGTTCAGTCTTAAAATAGCGTACAAAAGCTTCCCACTTTGCTAGACTTGTTGAATATTGATCAAATATCCTTCGAACAGTATTTCGCATTTCTTCAGTTTCAAGAATTCCTAAAAACGTTGATTCTCCTTTTTCTGTACCAAAAATATTCTGTTCTTCTACACACATTTTTACAAATAAAGGTTCTATAATTTTAAGTGACCGTCTATAACAAAAATATTCTTAATAATACTATTACAATATGGATATTAATTTCATAATAAGCATAAATAGTACTTCGCATACTCAACAAAAGGATGAATTTTGTTACTTATTTCTACCTTCTTCTTTTTATACTTCCCACCTGTTACTAATTGCAAATAATTAGCAACTGCCACTCTACTGCTTTCTCTCAAAAATCTAGCTTTCTCATCAGAAATCCAACAATGAATTCCTCTTCTACCAGAAAACACCCATAAAACATGATTGAATCCAAAATCTTCTACAATAAAAAACATTTATTTGGATATAAAACTTAACAAATTTATTTTAAATATAATCAAAAGATTATACAAGCTAACAAACCTTTTAAAGCTATATCTAAAATTTTTACGGCTATCACCATATATTTCCAACATTTTGAGCAAATATCTGGTCCTGAACAACATGTTCTAACATCATCATAATCTGTTGCATCAATATCAAATATCAATTCCTTTTGTTGAAAATAAAAAATTGATTCTTTTGTTAAACTGGAAGGTCTAAAAAATTAAAATACTTGGTTAAATGAAATAATAATATATTTAACAAAACATGCATTCTTCAAAGATGAAAGATATATTAAATAACACAAAACATTACGAAATATTGTAAACAGCTCCAATATCTATTTTGATAGCATGAGTTATTTTCACTGCATGCTGTAAATCAGAAATCTTTGAGTACGATTGATTCCTTAGATACTTGTCCCCTTCAAAATTTAATGCAAATTCTCGACAACTAAATGTCGTTTCTAAGAATAATCGTAATTACATTTTATGGAACTTTAATCACATTATAAAAATTTATTTAACAAAACAAATTATAGATATACCTTCACCGTAACTTAACCATTTAAATATATCATTAAATGGGAATATTCTTGAAAAATAAATAGATGTTAAATCTTGTAAATAATTTCTATCCATAATTTAATACTTTAAAAAAATCAATAAATGCTTCATAACAATTAATTATAAATGCAACTTTAATTATCTTTAACATTACTTCTGCTTTCGGTAAACAGCTATGAGTGTTGTATTACATGGAATGTTGTAATGGCGTATATTTTCATATTTGTAGAGGAAAAATTCTGCATTTCTTATGATATAATGGCTTTATTAAATAAATTAAATCGCTTTTCAAAACAAAATAATAACATTCGTTTTAATGTTTATTAACCAAACACGTTAATGAATGTGAAATGAAAATTTGACAGAATTTAAAAATAATATTAATAATTAATTTAAATTACTTTACGCATGCGCGTCACTACGCATTGCCTAAGCGACACCTACCCATTTAAATTATAACGAGGTCGAAAAAGTTTTACCAGGTCTACGTCCTGCACTTGTAGATCACCTGCATGTAACCTCATACATCATACAATCTTTCCTTGAAATAAGAAATGATAGGCAAAGATGAGGTAAAAATCTTCTTCTATTTAACAAAATCAACGTGTTCAGCATCAATAATTTGCAGTTTGTACTCACATAGAGACTCGAACTCTGTTTTTCGTTGAAAGTGACGACTGAATGCGTTTTTGAAGCAATACATACGTCGTATGATTGGAATTGGAAATATATTACTTGATCTTAAAAGTATATCGAGCTTCGTAATCGTCAATCTGTAACTGATCATGGCTGATGAAGATGTTAATGGTGATTCCGATGACATTCAACAAGGAAAATCTCAAAAGAGAACAGCAAAATATGATAGTGGAGCTGCAGATTTGGAAAAAGTTACAGACTATGCCGAAGAAAGGGAAATATCTTCTTCCGAAGGTTTCACAAGTGTAAGCTATAATTTTTCTTTTGTTATATTTGTTTTATTGTAAATTTTATAAAAATAAAGCTTAATGTGGAAAAATATGTATTCCTTATGAAAAATTTTAATGAATTTGGTTCACGTGCACTCAAGCACCCTGTACTTATTACAAATACTAACCTATAAATTTAGGCGAATTCCTTGCTTACCAAATAGACTTCTGCAGGCCAAGACCAAAAAAAATATTTTGATCACTTTATCTTAAATATTGCTTTTGTTATTATCATATTATTTCATTGATATTTTTCATTCAATGATGTAGGCGATGAGCATAATTGGAGACCGGCGGAATAAGGAAGCAGCAGAAAAGAAAGCTAAAGAAAAGGAACTGCTCAAAGTTTCAATTAATAAGGAAGACGTTGATCTAATCGTAAGTGAATAAATATATAATGTACTATCAAAATCTCAATTTAATTGAAATACTTTTGTTTATGTACATTGTTCTAGGTTAAAGAAATGGAAATTAATAGAAATTTAGCTGAACAAACATTACGAGAACACAGAGGAAATATTGTGGAGGCCCTAATCACATTGACCAGTTAAAGATTCAACGTACAAAATTTGGTTAATTTTTATAAATGACAGAAGATGCTAATAATTACCAACATGTAGAGACAAAATTTGAATTATTTATTATCATTAAAAAAAAAATCGAAAAAGAAATAAAATAATCGTTGACTTGTTTCTTTGTATACATGAATTGGATTGCTTAGATTGAAATTTTTATACTACCATTTTATTCAGTTTATTCATACATTTGTTTATTTATTTTTTTATTTTCTAATTTTTTCTTTTAATAAAAAGTTTTGTTGAAAGGTGGACAAATAATTATCACATGTTTTATAATGAAAATGTAATTTATTTGATGTGGTGCAATGACTTAAAATAATGGAAAAATGAATGTATGAGCTGGTACTTATGAGCAGTGCTTTGCACCAAGGACTGCCACTGTCATTAATGTTCTTAACAAAAAGCTTCAAAGTTAAATGCAACATAAATATGGAAGTGCATTAGACAAAGAAACATCCAGAGGCAATCCATAGTACATTAGTACTGAATTCCATGATGAGGTAACATTTGTCTTACTTGTACTTAGTTTATCAAATTATCCAGTCATACGCTCATATATTCTTGCTGCAGATCGGTGTCATTAAACAATAACTTTCATTCGAACAATATTACAATTTAAGAAAATCGTTGATTATTACAAACTTCATTTGTCGGACAGTCCCAAAATACAAATATACAAATTAATTCAAATTTCAATCGTATGTGCATGTTCCTTAACATCATTTTTTTTAAATTCAGCTTCAGCACGATGTAAATGTAAATTCACATATATAAACGCCTTGCGCGCGAGTAAATAGAAATTTACGAAACTTAGTCACATACATAGGCAACACTAGGTCTAAAATTTAATTATCACATTGAAAGAAAAACTAAAAAACGTTGGTCTTTGAGAGAAAGAAACACGCGACGACGAATATTATTACAAGGGGATAAAAAGTTGTCGGTCAATTGCATATTATACTGAAGCTAAGTTTGATTCTTACAAAAAATAGGCATTGTTATGTACATTAGAGATTTCAGCGACTTATATTTTATGGGGCCGTCCGGCAGAGCTCGATACTTAATGGATATTTTCACTGGCTGCCAGGATCGACTAATCAGGACGTGGCGTTAAGTTTCAAGAGCAGGAGTAAAGATACAGTTGCAATTGTTACAATGGACTTATCACAGAACATGTATGGCATTAATATTCAATTATCGAAGTGATCCCAGATATTGACCACCGTAATCAGCAATCACCTTCGCTGCAATCAGAAGATGGGTGGGAAAAAGAATAACGAGCAGCCCAATCATGCCCAAGAGTCAGGGGAACCGGGTGGGCACCTCCGAGAGAGCAACACCAGGGGTGTCGGACAACAACGAGGATATGGTTATCGATACGGGGGGTTTTCCACCTCTATCATTAGGACCTGAGAGCATTGACTTAGTAGCTAAAATAGGGAGGACGCCACACGAATTTACTCTGGGTGCTGTCCTACAAAAAGGCCGGCTTCGCTGATCCGGACGATGCCTACTCCGCGGTACTCGGGGGGGGGGGGGGGGCAAGAGCCGGGCTCTCGAGTTGGAAGATGGGCTGGTGGCCTTGGCTCGACCCCGAAGCAATGCAATCCCCTTAAGCCCTGCGCATCGCTAAGCGCTGGACGAAGCTCGCCTCTACCCGGGCGAAGGCTTTCCCGGGGGAGGCGCCGACGACGCGCTCCTGTGCCCGGTTGCCTCCGCCGGCCCTCGGAGCCGTCGGACTCCTCCCCGACGAAGCAGCTGGGACTGCGCCTACCCTGAGACGCGACCCCCAAGTCCTCTACAACTACAGCTTGACAATTGTTGTAAGACGACTGCGCGATAACGAAACTGAGCACTCGGGAGACCCGAGAGCCGACTCGGATTAAAGCACGCAGCGGCCCAATCCCGAAGGGACGATCGCTATTGACCACTCGAAAAGTGAAGGAATATGTATACATGAGGCAATATTCAAATATCGTCGTCATTAGTGTTATATTAGGGCATTAGATTTAATACTTTTGATAAAACTAAGTTGGAGGATCAGGAAGCCAGCTTAAGTATTAAACGATAATTATTAATGCATATCCGGTTGCCCATAATTCAGCACGCAAAGTTTTTTTTTCTTCTTTTATTATCATTATCATCATCATCATTATCATTATCATTTTCCTCTGATTTTTAACAGTAAATTACACAAAACAATAAAAATTTATTTTCAAGCTTCAATTAAGCAGCACTTGCATCTTTACGCCTAGAAAACGTCAGTGTCAATTTCTCTTCAAGTTCAATTTGCGATATGCCAATGAAGTGTCAACAAATGGAGTTGAGAATATACATCATTTTTTACAATATAAAAGCCAACGCAATCATCTGATAAATTATGGACAACCCTAAATTTTATAATGAAAACAAAAATCCGTTTTTAAAAATCATCTACAAGTTTCATTGATCACTTTTAAAAAAAAAACGTTTGAGAATAAAATTGGAAAATTACCTGATTATCCGCTGATATAAATTTTATCAACCGATTAGGAGTGGCTGGGGAGGGGAGGTCGGAGGTCGGAGAAAATAATTAGAAGATGAAGAGAAGAGGGAAGTATCGCTAGGAATATCTGCAGGCAAAAAATATACAAAAATACAGGGCATAGGTTGCGCATAGCATTAATCGTAATAATAATCGTAAATATTGAGAGAAAGAGATCATATAAAACGCTAACTAGAATCATTTACTCTATTTTGGAAGAGTTTGATGATTTACAATTAAAAATTACTATCCGGTAATAAACAAAGTGTCTAGAACCTCCCGAACGAACCCACTCCGCGGATTCGAGCCAGACTAGAGGCTACTTTTAATCGGGAGGTATCGTTTGATCCGCTGATAAAGGAACAAAATGGTTAACCGTCTGGCCGACGCCTATCACATCATCAATGTTGTTTCGTGGCAACGTAGCAAACCTCCATCGTCTTGGTCCTCTATTGGCTGCTCTTGGCCGATCAGCGCGGCATGTTCTCTATGTGAAAGTGAAAGACAGAACAGCAGCCGCTTTGCATATCTAAATTATGAAAAGAAAAAGCCATCGCACAAGGCCTTGTCTAATCGTTGAGGCTGATTAGAGTTTCTTTGTCCGCTAGGGCTTTGCCAAAGCTCTCGCTCGCTCTCTCTCTCTCTCTCTCTCTCTCTCTCTCTCTCTCTCTCTCTCTGTAGATGTGCGCACTGCGCCGGCAGAGTGAATCGGTTTTCTTTTTTCTTTTCTTTTTTTTCATTAAAGACGAAATAAAATTAATTTAACTTTCACCTCATATTCAAATAAGTTCGTGTACGATCACATTTTTCTGCTCGCGTTTTTGCTCATTCGGAATGGGCGTCAATGAGAAAAGACGCGCATACGCTTTTTCATTCCTTGCGGTGGCTCACGTCGCGGAACTGCATGTGTGTGTTACGTGTTTTGTGTGTGCTTCTGTTTTTTTTTTGCCGTTTTCTTTTTACTACCACTGACGTACAACTGTCTGCGAAGTGCGCCCGCGTCGTACCAACTGGCCTTCACCTTCACTTCGTCTCGCTCATTCTCGTTGCTCTCTCTCTCTCTCTCTCTCTCTCTCTCTCTCTCTCTCTCTCTTTGTCTCTCTTACTCTTTCCTCTCTTTCACTTATTCAGCTCCGCTAGATACTAGTCTTTATCCATCTCTTAAATAACGTGTATGTAGGTTTTTGTGTGCCTTTCGTGTGCTTGTGTTTGTGTTGGTGTGTGGGTATGATTTTTTTCATTTTAAGTGGCTCAAAGGCTGGCGCACTAGGAAACATTTATATAACACTACTCCCCTTTCACTTTACACAAAAGTCAAGAAGGATGTAACGGAGGCGGGGGTGATGATGTTGTTATGCCCGGAGCTAAAGGTGACTGCTTTCAGCTCTGTTTAACCCGTTTCCGTGGCGGTCCGATTGGTGGAATTTGTTGAGTTGCAAGTGCCCGAAAAGCCTCGGCTATTAAGTTTGGGTGCGAACTTACCATCGACTTGAATCCTGTTGTCTCCATCACATCTGTTGCATGTCTGAAATATAAATTTATTCTTATTAGGATTCGCATTGAGATACAAATTCGATTAGTTTTTTTATCGCGTTTCTTCTCAAAGCTCAAAAGCTCTCTCTTCCGTATTTGTAATTATGATCAAGTACAATCGGCATTTATAAATACTTGATTCAAATCCAAAAACAATGAAATTTAATCTAGTAATACAAAATTAATATTAGCTGTCAAGGCAATAATACTACCCCCCACTCGAACCTTTTCGAAAAAATGATTTATTCTAAATTCCAATCATCATTGTAAAAAGAGGTGCTATGGCTTTCGGCAAACTTCGAGCAAGCAGATTATGTAACTATTTATGATTTTAAGCACTCGAACTATAAATAATCATCGACGTTACACAATTCAAGGAACATTTTGGCTTTTGCGAATAAGTAGCGAGTTAAATAAGAGCGAATGCACAATTGATGCCCAATGATCTTTTAATTAAAGAGAGGACAGTTGTATGCAGCTTTAAAAAAATAAAAACACAATGAACGCAATGGATGGAAATTTGTTATGAATGATTGCATTACAAGTGCTAAAGTAAAAAGAGAAAAACAGCGTAAAGACACATACGTGTTTATGAAATCTATAGCTTGGGCCTTTAGCTGATCTGCACTGTGGAGATCGGCAAGGATAAGGATATCGGCTGCATTGTCAATGGCTAGGCTTGTGCAAAGTGCCTCTTCGCACATGACCTTCAACCTCTCGAGTGCATATTTGTCCGCAGCGGCAAGCAGATCATCTGCCATCTTCTCAAGGTTCGCGGCCTTTCCTGTATAAATGAATCGTAGCATTTCTCTAAATACATCTTGCTCGACATCGGTAATGTCAACTCTATTTTGCTTCCTCTCCTCCATTTCGTGTTCAAACATGGCAGAAAACACTGGACTGCGAGCTGTAAAAAAATCAAATCAACTCGGTTAGCTTTTACAAATGACATCCGGCAATCTCGGCGACTAATCTAACGTCGCTCGGTGAGATCATGCCATTTTTAAAACTCAATAATATATTTAATCGATGAATCTCCTTTTTTCTTATCCGAACGACAACGCGAAGACTGTCGTCAATTGATTCATTATGTAACGAAAAGCATCGGACAAAACGATCAACAAGGAATCAGCAGATCATAATTAGCGAATTTAGTCGATAAAAGCCCCGATGTCCATGTTCGATCATGTCCTACTGAATTAAAAAATGAAAAAGAACTGCCATAAAATCGGCAATAACGATGACACGTACAGTTTTAGTAAAAATGTAAAAGATGTTAAAAAAAAAAAAAATAACCACATTAATCAAAGCGTTACTTAAGTCTCCATAATTCTTAGCGTGCTATCTTATTTCGTTCGTAACTATTGCTTACAGCATTGACTGAACGCAAAATGTGATTCATTGCACGTGTTCATCCGCGTAATAAAATATACCGTTTCTTTAAATATCTACAAAAGATTTACGCGATACTACATAGGCGGTGTAGAGCGCAGTTATTAAGGCCAACGAGCATTATGACGTGAAAATAAAAAAAAAAAAGAAAGAAAATATTTCCTCGATCGCTTGGAAATTCGAAGCTCTCGTTGAAATGAGAAAAAGTTACCCTTGGGAAAAAATCATAATTTCCTCCTGCCCCCCCCCCAACCCCGCCAACCCCATGAAAACGTTACAATGACTAACCGGCCAATATCGCCTTGTGCGCCTGGAACTCCTTGCCGCATACTGTGAGCGTGACGTCGCTGAATTTTTGGTTTTCAAAGAGGAGTCCAAGGTCATCGGGCAATCGACACTCAGGCACCTTGAATTGTATCGTATTGCTCTGGCCAGAGATATTGACGCTATCGGCAACGACGCTAACCTATAATGATGAGCACGAAAGAGCGTTTGTCGCAGTGTGAGAAGCTTCATATGGACAAGTAGACTAAAGGTTTCGAAAATTAAGGTAATAACACAACATACAAAGGTATATACCTCACAGAATATCGTGAGTTTGTCATCTGGCAGCAAACCATTCGCTTCGTCCAAAAGGAAATCTCTCCTTATGAACTTTTTAAAGCCCCAGTCTTTCCCCTGAACAAACCTGTACGCTCGCTGGCTTTCTGTAATCACGGATAAAACAATTTTCACTCTTAATGTTCTTAATCTGGGCACAGAAATACATGCTTTAATTGTTGATTTTCAAATGTGAAATACATTAAATCGACATTCTCGTGTGTTTGATGTGTTCTCTAGAAACGCGCTCGCGCGGCGGGCGCATTACTCGCCCGCTGACTTACACACACAGATGAAGTATTTACCGATTCGTTTGTAAATACTTTTTGCCAAAGGTATCATTAAAATATCGGTAAAATACTATTATTGAAAATTCGAAAATTTTTTTGCGTCCTTGTTCACATTTAACATCATAAGCATAGAGTTAAGGCTCATTTTTTATTTGAAAATAATATAGCCTACGACGCTAATTTTCTAATTGTACGCGAGAATAAACAAATAATAAAACGTGTGCCGTGTGTACACGAGCTAAAGACATTTACCCATCGCTTTGGTTTCTTCTCTTTTGGCATTAAGAATAGAAAATTTGAATTTGGCCCTGACTTCCGATTTGTTGCATGACACGAGAAGTAGATACAAAGACAAGTAGTCTTTACTTTCCTCGTCCAAGCCTTTTGGATTCACTCGTAGGCACCTTAAAGTAAACACATAATTTTTTCGTAAAATTTTAAATATATAAACTGAATATATATATATGTATGTATGTATTTAATGTATGTACGCATTTCCCTTTTAAATTGTACTCTGCTTTAAATCTCAGTTTCGAATTCTATTAAAAAAACTTTTTAATTGCAAAAGTTCATTTAACCAAATTAATTACAAATTATCTATTTTTAATATAACATAAACATTATCACATTTTATGCTTCGTTCCCATTGGCATTAAATTCGTTGCATAAAAATCGAAAAAAGTTAAAAAAACATTGCTATATACAAAATTTTCGTGACTTTGTAACAAAATATAACGTTCGGACAGTGCACAGGCAAAAAAAGAAACAAATGTAAAAGCTGAAAAATAAATAATCTGCACGTGCCAAACAGACATCCAACAGCACATTTCAAGGTGCTCTAATACGTCGATAAGTCATGTACACGATGGATATACACAGTATTACAAATGCAATAAGTGAATCAATTTGCAATTTAATAATAATGGCAATACTCAATAGTTCCATATTTACGTGAACCTTTCCACGTTGATAAAAATAATTCAAT
Organism: Kradibia gibbosae; assembly: GCA_018907135.1. Classification (NCBI taxonomy): domain Eukaryota; kingdom Metazoa; phylum Arthropoda; class Insecta; order Hymenoptera; family Agaonidae; genus Kradibia; species Kradibia gibbosae. The sequence goes on from JACCHX010000001.1 coordinate 44,860,850, forward strand.
TAGTATTAAAAAAATGTTTTCAAAAGACCCTATTCACGATGCTTTGGTTCGGTTTCCTATAACAAATACAAGCTGTAACGCGTTGCGCAATAGATTCATACAGATTAAGTCAATGCATTCGTCGATGACGAATGTATTTTCAAATTATTCTTTCATTATGTGTGTGTGTGTATTTTTTTTGTTCAATTTTTATGAATTAACCAATGTCAAAGGAAAAGAATGCGCATTTCGGGATGTAAATTGCTAATACGCTTAATCCGTATATGAGAAAGTATTTTCGAAATAATTTTCCCCGGTGCAATAGCATTTTTTTTATTATTAGCAGATCAAAAGTTTGTAAATTTAAATTCGACTAAGGCTCAAATTTGACAATTGAAAATAGGAGAGGGCAATTAATGTTCTAATTTATAAGCAATTAAAGATTAATCAAGGTATATTGTACAACACGTGTAAACTGTTATGAAAGCTTACCATTTGAGTTTATCATTTGCTCCTGCAGAAAACGTGGACGACTTCAGAACTTCGCCCATTTCTTCCCGGCAGAAGCTGAAGTTATTTATCGTCCACATGTAGCTGAACTTGACCACCTTCACCTGTGCACACAAGACCTTCAAATGAGACACCACATGAGAATCAGTCGATATCGAGAACTAGTTTAATGTTAATCACAAAACTAGCTGCAATACTCGAAAACAAAACAGAAATGTCTTAAGAGAACATTAGTTATCTGCTTCACGGCCTAGTCCGTGACGGTACGATTGTATTCAGGTGCAGAGAGGCACGTGTCGTTTCTTCGTTGCAGAAGGAAAAAAAAATTGCAACAATGTTAAATTGCGGAAAGGGGAAAATGTCGATAGAATAAGGTTAATTAAGGGGCGGGGGGAGGGCTCGTCAAGGGAGATTAAAATTCGGTTGCGTAAGCGTTGCAGAATCAGCGAGCGTGGAGACAAAGGACAAAAATGCATCTCGATCGATCCATTAAAACGGAAGGGGGCCTCCTCCTGTCTGACTGCGCACGCGGCCATTGCAACGGCCCTGGACTCGCTTGAGAGCTTTAATAACTGTGGACACGTGTGCGCTGCGCGCAAAAGTCAGGGTCAAAATGAACTTGGTCTTTTTCGCATAATCGTCGACGCTTTTTATACGCGGCACGGAAATCGCTACGACACTCGGACGAGCGGCGGCGTAGGAGGAGGAGGAGGAGGAGGTGCGCACGCGCGACCGATATAACGGTAAAAGTGATAAATTTATATATGGATTTCAAATGAGGTTTCCTCGGCTAATTTCCTGTTATTCCTCTGGCGTTCCATCCACGCTCTCCGCCCCCCCGCCCTCGCATGTGACTCGAGACTAAAGGATTGTTACGTATGCGTAGGCCAAGGAGGCGAGCGCACCCCTTTCGGGGGACTACATTTGCTCGAAAATCATCGTCCTTTGGACTTTTCCGTCCTCCATCGAGGGCCTAGGAGCGAGCAAGTCGGCGTATCGCGTCTGTGACATCAAATTATTAATAGCATCCAGATGTCGTTATTGAATTATTCGCCCCGGCTAATGGCAGCGACGTCGCCACCCTAACCGACATTTATGCTAAACTAACGGCATTGGACTTGAATAATCCATCCGGTGATCTAAGACTTGTTCGAATGGTGCAGAACTCTTCATCGAGGCCGGAGAGGAGACGTACGCTTTTTGTCTACCCCGCGAATGCATGCGATCGACTATTAAATTAAGCGTGAAAAATGGGCAAATCGTGCTAAATGCCGGCAATTCACCCAGGGGACAGTTTAACGATTTCATTCATCTCAGCGAATTAATGGAGAGCCATGAGTCTACTCGGAAGAAGCTCACCATTCGGCGTCAATCCGAGCGGAAAGGGCCTTGGACGTCGATCCACGTTGGCCTGTCTCCCCTGACCCTAGCCACCTCTCTCTCTCTCTCTCTCTCTCTCTCTCTCTCTGTATCTGTCTCTCAACCTCACACGCGAGCACAAAATGAGTGGATGCGCGCGAGGATGCATTTATTGCCCTTGGAAAATAATACAAAATTCTACGAAGAAGAGGTAAGAGAGAGTCGGATTGGGAAAAAGAGAGAAGGAGGGTAATAAGAAAAAGAAATAAAGCAAATGGGCGAAGGAGGAGAATCAGCGAGTTTGAGTTACGAACAAGACTTTGCCCATGAGTGTGTCCACTTCTTCTTCATCGTCCGCGCAAAAAAAGATAAGCCGGGAGAAAAATAACCAACGAAACTTATCTCGTCCCTGCGAACAATCTACAATTCTTTCGAAAACTGTACGATACCCTGGACGGATGAGTAGCGAACGGACAGTTTGAGAACGAGGAAAGTATGCGTAGGGATGGAGGGCGGGGAAGCGAGAGAGCGTGCGAGCGAGCGAGTGAATGAGCGAAGAGCGCGAGGGAGAGAGAGAGAGAGAGAGAGAGAGAGAGAGAGAGAGAGAGAGCGACGGTTGGAGGGGAGGAGTAGGAGGCGCAAGGAGGGAGGGTGGGAGGAGGAAGCACGAGGTCGAGCCCCCAGAAGTCAACGTTCTCTGACGTCATCGCTCATTCGACCTTGGCGGACAAAGCGATGCTCAGAGCCAAATCTATATGCCTGCTACGCATCAGTTTAACAAGTGCGCGTGCATATCAGAGGAGAGCACCGGGCGCGTGTGCGTGGCCCGAGTAGTAAAGTGTGCGAACGCACGTATGAATGAGTCGTTGGGTGCGCAATTGCCTAGTTGGATTAATTTTCTATCTTATTTCACAGCGCAATAGCAGCGGGCGTCAACTTGACTTCATCGGGGAATAATCACCGTACAAATTGAGAACGCAAGAGCAAATCGCACGCAAGACGAATTCCTGCGTCGAATAGACTGGCTAGGACGCGTGCATGAGCCAAAGGAAGATGACGATCGTGGTGGTGGAAAATTACGGCATTTGAACGGCCGCTCGGCACGCTCGCTAACGCGTATCTTCCCCCGCCCCCGCCCCCCGGCCGCGCTCAGCCACTTGCCTCGACATGCTCGGGAAAGCCTTGCTCAATTGTGGCCGCGCTGCCTCCCCGTGCAGTGCGTTCGCTGCTTCGCAGCCCTTTAATTTTATAATGTTATGTCATTATCGTTCGTTACATTTTGATAGCTGCTGTGCGTGTCTCATTGCGAGCGCGGACTCGAAAACACATGACACCGTCATGGGCTTCATCGAGATCTCGCGACTAATGCCGAAGACGCGTCGGGCTGCTAGAAAAGCTGAGCGCTCGAAAGGATAATAGTCGGAGGCCCGCGGCTACGTACGCGACACAAAGATTAAACCTCGACTCCTATTCCTTCTTTCTCGCACTTGGCATCTATCTGCCGCCAACCCCCCCCCCTCTCTCTCTCTCTCGTGACATCGCGTGGCCATGTGCTCGACCGGATACATACGCAATCGACCGGAAGTTTCCGTCGAAATCGCCTTGGAATCTATATTTTCCTTCCCTCTCTACTTCCTTCGGGACAATTTTTTGTGAACGAGTACACGCGAAATTGAAAGGAGCGAGCAGAGATCCAATACCGCGGTCCTCACCGAATTAGAAAAAGTCGTGTATACATGCGGACACATTATACGAGAAAAATGCTTACGTTTATTCGGCAAGTTCTCGGTCTCGTTAATAATCCGGTCCTCGACCGTTTTTCGGAATCGTTAAATTTTCACAGCATAAATATTTTGTAATTAAGAGCACGTTTGGGCATTTTTACGTTTAATTAATTTACAGAACGTAAATGTCCAGCTATAAATCCAGCCGTAAGGCGTTAAAGCGAAATATTCAATCCACGAGTCCTTATTTATAATGCAATAGAACTTTATGAAATGAGCACAAGTGATAATTCACTGCGTCTGTTCACGCATCGAGTGCGTGTGTGCCAAAGAAACCTGTGTAAAACCGCAATGCAAATAAGAAGTAATTTCAGCACTTGGAATCTCGAAAGCAGAAGTCAGAGTGTAACCTATTATAGAAATGATTATCGAGTTCAACGAACTTGTCGAAAAGACGGGAGGTTTATCGCGAGGAAAGGAGGTGATTGTGCTGTCAACGACCGCAAGAAGGGCACAGCAACGATGTTTTATCCGATTCGGCGAGTTTCTTCTCTCTCTCTCTCTCTCTCTCTCTCTCTCTCTCTCTCTCTCTCTCTCACACACACTCACACACACACAGCTCTCCCAGTGTGTCTGTATCTGTTTCTATTCCCCTACTTCTCTCTCTCTTTCGCTATGGTTGTCGTACGTAGGCTAGAGCAAGCGGAAGAACAAGCGAGAATCAACATTGAATGCCAGAGGACGAAGAGTTAGCGCGAAAGAGAGCGAGCGAGATGGTGCCTGTGCGTGTACGTGAAGGAAGGAGAGAGGGCAAGAGAGCGAGAGAGAGAGAGAGAGACAGAGGGGAAGTTCAATGTACGCGAGGCTCGTAATCACCAGCACCGCGTGCACTCGCGCGCTCGTTCGTGCAATATTTTTTACTGGCCGGCCGAGTATGGACAGCAAGGAAACGCGTCCAGGGCTCGGGGGTCAGGCTCGTTCCCGCTTTTCCGACGCCGAACGCGAGTCGCTAATCAATCGGCGATCACTGGCCTTCGCTCTGCCCGCGAGGAGCCCCCAGTACTCGTGCGATAACGACCGAGTCTCCTCAAGCCCCTCCCCTACCACCAGCACCATCCCCCCCCGGCCTCCAAAAACGCTGACCTCCTGGTGCGACCGCCGCCGCCCGGAGGAGTCGGAAAAGGGCGTCGGGCGCCTCGGTTGCGTAACGCGTGCACGTGTGGTCGCATCACGTGAGCCCGGCGTTGGCCGCGCGGCTCCCGTCGGCTCCCGTCGGCTCCCAGGGCGATATGCCGGTGTTTCGGGGTGAGCCGGTAGCCACATAGAAGCGGACGCGCGGCGGCGGTCGACGCCCTCCGAGTCATTCAACCTGATGCTCGCTCGCTCGTTCGCTCGCTCGCGCGGCCTTGTATCATCCGAGGTAATAGCGGCGAGCCCACGGCAGGTACCGGGAAGAGGACAGTGCGGACGGCGAAGCCGCCGGCCGCTTCCGGCTACCGAGAAGCGCTCCTTTTTTTTCAGCGTCCCTTCGAAGGCCGGGGACTCGGGCAGCGCTCGTCGATACGATCGGATTCCGCGGTCGATCGCCACCGTATCCGCGCGGCCGTGTAACGAGTGCAGCCGCGTTACGGGCGGGAGGAGGGGTAGGCAGGTGGCGTCGCCGGGCCCGAGCCTCGGCCGAGGAGCAGGACGACTCGGCGTCGCGTACTCCGGGTGCTGCTCCGGGATGGGGGTGGGGTGGGGGTCAAGGGGTCTTGCCTGGGGGAGCTGACCGAGGAGCATCCGCTCCGGGAAATCCGCGGCCGGAGCTCGATTCCAACGGCGGTCAAAGGTTCATCGACACCCGTGCGCTGAATTTCAATGCAGGCGAGATCGAATCGCCTCGTGTGGTCGGCCTCCTCGCGTCGGCGAAACTTTGGCTCTAGGACGCCCACGTGTGCACACAGTTGTAGGTTGTTGCCGTACGTGAAGTGGAAGCGACGAGCGCGGCCTATTCGAGCCGCGCCCCACTATAATGACGCACCCATTCGCCCCCCCCCGCCCCCGGCCGCCTCCGCCTGCGCCACGACGGGACGCCACCTCTCGTTACGAGCACCGCCTCCTCCCGCCGCCCCTCCCGCCGCCGCAACCGCAGCTCGCGACACCATCTATATACCTCGGGTCGGGTCGCACTGCGATTCGCATTTCGCATGCTAATTAGCTCGAGGAGTCAGTCGGCGTTAATAAAGTAGGGCTTGAATGCGAGTCGTGCTCTTTCGAACGGAGTTTCGAAACGTATAATCTCCTTTGCCGATTATCGTTTTACAACTATATCTTGCGACACGAGCGGGGCTTCGCTCAATGGCCATTTGTACTCTGCTCGTCGAGCAAGAAAGTGCGCCAAGCTATTATCAGTAATTTCAGCACTGTCGCCATTTTGCGTTAATTAAAATTCGCAGATGGCAATAATAAAGAGGGCAAATTTATTCGTCGGATAATAAATATTTGTCTCGCTCGACGTGAAGAAGCTTAGAAACGAGAGGCTAGCGCTGCGAAATAGGAGCGCTACAGAGATGGGGGAGAGAGAGGGGCGAGGGAGAGGGAGAAGGGGGGGGATGGAGGGAGTACGGAGGGAGAGGCATGATGCACAAGCGGTGCAAGATATCTAGTTGCAGGTCGTTCACTTCGCACGCAAGGGGACGCAGCAGTAAAAATAGATCGAACGCGGCTCTCTAGGCGAGCGCGTGTTCTCACGCACAAGTGCCGAAGTGTGCACTGCTTGTGCGTGGCCATCGATCGATAATCCATGATCAAGCCGCTGGGCGGATTAGCCGCCGATACGTACCTGCGTGTAACACCAGTTTTCAGCAACAGGAGTGTTGACTTCCGGCGGCGGGGGGCTCGGTACACGGCTCACCGCCATGCTACTGCTGCTGTGCAAGTTCGAGCTCACCCGCGACGTCTGAGGCGCACAGTCGCTCACGGAAAGCCTGCAACATAAATTATTTATCCCGCGTTAGCCTGTTTATTTGTTTATGCCTTCCTTTCCTCCTCTCCCTCCTCCGCTGCGTCTCATTTCTTTCGTTACGTCGCTCTCGGCGCCGCTACCGAATCGGAGCGGTCGTCGGTATTGCGACCTCGTGCTGTAATTGCAGGCAATCAAATCGTAATGCACGTAATGCTTTTATAATAAAATTCCCTCTTGGAATATCTCATTCGGTCTACTGAATGAAACAATTCAACGCTACCATGGATTTGCAAGCGGCTTATGAGCGAAGTTGACGCGATAACACTCGGCCCTGCGAGCTTCACGATTGTTCAAAAATCGCGAAATCCGTCGAGTAATTAAATTCGAACGGGGTGCCCCCCCCCCGACCACCCGTCATGTATCCGCTTAACTAGCGTCCACCCAGTCAGATTCATCTTCCATCGCTCCAGATAAGGAGGACCGTTGAAGAAGCAGCGTAGAGCAGGAGGACGCGAAAGAGGAATGAACGAGGGTGAGGAAAAAGAGAGCCCCGTCCGCGGGAAAACGCAGCGTAAGCGAGGGCAGACCGAAGCAGACGAAGCCGTCGGAGGAGGAGGAGGAGGAGTAGGAGGAGGAGGAGTAGACGTTGGCAACCGAAAGAGGAAGAGAGGAGGGCGGGAGGAGGAGGAGGAGGAAGAAGGGTATGCAGGGCACGCGATGGTGCTCACGTGCGCCAAGTACGGCGCGAAACTACTGGGGCCTCGAGTGCATTAGCCCCGCAGGTTCATTGGACCTGCGGCTAGTCGCCGTTGCTCTCCGTTGCTCTCCGCTCAGCCGGAGGATGTCGACGAGTTTCAGGGTACGAGAACGTTCGCATTTGACCGCCCAACTTCTTTCCGAACATTTCTCGCTGCAATGCGCCATGCGCACTGCCGACCCGCTTCGAATGCTGCTGCTGCTGTCTGCCCCGCTTCCTTTCCCCCCGGCGAGCACCCCGCGACCCCAAAACGCGGGGAAGGATCGCGCGGTGGGCCGAGCGGACCTCGAGAGCCGAGCTCCGATCGATGCCTCGACTCGGTCCTGCGATCCAACTACACGAGGCATCTTCTGGCTGGGGGTTTTTCGGTAGCCCATAACGACGGTCCCCACTGCCTTCATTCGACACCTCGTACCTCTGAGATTTATGTAGCTGTCTTGCCCGAGCCGGCAACTCGGCTTCCTCAGTCGCTGACACTTGCTAAGCCGGGAGGGTCCGCGAGGCGAAGCGCGGAGCTTCGAAGGGCGGGTCGATACTATTGGGGTCAGAATTTAGCTGGGCGTTATGGAGAAACGAGAGCTCGGATTTCACAAAGTTCGTAGACGCGAGTCCGAAGCCGCGACTCTGCGTTTGGCGAAGCGCACGGACGCGAGCTTGGCGCAATCGACTCCTCGAGAATTATTGTTTCTCAACTACTGAGAATCTGACTCGGAGCGCGGGGAAGAGGAGAAAACTGATCGGGACCGCGCTAACTTTATGAGTTTGCATTCGCGTTGCATTTTAAAAGGAAAGCCAACACTTGTGCGAGTAAGAAACGCGACTCCTTAATAGCCACTCGACCTTTTCTTAATTGTCATCTTCACTGGCCTTTCTAATATGCGCAACTTAAATTTTCCTAAACTCGCTTGCGCTGTTGCATAATTTCTATCGTTCTTTTAAGCTTTGCGCTCACGGAATTCCGACGCCTTCGTGTGCCATTATATAAATACGTCGGGCATTGCAAATCGGGATAAAAAGAAAATAAATAACCCGATCCTCGGCGTGAAAATGCTTATAAACCTGTCGCATCGTCGGATTAATATAAGATTAATGCTTGGACCTACCAAATATATGCTTTATCTGCTCTCTCATTATTGATGTCCTGACTAAAGTTGTAAAATAAATTTCTACAATAATACGAAGCACGTAAACCCGAGAAACTGAAAGACCTTTATTATTAATCAGCGTCAGTCCAACGCTAGCATCGATACAAGAACAATATTTTCCATCACTTTCATCTAGTCGCATTAAAACTTCAACTTTCATCTTTTTCATTGGTAAGCTCAATCGCAACAGAAGCAATCAGGTTCTTTAAGAAATTCGCTAAAACAAAAGAGAAAAATCACCGCTAAAGACGATTAGAGATCGAGTGCTTGTGGCCATTCGTTAAAATAAACGGACATGGTGAAGATTTGGAAATCGTCTGCACTCTGAAAAAAATTTACTTTCCTGAACTAGAAAATGAGTGAAGCTATTATACAAATAAAGAACTTTCACAGTGTAATTCTTCCGTTGTGCACCCGCAGGAAATAAGATCAGATGTGAAACGATAGAAATTCTGGTAATGTTCGAAGAGAATAGATAGAAAAGAATGAAATCGATACAATACAGCTTCACAATTTTTTATGGAAGGTGAAAGTGCATCAACCTGCTTTTTCACTTTCTCATTTTTATTCGCTTATCAAGTTTTTAGTACAATAATTATTATGTCCCGCACATACATCATATGTTAATAATCAGTACTCCATTTTTATGATATTCTGGAGAAACTATAAAGCAGCAATTTGTGTTTTTTATTTGTAAGAATACAATGTGCAATTATAAAAAGCATTTTCAATATAATTATTTTATTAATAATCGAGGAGAAAAGATCTTGCAGTGTAACGGTAGTCCACAGCTTCGGCCAACAATACCATTTCGTTTATTCGAGCAAATCAATTTATATCTGTCCTTAATGTCGCTGAATACCATTCGTTCGTAGTCTCGTACGACCAACTACTGCATACTCTGCGCAACTCGAATTATCAAAACGAACAATGTCGAACAAAGCAAAGCGCATTTTCGATAATAAACAATGAAGAATCAGAACGCGCGTCCTGACATCGAAGTACTAGTTTGTCATAAAAATCCAGCTTTGAGCATGCGTGGATATAAGCATTGGTGCACCAGTTGCTCATATAATTGTAAAAAATGTTACGCGATCTAAGTAGAATGAAATGTTGGTGCGTGACTGTAGGATCTTGAATAGATAATAATACATTGCGATTCCTTACATCCTCCGACGTGACTATTATTAATAAACATAGATGAGCATATTTCTCAAATTCATATTATATAAAAAATAAAAATTTTAACTCTTAAATGAAAGGATAGAGAGAGAGAGAGAGAGAGAGAGAGAGAGAGAGAGAGAGAGAGAGAGAGAGAAATGAAGAAACAAATCCATCATTTGAGTTTTTATTCAATCGTTGACTGTATTTATCTATTCGGCAATTCGTTTTGATCGTATGGTCATTTGAGAGCACGGCAAGAGGAGAGTGCAAATTTATAAGAATAATTGCTGGCTCGAAAACACAATGCAAAAGTCTGAATGAATCGTTGGTGGTGAGAGCGGGCGGAAAAGATACAAGAGGCGAAGACTTTCACTCGGCGGAGTGAAACTCGCGTTCCGGTGCCGGCTCGGTAGAAGAATTCAATTTATATCCAAAATGGTAATAATCTAGATTCGCCGCATGGCGAGTGAGCTCTTGGCCCCGTGATTACGATGCAAAAATTCGGACCCCCGGGTAATGAGGCCCCTCCCCCGCCCCCGCCTTCGCCGCCCCCGCCGGAACTGCGCAGCTCGCAACGGAGAGCGAGGTTCGGGACCCGAAGAATACGGGCTAACCGGGCCGCTTTCATTTACGTTTCCACCTAATTGCAAAGGTTTCAAACGAGGCATAACTTGTTTTCACTTAACTTCCTCGTTTTCACCGCCGACAGTTCGTTCTACTTTCCCCTGAGTCGATACGCGCGCCACCGCCTCCCACTGTCGCTTACTCAACGCATTGCTGCCCCCGTCCCGCACTGCCGCGTTCCCTCGCTCCCTCGACCGGCCGCCCCTCCCCCCTATCGCGTATGGGTAATCGCCTCCGAAGCTACGAGCCACCGGATTTCGCGCACTGCCCAAAGGCATGCCGGATTTCGGGGGGTTCACTTGGCTCGCTCAGGCACGCGCCCATTGGGAAATGCTCTCTTCGCGCTCCCCGAGCATCGAGGAGCCAGAATCGCCGCCGACAATGAATTACAATACTATCGCGAGCGACGGCGAGTGTGACCTTTACCTCCTACGGTGACTTGCACCGCGCAAGCGCCGATCGAGCTTAGATAACGCGCACGACCGAAGGAGCGGAGCGGAGATCACGAAACGGGCTTTAGGCCGCTCTCATTGTCTCGCTTATCTTTATTGCATGCGCGCTAAGTAGGGAACAACGCTCGCGTGTATCCAGCGCGACGGGCGAGCGAGAGTAGGAAGCAGGGGGGGGGGTGCAGCGTGAGTACGCGGCGCGAAGGGCGAGCCAGTGGCAATCGATCGCATCTCCTTGGCGAGCAGAGCGCAACGAGCGCAAGGGAAAAAAATAAGTACATCGTCTTTGGAAAACCAGGCGCGCGAGCGCGACGACGACGACGCATCGTCGATGAGGCAAGAGGGGCACACGAGTCACTTGCTTCTGCCAGTGTGGAGCGAGGACGAGACTGCGAGGGCCGCGGGGGGCCGAGGCGGCGGAGCGACGCCGCGCGTCCCGGCGGTCGGCGAATTGGGCTGAGGCCACGTCCCAGGCCGATCAAAATATCCGCGCGATCGCGAGTAGGACAGGTGAAAATGAATGGGCCTCTGTGAATGGCCCGGCGACAGCAGCAGCAGCAGCGACGGAAGACCGTCGGAGCCCTCGCGCACCTTTCTCGGGACGGCTTTCCTTTCCCCCGCTACGTCTAGCCCACCCGTACGCTCTCTCACGGACACCCCGCAAATTGTCTCCTACAGCGAGATGCGAAGGGAGCTCTGAATTACTCGGAACAATTACGCGAGGCTCGAATCTTTTTCAAAGCGGCGCACACGTCATTTTTCGCCGACTTTAGAAGCAGTGCCGCGTATTTTTAATTTTGCCCTATTTCTGCATTCGTGAGTCGTTCGATGTCCAACTGCCGCGAGGTGAGAACTCTCACGAGAGAGACGCCAGGAAAAAAGGAATTCGCGTTGCGTGACTCGAAAAACTCGGTTGCCTTTCGCGAGCCTCTCGGCAATTTCCCGTCATCCCTGGCGGAAGAAGCATCGGTTGGACGTCGTTAATTTTTTTTTCCCCCTCGCAAAAATCAATGCCTTTAATTCGAAAGGATTGCAACTGGAGCGAAGGCAAATTGACGAGGGAAACAAATATTAACGTGGAAAAATATGAGTCCCTGCAGCTCCGAGCAATTACTCGTTACTCCGATCCGCTAGATTTATCGCATAATACCTCGGGCCGGGATGCCAAGCTAGAATTCAATACCGGAGTAAAAACGTAACATCGGCCTCTCTCGGCATTACAGCTTCGCTTTAAAATAAAGTACGTTAGAAAGTCGCGAAAGAAATCATTTCGTAAACAGTGTGAAGCTCGCATTTTTAACAAGCTTCTCTTAGCCAGTCCTTTTTTTTAATGGCAGGAGCGTAACCTATTTTCCTCCCTTGAGTTATCGACGCGGTATACGGCAATACTCGCACACAGGCACGCACACGGAATACGTACGCGCGCGGGCAACCATGTATTCTTACTTCAAGGAAATTGAATAGGAGAGAGCGAACCGCTCGGTTCCCCCTTATGAAACGAGTCAAGATTTTTTCGGAAAAAAGGACTCGGACGGGATCGATTTTGTACCATACGCTCGGCAGACGTGCCCAACCTTGTCTTAAGTGTCTCCACTGTTATATTTTGAATTTCCCCTCGACCTCGATAACTACTACCATGCGGCAATCGCTCGTCCACTCGCTCGTCCACTCGATCGCTTAGCCTGGCAATCTAACTCCATTTTTCACACAATAATAGATTGCATTTACGCGCCTTGCGTCAAGCTCATCCTTATTATTTTTCCCTCTCGTTTTTCTCCTCCCTCCCCCTCCCGCAAGCCCCTAACAAGCGAGAGCAACACTTGGAAAGAAAACCGCACCGCTGCTTCCCACAAAAATAATCTATCGCAAGTGCAGTGTAAAGATGCCGAAAGCAGTTTCGACGTTCTATTCTAACGTCTCTCTCTCTCTCTCTCTCTCTCTCTCTCTCTCTCTCTCTCTCTCTTACTTGCTCATCGCGAACCCCTGTGTTAATTGATCATAGAATTCACGATAAATTAAAATACATTTATTGTGCGCGACTAACATTGGAGGGCCCACCGACGCAACACCCGAATTCGAGCTTAAAGCCTAAGTTAAAGAATGAGGGATTGTAATCGGGATGCGCTATACGACAGAAGTTGAAAATATACTCAAGAGCCGAGGCGATGGTTTTTTCTCAGCGTGTGGGTTTCGAGCTCATAACATAGGACTGTCTGTCCCTTACCGGGTTGAAGAGAAATCCAAAACTTAGATACGAGGCTGAACATTCTTTAGGCATCGCGTCGGCTCCTTGGACCAGGCGTTCGGGGGTATTGACAACGGTGGGATAAGTATGCAGCCTCTGTATCCTTCTCTCTCTTCGATCGAGAAAAACATGTCGACTGCGGGCCCACGGCAATACTGCCGATGGACCTTCCGTCCTCGTCGTCGCATTAGAATTGACCATAAGCATTGGCACTATTAACAGCATCCCGATACGCCGAAAAATCTCCTTTTGGAGAAAGTAACGGACGAGGAGGGGCCGATAAGGGCGGCACGTCGATTGGCGGGGATCGTAGGTGGGGGGCTCCTGGACTTTGTAGAAGCGTCAGTAGTGAGGCGGCCGAGTCAAGGCTAGGAAATAAGCGTCGCGAGCCGGTTTACCGATAACAGACTAAAGGCCGGTTCGCGCGGATAACGAAAAATCACGCAGAACTGTGCGCGACGATTGCTGAATTAGACCGAAAAACACAGCAGCGCGCACAGCAACGCTTAATCTTATCGCGGTCACGAAAAAATGCTATGCGAGGGGCGGAAGAGCGAGTCAACGCGCTCGCGCTCTTGATAACATTCAACGGCATATACACACACGCAGGCATTTTTATTCGGGCGCATACGCTATCCGACGTCTATTGATGAAATATACAGTGTGCCAACAAAGGATGCGCGTTTCGAAATGCTTCAGCGAACACTCGATGACCGTTATTTAAGCTGACGAAACCGAACGAAAAAAAAATTCAAAAGAAACATAACTCGGCTCAAGGGCAATGCTGGGAGACGCATACTCGTCGATTCAAAACCAAATGAACTTGTGTGCTGAACTTATTCTCTCTCTCTCTCTCTCTCTCTCTCTCTCTCTCTCTCTCTCTCTCTCTCCCTATCTATCTATCTCTCTTTGTCTCTCCCACACACAAATCGCGTGCGCAAGTTGATCCACGCTTCATCGCAGTTTCCTGAGAACTCTCAAGGCAAATTCTGTTCGATAGATCGCACTCTCAAGTTCAATGTCGTGAGATTTTTTTCGATGCACTTCTAAGGACAAATTTCTAACTTTGTCTTCGATTCCAACCCTACCGCTCGCATTTATGCGCGCACGCGCGCACACTCATACTTAAATCCAAATCCGTACGAAGTTCGTTTCGATACACTGCACCGATTGGACACATTGAAAGAAAGACACTCGGTAATTATGAATTAAATTTTGGTGTTTATGAAGCATTCGCTCTTCGTTGGTAAACTCGATCGACAACCAATAGAAACTGCAATTCACGTGACTGCATAATTTTAAAGGGACGATTCAAAATTGCTACGACTCCTATAAACAGACAAGGTTTCCATTGCGTGCATGTAAGAGAGCATCTGTTCTGTTCTTGGTTACAGCTGGCTCAGAAATTAAATGTGCCGAGCTTATCGACTTCGCCAATGTTTTTTAGAACGCATTATAAACTTAACATTTAAGGACGTGACGCATTTGATAAAAATCGAACGATTGCTGTGTCAGAACCAAAAAAATTATATTGAAGACATTATCGACAGAATGTTAGTTCGTTTTCTTTTAAAAGTGATTTTTAACCATTCGCTGTAACTTTTGATACATAAGTTATAACATCATTGGCTTATTACCAATAATCTACGTCCTAATTTAAAGTTATTGGTTTCAAATGAGATTTAAGTAAATAAAAATTATTATTAAATGTTCACGAAGAGTATAATCTACGTTCGACGTTTTACGTAATACATATTTTTTGCATTTTATTCAATACTGCTGAAAAAAATCAATTTTACACATATTTCTTCAGTAACTATTGTAACTGTGGATTGTTATTTTAATACTTTTTGAATTTCTCTTCAAGTACAACAGTATTATGTAACGATATACATAACACAAATATAATATTTCACTAAAAACAATGACAACTGATGTACATATGTTAAGGTAATTAATGAACTTTGAAAACGTATATGTTATAATAAAACTTTTAATTTTATTTTTTTGCTAGAACTCGTAACACTTAATATTATTATTATAAAAATAACATAATTATCTTATTTTCGGTAAGTATATTATTTTAACAGGCTTTTAATTTCAATACAGTGATTTTTGTTGGTAAATTTCACAATACTTTTATATCACATTAAAGCAGAATTTGCACAGAATTAACTGAAGAAACGGCTTAAAAAATAGTAAAAAAACGTAATGTCAAAATAATAGACTACTAAACAATTATAATTCAATGATGTATTTTTCTAATTGTTTGTACTACGTCTTCCAATCGTACATTACACTAAAATTAAAGATTTCACGGCCGATTTATCATATTCGTGTTTGCGTCAGCATTTCGGCCGACTCAAATAAGACTAGTCATTATTTGTCAACCAACTATACAGTTGAACTTCTATCAGTGTAATAAATTTGAGAACGGTCGGTGATAAATCAAATACATTTGTTAGCCGATATTAATGGAAAAAGTAATGAACATATTGAGGAAGCACGCAGAAATTATATAAATGAGAATAGATAAAAATTTACCGCACTTCACTCTAACAATAACGTATTCAAAGATTATTTACAAATAAAGCGTTCTATAAGGCTTAAATATACGGATTTATATGTTATTCAACAATTAATTTAAATTATCTTGGTAGCCTCAAACCGATTACTCGACTATTAATTTTACGAGTATTTAATTTTGTACATAAATTACAAATAACAAATAAAAATTTTAAAGAAACTGAGTAATCTCTGACCAATTTACAAAAAAAAGTATACCGTGTGAAAAATAAAGAATATTAAGTTTTGTTTTGGCGGTTATACCTCATTACGGTATATATTATAGGAAATATTGAGAACGCCTTATAAAGATGCTGAGCTTATGGTTTTCTAGTTAAGTATGTTTAAAAGAAGCCTATTTTAAAACGTATTTTATTAAACATTTTTACAAAAAATTCACATGCGCACAGATAAAACGAATGAAATCCTTATTTATTTAACTGTATTTAAAATTAATCACGATTAAAAAAAAAACATTTATATATATATATGAAAAACATTATTTTAAATACTAAGTTTACAGAAACTCAATCTAAATTATGAGATGTGATCAATGAATATAAAATATTGTAGATTGATTGCTAAGCCTCAATGAATGTACGACGTACATTACATATGTAGCTAATATACTAAAATCCTTTATTCAATCAAACTTTCATGACTTTCATGATTCAGTATTAAATATTTATTACTTCATTTGGACATGTAAAATAAGTAATTTTGAATTGTTTATACAACAATATATTGTATTTTCATTGGTGTTAATCAAAAATACTAACAAAATTATATTTACTATACTACGTTTTTGAAGTCTTAATTTTTAAAAAAGAAATTTAATATCAAGCTTATCATTCATTTTAAAAAATTAATTATAAAAGCGTGATTGTTTTTATATATTTCAAACTATGTTTATCGACCTTCAAACTGCATTAAAAAGGCACTGAATCAAAAAAGAATAATTCTTATTTTACATATATTGTATTCGACAATTAATGTATAAATAATGTAAAAACTTCTTGAAAGATTTTTGAAACATGATACATTACAATAAGATTTTGATTAACTACTATTCACTAAATAAATTAAAAACTTGCCTGAACTATAACGTACTTGTTAATTACAAAAATTGAATAGCCGATGTTTAACTTGCAAATGAGTGATGTCATTAAAAAAACAACAATAAAAACAATAAAAAAGTTTGATTATACTAATCCGTATTGATATGTAATATTTAAATATTTATTAAAGTATTAAAGTAGAAATTAAAAAAAAAATTAAGCAATTTGAAAGAATGAAATCTTAAAACCAAATAATAATTAGCTTAATCGTCTTATCAATAAGTTCCTTAATAATATTTTTGTTCTTAATATTTAGCCCAATTTAAAAGAATTGTATAGCTAGAGATCTGTAAAATAAATTAGTTTAAAATACAAAATTAGCCTTTAACTACAAGAAATGTTTTTTGCGTTTAATATGAGTTGCAATTCATTGCATTTGATTTTAAAATTATATTTTATAAGCATTTAAAGTAGGTATTCATTTCCATCTATTAAAGAAATAAATTATTTAATCTATGAAATTTCGTTTTCCGTTTCGTAATTTACCATATTATTGAATACGTATAATAACAATTACAAAAATTGAAAATACCTTTAGATTTAATCATTAAATCAATACTTTTTACAAATAATAACAAAATAAATAAATAAAATGTAAGATAACGATTGCAAATTAAAACTTTAATAGCTCTTTCAAGAATTTTCATTGTTTATAATACATTGATATAAATATAGATAAAAGTATAAAATGTATATAAATTATCATAGAAATTAATTAATAATAATAAGACTATATTTTATTGAAAAAATTGCAGTTATTTAAATATAAATAAATTACACAAGTGCAATAGAAATAAACAATATACAAACAAAATATTTGTAGTATAGTGTACAGATATTAGCTAATATTCTTTTTCTTCTAGCGGAATTGGCAGAATGAATACGCGTGATTAATCTAAATATTGTAAATCAAAATAATGCGATTTTATAACTATTTATACAAAATTTAAGATTCATATCCAAGTTTAACAGGAAAGCGGTACATAATTATGTATTTATGTAATTTAATAAAAGCATAGATATTTTACTAAAAATTTTCATTCGTATACTATATACACATGTGCTGTTCTTAATTAACCATAAAAATTACTATGCATTATCAACTTGCTGTTTTAAAATGTTTTTATTACTGGAATTATTGACATCTAGTATAAAAATTATAATCTTTGTTTTTTTAGGTTAAGCTGCATTTGATTTTTAAATTCTAGTTTATGTTCATTTTTCTCGTAATTGGGGTCTCTGGAAGAAAAGCTTTTCTGATTTAAGATTAAACATCCATGGTTTTTATATTTTGTATTAATTTCCACCTAAATACTAAAAATTCTTTACATAAATAAAAATAATTAAAACAAAGGAATCAGTGTAACCTTTAGTAACGATGCTGTTGTCAAATAATTTTAACGATAACGATAAAAAGTATATAGATTTATCGGGTAAGAAGTGAGCGATACATTTTATATTACAAATACGTCTTAACCTAAATATACAATTTTGACATTGTCAGTATGAAAGTCATGATTAAATAGCCTTAATTTTGAAATTAATAATATATACACTATAAGCGTGTATAAACATGTGGCAATTTAATTTCGACTTCAAATTGTTGACAAATCCAACATAATTTATAACAAATATACCGAAGTGTTGCAGCAAGAGCGAAGAATCGATTTTCATAACTGCGAAATATTTGTTTTATTTACTCGTTCTATTTCATATATATATATATATATGTGTGTGTGTGTGTGTGTGTGCAAATGACATAAAAATTGGCAGCGTCGCAGTGACGAGAGGAGCAATTTAGAGTTCTCGCGCATGCTAGACTATCTGCCATGATTGGAGGTTAACTTGACACGCGCGATAAACACTTTTAATGTGGACAGAGAGGATATTTATTTTCAATGTTTTATTTGAGGAATCGCCGATAAACATTGATTTTCATTTTGAGGTTAATGCAGAATGTTAAAAAATTACTTTTAATTGTTGTGCGGGCACAGTCAGAGCTCGATGAATATAATAAAGGAAAACGATACGATTTTTATCGTATTATTTTATTTAAGCTTAGATATGTCAATGGGACTATAATTAGAGGAGAATTTTGTTTCAGCACATGTTTTTGGTTAATTACCGAGCACAGACCTCTGATAAGCTCAAGGCTTTTCGTGATAACTTTCATAGTGCTTCTATAATTCTTTGTTAAGAAACGAGCACTTCAAATTTCATTTATTACATTTTAACAATGAATACATTTGGCTTAATAAAAGGCAATGCAATTATGTTCAAGTTTTTATAATGATGGATGCGTATGTTTTGTATTTTGTTTTAATAAATTTATTCTTAAATATATAAAGAAATAATTTAAAAAGAAATGCGGCGATAAAGTTAAAAATCATAAACACTACTCTTATGAGGCTAATGAATAAGACACCTTCGTCATTCAAAAGGCGTCTACATTTCGCGTAACACGACAGGGATATTGTTATAATATTTATGGTGATGGCACTACTCTTCATCGAAAGCTAATTTTGTTGACTAGTAAATCAAATCACGATTACATTTTCTTTCTTTTCAAAATAATAAATAAATAAATACGTCTGTATATTATAATGTAAAATATTTGTTGTAAATGTTAAGAGTTCAGCTAATATAACTTTTTTTTATTTGTTCACTATTAACGATACAACTGGAAACTTCTTTTTTCACGTTTAGCTTTTATCAGTACTTTTTCCTGAATCAGTACATTGAAATTATTATTAGACAATGTTTTAAAAAAAATCATTCCATTGTAATTCTTCTAACCTTTTATAGTATTGAGCAAATATAAATATGGAAGTTTTAATATCTATATTTGCAATCATTTATACGCTTATTATTAAATTAAAAAAAAAAAAAATGAGGGCTCCCGTACGTTAATTTAATATCAAAACGTTTTACGAGCTGATTTTATAAGTAAAATTAAACTAATCTACTTTTTAATGCTTAATCAGGATTCTTTATATTAATAAGATAAAAAATTATTCTTTACTGTGTGGTATACTTAAAAAAAAGAAGATTTTAATTTAATGTATAAGTATAGTTAGCTTCAAAGTTTGTAACTAAAAATTGAGAAATAGGGTAAAACAATGTTACTATAATAAAAAGATATTGGTTTATTGCATCCTTACTTTGCTCATTAAAAGGCCTGCGATAAGATATCGCTATTAATCGAGATCTGGGTCTCTGGTAATATAAGATTATTCGAAATGTTACAGACGTTGTTGTATAAGCGTAATCAGTAAATGTACATAACGTATCCACGTTCATAAGTATTCCTCTCTATGAAAAGCGACGGAGAATTTATATCATTGCCGAGGTGACACTCTAATGTATCGGATGAATTGTTTTGGATAGTCGAGGAATTTTTAAATTCCTCGCCGTTAAATGTAAAATATTTAGTTGTCGTCGACCTAAGGTATTCAAGCCGGCTTCCAAGACTCCATCCAGAATCAAGCTGATGCGGTTAAGGAAAGGTCACACGACAGGTAAGAAAAAGAAGTCTCGCATCGGTGGCGATGACGACCGCAGGTATAACAAAGATGGGAGTTTCAAGGCTGGTCTCCTACTCCGGGAATCGCAGCTACCGAAACGCGTTTGTAAAAATTTGCAACGATCGCCGGTGCTATCGCTCACTAGTGAGTAATTAACGGGGAGCATTGATTTTGACTCGGGCTCATCTTGATAACGCGATTCTTCCCCAATGCTCGTAGAATTCCAAACTACTAGAATGCAACTGCGGGAATGGCCGAAGAGAAGGACAATAAATTTGATACGATGGCTACGGGAGAACGTAGACCGCGGAAGATTGACAATGGGCGAAGGGTACGGGCGGGCGAGGGGCGAGGGGCGGGCAAAAGAAGTGTATCGAATCCCTGTCAATAATAACGAAGCGACAGGTCACCATGGTTATGGAAGAATTTTGTGTGTTCGCTTCTTTCTCTCTCGCTGTACGTGCGTGTGCGAGAGCAGACGAAGAGCTTACAGATGAATCCTACAGCGGCTGTGGACTTGCTTCTTCAGAGCTCGCAAATTGGCCGTGAGTCTCAAGGTCGTCCGGTGTACGTCCCAGCAGCGAGGGCACTGGCCCCTGCTAAGGCCCCTGCCACCACGAGCCCAGCCAGGGAGGGAGGGAGCGAGAGCGACAGACAGAGAGAGAGAGAGAGAGAGAGAGAAAGGCTGACGGGGAGCTTCTCTCCCTTCCGAGGCTACGTTTCTTCACACAAAAGGGAAAAAAGCGCGTAGGGAGAGAAACACGTCCTGCGATTCTGGCCCTCAACAAAGCCCCTACACAAGAACATCGGGTTCGAGCGCATAAGCGAGAGGGAGAGGCAGTTACAAGGCGGAGGGAGAGAAGGCAGGCGGCAGGCGGCAGCGAACAGAAGAACGGGAGAAATGGAAAAGGCCGGGGGAGTGGGGCGACCGGGAGCGAGGGCCCGAGGGACGGGGCTGCGGATGGGCATTTTCGAAGCTGGAGGAGGATCCCGGTGCCGACCGCGCGGCGATGCCCCTAAGGACGGATGCGCCTACTCGGGAGGAGGCTATTGTATCGGGCTGGAAAACGAGTTTACACGCCATCTTTTCGGAGACTTCTGAGCGACTTCGATGTAATCGCGAGGTTAGATATCGCATTCGTTAAGAGCGCGAGGAAGCAACGAACAAACCGCTGCTCCGTAATTCAACTCGATATCGGTCCTGCCGCTCGAGCCTGAATAGCCCTATCTTAACCTATCTCCTCCTCGCACGACCCGATCGCCTTTATAAAAACACCATGTCTTCAATTAGGTCATTATCTCTCTTTCTCTCTCTTCCCCTCAACCTCGCTCTCTCCCTAATCCGACTTCGTAAATTTGTAATTTAAGTTCAAGAGCCAGGCTCGATTCGTCGAGGATTCACAATCTCCACACTCCGCTCCCTTCGGATTTTGCTTCTCACAATTACATTAACAATAATCATGATGATAAAGTGAACTTGATTTACAATGGTACTTGCCAATATATTTTTCGCAATCGCATCGAGAACGTCGAGTGGCGGGCGAGCTCGATGAGAAGAAAATTGCAGCGAAATGTCCATTAGAGAAAATGAAGCGCCAATCAAGTGGCTTTGGATAAATACCTATTCGAAATCTTTTTTTACTACTTTACAATTTCCTTCGTGTAGCCCGATTGAAAATTTTTGCGCGGCTTTCGTAAACGCTGCTCGCGGGATGGAAAATGATCCGCCACTCCCCGCCCCCCTCCCTCCTCCTCCCGCTTCGCCCAACAAACTCGGCTCACTGCGCCATGGTTTTCAAAAGCATTGACCTGCAAATGGTTTAATATTCAATAAAAATTTCAATAATAAATAACGGCCTTCCACCGTGCTCATTTTTTCCTTTCTCTTTTCCATATTTTTGGCCCGTGCTCTCGGCACCCCTTAGACCAGACCCTCAATTTTTATTCTATCGCGAATCGGGAACGGCATACATAACCAGTGCGGTTCAACACCGAAATATATCGGCTGGAGTGAGCTTTTTCAAATGCGAGGCCAGCGGTGAACGATTATTGCTTTATTGATCGAAACTACAGAGGACGAGAGTTTTATGCGACAGCGCTCTGCATTCCTCTCTTGCTCCTCTCCTCGCCCGGCGCCGAGGAAAGCGGCCAGAGATACGCACCCTGACCTGACTTTGTCGACGTTCATATTTATGGAATTCGATACGAAAGGTCAATGAAATTTTTTCCCTTAGCGTTACTTCGATATATTTCTTACTCGACTAAAGGCAAATTATTTCATTAGACATCCATGAAAAAGAAAGAAAATGACATTAAATGAATTTTTCACCACTTATTGGTGAAACTCTAAAATCCGTTTATACTGTTTTCATTATCAATAAATGAACATTCTTTCAATTTTTTGACGAATGAAAATTACATTTATCCAGACGACTGCATTTCCTACACGAATGCATATATTTGCTAGTTCACCTATAAATATTTTATACTGATATTTAAGTAAGCTTCTGTTTTTTTTTTAAATTAGTTGTATTTTTGAATACAGCAATTTCTTTTCTGTAGTAAGAATGGAAGATCCATTGAGGACGTTCTAGCTAAGATATTACTATTCCATTAATAGCTATTTAACAGCTCTTTATCGCAATTTTACTACTAACAAATTTTTTTAAAGATAAAGAAATCGCCACTACTTTCACAGAATTCATACAGCGTGTTTTTTAAAACGAGTACAGACCAACTACATTTTTCAAATTCGACCGAATAATGGACTTCTTTGTTTTTTTTTTTTTTTTTTTTTTTTTTTTTTTTAAATTTTCTAGTAAAAAATATCCATTCTACTATATTCGTTTTTATACAATTATCTGCATTTTATTATTAAATTAAAGGGGGTATCAGGCCTTGTTATTGTAATCTGAAATACTCAACGTTTTTTATCGTTGATAATAATTGGCATGTCAATATTGAGCCTACTAGTGATAGAGAGGCAGAGGTAGAAGGGGAAGGCAAGGAAGGAGGGGAAAGGTAATTTACTTAGCTCGAGTCAACAGCAATTTTTCTAAAACGAGCGCGCATTAACTGATATATTCAGGGTAAGCGATGATGATAGTCAAAAAAAGGCCAGTAGAATAATAAGCGACCTCGAAAGTATTTGTACTAAGGCCTCGCGGTATACTTTCTCCGATGACATTTGCCTCTATCCCTTAGCGTCACGTATAAGCATTTGGAGTTATAGCATCGGAATAAATATATGAAAGGGGTGATATATATATATATATATAAATAGATGTTCGTAGGCACGTTTGCTAGTACGTGTAAGTATTACGCGTGTGCGTGTGCGTGCGCGGCATTAATGTATATTTACACGTACGTAAAAGAAGGAAAGAAAAGAATTCGATGGGAACGTGAGAAGACCCTATAGTTTCAGGGGCAGCAGGATGAAGTGCAGGAGGGGAGGTCTGAAATAGGCTTGTCGCTGATGGCGCAAGGCGGGCCGGGGAGGTGTACAGGGGGTTAGTTAAGGAACATGGCTCGAGGGAGCAGCAAAAGCAGGCAGGCAGGCTCGAGCGCCAGCTAGTGCCGAAGTCCTGGGGAGAGGTAGAGGGGCCACCGCTGCGTGGACGATCGTGTGTGCCGTGTACCCTTGAAGGAGAGAAGGTTGGCCTCACTCTCTGCCTCTCCCCTGCGCCTTGACGTCCCGCTCTGCCCCTCCCCCCCCGACTATTTATCCACGTATCTTCATCTTTCCCTCCCCCGCTCTCTCTCTCTCTCTCTCGCTCTCGCTCTCCATAGGCCCGCCCCCGCCGCCGAACGAACCCGCCGCTATCACGCGCTCGACCCTCCTTTCCTCCCTCGTACTTCGAGCTATTTCACTTAGCCTATGCCGATGCCTGCCGCCGTGGCTCGACGATGATCGATGAGCAACGGGGCCGTGGTCACCGATAATTTCCTTCCATGTTCAGGCCGTCGCGTGGGAGAGTGGACCGGCGGCACCGCTATACGAGTAGAATTGCGTCACGGGCCGGCGTAGGGAGACAACCTCGGCCGCAGGGCCTCGATGCCGTGATATTTAGCTGGGTAAAAAGAGGCGCGGGCACCCCGCCGCCCCCGCCCGCTACTTCTCCCATGATGCTTTTACGGAGTCGAAGAGAGCCAACCCCAGTTGAAGTCTAGACAGCCAGCGCGTTTGTAATGCCTGTCGTTCGTACAGGAGCCTCCTCCCCTCCCTCGGTGACTGCCGACCCTCGTGGCTCAACCGCAGCCGCCATCCCGCGTGCAACGTGCAAGTCGCCTTGTCAACCCGGTAACAGGGCTTTTGTCGAGTCCCTCTTCGCGATAATACAGTCGCCGGGCTGTCGCAATGGCATTCGTAGCCTACCAATACGTTTTATCGGCAGTTGCGCGCGCGACCGTGAATAACGAGCAGCGTCCGAGGCCCCACTGCCCCTCCCCGTCGCCTAACGCGCGCGCGCGCGCACGCACGCACACCCACAGGGTCGCAACGCCCACGGCGATCGACGGAGCGCGCAATTGCGATCTACCTGAGAATTTCGAAATGGGTTGTTAAAGCGACGGGTGTCGGCCAAACACGCGACCCGGCGCCTCGACACCTGGCCATCGGCAATGCAGGAGCAATGCAGGAGCAATGATCGAACGCCGCTCGGCTTTTTTTCGCTCTCGTCCTTCGGCCTCCGTATCGACTCTCGCAGGCAGCCGCGTTTTTCCTCAACCCGCCACCGGAGATCAATGTCAATGAGAGAAGGCGCACGAGGCGCAGAAAAGACCGGAGAGGAAGTCGCTCGCGCAGGTGATTTGATTCGCGCTACGTGCGACGACTGGCCGCGTTAGCTGTCGGCTTAAGAGAAACGTGCGCCGACTGACAATGACGGCGACCAGCAGTGCCAGCCATTAGTGCCCGCCAATGATTATTAGAAAACGAGAAGAGGAAAGAGAAAGCAGAACCGCAACAATTCCGGCACACGTGAATTAATAACCTGAGTTCCGGGCAATTGGACGGGACGTTTCGCGTTACCGCGCGACGTGCACGGAAATCCAAAGTACACCGATGACTCCGGGGTGACAAGTAGCTCGGAATCGCGCGCGGGCGCCTGATTAATTACCCAGAGACGGAAGATGAAGAGCTCCAGGGACGGGACGCCAGCGCCTCTAAATCGCGTCAGCCTGCGAGCAAAACCATCCGGGAAACGGCACGAGATATTCTAGTTGTAGGTTTGAGGCGAAGCTAGCTCTAATTAATATCTGGACGGACTCTAGATGCAGTAGGAGCAGCCGTTTGCGAGGTGGGGGCTCGGTTAAATAATCACCCATGGAACACAGGGAGCTCCCGACAATGCATTTGTAAATCTGTACGGCTAATGTCTCTAAAGGTGCCCATTGATTATCGCGGTATCGGCCCTCCGAAAAATATATAGATAATATATACGGATTTGTCCTGACGCGGCGAAGTAAACGAGGCAGAGATGCGCCAAGGACTTATTATCTGCGCGTGTGCGCGTGTGTGCGGGCGGGGGACATCGCGCCTCGAGCACGAGTTAGGGAAACTCGTGCGCGCTCGGCTTTTGCGCGATCGATTGGCTAATGACGGCACGCGAATCCTTGTATTTTAACAATACGAAAAGCCGAGCTAAAGGCACTCGGGAAAGGGTCGCGCGAATGTCGGAGTAGCCACCGGCGGAGCGAAATATCTCGTGCGCAATTTCATAAACAAATGTGTTGCCGCGGCCCGTTTATAGCTCGGCCGCGTGATTCATCACCGAGAGTCGGCGGGGATCGTAACGGCCGGCGGCAGTGGCTGCGTCGAAAGCAGGAAGCCAGCGCGCTGACCAAGTAGATGACAATGAAGGTGTCCGTGTCCTCCTCTAGCCTCTCCTTCTCGGCCTCCTCTCGGCCCGAGCTCTCCCTCGTCCTGCTGACGCGGTCGCGGTGACGCCGCATTTTGCGCGACTCTTTCGACCCTCTGGCCGCGCGACACACGTGTCCTCGTCGCGTAATTCAAGCGGACGAGGTCGTCGGCAGTGAGCATTCGTAGGACGGTCGAAAGCTAGCCGCCGGGATCCTGGGATGATAAGGGGATTGCCTCGAGGGTTGCCTGGGAGGGAGGCGCGCGGAAGGAGGGCTCGTCGGATTTCAGCGTTGGCTTCACGGAGGAAAAAATTTCTACGGAAAATGAAGCCCGCCGATAAGTTTGCCGCGGCCGAGGGAAACGTGATTCACACAAAAGCAAAGGAACGCGTGCAGTGCAGAGGCTGCTGCTAATGTCGACCTCTGATTTTCTTCTTCCCTTCTTTCCCTCTCCTTTCATTCTCAATTTAAACTTTTTCCCATTTTCTCCGATTGGCTCCGTATTTTCAGCCTCGGCCCCTTGTTGTCCATTTACCTGGCTAGAAGCTCCTCGAGCTCCGGGGCTTATTTATCGAAGCGATAGGACCGCCCGCGTGCTCCCATTGCCGAATGCTGCAGCTGCCGGAGTAACGCGGGGATACTCGAAGGAGCCTCTCTGCGACTACGAGTGAAGGATAGGCTCTTTGAATTCCGTTGCCCGGATGAAAAATCGCGTGTGCATGGCTGGCTGGTAAGGCTAAATGGCCGGGGGGAGGGAGGGAGGGGGACCTGTGTGTGTGAGGGGGGAGCAAAGCAGAGGAGAGGAGGTACAAAATGACGACCTTTTCACGGTCGGAATGCTGCTGGAGGAGTACCGATTGGCTGGCAGTGCCTCTTCTATCTGCAGCCTGCGAATAAAACATACGAGAAAGCACGAGTGTTCGAGTGCGTCAAGTGTTCGACGGTCCAACTTCACACTCGACTCTTCACAGTTCACCGTGGCAATGCCTACTTTACGAATTGAAAACATCACGATTCTTACGGCATTAGTAGCTTGTGTCGATGTATTTTTACACCATCGCTCCATCTCATTCGCTTTCAAGATAATATTAAAAACATTTCCATATATACTTATATATATATATATATATATATATATATATATATATAAGTTTATATAAGAATTACCAGTCTTTAAACTTTAATAGTAACGGGTGAATTTCGTTGCGCTTCCTTATGTGCATAATTTGTAAATACACGTGCAATTATGTATAGAAAGGTGTATATACCCATCGTATATCCATTCTCGTCAATTATATTCTACGAGTGAAAATTTGGTAATAAAAAACATTACACATGTTGTACGTTCAAGGTTGCTTATCTGTTGATCAAATGACACCTGTTTGCAAATTTATGAACACTTGACTAGGGATCGAAGTAAGGAATTTTTTAAGACTCGAACGATAAAATTGCGTGTCCCTGTGTTTCAAATTTCGCTAAATTTGATTTTGCAACAAACCTTTCATTTGATATATAAATTCCAAGACGATGAGATCTTCGACAAAATATTGTTGAACTTTTTTTTAAATACGCTAGCATTTAATGCTTTGATATGTGAATAATCGCTGTGCAATGAAAAATCATTGAGCAAATTTATGTCAAAGAAAGAAATAATCGTATACACGCCAATCGCACACAAAGTTGATTTATGTTTTCATATTAAAGACATTCATTTCTTGGTTACTTCAAGACTGTCAGTATTATTACTGTTTAGTTCATTGTATGTGTAGTCGCATATAAAAAAGGTTGTGTACGTGTGTACACACAAGCGCATACACCCATGCATGCATACATACTTTGCGAGCAAGCAAGAAAGATTAACCAAGTCCTTATTATATATTTTAATTATAACTTAAGTGATTCGTAACAATGGTGTAACCAGTTCATCTAAGACGCATAAACATACACGCCTTGAGTTGTTTGCTAAAGACATTTTTTAATTTTTATTATATTTGTTATGATTGTGTTATTACTGAGTTGAAACGTACTTGAAAATTAAAATACAATATTTGTAATCGTTAATATTGTAATTATCCTAAACAGAAAATCATTTTATTCCATAAAAGTTTCAACGGTGTTTGAGGAGGGTATTGGTTTTGATCCTTTATTTTTATGCATTTCATTGATAGTGTATATATATATATATGTGTAAATATTATTCGATGCAACCAAAATCAGCTATTAAATCCGTGGAGTAATGTAATTTCCCCATTGATCGAAAGTAAGGCACTTGGAAAAATGAGGACGTCATCCAGTAGCTATTTGAGCTCGTTAATCTGTTCGCAATGGTAAATATAATTCCGGTGGAAAATAAAGAATACGCTCTGTTAACTAATTTGTCTCGGACATCGCTCATAACGAATCGATAGTCGTGTTTAGTTTTATGATAATGCGACGCTTTCCAATTATTAAGATTAGTTTACCATCGATTACGAATCAAGAAGCAAACACTGCCGCGCCTAATATAAACACGAGGCGAGCGCACAGTCGCAGGAAAAGAGGTGCAGTGTTGATTCGTGCCAATATATAATAATGGAAGAAAAGTGTAACGACGTGTGTTCCACTTGCGGCTCGCGAACTAACCGCGACTAACGTACTTTAATCTCGTACGAAGCATCGAGTCGAGCTTATTCAGCGCTTCGTACGCGCCAGGGTACACGTACGCGAACGAGCGCGCGCGTGTAAACAAGCAGAGGAGCATAAGGCCACCTTTGCCGCCGAGGGAGAGGAAGGAGAGCTCCCTAAAATATTGGAGCTCCGTCCGGGCTAATGGGGGTACGGGCAGTGTCAATAAGTAAGGGATTCGGCAGTTTAGGCCCGGAAGCAAAAGCCTAGCCGCGCGCTCCGCAGCTGCTTATCGACAACACGTCACCGGCTGCCATTGCGGCTCTGGCCACCGCTAAAACCCCCGACATGCTTAAGGTCAGAGTTGAACGGCTCTTGGCGTGCCTGGGCCGTGGCGTCGAAAGTCCGGAGAGGAGCGTCGGCTCCTTCTCGACGGCATAAGGGCGGGAGGGAGGGAGAGAAAGAGAGAGAGAGAGTACGGCACTAGGAAGCGGCGTACGCGAGCTGTCGCCGATCTCTTTTGACACGCTGCCAAAGAGGCGCGCACGCGTATATGTCGATCCTCGTCCCGCCCGCCCCCTCCCCCTCGGAGTAACCGCGACCTCGAGGCCCGCGAGTCAAGGCGCGCGCGTGCAGCTCAATTATACGCATGCATTACGGTCGCCCGCGGACACACGCGCCGCCCGGCTGAATTCGGAAACACGCGAAGCCTACTACCCGAAGGGCATTCTTAGGCCGTCGCGGCCCCCGACCCCTCGGCGCTCCTCCCGCACCACGAGTCGACGACACCCTTACCCGCCGACTGGAAAGCCGGCCAATAGCCTCGGCTCGGTCGTCGTCCGCTGCCTCCTCCTCGGGAGGGTCACCACTCGTTGGTTACGCGGCCGTGGGCTTGGGCTGGGCTCCGACGGGTCGAAAGCTGTCGAGGCCCTTGAATGGGTCAAGTATCGCGCTCCCCCCGACGAAATCGGTCCTCGAGCAGCGAGAGCGGAGCATCGGATTGGCCCTCGGCTTAACAGCGGATCTCCTGATTCGTAAGCCTTCCACGAGGGCCCGAGGGGGCTTACGATGGCAAGAGAGCCGAGTCAGCGCCCGGATCTCGATCGAAACCTTCCTTAAGGCTCACTCCTGAAGGCTTCACTCGAGAAGTCTCGTATCGATCGGACGTGGATCGACTCGCACATCGAGTGGCGGAAAGATGTTCGAGCTCGGTTTTAGCTGCGCTCAATTGCGCGGCGCTTTGGGGGAGGGGAGCGGTGGATCGGGGACATGCGGCGGAGGGTCGGCCTTGTCCGATTGACGGTCGGGGCGGGTGAGATAGATGGACAGAGATAGGGAGGGAGAGAGAGAGAGAGAGATAGAGAGAGCGAGGACGTTAGAACAGACGGAGAATAGATAGCAAGGGACGATGGTTGCGATGAAATAAGGTGGGGCGCGAGCGATTGGCGAGGGGTCGCGGAGGGCCGAGGCGGTTTGGCGGCCCTGCTGGGATTCGAGTCCGAAGGGCGAAGGACGAGTTAGGCCGAGCCAAGGAGGAGCCTTTTGTGTATGAACAATACTCACCGAGCCAGCGCCATCCTGTCATGGGACAATCCAAGGGGGGGCGTCGACAGTGTATCCAGATTTGCGTGGGAGGGCTTGCCGCTAATATTATAACCCACTGAACACATGCGCACGTTTTTTCTCACGGTCGTGACAAGGTAAGCTTGTCATATCATCGCTGTCACCGAACACATGCTCACGGCGGGCTCAATAATATAGGTACAACATTCGGTACTATCACCGCGACTCGACGACTCAGTTTCGTCACTCGAATTTTTCTTCTCAATTGTATATCTTCTCTCTCGATGCGCTCCCGCGTTGTTTCACCACTGCCGCCTCCCTCGCTCCCTGCTAGTGCGATTACTTCAGAAGTGGCCGAGGAGCGTGAGCTCAAGAGTTATACACATAGCCACTATACAACGCGCACCAGTCGAGTACGCGCACGCGCGCATTAACACGTAGGCGCACGCGTGTGCGTGCGTACGCCGAGCGTGGGAGCAAGGGTTCGTGGGAGCAACTCGTGTCGCAGGGGATCGGGCGGAGGCCCAGCCCCGAGAGGAGGGTCACTCGGGCCCCTAGCTCGGACTCGGTGCGGCCGGGCTCCCGGTGCGGCAGCTGCTGCCGATGCGCTCCTCCTATCCGGCGCGGGAGTCGGCCGAGAATAATAATGGACGACGAGTCGACTCGTCAGCCGTGGACGAGAGAAAGGCACTCGGTGTGCCAGGACACTGGGCCCCAAGAGCCTCTTCTGCTTCCCTTCTTCCTCGCGACTGGCTTCCACCGGTGACCTCGGAGCTCGGCTCCAGCGGCGAATCGGCACTCCGAGCTCTACCTCGCTCTACCTGCCTGGCTACCTCTCCGAGGGACTACCTCGCCCCTCCTTATCGCGGACCCTTCTACCTCCAGCAGCACACGTGCCTCTGTCCGCGTCTCACCGCACACTAGAGTCGCGCGCGCTCTCACTCGGCTCACTCTCTCCCTCGGCGACGAGGTGAGTCGTGCGTGCGCGTGCACCTAGCCGTTCCCCGACCGAGCGACTTCGTACCACGGGGTATGGGAACGACACCAGTGGAGTAGGAGCGTATTCGGTGGCGGAGTTGACGCTGTCGGTGGTGGCTGCGGTGGTGGTGGTAGCGGCGGTGGTGGTGGTGGTGGTGGTGGCAGCGGCGACGGCGGCGGCGGCGGCGGCGGCGACCGAGGAGGAAGGACAAAACTGCGAGAGGAAGGTCTCGTGGGTAAGGGGCCCGCGCGCGCGCCTCTTCACGTGCGTGTCAATGCTCGGGTCTGCGTGTGTCGGTTGCGTGCGCGCGCGGACGGCGGGTGGAAGGGGGGGGGGAGACAGACAGGCGGAGAGACAAAGCGCAGAAGACGACTGAGATTCGGTGATATAGGGGGTGGGTGGGTGGGGGGGCCGAGTGTGGAGAAGACGGAAACAAGGGAGAGAAGGTCCGAAAAAAGCGAAAAAGCTAAGCTCTCGCCCACGTCCCACCTCCGTCCTGAGCGCTGCTGCTGGCTCGACTGGCTCTCGTTTTTCCTTAGCTCGGCTCGGGGAGTCGACGGGAGCCTCGTCGACGGCGGCAGCGGCAGCGGCTACGGCTTCGGCGCACCGAGCCCCGCGACGTCTGCTGCCCCCCCCCTGCCGCCGCTGCCGCGAAGCTTCCAATCCCCACCGCTGCGCGCGGCCTCAAATCGCCAGCAGCGGCCTCCCGCGTCTCCGTCCCGGCTCGAGGCTTTCCGCGAGCGCTCGGCTCGACTCGGCCTCGCACACGCGGACGACTGCGGCGCGGCCCCTCGCTCCCCGCCGGCCCCGCTGCGCTTGCCGCTCGTCGACCCTCCCCCCACCCGCCGGCTGCGCGAGGCCGGCTCCTCGCCCCGTCCATCGGCTCGGCGGCCGCCCTCCTCCCGATCGCCTCGCGAACCAACGACGGCTACCTTCGCCGCGGGAAGAAAGAAGATATAGCCGGAGAGCGCCCTGGCTCTCCTCGAACTGGAAAGTAATTTGGAAGCCCTGCGTAAGTGCCCCCGACAACTGTTACGCAGAGCCGAGCTCGAGCGCAGAGCAGCCTCGAAGCCGAGCCCTTCGATTGGGCGTATACCTCCGCCGGTCCTCGAGACCGGCTCTCGCTCAGATTGACTTTCTCCGGGCCCCGACTTATCTGACCCTCGGTCCCCGCGACCCTCGGCAGCCCCTCTCTGCGCTTTATTGAGAGATAGAGAGGGAGAGCCCACCGAGGATTATTCGAGGGAGGACAAACGCTGGTGACGTACAGTTGCACGAGGACTGACCCCCGCCAAAGTAGGGGTTCGCTCGGTGGCGGCTCTGTGCCTTGGCCGTCGAGGTTTTCACTCGACCTCTCCCGAGGTCTTTTCATACTTCAGCGGCTCCTCTCGTGCGGATGCTCGTTAGACAAAAAATAGCGAGCATTAAATGCAACTGCTTATGAAATATCGCAAACATCGATAAGCCTTTTTTTTTTATTTCCCGGCGGTGCTCTAATTGCACCTCCGAAACCCATTATCATAATTTAATACCATTTATGGCTTCACTCGGTTAATTTCCTTCTATTGCTCCCTTTTTTCCTTTGCACAGTTTTCATCGCTTTTACCTATCCGTTCGTTATCATTATTATTTTTGGTAAGGCTATCAAGGCTCACGTATTATTGATTTATCAATGCAATATTATTCAAGCCTATCCTTGAATACATCTCATGAATAATAAAAGCCGCACGATTTTTTTTTCTTCTTCGTATATCTAAGAAATCACTTAAGTACGATTGTTGTTTCTTAAAAACACTTCCATGTCTTAGGATGATTTTATGATTCTGAATTTTATTATACCTCAACAGTTGATTGATCGCTGATATAATAATTCTCGTATAAATATCGAATATCGAATATCAAAGCCAAATCACGGGGATAGTCGATGAATCTAAAAAATTTCTCCGACCTTCGTCACTTTCCTGAAGCATTAGTCCTGAAAAGTGAAACTTACCGGAACACGAAGACAAGAACAGAATGAGGCAGAAATCAATTGTAAGGAAATGCCAAGCAGTAGACTTTTGCTACCGTGTGGTTAAACGAAAGTTGTACTGTAGCGGGCAACAAAATGTAGACGAAGAGATGGGGAGCAAAAATTAATATTCAAAAAGGCCGTAATCAGTGGTTAAGCAAGGGACACCTGAAGTAGAGAGCACGCACTGTTTTTTTCTCCTTTTTCGCGTTGTAACAAGTTTTTGGGGTCGTATATTTATGGAACCGTGACGACGCGTACCGGAATCACGCAGGATGGTCGTAAGGCACCTATGGGAATGGGAACCAACGAAACTACTTTTCTTTCTTTTCGCGATGGGGTTACAGTGGAAGAGAGATCCAGGGAGAGAGACACAGAGAGAGATAGGGGGGGTTAGAAAGAAAGATAGAGAGAGAGAGAGAGAGAGAGAGGAACGCACGCGAATGCGTACGATCGATAACAACTACTCATCTTCCTACTACAGCCTTCGAACAGACCGCAGCGATATTTTTTCAAAGGACCATTGGGTGAATGCGACCACATTCAAACCTCTCCTTTGTGTCATTCTTGCACGATACGACAATTAAAAAAAGGACAATTTCCTTGGGCAACTTTCACAAAAATGCTCTAATATTAAAAATATAGAATGCATTTAATTTGGACTTGGCTGCATGCGTATTTTTAGCAACGCTCGAACTTCTCGAACTCGGCTAATAAAACCTTGCTTTGATGAGCGGATTAAGCCTTAAGCCGGCGGTCGGATTCGCGAGCATTGAGATTAATTTTGCGCTGGCGTCTGCATTACAAGTACAGTATTGGCGGCTGAGAAGCGAGCGAGCGTCCGGTTAGCAATGGCTCGGTAAAAGGCTGAGGCGAGTAGGAGGCACGGGGGGGGGCAACGCGCGTGTCTCGGCATAAAAATCAAACGCGAGTGAATTGATAATTTCATATGGTCGATAAGCCGATTTCGATGGCCCTCGACGGAGCAGGAGCCCGAGCGGAGACAAAGCACTGCCTGTGTTTTTCATAATTGAACGAGCGAGGCCTTACCCTCCATTCGCATCCGGTCGGAGACGAAAAGCTCGGCCTTTCTCCGAGGCGCCGCTCGATCCACCGCCAACAGGCGGCGAGGGAGCCGCCGGCGGCGAAAACGACGGCCGATACTGTGATGCAGACGCACAGGTAAATACGGCGGATCCGGTGAAAGGGATGACGCCGAGGGCGTTGCTTTCCAGGGAAATTATGCACTCGCAGGTAGGACCGACGAGATCAGTGCGAGCGAGGGCCGTCCAGTGCTGGGCGGCGGAGGACACGGGTTTGTTTTATTGCTAAAGACCTCCGGTAATATGGCACTGCCCTAAAGGAGCCGGTGGCCTGCGCACGCACCTGCCGTAATTACGTCGATCGCTAATACACCGGGGCGCATGTTTACGAGCCGATATTCTGGAGCATGATTTATAATGCCGTAACTGCGAAAATAAATAACGGGCGTTTAGCTTGGGGCTCGCGTTACACCGAGCTCCCATACACCGACGCACGGCCGTAGACCCGATTGTATTCGCATAACGACGACTCTTCGGGGATGAAATATCAGACTCCTCGAGCCTGCGGCCTACAAATTACAAGGGAATTTTACCTCGCTTACCAAAATTACAATTAAACAAACTCATAATTAATTAACTAACCAGCAGACGTGTGATTACTAGACTCCGGGGCACGACCCCGCGCTAATGAGAAGCAAAGCGTCGAGTCTGCCTGCGAGACGAAGGGCTAAGGATGCGGGACGCTGCGGAGGGGGAGGCGGGCGGCGGAGGCGGCGGCGGCGAGGGAGAGAGCGAGGGAGAGGGAAGGGACTCATAATTGGCGCATGAAAACTTTCGCCGGTTTCCACAGGCTTTTTTACTGCGGGAAGAGGCACTTGATAGAGGCCATGTAACTTTCTCGAGTGGCGCGCCGTCCTGTTTGAATTAAGTCGCCCATTGGTTACGTCAGGAGCCGGGGGGGGCGTCTCTCTCATCCAGCCGCCCCGGGATCTCGTGAAAAATTCTGACCTTTTTCGCTGTGAACGACTGATATTTTTCGTTAGTTCGGTCAGAAAAACTCGCTCTGATCGGAGCCGCGAGCCGCTCGTGTTAAATATTAAGCAAGAGACTTGGTGCTGCTGCTGCTGCTGATGTCGATATTAACATTTCTTGTATAATAGAACTGTGTGGGTGAAAGTTGACAAGGCGTGACAGGCGTAGGCTCACATTTGTACGAGAAATTCACTCCTACTTAATTTTATTTTTCATTGAGACTGAAATTAAACTTTTCTTCTAAAATGTTCGAGAAGCGCTGTTAAAAGCGAATTTTTTCATTAAAGTTCGCGTACTATCAACTTCGAAATTACGTTGACTGCGTCTTCTAATCCATATTCATCTCTTACATTAAAAACGATTTATTTTACAAATTAAAAGACTATGAAAACTTTTAATGAGTTGCGTCGTTACTATTATTATTATTATTTTTTTTGTTATTGTTATTATTAGTATTATTGTTTACTATTGTTATTATTATAAACATATTAAACTTGAATGCACTTTAAATAAGAACATAAAAAGTATTAATAAAAAACATTTAGTACGTAATAAATGTCCTTGCTCTATTTAGCAATAACAAAATTACTTTGCTGCTTAATGTTTTTGTTTACGAAAAATCTTTTTTCGTTGACTTGCTGTTATTTAAAATTGTCGTAAACTATTTTTCTTAAATGTATTGCTAAAAATGTATTCAG
Source organism: Kradibia gibbosae (assembly GCA_018907135.1). Lineage (NCBI taxonomy): Eukaryota > Metazoa > Arthropoda > Insecta > Hymenoptera > Agaonidae > Kradibia > Kradibia gibbosae. Next base: position 44,896,749 of record JACCHX010000001.1, read on the forward strand.
CGTGGCAATAAAAAATCAGTATTGAAATAATTAAATAGATTAGATTAAAGTTTTTGTGTTCATCTTAATAAATATTGTGACAAATTTCTTATATAATATAGAAAATTAAAATATATTTATAAACGTTTTATTTTATGCACAAAGTAACAAAGGTTTTGCCGATTACAAAGTATTTTTTTGTCTATTACAAAGATTTTCTAGCAAATGTCTTGCATAAATTTACGTTGTCAAACAATAAAATGATTAACACGTAATTGCATAACCGATTTATATGGTAACAAACTAAAAATTATGGCAATATTACGAGGAAATTATTTGGAAATGTCATTCAAAATAAAAAATTCGAACAAAAATACAAAATAGAATTACTTAGTTACATTTCACGTATCCAGCTATGTTGCGAGTTTGGTTACAGAAAGTGCTATGTTTTATAGAAAATAGAAACAATAAGGTACCAATGATGAACTAAAATATAGCGAACGAATTTTTAATTAGGTAAATTGATAATATCATTTGCTTAAAGCACGAAAGCTTCTTTTTTCATGTTTCTTCCAAATTAAAAAAAGTGATAGGTTTATGAATTATGCCAAAAGTAAAGAAAAATATATTAGAATTTAGATAAATAGAGGCAATGTATTTAGATTATACACGAGGTAATAGTAATAGTAATAATAATAATAATGATAATAATAATAATAATAATAATAATAAGCTTAATAATAGGAGTATTCACAAGTGGTTGAGTAAATTAGCGAAATAACACAAAAATTGTTCATCTAACTTTGAGAAGTATATCGGCACGATAATTATCTAAGGGTAGGATGTTATATCATTGACTTACCGATTAAAGCTGTACAATTATTATTTAGCATATGTCGTATAATGAATGTCTAACTGTAATTCGACTCGTGATTAATATTATTTAAAGTTCATTTCGTAAAAGTAAAATTAAATTTCACCGTCATGGCACAGAAAATTCAACGGCAATCACCACAATATATCAGAGCTCTAAATCATTGTAAAGCGTTATATAGAGCAGCCGCGAGTATAGCTGTAATAGCTGAATAGAAAAAGTGCCGTGGGATAGAGATTTCGGGTGGAGGCGTATGAGGAACGTGAAAAGGAATGAATTTATTCAACGCAAAGGTCTTGGCTCGAGGTACAGCAGGGAGGTTAGCTTCTTACAATCAAGTATAGTCGCCGCCATTGCCGAGACCTGTCACAGAAACTGGGCCGTAGTGCTCTGAAAACGTTCGTCAGCACCTTTCTTTCTTTGTCTCGAACTCTCTTGCCTCTCGTTTTCTTTTTCATCCTGTTTCTCCCTCTCACTCGCCCGCCCCTCCCCCGGAGGCCACTCGCTCGCTCTCTCGCTCTGTCCCTTTCTCCCTCCTGCTCCTCGCCCACTTTTCTTTTGACAATTCCAGGACACACAATACAAAATTCATCCGAGCCTCCGAAGACTTTACAAAACCTCGGCCAGTCTACGAATCTAAAATTAAAAGGACCTTATTCGAGGTAACTTTCCAATAGGACTCGTTTTTCAATATTTCCGGGCGCCTTTACAAAATAATTTTCTTATACCTGCTGCAGAGTCTATTGCTACTAGAAAATATTAACTTTATGTCAACCTGACCTCAAGCTTCGATCAAAATAATTTACATGCATTACACATGCAAAAGCACCCTACAATTTTACGCATTTGTTGCTGAAGCATGAATCAGATCAACAATATATTTTCTAATACAGAAAAAAGAAAACGGCGAGTGTTAATTTCTGTTTACTCGAGTAAAATACGCCTTTTCTTGATTATTTAATTTATGCAAAGCTATATATTTGTATATGAACTTTTGCGTTGCGAAAAATGCGCTTTTTTATTCAAAAACTTTTTGTACAATCCATAAATTTCATTAATTACCCATCTTCATATTTTCCTTTTAATGCACAAAAAAGAAGTTTATCTCGAAAAATTTTCTTCGTGCACACTCTCTAGTAAGAGGGCTCCTTATTAAAAAAAAAATAGTCAGCACTTTATACGCGTAATTGCGTAAAAATTACAAATCAAAGTGTCGTTTAACATTTTTCCTTTGTTTCATTTATTCGTGTAAAAACGTTTTTAGAAGTGCCACAAAGCATCGAATTAAACGTTTTTAGCATTAATTTGTTAGACAAACATAACTGTACACAAAATCGTTATCCATTTCAGGCAAATTATTGTGCTCACGAGCGGTGCTCGCCAATGCCGAAGATTAAATTTCCTTGTAGTTCACGTCACATTCCGAATTCGTCTGCGTCATAAATATCCTAAAGGTGAATCTAGTTTCTTCAAATTTTCGTGCACAGCGTTAGAAAAACATGTACATAGGTGGTGAAAATTTACATAAAAAATATACTCGATTATAATATACTGTAAAACTTAAATATACGTATAACAATCTTCTTAGATTTTGGATTAAATTATTTAACACAGCTTTGCAGTAAATTAATTTAACGTATAGCATTTAAACTAATGTAGCACTTTTTTTAAACTCCAACTGATTTTATGTTGCTCAATTATTCTCAATAAGACTTTAACGGGTCAATTATACAGTAAAGTAATTGTTCGAATCCATTAGAAAACATAATATCATAACAATGTGGAAAACAAACATAACACAGAAAATGTGTGAAAAACATTTTAGAGTACAAAAATAAATACAGTCTTGAACTTGAAATTAACGATAAAACTTTTTCTATAATTTTCATCTATTTCTTATAATATAATATACATTATGATGCATTGCCAATTGAAGAAATGTGTCGAAAAAAATTTTTCAAATAAAGTGTTTGTTTCGTCATTCTCAAATTGTTCAAAAAGTTTGATTTTTTTTTAAATGGAACTCCAAGCCGCGAATTTTTTAAATAATAAACTTATTATTACAAAACGGGGATATTTTCAAGTTTTGACCTCGACATTCCAAATATCGAGGTTTGTAAATACAACTATAAACACAGAGCTTGCACTAATAAGAGATATAATTCAAATGTTTCTCATTTAGGTAAATGAATGTCTCAATTATAGCTATAGAACTCTTGACAGCGCATTGATATTAATGCTCTCGAATTACTGCAAAATCGTTCATTTCTTGGAAAACTCTTAATAGAAATTTAGGAGTTTTGGGAGTTGCGCGTGCGTGAGGGCGCGCGTGTTAGTGTGTACATGCTGTTTTCAACTATAAAATGTAATTTGAAATTCATGCGCAGGTAAATCTCTTTTAATACATAATTAAATGCTATGCATTTCAAAAAATACTCGTATTCAGGATATTTTTCTTTTAATGTAATGTTTTAAATTGCAAAATAGAATATTACGAGACAAGTCACTTGTTACACCAAGACAATACATGAAATGCAAAAATGCAAATGAGGCCATTACAAGTACGGATACGTAGTTTAAATTGTATTTTTAATCAAATTGATTAAAGCCTGACGTTATGAAAGAATCAAAAATGCGATAATAACATTATTTGACTTGTATACGTAATTTTCTAAATTGACATTACTGGAAGTTATGGTTAAAAAATACTAATTTTGATTTTAAAAAGTTATTGATTACTAGTTAACATTATTAGAAAACATGATATATTATTGTTTTGTAATTGAATCATATAATTTTAGAATAGTCTAATAATTCGACACATTTTTATTGCGAAAACTTACTTTGATAACCAAAAACTATGTAATTCATACCATACTCGTAATAATTTAATTTTAATTTTTGCAGATGCTTTTTACTAATGTAAGAATGGAATTTGAATTAAATCACTTTTTATTTTTAGTCTAACACACTCATGTGTAATAATGTGCCGATTAAGTTGTTACTTACAATTTATATTTTATTAAAAACATTGCTTTTATTGAGTATAGTATTAATTACTGTAATCAATTGTATTAAAGTTTAATAAGGTGTATCAATATATTATAAAAAAAAAAACGTATAAAAACGTTTTTAACACGCTTTAATGCACTAATTACCATGACAAATATGCAGATTGAAAAGACAAGGGATATGACAAATAGAAAAAGCGTATAAAAGAGAAAGTACGAAAGAAGAAATTGAATTAAGAGATTAATTAATAGTAATGTAATTTGTTGTATTTTACATCCAAATTAAAAAAACTACCCTTCATTATCTTGTTATAATTTACATCAATCTACAATTCTACAATAAATATTTGACTAAACTTTCTTTTAAAATTTTTATTATTTTAAGATTCTTTTAAGATTTTTTTATTTTTTAGTTATACCTCAATGTTTAAAAAAGGTTTCAAATTAAATTATAATTAAATTTTTACTTATTGTTTACTGCGTTACTAAATGTATTAAATAGGATTTTAAATTACATATAATACAATATATTGAAAAGAAGGAGCAATCTTTTTAAAACATAAATTTATTATAGTTCTGCATCTTAGTTAAAGTCAATAAACATCGTAAAACTTTTTTAATTACAAAAACAATACCAATTGAGCAACTAAATTTTTAAGGCAATTGAAATATGGGTCACATATTAAAAACTCAAATTTAACAATACCTAAGTTCAATAATATTTAAGAATAATATTCAGATTCGTGTAAAATAAATATTTGTAAAGATATGCACAAACGTCATGAGTTTTTATTCATAAGATACGAAATGGTAGTAATACTAAAATACTAAAACAAGAGCAATGAAATGTAAAAATACTTATAATTGAAAGTTGTCTATTCTCATAGATTTCATCTTCAATGTTGAATGATCATGAAAATCTTGAAAAAAACTATTTCAAAATAAATTTTGTTATTTAATACAGATTCTATAGATTATCTACATTTCACTAAATTAACAATTTTGAAATAAATTTGTTATTTAATACAGATTCTATAGATTATCTACATTTCACTAAATTCTGCCCTGTTACGCTTTTATTTAAGAATGCTCTACTTATTTAACATATTCCATGATGATCCTGTAATTTTTGTCATTATAAACAGATGTGCGTTAAATTATTTAATATAATTTATCGGTAATTTTAAATTATTTATTTTTCAGACCAATCGTACGCTTGAAGAATTAAAATAAAAAAGCACAAAAAACATATTCATGAATTGTACGCAATCGAATTTTCATACAGTGTTTTCTACTGGAACTCTTCTATTTAAAGCCATAAACTCTGATAAAATGTGGTTAGATAAGGAAAGATATGCGTGTGCGTAAATTCTTTTGTCTTTTGTAATGTGCAAGTAGACATTTTTGAATATAATAGGACAATATTTTTTTATCGACTTTCATCTACAGGGATCTAACTTTTATAATGAAATTGGGTAAAAGGGAATTTATAAAATTTCCAAACGGATCGTAGACTCAACTTTGCCGAACTATTTTATAGGCCCTTCTTAATATTATGCCAGATTTCATATTTCGGTTCTGAAGCCTTTTGCAAAGCTTACATTTCTCGATCCTGCCGTATTCATGGTTCAGTTTTTTCGTGATAAAGAACTCTTTATTAATATCAGAAGCTTGGCTATTAGAAGACGATGCTCCTCGTCGGGCATAAATATCGAGTACTCGGAGGGGGGGATACGTTAGAATCCTCGCGTCTGCGAGCTCTTAGTTCATCTCGCCCACTTCCAATACGTTTATTCGTAATCGCTAAAATATTCAGGGACATCGATACATTCCCGAGTCCCCTCGGCTCCTACGTGCGTGGCTTGTGGTCTCGACGGCCCCGCCTCTTTTTCCAAGAGGCTTCATACACGCCTGTACGCACGTGTTTGCGAACATTAAGGCAGCAGCGAAAGAGAATGAGAGAATGGGGGGGGGGGGAGAGAGAGTATGCGAGATAGGGCAAAGAGACGAGTAGGCGAGGAGGGAGTTGTTGGACGCTCGTCGAATTATTAAATTTTAGAGCCATTTGAGCATCGCCTCTACGCTTTTAAAAAATACGAGTATTATCATTACGCATGTAGATTAGGGAAGATTTTGCGCACGCCTCTATAGGTCCATCGAAATATGATATATATATATTTCGACTCCGTGATTGTCCTATGGCAGCAAGAGTTATGTTGTTTTGCATACACACTATACAAGGTGCCTTATATCATCATATACGGTAGTAGAAAAGTTTTGAACAATTTTAGAAAAATTATCTTTGCTCGATGTGCTTTTTCAGTATTAGATACTTTTAACTTAAATGCATGAATTATGGCAGGGAATTTCAAGTGCTTTTTTTTTATCAAAAATACAATGCTTATAAGTATTTCATTCTGATAAAGCCTTAAAATTGATCACAATGTTAGGCGGCTATTATATATGCCTATTATATATTTATATTCAGCAATATTTTGAAAGGGACAGTAATAGAATCTCATTTATAATACGCTTACGTAACGTAGTAGACAAGGGTGTAATGATACCGACATTTTCAACAGGTTGCAATCTGAATTTACTAATAAAATATCTTTTATTCAATTTTAATTTTTAACAATAGGAAATAAAAAACATATTTATAAGCTTGCGTAGATTAATCAGTTTTAATTTCATGCTATGTATAGAAATAGCCATTAATTCTTCATTAAGCATCATTAATTTAATAAATGTTTTTTTAGTCCAATAATTCATTATTTTGCCTGAAGCGGTTAAAATAGATCGATCTTAAATTATGTAAACTGTTTTAAAGTACGAGAAACAAAAAGCTATTTCATTTTATAAGTGTAAAGTAATAGCTTTAATATTTATACAACAGAATATCATTGTGTATTTTTATTACATCTAATCGATTTTTTATAACCTTCTTCGGATTTTTTCATTCACAATCGATGAAGCCTATTTTAAAAATATCACATTATTCATTTAATTACGCTGCTTATTTTGTCCTACATTTATAATTTTCTAGAAAAATAAAAAGAGTTGATAATTCTAAAAACATATTCAATAAAACAATTTTATAGATAATTTAATTTCGTTTAGGGCGACAAATTATAATTACTTATGTAATTTATTGTCAGTAACTTTAATTTTTATTATAGCTGATTAAAACATTTTCAGAAAAAATAATAAAAGATTGCAAATAATTATTATTATGTTCATTGGTAGTATTAACAAATCGTTGATGTACCATGAAAATGTAATAATAATTTTCAAAGGTGATTTTTATACATTGTGTCTTGATTCTATACTGATACTTTCATATCAGATTAGTACCTACCAATTAAACTAATAAATCTTTATAAGAAATTTATATTTTTTACAGACGATATTTAAAATGCTTATTAATAGAAAAAAGAATCAAGTGCCTTTTTAGCAAGCCAAATCCGATCAATATTTTAGAGAATATTGCAAAATTAATTACTTATGATAAAATATTTATTTAAGAATGTTTTTTACTTTGGTATTACATTTGAATGGGTAAGCTGTAATAACAATTTCCTGTTTCTATTCTTCTCGTATAACGGTTATCTCATATGCCCGCGTATGTTTTTAAACACTTTACAGTCAAAATTATAATAAATTCTTAAAATGACAAATATTATCTTTAATTACAAGTGAAATTATAATAGACTAAAGGAAAATGTTTTTTATCTTTTTTAAGCGTAATCCAATGCTATTCCGCTGAAAATACGAAACATGTTGTACCATTTTTCTCTGATGTTTAAATTCCTTGCGTGTAATGACATCGCTTATTAGATGCAATTGGTTGAGATTTGTTGGATTGATTTTCATACACGTTCAGTATTTAGCTATGACTAGTGTTGATAGAGAACTTCATTGCAATTGAATTTTGTTTATGAAATTTAAATTAATTGATAAATACTTTCTATACCTTCGATGCTGAACAAAATGATAACATAAGGCTAAAAAATATTTAATGAATCGAAGGAATTGATTAAAATTAGGATTGATGTAAATTAAAATGCGTTGGTTTTATTTAAATACACAAATAGAAAAATATGTTTCCATAATTATTAGAGCTAATAAGTTATTAGAAATGTCTATTAAAATATATTTATTAGAGCACAATAAAAGTTGTATAAATTTAAATGTGCCAGATAAAAGAAAGGATTTCTAAATATAAGATTCTTTTATAAAACATATAAAACATATTACTACACAGTAATGCAAAAATAGTTTCGTTAATAATTACTAATATAAATTTCTACATTGTCATCTTACAGCTGAAGCAGTTCGATGTGTTAGGGACTAACGAATATTAAAATCTTAATTTACGTTTAAATTTACGATTATATTTGAGATAAGATTTAAGATTATACGCGAACTCTATTATTGCACTAATTGCATTTACCAATTTAAGGGAAAGAAATGAAATAATGATCTATAATCGGATCTATCATAATCTGTTTACATACTGTATATAATAACCAATAATTATTACACTTCTCAACTACTCAAATAAGATGTTTGTTTAGATTTTTATGAGTGATAATGTAATGGTAGTTGTTTAAAATAAACGAAGTCTTAAAGTTTTAAAAATGCACATTTTCAATTATACACCCTTCTTAGGACAGCCAACTTTTTGGCAAGTGTTTTCTGATTCCAGGTACGTACGCGAGGCTTTATGCACATTTATTTCATAGAGTTGAACTTAGTTTTATCGTGCATAAGACTAATAATTTCACCAGACCAGTCTTTAGTAACAATCTAATAAATCGGCGAATTCATTTTTGACAGTAATGAAAAGGATTCCAACTAGCCACGACGAGAAGAAGAGGCTTTTAAAACAAAATAAACTCCATTACTCGCACACTCCATGTTATTATTTTAATGGGGAGCATAGATTTTTATCGAGCGCAGCTATCGAGTTTCATTACCGAGCTCATCATCCAATTAAAGCATAGGAAAAGCTCTTTCGGTGAATCAGTTACTAAAGCGCAATATTAGCTTCGCGTCGTCGAAGCGATAATGGGGTAGGCCGCGGATGGGTAGACGCGTGCGCGAATGGAGCTTCGGAAAATAATCGAGCACCGACAGGGCCGAGGAGGGATCAGGGAAAGCGCTCGCGGAAAATTTAGCCTAACCGAATCGACTCGAGCTGCGCAGTTGGAGGCATAGACGTGAAAGGTGGACTTCCGCAAATCCGAGATGAATTCACGCAGGCCGGAGGAGGCGGGAGATCGAGGCCGGTCGGCAAACTTTCTCCTCTCGAGAGTCGGAGGCTCGCTCGCGAAAAGAGAGCCGAGGGAAAAGGGCCTCGGCAGTGGTCCACGCTCCATTGACAAATGCAGCGAGTGGCACCCGAGAGCCAGAGGCGCCGGACCCTCGGAGGGCCGAGGGCTAGCTTCGGAGGGGCCGTAGGAAAAATGTGCGCCCGGGGGGTGGGCGAGCGGTGAGATTGCGTTAGGACGAGCACGACGGGAAATGGAATGGAGAGAGAGTTCAGGCGAGGTCAGGTCACGGGACGAGCGGCTCCCGGTCGATAGAACCCGAGTCACCCCCTCGGCGCCCCAGTCATCCTTGCTCGCCCGACTCGGGTGCCAGGACGACGCGACGCGAGCCGCAGCCGCGAGTCGCAGCGAGTCCCGGACGCTGCTCGACCCCGTGATTTCGCTCCTTCGAGACGCTCCCCTTGATGTGTATCGGGGCCCCCTTTGATTGCCGGGGTGGGAAGCCTGGCGGCGTTGCCCCCATTCGAAAATTCCAGCTTCTGGCTGCTTGGGCGCGCGAAAAGAAAAGACTAATTGACGCGATGAGTTTTCCGGGATCATGATTGATATCCTCGGGCGGAAATCAAGTGCGACCGAGTTGTCGTAAAAATTTTATTCCGCCTCGTAGCGACCGTTTCTATGATGAGCAGCAATCGTCGCCGTGATTCGGGGGGGCTTTCTTTTAATCACGGCCCCTTGAATAAGCAGAGTTACCGATGCCGCCTGCGACTTTTTCACGTCGAATGTCTCTTCGTTCGTAATCTGTACGAACCCGATGTCACGAATTCAATTCGGACTTTTAATTAACAGCTCGGCCACTCTTCGGGAAATATGAGCATCAATCCTGTAATTACATCGAGTGGTAAATTTATGTAAGAAGGTAAACTTCATACCTCGGATATTTTTCAGAAAGCGAGCTACTTTATAAACTCACTCAGATTCAGGTCCTATATAATTTATAGCACTTCAGATTTCTTCAATACTGCAATTTCGCCTAATAAGCGATAAAAATTAAAATACTTTACCTGTACGGCTTGTGAAACCATTTATCGTCGAATGTATCCATTTGAATTTTTACACCAACAAAAGTGAGTTTCGTTTGTAAATAACACGGTTACATTATTGAAGCGCAAGCATTTACTCCTGGAATGTAACTACTATTTTTTTTTAACGAGGAGTTGACAGAGTATACGAAAATTAAAATTGTTTGCATACCATATTTAAGTTTATTCCATAAAAATAACTTTTACAACACCTCGCAACCCCAGTTATAAATTCGATTACTATAATTGTTTAAATGTACAACATTTTCAGCAATTCGAACGTAGCTTTTTTTAATAAATACTTATATCGAATGTGAAACGTCGTCTTACAAGGGTCTAAAATGTAGATTCTATAATTGAAAACGATAAATAATTAAGCCTTGCCTTATTTATTGGATGCATCTAATCAATTAGCAATATCTACTTGTACTGTCTAATTAGAAATATCAGGAATAATAGAAAGGCTATGAATAATGCGTTAATAGCTATGCTTATTTAGGTCATAGTCAATACAGAGCTATATTTACAATCTTGCTGCGACTTAGCTTAAAAACTGGTTGATCGTAGAGACGTTTGTACACGAAATGATTGTCACGAGAAAAATATGTAATTTTATCATTGTAGAAAGTCAAGTTTTATTATCACTAAATTAAAAAGTTCAACCAAAGTATTTGCCTCGATACGCGCTCAATATAAAAGATCGCATTAGAATTCGTATGCTTTTCTTGATTGTTTAGCTGTTTACGTAATAGCGAGGCTCGCGCAAATCCGCGGATTATGTTTTTATTGCTAAGACTGCAACGTTTTTTTAAAATATAAAATACCAGTAATTTCCGTTTACGTGTACGAAGCCAAGTAACGAGGTCCCAGTTTTACGAGAGATCTCTGGCTACATAGCCATTAACTCGTACCAATTAAACATTATATATTTATGAATGTGCAGAAATGATTTTATATTTATACGAAAAGTTTTTGTTTCCCGACTACTAAGTACAGACTTTTCACGAACAAGTTCGGATACGAATTATTGCCGAACTTCTTCGAAGTTTCAAAAGGGTAGGCAATAATAATAGGTAAAGTATAATGCTAGCCGATAAATGCGAAATCTTCTTTACTTGGGAGCAAATATTTGGCGAATGGATCGAAATTTATTATATAGCTCGAGTTCGATTGTACGTAGCGCCAAGCTAACTAGCATGGAAGAGAAGCTCGAGCAGAAGATTAAATTGGCCAAGTTTCAATGGACGCATGGGAATCGGTGCATAATAAAGCATCCTCGGAGCCTGGCAGGAAAGATTCAATGGCTTCGGCTCGCGCTACGGAGGATCCGCGTAAATTAATGGAGGAGTAGCACCGCGTCGTGCGACTGGTAATGAAGCTTGTGCTAGGGATTAAAAGTGAGCGCGCACATGCTTATTATACACAATAAGCGTGATAATGGAGTCAAAGTCAAGATAGAGATTCGATACGGTATACTCTCAACTCGGTCAAGGCAGAAGACTCTAGACTCTAAGAAGAAACTGTGGGACACGGCGCGCTCGTGGGCAAACATTGCACCTACTTGCAATTACGTGCGAAAAGAAGATGATTCGCCTCGCCGATTGTCGCGTTGTCGCCAAAGGCCTGCAAAGCTGCTTCTTGATATAAGGCTCCTTCTAAATATAAGGCTTCGGAAGGTCCGTGAGTAGTCGGTGATGTCGAAAAAAAAGCTCCGGAGGTCGCCCTCTGATTATGATCGAGCTCCAGAAGCAGTGCGTGGGCTAACGCACACGTAGACCTTTTCTGTTCGATAGTCAAGCCGAAGAAAATTTATGAAAACGCGAGCATACGAATTCCCGAAGCCGAACCAACGAAGTTTCAAGCTCTAGCAACTTTTGCGTTTCTCTCCCTTTCCCCCATGTCTCTCTCTCTCTCTCTCTCTCTCTCTCTCTATCTCTATCTCTATTTCTTCCCCTCCGCATTCGACGCTAAAAAGAAAATCAAATTAAATCCATGAGAATTAATGAACGAGTCGAGACCGCTAACCTCACGGCGCTTATTTATCTCTGGCTTTCGATAATATAGGTGCTCTCGCGAACATTTTCTGTCGATAACATTTAACGTAATTAATAATGAAAACCTTCGCGGTGAATAAAAATGTAGAAGCGCAAGATTTCCTTGGGGTTTCCAAGCCAGTTTTACCCTTGGCGTGGGATCCCGGACAATGCCAACCCCTTCAATATACTCGAGCTGCGTGCTTCCAAGTTTCCGTCCACGAAATCGACGGGAGAGAATTTATAAATGCGTGACTCGTTGGAATTAATTCGCCAAGGGCTGCCGAGCAAGGCTGTGCTATGACACGTGAATAAAGGCTTACTTTTCAAAACAAATTACATCAACTCTTCTCGCACCTTGCCATCCATAAATAATGCAGCATTACCGAATTCGCGCGGCTCTTTGTCAAAGCTTCTTTGATTTTGCAGGGCCGCTACGAATGTTATTATGAATTTTTCTCGCCATTCGTCGTCTTTCGGATATATTAATTTAATTGGACCACAAGTTATACATAATAATCTAAGCAATGCTGTTTTTAATTTATTTTTCCCATAGTCCTTTATATCGAACGTGCCATTCATTTGACGAGACGATTGAATACAGGAAATTGAAGGGGCAAAAGCATTTTCGTGACTTCCTTTTATGTTAAAAAAATATTGGATCATAGTGGAAAAGTTTTATCAATATGTAACCGAATATGATTCCCTTTACTGGCTGAGTAATATTGCGTCGCGACAAATCGCATTTACCTTAAATACTATTTATCGCTTGGGATGGCATAAAGGCTTTTAAAATCCTTTCAAAATTAGTAACTATTTTCAACAAACTGAAAAGACTCTTTGAGACGGACAACTGAAGATTCTCAATTATCACAAGATGCTTGGTAATCTTTAATCACTACCGGTAAAATGTCGCGAAAAAAACGACCTATCGAGGTCCACCTGGTAAGATGAATTTTTAATTTTGCCCGATTTATAGGCAATGTATGTCGACGTGAAATGAGCGCAATTTATTGAACAAATTTTTGCTCGTAAGTACGTCTGGTAGTGATTCAAAGTTAGCTAGGGTGGCTAGAGTCGATATAAAACCACTTGATTATGTTGGAGTCCCTGATGAGGACGATAAGCATTACAGGACACAGGAGCCATTCGTTGTTCGAGTGCATCGATTTCCCATGGCAGCGTCAGCTGCCAATCAAGAGCTACGCATCCAGCGACGGGACAACGTACGCGACTCGGCTCCTGGCTTAGTTCAGTCTCCGAATAATGCCGAGCCGGTTTGATGGGAAAATTTGCAGAATTAAGAAGCCGTGCCCGCGAGGTGCATCGGAGGGAGGAGGGTCCGCGTCGCGTACACGCGCGCAGAGATAAGAGTCGCGCACCTTAGCATTTCTTTCGGGTAATCGAGGCTGCTCGCGGATGGCAAACAAGAGAAACCCCCCCGAGGAAGTTTCGAACACGACGTACAGAAGCCCACCCTGTTGCTGGGGCTGGATCGATGTTACTACCCATGGCCGCGCCTCTCCTCCTGTCCCCGTACACCCTCACGTGGCAGTGCCCGCCCTGAGAGCCACAGGGGGCGCCATTTGGCCTTCCGCGCGCAGCCATAATTCAGTGACTCCCGCTCGCACCCAGGGCTCATAACTTCACCAGGCGCATCAACTCGGTAAATTCAATCGCACCCTTGTTACAGCTCCGCCTCCCACTCCGCTCCTCTTTCCTATTTTTTACTACTTTTTCCTCTCGACGCCTTTCCTAGAAGCGTTGACTCCTTTTTCGCCAGCAACATGCGGGTTACCTCGAAAGGTCAAACAAACATTTTCAGGGCTCTCGCGCTGAAAAATCACTTTCCGACGGGCTGCGGGACGCTGCGAAGAGATACCGAATAACCGGGTTGCCCTCAAAGTGCACGCCTGAGCCATTTTTCGTCATGCGTATCGAGGACCGTTTCACGAATGGATTGATCTTCGCATTTGAGTGCCCTAGACGTTGGCGAGAAATATGCGACTACACTGATAAAACAATTAACTCATAATTATCGGGCTTAGACCGAATTTGAATTTTCCGCTCAGCTCAACATTAATTCGTACAATAAATAGAGATTTCATTGACGTTGTTCGGTTTCGAGGCAGATGTTTAACTTTCTTGAGCTTTGGCTAACTCTTAAATTAATACCATACCTCGTACTTTTAAATAAACGATGCATAAATTGTATATTTATGACGGCTTTGTTAAGGTTCCATGATAATCACGTTTTTCAGCGCTACTTCAATTATATAAATTTGTTGTTGAAATATTGAGAAATTTTCTTCATTAATAAAATTGCACCAGAATTAGTTTGATACAGTTAAAATGCGATTACCATTGCTAATTGAGTTATCGTTAAAAATTAAACTTATCTACCTTTTCGTGCTAGCGAACACTATGAGATAATACAGCTAAGATTGTTTCAATTTATAATTAGAGTGATTAATGTATAAGGCAATCTTATTAAATATCAATTAATCTATATTTCCCATTTGTGACGTAAATATTTCATAATGAGTAACGAATCATGGATTCCATTTGCTAATCTTATCAGCTTAGCCATTCTATTAAAGGAAATTCGAGGAACGAGGAAAGATTCGATAGCGATATAATTAGATGTAAATACAGGAAGTAGACCCAAGGAACGTGTCTGTTAAATATACAATGAAGCGAATTGATTTTATAATCGATTCAGCTGTGAAAAGGCACTTTGAGAATGTTTTTTTGAATATGTAAAAATAAACCTAGGATTAGTAATAAAATAAACGGAGTGAGAAGTAAATTAAATACACGTACATCCAACAAAAGAGCATTGCTTATTAATTTGACGAAGTCAATAATAGCCAGTCGGAAGATGTTACACCTAGATACGCGTTAAATTAGCGTTCATCGTTGTCTTGAAATTAAGTGAGAATTTCGCACCCAGGGAAGCTCAATGTTCTCGCCAGCTTTTTATCACCCTTGTCGACGTATTAAACTCTTTAAAAAGCGCGATCGGAGGCTCCAATGGCTAATCCGCTAACCCATCGATCGCCCTTACCAAGGAGTACACGCAAAAACCACGAGCAAAGGGAGGCTGGGAGGATATCGTTGATTCAGCGAAATCCGGGCAAAGGCTTAAGGTGACACGCTTCACGCCTCCCACATCGAAAGCCAAATGAAGACGAGAGAAAGAAAGCAGGAATGAGAAATGGAATGGGAGGAAGAAGTGTCAGCACTCAATGGGAATGACATATTGCTCTCTATAAATCAGACATCGATAACTCATCTTTAATCGCTGCTTATGCACTTATCGGTCCAAGTACTTTAGTATTTGGGTTATTTTTTTGGGTTGGATATTGCGAAGGGTACCTGAAACACGCGTAGAATATCAGCTGTGCGGGCAAGCTTTTTTATTGTCGCGCGATTTAAGCGGGTCGCGGGAATTAAGCGAAAATGGCACTTTTACTTTTGACCGCGGTGACAGCGAGTGGCATTATCGACCGACATTTTTATATTTGAAGAAAGCATGTAATTTCTAAATTTTTAGAAATTTGAGCAGGCTTTTTAGAAACTGCAGCAGGTCTCTGCCCTCGGCCTTTTTTTATTTTATTAAACGTCTATTTCGAGCAGATCTGTATGAATTATGAATTCCTCATAATCTACGTCAACTGATATTTACAATTCTCCATATTTCTGAAAGATCAATTGCTACAAATCCCCGATCAAATACCTTTATTTATGAGAAGCCCTTCGAGCGCTACATCGACTGAATTGTTCGAGAATAAAAGTCATTATAATAATTTTTCTGTTTTTACGATCGCATAAATTACACAAAATCGTGAGCCTAAAGTAAGAGATAAGACCTCTTCAACGTGCTCGAAAAGTGCGAGAAATAAAAGTAGAGGTAAGTGCCAGCCAGCTTCCTTCATCTCAACTTTATGTAAGCCCGTGTAAGCGAACAATTGAGCAATATATGCGTTCTATTTACAAGAGTTATTCAATTTCGAGAGTATACATAATGCGCCGAATTAAAAAGTTCCTTGACGACTTTTACTACCGGCCACCTAACTCCACGAGGGTCCGTAAAATATTGCAACAGTAATTTTTCAGATGAACCGCTCACGGTGCGGATCAAGGAGTTTCGCATATAAATACGAAGATCAGTACGTGCTTCAAAAAAAAAGTCCGATCGGAAGCGTCCGAGCGTACATGGGTTTCCAATACACGTGGAACATCGACTCAGAATAGGAAAGGGAAACGAGTTGGAAGCGGCGCGAGGTCACGAGTGGGGTCGCACCGAGTCCGACCGTATGATCCATTATCCGGAGTTTTTCGCCTTAGCTCCCCCACCCCTGGGAGCGGTGGGGGCTCCCAGCACCGGGTCGTCGCATCGGGACGCGGCGTCCTCGGAGCTAGTTTTACTCGTCCTAACCGACCTCCCCGTCTAAATAAAGCTCCTCAAGCTCGCATGGTGAGGTCTGCGCCGCCGCCATTGTGGGAGCGGGAGTGTCGATCTCGCCTCCCCCTCGGGCACTGCTCGATATCGTTACCCCGAATTTCGTCGAACGAGAATAACCGGATTTGGGAGGCCATTAGGCTCTGAAAAATAAGCGGGAAAATTCCTGGAACTTTTTTGCAATTCCACCGCAGGCTCGAAGCCGAATCTCTAACTCGTGGGTCCCCGCAGCCCAACGGGGGCTTAGCATATTTGCATTGCTGGTCTCAAAGCGAAAGTGTGTCGCAATTTTGCATTTACCTAATATCGTCTCCACGGGTCCTTCCCCGTCAAAACGATAGACGCCTATGCTCACGTGCTTGGGCCTCTAGGCTGGAATGAGTCGCGTGTAATTTTAAAGTGAAAGACTTTTAGAGATCGAGCAATATACGCTTACTGCCTTGTGAGTTTTCGAATTATCGTTAGTCCGAACTTTCGGTTTTTACGCATAATCCATAGAATAGCAAAATTCGAAAGTAAATGACAAGGATGAGCCCTCTGCAGTGGATTTTTTCCCGCGTTACGTAATCTTAGAATGGCCAATTATTTGATTGCTTATCGCAAACCAATATATTGCAAAGGAAAAAGTAGATAATATCTAATGACGAAATTAAATTGAATTAAAATTTTAAATCCGAAATCTTATTCGAAATTCTGTATTCATTGAAATTAGTGAGCTGACGCATTAGCATGAATATTATTGTATAATTATACAGCAATTTTCGGTTAAATCAAAATTGTTCGCATATTGTAAGCATTACCAAGTAAGTACTTAGTACTGAGCGCGAACAATTAATTCAATATTTGTGCGCTGTTATTTTAATTTTTACAAAGATTTTCAATAGGATGAAAAACTATGTTAATACTCTGATTGTTGATCACGAAAAAAATGTCATTTAATAAAACGCACGGTCAATTTTAATATCAAAAATACTTGTAATATTAAAATCAACTTTAATTTATCGAAACGATTAAAGCGCTATAATCATAATTATGTGTAAAATTTAATAGCTGCTAATAACCTTGAACAAATTTTCTTGTTCGTAGTACCATGCCCTTGTGTCAAGGCTATGATTATAAGTATTATATCATGTATTAGAATGGCATTATGTATAATTTACAGTTGTAATAGAAAATGAAAACCTTATGTAAAGAAATATAATTTTACAAACGTCTCCTAAGATTTATGTAATATTAAGTATGCGTTTCTAAATTAAATATTTTCTATTCGGTAAAAAGTAATAATGTGCGATTATTTCTTAAAATACAGAACCTTTTCGAGTAATTATACATGACTACAGGTACATTGACAGTATACAAATAATAATAACAATAATAATAAGAAGAAAATAGATGATATTAATAATAATATCAATAATAGCAACTGTGGAGGTTACGTTAGCAATGCCAGGATGAATATACACAAGTAATTACGATATTCATAGTTAGCACTATAAAATTACCAAGCAACGAAATTTGAAGCCAATCTTGTTAGTACGACATGACTTAGCATGTAGTACGGGATCTGTCTTTAAGCTTAGTTAGAAATATAAATAAGGTATTTTCCATTTTAATGCGCCAAGAAAGTCCAAATAATGCAATAATTGAGTAAGGAGTACTCGTTTAGGGACAATGTGAATTAGGAATTGTTCACCAAATCCTTTCAATTTTACACGAATAAGAAACTCGTTTTTAAGTACAAGGAATTTGTTTTGATGAGAAAACGACACGAAGTACGCTGCAATAAGAATACGTAACTTTTGAAAGGTGATTATGTAAAAATGGATAAACTGTACTAGATTCTGATCATGAATATTGAAAAGTATTTAGGAATGCTCTTGGACGTTTCTGAATCTACGTACATGTAATCAACCATTTATTTAAATTTACATTCAGTTGACAATTAATCTAGTGACATCGAGCATAGCAAGGCCAGAGGATTCATTGGCTTCTTATGTTCCCTGTCCAAACGAGATCCTACTTAGCATACCATTTCTCTTTCTCCTTTCTTGTCACGCCTTTCATCTCCTTCTCTCTCTCTCTCTCTCTATCTATCGCTAACTAATTTCATTTCTCACTCTTTATTGAATTCATGCGCGAAGCTTGATCACGTGTGCGTGCAAGAATAGACGAAAGCGGCGACCAGGAGCTGGAACATAGAGAGGATAAAAGTAAGACGGGGAGTGAATCGAAGAAGCCGAAGTTTAGTCAAGGCCGACAACGTCGGAGCAAGTTTCGTTTAGGCGGATGTCGATGCTGAAAAGGAATCCGGCGAAGCGACGCTTAATATTTCGGCGGAGTCGCGAGCACGCGAGATAATAAAAAGGTCACGGTTTATAGGTCGGCTTTATCATCCTCGGGACGCCGGCCTTCCATTCCCGGAGGCTTTACCGAAAACTCGGTGACTGCGAGCCCCCGAGCTCCAATGAAACTTTCATCAACTCGTAAGTTTATTAATAATTGACACACTATCGCGAGGCTCGTAATCTCTGAGACAAGGTCGGCTAAGCCTGATTTTCAGCAAACGTGGGTTCGAGCGCAATAGGAAACGTACGCGGCTCGATCGAATTCTACGATCCGATTATTTCTTCCAATCAGAGTAACTTACAATGACTAATTACTGGCACCTTAATGTAGGCGTGTATGCTTTAACCAAGAATATCATAAAAATGCTTCTTTTACTTTTTGGCGCAATATTGATGGAAACGCGGACATCTTACTTTGGTTACGTAAGTAACCGAACACTCTCAGTGACAAACTCCTTTTTTTATTTTTGTTCTATAATTTGTTATTATTATTAACAATTTTTATATACATGAAAAATTGTCAAAGCACATTTTTAAAGCACTGCTGACTATAGTGAATCTAAAGAGTCACGGATGGTATTAAACATGTTTATAAGTTTGTAGAAAGAAAAATGTGAAGAAAATTGTTTCCCTGTCTTATTATAATTCTTAGACTATTAATTTATTTAAATTTATATCTGAAAGTAAATTAAGTCAATAGTCATCTATTGTTATATCAATTTAACGTCAAACTACATGAGCATACTTCAGTACATAGAACAGTTGTACGTTGAAAGTTTATCTGACATTAGATTTTACTTGCAAAATTCCAAAAATAATGTAAAATATTTTATAACCATGTAAGAAAAAAATGTTTTACATCATGTTTGGAAAAAGCTCGCTTAAGTTTTAATAATACAACGTTAAGAAAATTTAGCTATAAATAAATAAAAATCTTTTATATTATTTTTTTTAATCTGAGATTTAGCTATGCAGAGGCTATCGTAAAAAAAACTACTGTATTTTTTAGTCTAGTTACGAAATGCGGTTTCAGAATAGTGTGAAAGTTGAAATACAATTTACGATTTATTTTCAATACTTAATAGAAATTGAGCTTATTTCGGTATAAAGTTATTGCCTACTATACGTAATATATAGTCTTCAATTAGGTTAATACAATCGAATACGTAATAAAAAATGATTCCGCCAAATGTGTAACAAATTTCAACATGTTTACTAATAATTCATTTGCTTAATATCATGATTTAATACAATATTTTGTTATGAATTCTGCCATTGCCAAAAGTAAACTAATCACAAAAAAATAGACATTAATGTAACTTTTTGATTTTGTGATTCATTGTACAAAATTTAAATTGCTTTTTTAATGTATTAATAGAAGATGTTTCTGGAGAAAATGTTCAATTTTCTCCCCAAAAAGAGTAAGCGCACTTAAAAAAAATAATTCAGTCAATTAACATTGCGTAACTGGGACAAAATTTATAGTAATATACTCAGTTAGCTCAATTATAATTAAGGGGTAAAAAGAGAGCATTGACATAAATTACCTGAAAAATTATTATTTTATTTTATTAATGCTTCATCTTGAATTAATTGTTATTATACAGATTAGTAGCAATTAGGTATTGAATTATTTTATCGACGTCTGCAAGAGTTACTAATGCATTGCGCATATTGTAATAAATGAAGAAATATTACTGTAAGATAATATACGCAAGTTGCTAAATTTTGCATAACAGAGTAAATTATATAAATAAAAATGTTATTATTTTATAATAATAATTACGACTTACTTGTAAGCATAATTCATTTACGAAATCGTCCCTCTACGAAATCTCAACGCCTGAAACAAATTAAATCATATTATAAATAATAAAACTACATAACTCGATAAAAATTAAACAAATTTTTTTAAAACAAGTTACTCAAGTTTGTATCAACTGATTACGATTAGAAAACATTAAATTTGAACCGACAATCGAATGGAAAGTGAGATTATTAATTGAAAGATTTTCCTTTTTTATTTTCACTGGTGAAATAAAAATTACGATATAAAAAGAATGTAGAATTTAAAAAAGTTAAAATTTGATATTTTCAATACCTTAGCTCAAGTGATCTGTTAGTATTCGTTCTCTCTCACATTATATCTCTCATTTTCACTTTCGATTTTTGTACCAATAAAATAATGTAGTCGTCAGGCAATTTTGACGTATATTATAGTCAAATATATCATAAATAGTAAGAAAATTGATTAAATATTATACATAATCTTCGATTTAATTTATTCACAAAGTTCTACTTTTTAATAACAGTTTTAGCTATTTTATATCAAAAATAATATTACGGCTAAAAAATATTCTCTTTTTACAATTATAGTACTGAATAATAGTCCAATACTATTAGATCAAAGGTTAATTTTATTTGTTAAGCATGTATCTAAAATAAGAAAAGTGAGGAAAATTCTAGATATTTTATAATGAATTCTGTTCAGTGAATTCATTTATAAATATTTTGCAAGGATTTTTGAAGTCACATATAGAAACATTTGCTTTAAATATGAATTCCGTTATTTGAAAAACCTTAGGAATGGTCTATTTAAGTATAGATTTTTCACATTTACCTGCAAGTTTAAAATTTAATCATAAATATCTCAACTTTTTTTATGTATTATTAATTAATATGAATTAATGTAGCTGCTGAAAATTTTTTTTTGTTTTTCTACTCATTGATTCTACTACAAATTAGTATCGTTTGAAAAAAATTTTACGGCTTCCATTTAAAAAACATATTTAGAGACAAATCAATTTTGTAGCACCAGCTTATATTTACCAGGAGTTCTTTGATTAATAAACCACGTAAAGAAGTATAATAAATGAAATAAAATAAGAGACTATATTTGATGTTTTTTCCAATTTTGCTTCAATTTGTTATTATAGATCAAAATGTTTCATTTGCAATTTATTGAATTTTGTAACAATGGATAACCTTTACGTAATTTCAGTTTAAGTTCGCAAGCATAGTATTAGTATTAGTGATATATCTTTTGATCGTGTTGTTCTTCAAGATGAATACACGACCTAGTAAAAACAAAGAATATAGAAGTGTTTGAAAAGGAGATGTAGATAAAAATTCTCATGCAAGTCGATGAAAAATACTTTTTAACGGCTTACACGAAACGAATTAAGTTATTAAACTTCTTAAAATGATTCTTAAAACAATGCTTCATAGGTTTATTGTTAGATGTATACTTCAGATAAAATAGCCAGGATTTATCGCAATAACTTACACTACGTTTCGTAGGTATGCAATATTTTATGCGTCTTATATAGACGGGAATTTTTATTAAAATGCAAAATAATCGTAGTTAATAAATTCATTCCAACTTGTACTACATGAAATTCCCTTGTCCACTACAGTGTAATTAATGGGTACACTCGACTAAAATATTTCGAACTTAATTATTGTACTTAAGTAATCTAATGCCTTATTGATTAAAAAACGTTTAATAAAGTTAATTGTGTACGTTTTCTATTTTAAAGCAATGCGTGGTTGCGTTATTAAATGCAGGGTCAGTAATTTCACAGAAGTCAATATTTAAAAGTGAAAAAGTAGAAGAGAAGTCAGCTTTCGAACTGGGAATACTTAACCAAGTTTAGTGTGTTTTAGTAATATCAAAATTGTAATAGAGACATATAGTGAAGGATGAAGAGAGAGAGTAAGAGAGAGAGAGAGAGAGAGAGAGAGATCAGTATTAAGAATAGAGTAACAAATTCCCATAGCAGGTGACATATAAAGCATAGATTTTGGCCTTTTTGATTCTCGCTTTCTCTCTCTCTCTCTCTGTCTCTCTCTCTCTCTTACTCTTTCGCTAAGCGGCCGAACGACTTGGGAGAAGAGGACGTAATGGAGCGAATGAACGAGCGAACAAATGAGTGAGCGAGCAAACGATTTGGACAGGGACGGCCCTGAGCCACTTGCGACAGTAGGTCAGCTCTCTTCACCTCACTTTGCCTCGTTTTTGAGCCTCCATTGTGCCACCGCGGCAGCATAAGCGAGAGCGAAACGCTCCAGACGTCACACCGAGTTTTACTCCACGTTTTCGTAGCTCAGGACTCGTCACCACAATCTTTTTTTTTACATGACACTCTTGAAACAACGACACACCTCTACGACCAAGTATCATATAAACGAAGTGGGAGAGTTAGAGAGAGAGAGAGAGAGAGAGAGAGAGAGAGAGAGAGAGAGAAATTATCAGAGCGAGATAATAATAGGTGCGCATTATTGCCTTATCGTCGAAACTCGAGTTTGCTTTCTATCCAAGAAGCTTTTTTCGATATATCGAACAGCTTGACGTAAAAAGTATTTTCTATTTACTAGTCTGCTTTTACCTTTGTCTACTTAGAAGAAATCGTATTATCGAATTTACTTACCTTATGCTTACACGCATGTATTTGCTGTTTTTAAGCGGTTTCTTTTATTTTTCGTGTCTTTACTGAACTACGCGAGCGCTACTTCAAATGTAAGCTTAATAATTTTTCGAAAGCGTTATTTTTGAGTAAAAATACGTTGATTGATTAGATCGAGTTAGGATTATTGGGTGCTGATTATTAAGTATATCTAATCAAATATCTCGGTAGTATCATTCATAATCATTAACAAACAATATAATATTCTATCGTAGATTATTTTCAAACCAAGGTTGTACTTTTTTAGCTTTACGAACTTTTATCGATTGTTTCCGCTGTATGGGGAAGTCTCTTAGAGCCTTGGCAATAACATTCACCATAATTTGTTTAAGTGCATTGAAATAGAGGCTTTTTAAAATACGCATTCCATCATATTTTTGGCTTTTCACATTGAGATATTCGTATCATAAAAACAATTACCGATTAAGAAGCCATAGTTGAATTACAGACCAAGGTGTCCTCAAGGATGATACATCAATCATAGGTCTCTTATAAATTCAATTCATTTTGGGAATTAAAATAATCCGAAACGAAAGATATTGTCCTTAAGACCGTAGGCGAGTAGGTGCTATCCGTCCAAAATATACTCTTACGATGGAGCACTAAAGTATTGCAGGTATTTCACGTTGTGGAGAGGCCAGACGAGGCCTTGTTTTACTTTCGAGGTCAGCACCGATCATCTTCAAGCTTTTGAGTCGTGTATATTCATCCATAGGTCTTCCCCTGATATGTGGTCGGTGAATTGGGAGGAAGGAGCAGGTCAAAAAATGAAACGAAAAGACAAAGGTCTGAAAGGAGGAAACAAAGTAGAAAGTGCGTTGAGTAAAAAGAAGAAAGTTCCCCCCATTCGAGGAAGTGAAGCGAGAAAGAGCCTCGGCCGAGGCGATACATCGAATAAAGGGCTTTCCCTTAACTTAAATTCGCTCATTGTTTTTATCGTTCGCGTTCCTCTGCGGTTTCAACAGCTTGGCTGTGCCAACAGTCGTATTACTTGGCACATTCACTTCGACAAAGCATTCCTAATGAACTGCACCAGCAATAGAACTCATGACCGAGTAAATATTTAAATTTCGATTTAAATGTCACTCTTTTGAAATAATCCCCTACTGTTTTAATGTCAATGCATCAGAGCGGACTTTTAAGCGATTAAAAAATGTTTAAATTTCATACAAAGCTATTGTTCGCCGATTGAAAATTATGGCAAGTTGTTAATGCAATTCCGACTGTAAAATTTTATACGCGAAATATTTATTCTATTTGCGCTCGTTTGCATTTTAAAAACATAAAGTTTTCTTACCAAGCGCTATTCATCAAGTTTATATTGGCTAGTCATTTATTGCATGAAGTCACAATTATTGTATTATATATATATATATATATATATATATATATATATATTTCTTTTATTACATAACGTTGATATTGTATTCATATACATTTGAAATATATGCAACTTATTTATAACATATTTGTTTAATAATTAAGAAATTTGCGAATGCCATTTTAGTAGTGATAAATTTCTAAATTAAACTTTAAGATAATACAAAACTGTGATAATTGTATTGAACCGTCAAATTAAAGAGACCAGTAAAGCATTTATGATTTTTACTTTATAAAACAACGAAAAGAGCAGCTAAGATATAGAGAGAAAAAATAATTTTAAAGGTTAAAGATTAAAAGAAATCTCAACATTAGTTAAATGGCCCATTATTTTATTAGATTCGAAGATTCTTAGACGAGCTTCCAGAGAATAGATGAAAATTTATAAATTGATGGATTTTAGGATCCTCTCGTAATTCTCGAGCTTTGCGAGCACGTCCTTTATTCATCGTTTATTAAAAACGTCGACTTAGGTAGCTCGGTTGATCGCGTAACGAGGGTGAGAAATTAATCTGAATTCA
The DNA here is from genome assembly GCA_018907135.1 of Kradibia gibbosae. Classification (NCBI taxonomy): domain Eukaryota; kingdom Metazoa; phylum Arthropoda; class Insecta; order Hymenoptera; family Agaonidae; genus Kradibia; species Kradibia gibbosae. The sequence goes on from JACCHX010000001.1 coordinate 44,922,178, forward strand.
CTCGATCACCGACTCGCAAGCTCATGATAAAGGAAAGTGCAAGTTGCAAGGCTGTGACAAAGCAAAGATAGTTACAAAGCAACGAGTTGTTAAACCGAGTCGCTTCTTTCATTACCCATTGCTGCGTCATTTAGTAAGCCCGCTTGGAATTGATGAGATTATTAAGCGAGATACACAAGATGAAGGGCGAGTAAGGGAAAAAGGATAAGTATTCTTTAATCTTGAAATTCCCTCGATGAAATGAATCGTTTATTGCTCTTTGGTCAACAAGCCGAGCCTTTAATTAATATACTGGAAAGCTGTCGCTTTTAAAGAAGAATCTACCACAGTTGGCTGCTTCTGCAAAGGTCCGATCGGAATGAAGGAAAGAAAGAGGAAGAAGTAGAGGATGAAAATAAGGAAAGTTTGTGAATGTGTTCATGTCGAAAAAGGCTCATTGACAACAAAGCGGCGCGGCGCAACTTTGTCTGACTTTTCTTGCAAACGGGCTAAAAATGAATGCCCCCGAAAGAGAAAGATCACTTTCTAATTTCAGAGAAAGGTCTTTCAAATTAGAAACGATTACGGCGCAGAGATGGCGGCTGCTTCTTTTTCTAGTAAGTAACCACGCACTCTCTTTTTCTTTTCCCACACGTTGTTCCTGCCGGTGCTCGCCGCGCGGCCGAGAGTTTTGGCCGCGCGAGGCGTTCGCGCCTCGAGATTTCAACTTTTGCGGCGAAGCTCGTCCCGTATGCCTCCGCAGTAACTCGGTAACGCGATTACGCGCTCGTGACTCCCAAGTTCGTGGACTTATTGGAGCTGTTGCCCGATCTCCCTCTCTCTCTCTCTCTCTCTCACTCGAGAATGGCCTTATTGTTAACCTCGATTCGCCCGATCCCGACGATGAACCGTACGGACGATGCCCGCGTCACGGGGTCGGCACTAATTCCTGAAATAATGGGTGTAAACTATAATGGTCGATGATGTAGGTCGACGAGCGCCGGCACTCGTGCGCGTGGCCTACGGACGCGTACGACTGGCATCCCAAATCGTAAATTACCTATCAAAAGCCAACTCCTTCTCGGCGGCGACACCTCCCTGCCCCCCCCCCTTCGAGCCTTGCCCAGGATCGCCCCAGATGTCCTGCCCATCTCGAAATCCTCGGAAGGCCGATTTCAATTTTTTCCCCGTCCATTCCTTTCAATTGTGTTAAAACTAAAACATTGCACACTCGAGGTACTGGGCACTCGCTGCCGTTACTCACGCTGCGAGCTAAGCAGAAATACCGTAGAAAAATGACATTGTTTCCTCGAAGCAACGCTACCATCCGTCCTTTCGGTAAAGCGTTAGACCTCGATCAGCGATTGCGAGTGGACGATCCCCGTCGAAGCCGAGACAGATTACACTCGCGCGTGTGCCTGCCCCGAACAAAAATGCAGAAAATTGTGTTTCGGAGAAAAGCTCACGCCACCTAAGTCGACTATGGGTGTGTATTTTGGATTTGGTAGGCATCGTGGGTGGCAGATGGAATAAAAAGGAAGGTCTCCTGGAGCCCGGATCTTTTCTTCGTCTCCCTCGCTTCTCCTCCCCTTTACTCCTTTTCTATCCTCCGTGACGGTGTCGTCCCGGTCGAAGTTTCTGTCGAGGCGGACTGTCGTATTGGTCGGAGGGAGGCGAGTCTACTCTAGCAGCAACGTGCCGAGAAGTCGGCAGATGCAAGGGACAAATCTCGGGGGCTCTCTCTCTCTCTCTCTCCATACATCATTCTATTTCACTCGCTCGGCTTCGGCCGTGCCCCCACTGGTCATCCAAACCCACACACCGTTTTTTCACTGCAACGCATCGACTAGGATTATTTTCGGCGAGCGATGCCCTTTCGACTCTTTCACCCTTTCACTCGAACGATTATGTCTATCGATTCATTCGCTCCTCCTCCTCCTCCTCTCTCTCTCTCCCTCTCTTATTATCTTTGACTTTCACACGTCTATCGGCTTCGCTCTTTTATCTCGTGTTGTAGCACTTATGTATTGTCGTATCAGCTACTCTCAAAGACTGTAGCATTAAAGTCCGATGCCGTGCTTTATGGTCCGACGAACATTTTTATCTGCATGCACGTTCCACGCTATAGCTACAAGTGATATCCTGATTCTGCATTTATTTCCAATTGCTCATACGACGTTATCGATACGAAGTCTGGCCTCTCTCGGTTCGTGCTCGTCGGTGAAATGGCGGTATGCAACCTATCATGGAAATGTTTCCTCGCCGATTTCAGTTTATGACTAAATGACCTACATAACAATTATCGTTTACATTAGTCGTTGCGAATTCTGGTAATTACTCAAGTGATTATTCAGAGTCTATCAAACCGACGAAATTTAATATCAGCAGCTTATCAATAAATATTAAATAAGATTGCAAAGGTCTGCCAAGATAAATAGTCAGTGTATGCAGCGGTTAGTCCGGGGCATTTATTGCAAACTAAATACAAGGAGTTCAACGCTGGGGGAAACATCAACCGTTTATCTCATCGAGTTGGTTTCAATCGTGTAAACGCTACTTTCTTAAAGCCCCCGTTATCGCATTACTTAGTTGGAAAAATATAATCGACGCAGAGCGACGGACGTTCGTGCCTTGATCAAAGAAAGCTTCGTAGCTCGTAACTAAACGCACGACTACTTGCATAGCGCACAAAAAGCCGCGATAAGCTTCCGCGAAGCTCAAAGTGAACAAGTCGCTTCCACAAAGAGTTTCGACGCTACCACGGGAAAAAAGCAGAGAAAAAACATACTTCCTAGGGAGTGCGCACACGGCTGCTCGTCATACTCGCTTTTTACAATGCAGCGTGGCAAGTACGAATACAATAAGCCTTGGAAGCCGCTCTCCAATGATCTCAGAGCTCTGTGGCTTGCAGAAAATGGAGGGTAAGGCCAGGGAAAAAGCCGGAGCGGTCGACGACATTCACTCGTTTGCCATTGCGTTCAAGAAGAGGCGAAAATTGAGACAGGGATATATATCTATTTATATATATAGAGAGAGAAAGAAAGAGAGAGAGAGAGAGAGAGGGGGGAACGTTGACAATGCCGGCAGGAGCTGCGGCTAGATCTAGGAAAAGAGATGGTCCGAGTAGATGAAGATAAGCCACGCTGAAACAATTTTTGCGCTCAAAATAGTAGAGATAATGATGGCTGCTAAGATTTTTATCTAGTTTACTCCGTAGCAACGTAATGATTTTCCAATGCGGAACTGATCGGTGTAACTGAATTTCGGGTGAATATAATTTTCAATTTGCTCCGCCATAAGTACGTGCGTGCACGTGTAAGGCTTAAGATACTAAGGAATTAACTTCAGTCATTGATGAGCCCCGTTGAAAATTATCGTAAAGCCATAGTAAAACTGATAGAATTTTTTAAGGCACTAGACTTTGATGTTTTAGTTACGGCCCCTGCAATCGTTTGTTCATAATAAAGTGGCTTTTTATAGCAGTTGGAAAGTCTTATGTAAGGCTGACCTCTTTCTGCATGGATTTCAGCAAAATGATTTCTGTACGTACTCTCAAGCATATTGACCTAATATATGTTACGGTTATTCGTGAAGAAATTATGTGAACGGGCGGTCAACTAAACGCTCAAATATTGTATTAATTACGACTGCTGGAAGGCTTTGCGAGCCAATATTACGAAATGTAAATTGTTTGTTGTCTTAACGAGTTACGTAGCATAGTGTAGATTTAAAATTGTGACATAAGGCTTTATGATTTTTTCGTGAATTTGCGGTCGATGTATTATCAATTTTCACAAGTAGGGGAAGGGCGAGTAGGAGGCAGGTGTGGGAAACTGCGCGAGACATAATACAAACGGGAACACGAATACATTTATATAATATTTATTTTGGTAAATATTGCCACGATGTACCGAGTTAAATTCTAATCAGCAGGGGATGACCTCAAATTACGCCAATAGTTCAAAATTGAGGCGAAAACGGCATTGGTTCGAAGGTCCACCGTCAAACTATCGGCCCACACGATTGAAATCCTAGAATCTAATACTGAAACGCTGTCGGCCAGGAGGATGAAAAATATTAATCAAAGTACCACAATACAACTCGACACTGTAAGAATAATTGAGGGCGAAAGCATAATGGCGGTATGGTGGGCGACGTTGTCGATTATTCGTCTGAAAGCTGTGGAACAAAGCTTGGAAGAGGCACACCAAGAGTAATGCAGGAGAGCCTTACGCTCGATACGTAAACACAGTCGCATCAGCACTAACACTCGTGCGTGTTTACATGCAGGGAAACGAGAGAGAGAGAGAGAGAGAGAGAGAGAGAGAGAGAGAGAGAGAGAGAGAGAGAGAGAGAGAGAGAGAGAGAGGGAGAGAGGGGGGGGACAGATAGAGAGCAAGACGGGCCGAGAGTGTGCGCGAGACCGAGAGAGCTACGGACTGGACGGGTGGGTGGGGGAGAAGCGATGAGGTTTGGGGGATGGGGAGGGGGTGTTTGTGTGTGTGTGCGTGTGTGTGCGTGTGTGTGCGCTACAAGGCTATTAGAAAGACGAGCTGTTGCTGCCTGGCTGGGCCAAGGGCGAGTTCACTCGCGCGCGCATGTATATACAGGACTGGCCAAGGGAGACCGACGACCCTTTTTCCCGTCGTCGCCACCGCCGCCACCACCACCACCACCTTCTTCGTCACTACCACCTCCACCTTCAGAGAGCGATTCTTATTTCAACGGAGGCGAGCCAGTCATTGTCTGCGATCCGGCATATGGCCGATCTTTGTTCGCCTCCCTCTACCTTCAAGCCCCTCATCGCGTCGGCTGCCGAGCGGCATTATCCGACTCGCTTCTTCATTCTCTCCTCCATTATAGGAGGAATCGCTTGGTAGCAGGGAGAACGAGCTATAAAACGCTCGAGCGTACAGCCCCAGATGATGATAATCCACGCCGAGCATTGTGCTCACTTTTTTGTTGTATTCTCTCTCTCTCTCTCTCTATCTATCTATCTATCTATCTATCTCTCTCTCTCAATTCATTTTATTCCTCCTTGTGCCCCCCCTCGCCCTCTCGCCCCTCGGCTAATAGCCACGTCCTTATGCAATTGACGTCGAGTGAGTTTTCGAGTGGTGACGCCCTTTGAGAGACGGCCACCCACCCGCGCAACGCTCCGTCTGTTCCTGGTCGGCCGGTCGAGTAATTAAACGATATTTTTTTTTTGCCTTTATTGGGAGCAATCGACGTCGAATACGTAGCGACTAAGATTCCGACTCTGTTGCCACCCACACCTCGGCGCTGCGCTTCATCATCGCCCGGTTCGCTTGCGTTAAATTAGCAATTAGCCATTGGCCGGTAAAAGCCGTTGAATGATAGACAGCCACGGGGAGAAAGTAAGCAAAAATGCCTTTAAAAAAATAAAAGGTCCCGGCTAATGTCTGGCGGCGCTACTCCAAATCCTGCTACCGTTTACGTATAATGGAATCGCCAAGTGACAATCCCATTTTCCGAGAGTTCATCCGAATGAAAAGCCGTGCGAATGCGCACGTGCTTCAGCGGGAAAGCCCGCGTTATGTTTCATGCAATTACCGACTCGAGGTGTAGATTTGTCGAATACCGGAACGTGGGCAATTTCTAAGAGCCATAAAATCCAAGACCAAACCTTCAGCTTTCTCCTATGTGACGTTTCCGAGCTCCAAGAATCTAGCGGTAAGCGGACCAAGTTACCCCGTTATTGTCGACTAGAGCCGCTGAAATTACGTAAAGGGCGTACCATACCAGCAGTCGAGGTTTTAACCAGCCAGGACGAACGTTTTAAGAGCAGAGATAAAGTGCGATTGCCTTCTTTCCGCCTTTGACGGTTGCCGAAAATCGGGGCGCGCGCATCTGGGGACAAATGCGCGGTATCCGTGAGCCTGGGGCCCCTCGTTTCAGCGAGGTCGGAAGAAAGTCGCGATATAAACCTGGGCAAGGATAGAGTGGACAAGACTCGAGAGGCGCGTCCTTTGCAAAGTGCCACAGCTAGGCAAGGGATAATCGAGGTGCTTTTAAAGCTGGCCCCGCTCGTGAGAATTTTGGATCGGCGCGCCCCGACAGGTCGTCCACTAGTGCTCTCTCGGGCAGAGCTATCTGGCCTCCGGGTCCCTCGCGCACCGGCTCGTCGATGGGAGCTTCGGCCGCGGCGCCTCATCGAGTATCGGGCGAATTGGCGGGAAGCGACTCCCCGAGGCGGGCAGCGCACTATTTTAGGTGGCATAGGAGGTGCCGAGGTAAAGTTCGGCCCCTCCGCGGCAATCGAAGCTCTCCAACGGCAACCTGGGTAACAAACTGTGCCAGGGACTAGGCGCGGGTGTAGGGAGCGGAGAGAGGCCTACGCCGTGGCCGCTCGTGCTTCCCTCGCCGGCGAGTAAAAGTCCGAGCCGAGCCGACGGCCAACCGGGACAGAGCCGACGTAGGCTCGCGTTCTCGCTTTCACTGCTGGCGTCGTTCACAATCTTATCTGCAGGGGCCAGCGGCGACGACGGCACCGACTATCAAGGGACGAGGGGACTTTCCGATACCGAGTTGCCTCCGCGATTCTTCCTCCTCCTCCTCCTCTTCTTCTTCTTCTTCTTCTTCTTCTTCTTCTGCGAAGGAAGCTTGGCCACGGCTACGAAATTCTATAGCTTCGTTCCGTTTCGCGAAACGGGCACAGCGGCCGAGGGCGAGAGTAGACCTTGAGTCGGCCGATGAATGGGAGAAGCTTTCCGTCGATTCTCTCGCTTCGCCGACCCTTCCTTCACCCTCTCCATCATTCGCTTCGTTCCGCGTCCCGGTCCCTTCTCCCGTAACAACTAATTCACTTCTCTTTCCCGACTATTTCAAAATGTTTCAGAAATTATCTTGTTAGAGGCTTTCATTTCACTAGTTGGAAAACAATTGACCCTCAACTGATTAAGTCCGCCGACTGGACATACATCGGCACCTTTTGTGCCCCGTCGAAGTTCGAGAGCACCGCTCTCGATAACTATTCTTATTGACAACACTGGCTTATTACATTCATCCATTGTTATTATTCATCCGCGAAGAACAGCTTTGTGAATACAGCAGACACCTTCGCGCAGGCCCAAATAGTCTGTTGATCGAAGGCCTATTTTCCATATGTAACAATAGTTCGAGACAATTACAAATCTAAACTTTCATTCGATAGCATCGTCTTCTTACACTGCTCGAATTTCGTCTTCTCCTTCTTTTAAATACAATCGTACAATTATTCTTGATGGCTTAACGAATAGAAAATTTCACTTTGGTATTTTGTATTTCTCCGCTGTATAATTTGTGCTTCTCTAAAATGATACTGTATTTATCATTACCGGGACCCCTTACTAAAATACGAAATGTAACTGTGCGTATACATATTTTATAAATGTCACCAGGGCCGAGGAATATTACACTCGATAAAATAGATTTGGCGAGTGAAAGCTCGTAAGAAATTATTATCGACACTTTCGCGACACTTCCCCTTCGCTACAAAGTTATAGGATAGCGCACGGCTTGAGGAAAATCCTATTAGATATATAATACATCTAAGATTTCGACACAAAACTTCTACTTCTTTATCTTTCTCTTCTCCTTTAGTTAGTTTTCTTATCCTGTTTTTATAAGGAGCAAATATCACGAGAGCCAATAAAACGACAAGTACTTGTAGATTTTTATTTTCTTATCTGACTAGTCCCTAATCCCATCTCTATCTCTCTCTTTATCTCCTCTCTCAAAAACGTAGGCTACGTTTTTAGCTTCTTCTCCCTCCCTCTTCTTATGAATGAACCAATATGGTCCCACTAACAAAAGACTGCGAGAGGCAAATTACATAAGACAAGCGCTTTCTCAAGTTGGGAAACATTTCCAATTCACTTCTCTTGACAAAATTCAACCTCCGCACAGATTAAAATAAAAGAATTACTCGAGTATAGGCACAGTTCTTAGAGAAATTTATATAAGGAACGTGATTCACGCTTTCGAGTTCGATACTTACTTTCTATGAATTTTATGGTAAAACATTTAGAATTCATAGATATACAGATAGAATAGTTATGCTGATAAAATTTTCTAATAAATTTATCTTAGTACTATTACTCTGGTGATCGCTAGAAATGGAAACGTGTTCACTCGTGGTCGCGTTTAATATTCATAAATTAGCCAAAGTATTGAGCAAGTTTATATTATCTTACATGATAATCGATCGTAATTCGTAAAAAAGTGTACGTTTAAACTAATTATCCATGCATAAAATTAATGCTTTTACATTGATTAAGAGTATACTCGGACGCGGACATTTTTTTTTGGAAAATTTTTGCACATTGTGGAGAGGTAATATTTATCTCGCCAGCAATGATTTGCAATTTTATAGAAAATTTGCAAAAAGCTGGGATCGATATTTTTCATAGCTGCGAAATAAATGGCCAAAGCATTTTACAAAGGCAAATTGAATTTCCCACTTCGAAGGCATTGAAAAATATTGTGCCGTCTAAAAGCTCAACCAGCACAATGTGCTTGGTCATGGTTTATAAATGTTTCAAAACTGATGTATGTGCTCGTAGGGAGGGGGTAAGAAGACCTTTTGGTTGATAAACAACTGATAGCGTAGAAAGGCTTCCACGGTATTTAGGTTTAACGACAAAATTGCTAGGTCTTAACAGAGGTTCGATTTTGAAAGGAAATTAGCTTAAACCTTGTGGATAAATACTCTCGACGTGGTGCCATCATTGCGCCCGGTGAAAGCTGTCTCAGGTGCTTGAAAACATTCTCGAACTGTAAAATCCCTACGGATCTTCAGTCTGTTGAAGAATCACAAAAGATTCAGTCTTTAACTTTCATTATTGTTCGTCAACCGATGTGTATTACGAAACTGCAAAAAGGCAATCTCGTGTTTTTACTTAATTTACGCGGTCTACTTCTAACGCTTATATCGCTCTTTACATATTTGTACAGCTTTCGCAGATACAGCACTGATACAACGAAATATGAGCTACACTGCGAGAGGCTTATTTTAACTTTTAGTAAATAGAGGCTAACCAAGAGGACAATTAAAAATACACGAGAAAAAAAACATAGCTTTCAATTGAACTATGTAACATTTTATTTCTATTCGGCTTACGTGCGTATTAACAACACTACTTGAATAAGGTCCATTCTTTTTTTTTTATTTCAATTGCTAAATTTAATGGATGCTGAAAACGCAAGTGGGACTTTTCAAACATCCGACTTCTTATTCTTACTCCTTATAGGAATGGCTAATTAACTTTCTTTGCCATCGTTTTTTTATTTTTCTTTTTCCATTATAGCGCTAGGAAAATGTTTTTTTTTTTAACATGAACACTAAATACATAAGACCATTTCGTTAAAACGAAAACTGCATTCATTAAATACAAATGCTGCTTATTTGCAATTTTTTAAAATAAATCTTTTAAATAAATTTAAAAAAAAAGTCCGTTCAGATTCAGTGATTTTAAATAGAATGAATTTTTCATTTTGCGAAAGCATTTTGCTGGCATACATTAAATGAAATTTTTAAAACGTTGACTCTTTAACTTTTTAATTTTTAATTTTAGTTTTCAAGATACTTTGCTCATGGTAGAGTAAACAGACGTAATATAATTATGGCTTTAATGTTCTACAAATAAGTAGTGCGGAAAATTAAAGATTTAAAGGACTGCCTAGCAAAGGTGATTCATACGAGTCTGTGCTTAACAAAACATTAATAATGGATAAAACTCTTGCCTAAGTTTAACACTGAGAATTTAAAGTTGATTATTTATATTGAACCCCATCCAAAAGTTCTCATGAATGCTCAAAGTAGCGATTAAGTAACGAGAGATAAAGACATCGTTTAAGAATCTCGTGAAACATATACTCATCTTCTACCATGTCAGCGAACAGATCGACTTAAAAAACACATCGATTTTCGACCTTCTCGGCTTTTCACCGTCGTATGCGTTGTTATCGCTATTAACCTTTAGTTCAAATCACTTGAAAAGCATACTTCTTCCGACGACTACCGCGGCTCCCGAATTTTAATCGACGTCAATGGCATTCTTAAAACAAACACTTTCGATTACACGGGCCAATATTGCTAATAGCCTGAGGATAAGCGTAAGCACCCACAAGGCAAATACATCCGACCCTCTAAAACAACACCCATAGCTGCATATTTGGATACGAGCGTTTTCGCGATAGATGTTCCCTTTCAAAAAAGGCCATACGTACGACCCCATTCGCAGGTGGAGGCAGGCGGTGAGGAGGTCTATGCTTTTCTCGGTGAAACGTTACGATGGCACGTGGCGAAGGTGTAAGAGAGTGCCTTCGATTTGTGGAATCGCAGCTAAAGCATCTCGAGCATTATCGATTGCCCCAGTGGTAGTTTTCCATGAATAGGGAAGTGTAGTCCACAGAGTCGGTGAAGTGGGCAGGGGAGGCGAGTGAGAGAGATAAAGAAGCATCGGGAAGATCCCCAGTACACATCCGCATTGACTTATGGGTGTCACACTTTGGCTTTTCCCCCCAAGGGACCAGCGTTCGAAGCAAAGAAAGCAGGATCTCACGGAGGAGGCTTTGTATTATGTCAACGATATTTCGCGAGGGATTTTCGCGCGGACCAATAGAATGGAGTCTTGAGCTTCTCAGCAATGGTTCGCGTTCTAATTGTACGACGTATCGGAGAAACTTCAGAGCGATATCGAGTCGAAAGTCTTCCCATAATCTCGATCCACGCCACAGGTGTGCGCGAGTTTTGTTTCTTCTTTTCGGCCCCCCCCCCCCAATGGACAACGAGAGTACGCGTAGGTTTTCGGTGCGGCCAAGCGTGGCTTAGGATAAGCACGCGTAGGATGTGTGTCTCGATCTGGCCGACTCTTGGCGTCCGAAAGTACGTAGGACAATATCAGTAGTGGAAAGGCTTAAGCATCGAAGTCGACTTTTACGCAATGGCTCTCGAGCAGGGTAATTTCTAAAGTTGTGTCCCCAATGACTCGGCAAATGTCGATGGAAAGTCATAGATACGTTGAATCGTGGGCTTAATTGTAATGCACTATTACTGCGTAGATGGGGGAAAAACTTTCCGAGGAGCGAGATACGATAATCGCTGCTCTATTCTTGGGCTTTTATCGCAGTGCGTTAATGCCGGCGAGGGAACGCGCGAACTTATTCCGGCATCGAGCGAATCTTCCACCTGTGCACGGCGAAGGAGGCACCGCGCGACAAAAAGCGAGAGGCAGTCGATACGCTCTTCCGAGCCGGGAGAAACGAATCGGGTTTATTCCCTCTAAGCGAGCGATTTTGGCCCTGAGCCGGCACTGGAAGCGCGAATTTATCGGTGCATTAAATCCGAGTTGTACCGGTGCTCAGCGAGTCGGTGCTCAACGAGTCGATGCTCGAGAGACTCACGAGCAAGGAGTTAGTTACGTGCCTAGTTTTAGCTGAGAAGGCAACTGCGGTTAGCCTAGATCTCGTGGACGAGCACCTCGGGCGGCTCCTCGTTGCGATGCGCCGAGTCCTTATAACCGATAGGTCGGCTAACGACGCGACCTTTCGACTACGCCATTATCACGAGACGAGCAAAATATTTCTTGCGGGAGCTTTCGCTTAGCGCGAAGCGGCAATTTCATGCAAGGAGCCTGACAAGGAGCCCGACACGCGGATGGGGAGTTACGGTTAGTGGCGGTCCGGTGCAGGAATAATGGGAAATTCAAAGGAGCTCCTGTGCTATTAAACGCTCGGTCTTATAATATCAAACTTGCGACGCTTCGATAATGATAATTGATGAGCTCAAGCACTTAAAAGCTCCCACTACTCGATATACATAATTTTTGAAGCGATGTTTCCAGTAATTTATCTCAAGGATAGGCTTATCTGTTGATACGCTACGACACAATGATTCCTATATGGCATAAGAATGGGTATCCTTGTGCATCGGTCTCTCGCTGTATTTATAGAAAAGTTCCATTGCTTAACCAATTGTAAAAAATGTTTTTTTCGATACCCCGACAGACATCGCGAGGGCATGTTTCGTGAACAACATCCATTGAAAATAGATCGAAATGCAGAGTGACTCGTTTGAGTTGGCGATGCAAAGAGCGGAAATTGATTGAGCGATTGTACGGGTTCTTTAGAAGCTCTGCCACGAAGAGCCGATGCGCCGATGCGTACGCAGTTCTCTCTCTCTCTCTCGCCCTGTCTCTTTTTTCTCTTTTCTTACTTGCTCGCCCCTACGTATGTATTGACTGTGATTCGCAAGATCAGGAGTGACAGACAGAGAGAGAGAGAGAGAGAGAGAGAGACAGAGAGAGAGAGAGAGAGAGAGAGAGAGAGAAAGATTCAGCGAGTGGTGCGTGGAGAACGTGTGGGTGCGGTCCATTGCAAGAGACGTGACCTCGCCGTTGAAAGCGACTGAATAGACTCGTCAATGCCTTGCTTCGTTAAATTAAATAGGCTGTTGTAGATTGGTTGGCCTGAAACGAAATATCAGAAATACAATTTTGTTTTAGCACGAAAACTTGTGACTCGCTTGAACGCTCTCCTTTTACAACTTTCTTCGTACGATAAGAGACATTCGGTTTTTCGAGCTTAAGGAAGTAGTAAAAATTGCCTGAAATTCTTTAATTTGGCTACGACCAAAAAGAGAATAAATTTGGATGAATTTTCTTTAAATTCGACGGTTTTGCGCACGAATCTTCGTGCCGAACACGAAGAGACATAAAAGGATTAGTCGAGTGTTCCGAAATGGCAACAAGTCTATGTAGTTTGCCGGCAAAATCTGCTTACTAAACACTTAGCAAGCCAATGCATCGGTATTTTGGAGTTCGGCATTCATGAAACAATCCGATGTCTACAACAGCTCCTGAAAGTGACTCTTGTAAAATTCAAAACAAGACTCTTTTAAATACCTGTGAAGGCATCATTTGTTAAACATTAACTTACTTAAAAAAAAGATTTCTTCTCTACCTCTGTACATACATTTGAATTGGAACATAAAACTCATCGTCAAACCTCATAATGTGAAACATAACTGTGAGAACATTACTGTTACGGTATTTAAGTCTACAATGAGCAGCGCAAAGTTATTTAGAATTTAAAAAACTGCGATACGGAGAGGAAAAAATTACGGAAATTAATGTAATTATCGTATTTATATCATAAACGTGGGTATGTCGGCGTGACGTAATAAAGTAATTCTTCTCCGGGTCGAACTAAATTTAATACTTCATTAAGTTGCAGGCTACATTTCACGGCAGATATAGCCAGCAATAATATATGTCATACATAATTATTTATATCAACAAGTAACGAGTGATTTAGATAAAAATGAGCAGTAGGCGAGTACTTTTTATCGGGTAGTAGTGCACAAAAATACGTAGCTCATTCGCCGGTTCTTCTGCGAATGCAAAGAAGAAGAATTTTTAAGAAAGTCGACCAACTTTTTTCCATCCAGCTTTATATTATAAATGCAGCTTACCGTTCAACGATGAATGCCAAAATTCGTGCTTTATAAAATTCTTAGCTTACGCGAAAAATGCCTGTGCGTACGCTTCCTAAAGCGACACGTAGTTAATATACCGGCCATTCGGCGCGTGAGTTTTTCTAGCAAGCAGTAGACCGAGACCGAGGGTTATCGCCTACCCATAATGTGCACTTTGCATATGCATCTATTTGAAAAGACCTGTAATTCTGCCCAGGTAAATTGCCTTTGCGCAGCATTATTATATAGGAAAATCAAAGCTTTTCTATAATTTTGAAAGATTATTTGAATCAGCGGTAAATCAACACATTGGCTGCGTATAATTTAACGCTTCGACGGCAAGCTATCCAAACAATAAATACCCTGTTTTGTACGATTAATAGTTCGTCAATAATCATTTACTCTTTAAAAAAATTCAATGACACAGAGGAAATAGATAAAAGTTATCCCCACAGTGTTAAATGTACAAGTTGGAAGAAGGTTCGTTAAAATCAATGTAACGAGGATAGAAAATTAGTTTCGATTAAATGTTTTCTTTTTATATGCAAATGAGGTGCACGGAGTTAATATTAATTATTACAATATATTATGGTAGAAGCATGTAATAGAAATTAAGACCGTATCCTCCATACTCACTGTTGTAAGACGTCCGAATTATGGTTTTTACGCTCGATATAAAAATACATCGTTATATAGAAACATTAAAAATCACTCTTTTGCCATTTCAATGAAGTCCTTAGGAATTTGGATTATCAAGAGCATTTAAAAAATTCCATTCTATAACTATTTTTTTAAACATATCGCACGCAAGTATTTATACTCAAGTTTACGCTTGTACGCAATGCTTTCGCGTATTATTGGTCGCATAAATTATTGAACTTGGAATAATAAAATCGATGGTTAAAAAAGTATGTGAATAGTAATAAGCTAAATGTTTATTGAAATTTATGCTGCGATAACAATTTTATCGCAGTACGATTTCGTATCTATTAAATAATTTATTAAGTTAATGAACTCACGATTGATTAAGAACTGGCTACTTTCTATCTGGGCTAGAGGCGGGCGTGCGTGCGTGCGTTTACCGCCTACTTTAGCATTCCATTCTGCAACTTCGATTCTGCTGTAATCCGGTATCTGCATTTATGCTTTCAATAGGTACAGCCATATGCTAATCGGAAAAAATGGTACGAAAGTATGTAAGCATTCATTTAGGCGCATTTACGAGATTAGAATTGGCTTATGTGACGGACGAGGAATTGCTGTAATATGTAAGAGCCTTAAACGGCTTTATCAATTACGAGCAGCTTTAAAATTATTTATTAATCAGTAACAGCACTGAAATGCAGTTATTACGTATTTGTAAAATAAAATACTAGATGCATTACAATTGCAGTCTCAAAGTACGTCTTAAGCATACTTTTTTGGCGTCGTACAAATTTTATGAAAAATCTCCATAAACTCCGTAGTATTTAGTATAGGCACGGATAATACAGATCGAGCAACAAATTACTCAAATATTTTATAAACATAATTCGAAAAGTTATTTTATTTTATTTCAATGAGTAATCAACCATAATTGTTTTTGCACCGTAATTGTTTTCAAAGTAGAGTAAACAATAACGACAGCTGTTTATAAAATTGATATCAGGCATTTTTTACGGATTCCTTCCAATTACAAAAAAATTTAAATCGCTTCTTTGATGAGGTGCTTATAAATTTCAATAAAAGTAAAAGTAGCTCACATTCTTACATTGATTTTATTCTCAACGTTATTTTGCCAATAGAAAAAAGTGCAGAGCCTTCTGTTTCAGTTAAGTATAATAAATTCAACACAAAGTCATATATTTGACAAGCCATTTAGTGTAAGAAATTGTTCGGGTTTTTTTGAACAACTGCCCATCTGAATCTGGAATGTAATACACCACAAACCAAATGTGCAAATATGTTTGGAGTATGTGAAAAAATTACTCTTGCTTCTTCAGTAGTATTCAGTGTACAAACAATTGCAAATGAAATTTACACACACCACGTTCACTTTTATTCTCAAATGATTTCCTGAGTGTGCCGTCCTTGTTACGCTCTTCTTCTCTCTCTCTCTCTCTCTCTCTCTATCCCTCTCGTTCTCAATTGTTTTCGCTTCCATCATCATCCTCGGAAAATAATAAATGCCTTTATTGATCGAATGACTCAGGATTGGAACGCAGAAAGAAGCTATGAACTTTTATAATAAGTTATTTCCAAGTTGCGCTTTTACGCAAGCAATTCAATATTCAATGAACCGCTGCAGCGTAGGAACTATCAGCTTAGTACTTAATATTATATAGCGAGCAAATGTACGCGCCGGTGATAACCATCGAGTTACGATGCAGTGAAACTCAAAAGTACCAACACACTAAAGGACAATCCATCTAGCTTTCACACCGCGATTGTTACTATCGAGTAACAAGCATTGCGAACTTATGTGTCACACCGCTAAACAACATTGAGTTGAATGTATCAACAACCAAACCGGACCGGAGTGTATCAGCAGCGGTACAGACGTGCATGTAATTACAAAACACAGTTTTGATTTTGGAATCATTATTATTAAAATCTGCCCCCCTAATGCCTTCACTTAAGAACTTTAGCATTTTAGCATTGAAAGCGGGCATTAAATGGAAATTAGGCTACAATTTTCAAGCCGAGTGAGAACAATAATTTTTTAAGAGCAAAATTATGAAAGCAGCCAGTGATTTTGCAAAAATTATATTATTTACGAGAGTTAAACAAAATACCTATAATTCAATAATATGCGTAACAAATTAATGCCATTGCGAGTACGAGCACGTACACATGGGCATGCATACATTATTTTGATAATGTATTTAAGGAAGCGAATTAAGTCGATAATTTATATTAAGGCAAAGTATATAGAAATGCGGTTAAAGATGCAAAGTTGCCAAACTTTGTGTCGGATGGTTGGCAATATAGCACAGGCCGATTGCTAATAAATATGGCACGAGTTTAAATCGTTGAATGCAATGAAAATATCTCGGAGTATAATTTTCGAACTGATATCAATTCCTTGAGCGATCAGTTCGAAAGCTGGGCATGCGCATTTGGCTTTATCGTAGCGGATAAGCAACGAGTTAAATATCACATCACGCCCACGTAAAATAGTTACTCACAAAATACACAATGTTGCGTCATCAAATAGTTCTTATCATACATTGATTAAAAAATAATATTGCAAAAGCTTTGGTAATCGAAAAACATGTTGGGCAAAGCATTTAAGCCGTACTTTCAAAGCTGCAATAACATGTTTCCAATACATCGTACGTAAACGTACTCCTTACTATCAAAGTGCCAAATGCGCAAAAACCACCGTCAATAAATGTTGTAAGCTGAACGAGGGCAGATACAGAATAAAAAAGATTGTTGTATATACATCCGGTGCCGACGCGACGAGTTACGCCTACACCAACTCCTTTATCGCGTGAACTGTATTTCAATGACGAAACAATAAGAAGAGGTCGATCGAGGACTAGCTGCAAACATCTCATTACTCGCCTATAACCTTTCCCATAAGCCATCGCTTACAAAATTCGACGTGGCGTCATCTCTATATCGAGCCTTGGTACATCGTGACGCCAGTCAAGGGATCCTTTACGGCAAAAGCACTTTGGATGATATTACGCTCTCGCGCGCGGAGATTTTCCGCAACTCGGAATCGCGTGGGTTGGAAGAAAATTCATTAGAAATAATATATGTGCTATCGAGCCATCGGCCGAGCGTAGTGAGGCGATTATGCATACGACGATAAGAGTAAGATGAAACAAACTGAACACGCTTCAGAGCGACGAACAATTCGCAATCTCCGTTAATGATCTCTCGACGTCTGCATTTCCTTGCGAGACGTTGTATCTGACGTGGGGCTCAAACTGCTCGCTTCTAATTCCGCCGTACAAATTATATCAGATGAATAACCCTCTTCGAGCCAGCGATTTTTATACTCTCTCCCCCATGGAGGCGCCACTCTTTATTAGTGCCGAAGCCCCCTGCCCGACACCCCTCCCGCCGACGCTCATTTTTCGCAGGCACGTGCACACGTCGCCCGATCTCTCTCGGCCCTTACCAGCTAGCAGGAGAGGGTTATCGCGCTTTTCTGCTCTAGATGCGGCGAAAGACTCCACAGGCTACTACTCTTCTCGATAGAGCTACACGCTTTTTCTACATAATGCATGCAGGCTCTCTTTAAAAATATCCAAAATCCCTCGATCCCCAAATAAAAAGAACAAGAATGTTTACCAAAGACGACGTTTTTGCGAGGTATAAAAAGATTTCCTAAAAAAACTACTCCAAGGCTTGATTTACGGCTACGTACTTATTTATGATCATCAAAACCCTACTCGGAATACGATTTAGAGTTAAAAAAGTGATGCTAATGTTAATATGATTTGTGCCTCGGATAATGGACTGAAAAAACTTTGCATTGCCATAGAAATGAATCGTCCACATAAGTAATTCATTAACACTTCGCTCAAGTCAAATCCGCTGCCTTCCGAAACAACACAATTTACTAATGACTGTCCTTGTACTACAAGTGAATGCGCTCTAAGTAGCTTATTTGCAATTGTTTATTGAATTGCAGCTACGGTATCATCGATTTTGATGTATTATTATTATTATTATTATTATTTTACTTTAAAAAGAATAGGGCTCGTCAAGTGAGATGTATATTCCCAAGTAAATTTTCACTATACTGTTCTCCCCTTCTAATTATCCAATTCATAACGCCTCTCTCTCTCTCTCTCTCTCTCTCTCTCTCACACACACACACACACACACAGTCAGACAGACAGACAGACAGACAGACACACACACTGCTTCTCATTTTCTCTCATTTGTATGAGTGATCACAGCGATAAAGCTAATAGCGAGTGCTGCTCTCCAGAGAATAATCAAGATTCGTGCAAGGGTAATAGAAAGAACCAAATAACAAGCGTCCAACCTTTTCTGTAATCGACTTTATCGATATACACTCCGCTAGGGAAGTCGTGTTTGCATACGAACGCCAAAGAGACGAAACGAGAAGGGGAAAGTGATTTGCACATCAATTTAGTCGAGTAGGACGAATGCCAGTGACAGTATTATTTCTAAAATTTGCCATTTGAATTAGAGCAAATGTAAGGTGAAGTGTAATTCGTTGTAACGTGAAATATTTCTACATTACATAACATTCATTTATAGGTGCCCATCTGCAAAATGCAAACTCTAGTCGGAACAAGCTTTCGTAATAATTTTAAATCGCAAAATTTTAAATTTTCTCATTATTTAAAAATCTTTTGCTATTCTATGGTTTACCATTCTTATTTTCATAAATCACGAGTACACATAATAATTCGGGGATAAACTTTTAACTTTGCCTACTTTTCGACGGTACAGGGAAAGGGTCTATTAATTAGCCAAAGAATCGGCAAAACGTCACCTATATCTAGTTTCTGGTTTCGTAGTGTCGGCTTACAAATTTCTTATTTGCGTAAATGAGAGCAGAGGGTCATTTGTTTAATTCGTATCCTATGACTCATTTTTATTGTCGTGAAAATTGAACTACACCGAGCTGAATTTAGAGCCAAGATAAATTGTAAAAAATTATACTATGGCTTCTTATAAATCCAGTTATATCGTTTTGTACGCGAATAGTTGGTGCATATTTGAAAAGCATTAAGCACGAGCATATCAGTATAATAAAATCATAATTCTTTACCAAGTGAAAACATCCTCCTTGTAATTATGAAGACACATTTATTAGGTATAAATTATTGATATGCCATCTATTATCAAATGGAAATATTTTGACGACGAACAAAGGTGCGCGAAAAAATTTAGCTTTCGCGTAAGATTGTGGTTTTAATATAGATATTTTAATTATTAATCCTTATATATATATAAGTATATGAGTATAAATAATAACATTGATTTTAATTTTAATTCTTATCGAACACTTGGTGCATTCAACATCCTCGACACACTTGACTTCAGAAAGATCTGCTTTCGATATGCCTCAGCGATGAATTAGGGTCAGGTTGATTTTGTCGACTTACCTTATTGATTTTTCCATCAGAATCTGATTGAAAAGCAAAAGGATGCAATAAATCGCGGCAATAGAGGAAGATTTGCCAAGCAAATACAGCATGCGTCAAGAAAGATGCAGCTTTCTAGCAATAATGGTCGAGGGTGGAACGAGAATAGGAAGAAGGAAGAAGAAAATAAGCCGCACCGCATCATAAATCTCAAAGCAGTGCGTCAGAGAGTCGCCCTTCCTTATAATTTATTCCTCATTGTTCTATATCGTAGCTCGCGCGTTTTACCGGAGCTCGGAGGGAAAGTGAATTATCTCGTGCGAGGCTTTCGGTCGTAGGGAGCATTCGCCGTAGCTTAACATCGCTTTTGATAGGAGTGCGAGCGTCTGCGCGCGCGTGGGTCGGCGAGTGGGAGGGAGGGAGAGAGAGCCGAGGCAAGAATGTAAGGCGTCGGTGTTGCTCGCCGCGGAGATCCGAATGGAAGGCGAAGGAGAGGGACAATGCCGGAGGATTCGAGAGGAAAGGAAGTACAAGGCAAATGAGAGGCGGCGAGTGGGAGGAGGTGGGAGGCTCGAGGAGGTTCGAGTGCTCCGGAGCGAGCGGGAGGGACAGAGACAGCGGCTGCCGGTGAATTAGCGAGAGAGGGCAGGTAGAAGCGTGCCACTTAGCCCGCGAGAAACGCGGTCACAGTCCCGGCACGTCTCCGCGTATGACTCCGAAGCCGCTCTTCATCGAGGACTTTGAGAAACGCTCGGGCTTCGACTTTTAAGCTGCCGCCGCGGCCGCCACCCGCTCCATTAGTCATTCCGGCTGGGAGCTTCGGCCCCCCCCCTGCACCCTCCAGCCCAATATCAAAATTACATTAGGAGCTCGTCCCACTAGCAGGCGGTGTTAACGAGCCGATAAGCGCCCCCCCGTCGGCTCGAGGCTCCCTGTGCGCACCACCGCGGGGCGGCCAATAGGACCGGCCGTAGCCTGCCCGCGATCGTATTTTCTCGTTCGATAACGCACGCGCGTCCCTTGCGGAGCCTCGGACGAGTTGGCATAGGCAGTGCGCGCCAGCACCTAAATCTCTCCGATGTCGGGAGGCACCACGGAATCGCGAAAGAAGCGACCCTCGATAATTAATCAAGGTTACGGGCCAAGTTTGGAAAGTTCCGGAGGGATATCTGGTCGATCAGCAAGCAAATCTGCAATCCGAATTGTCCAAGAAGGTAGACACACTCGCCTCGGACGTGCAATATTCACATTGTATTAAACCTAAAACTCTGCTTTATTCCATCTCTAGCCTTCTGAGCTCGGCGGTGTTTTAGCTCGGATCTTTAAGATCGCTGAATTAATTCTTAAGTAGGATGGACTCACAAAGGAAGCGAGCATTTCAGGCAACCGTTAAAATAAGTTTTCACGACGCGGAACATCGGCAGAGCGTCTTGTTGATCCGAAAAGAAACGTTGAGGAGGAGCTGCTTTGCTCTCCGAGCAAGCACAAAAAGAGCTAAAAGTCATTTGTACGAGAAGAAAGCTCGTGTATTTAGCTTATACACACAATTCGGAAACATCGGTTGAGATAAGACGCTCGGAAATAAAAGGAGTTTGGGGAAGGGGGGGGGGACGCGCTTGACTATATTTTGACTCGCTTGACTCAGCGAGCGAACCGCAAATTTATCGCACGCGTAAAAGTAAGAGCCTCATTCGGGATGGGCAGCATCGACTCGCAAATCCAGACGGATTTTCCGGATCGTCTGAACATGTGCTACCGCAGCTCGGAGTGTCGGAAAGATCCTGCCAGGCATCCGGAAAGCCTGCCAAACATCATCCAATGGCTCTCGAGCCCAAGCGAGCATCGAGTCGGGCATCGGTTGCCTCGCGGCCGCTACTGCGATCGCGTCTGCCCCC
Source organism: Kradibia gibbosae (assembly GCA_018907135.1). Classification (NCBI taxonomy): domain Eukaryota; kingdom Metazoa; phylum Arthropoda; class Insecta; order Hymenoptera; family Agaonidae; genus Kradibia; species Kradibia gibbosae. Next base: position 44,943,591 of record JACCHX010000001.1, read on the forward strand.
GAAACCCTCATACCTTGATGCGGGGCAAGACCAGCACTGGCATCGGCGGCGGCATCTACTTTTCCGCGGATTTCTCTAATTGAACTAGATTTCGAGGTGGGCTCCTTGACGCCGGGGGCCATTATTGAGCGCGCGGGGAGGGGCCGAATGGAGATCGCCAGCCGTTGGGAGGGGAGGGGGGCCCTCGAAACCCGGACGCCAGGATAACCTCCGCCAGCCGAAACCCGGAGATTATGCAAACGACAAGGAGGACGCGCGCCTTGGCCGTTCACAGCCTTGCGCCGGAGGTTCCTTCGCCCAACTTTCTAACGCAGAACACGAAGCACCGGCCGAAACTCAAGAAAGGCCAATCGACGACAACTCGGCTATTTAGCTCCTGGGAATCGAGGATATTACGCGGCTCGTCTCCACTTATAGTGGCTCGCTTCGTTGCTGCAAGCCAAGACCACGTGGATGGCACTTTGGTTTTCAACGGTGGACAATTGGAATGCGACGAACTGTCACTGATTTAAAAGTCGTCGTCGTCGTCGTCGTCGTTCGTCAGCGAGAGTCTATCTGGAATGATGGAAGTCCTCCTGAGCATTCGTGCCGCGATTGTTTTATTACGCTTATACTCCGCAATAATAAAGTCAATATTGTTCGATTATCTTTGTAAGTCTTTTTTGCTCGACCTATTTTAACAGCTTGATTTAAAATACTTGCGTTACGTGTCAGGTTACGTTTCCACGTTATTTCACATTATGTTTTTAAGTTGTATACTTTTGTATCTACCTTTGCACAGCTAATCATTAATAATAATTATTACGTTATCGTGGGATTTATGATAGAATTAAGACATTCGTTTTTTTTATACAATCGTTTCTGCAATCACTATGCAATACATTAATATTATGGAACTTGTATTTAATGTCAATCTTGATCAAACTCATTACTGGATTATTTTAAGCGGCGCACTACTTATCTATTAGAACTTAATCATTAATGATTGATTTTGTATTTTAAAGAAGCAAGCAGAAGAAAAAAAAATGCTTACCATTAAATTCTATTGTGCCGATCGACTATTTTTTTAGCATATAATACGAAGAATTTCAGCATAGCTGTACTCTCTTTTCATAAGCAGTAGTTTTTATCTTTTTTATTGTTTAGCAAAATTTTGACTTTCATATGGAAACGATAGTAACAAGCAAAGAAAATCATTGAAGACATAAGAAAAAGTTTTAAACAAGTTTCTTACGCGGTTCCTATAATTATTTATAATTTGACAACCTTTTTAAAATGTATTTAAATTAAAATTGAACTGTACACGATTTCGCCGATATTCCACTGATTGGCAGTGTGAGTAAAAGAAGAAGAGAAAAACCTGTTAAAATTATAATTAAATTGAAAATACTTGAGAGATCGTGAAAACGAGATCTAAACTTCCCAAAGTAGTTAGAAAGAACGGAAAATGTATGTAAGTCCACGAAACTTTAGAATTTTCTACTTAGAAATTATCGTAAGGTTTTTTTCAACATTTTTTAACTCGGTGGGATATAGGAAGGAAAACTTTTTTACCAACGAGTCGAGCTCCGCGGTATAAAAAATCTTAAAGTTGGATTTTGGCGAATAGCAAGTTTAGAGTTCTAACGAGGCCTGCATTATGTAGAAAATTGTTCCCAATTAGGCAATAAAATAAAAGCCAAAGAGTATCAATAATGCAAGCGAGTCGAATTGGTTTCGTTTTGTAAATAATTTTGAGAACTCGTATTCGGTGCATGACATTTTTTTTTATCAAGCACAAGACACTCGTAACAAAACAAGGGCAGCCACTGAAAAAAACATCTCGACTCTCTCTCTATCTCTCTCCGACTGCATTGTCTAACACGATGGGTGCTTTAGGATCGTTCGAGGAGATGCGGGTGGGTCATGAAAGAAGGGCGCACGAAGGAGAGGTGGCGGGAAAAGAAAGGAGGAGAGCCGTCCTACATTTAACAGCTGCGGACTAGCGGTGGACGTGGACGTCCTCCTCCTGCTGCCCGCCCCGTCCAACTACCGGCGCTCGGGCTTCATTCGCCAGAATTTCGGCACTACCTGGCGTCGGCCTTATATTTAGGCTATAGATCTTCCCAAGTCGAGCAGAGCCGCCCATTATCGAAGGCAACTCCCAGCTACTAGCCTCCGCCTAGGCTGGACGCCGCGGACGGTGACGCGCGCCCATTGCGTGTGTGTGAGTGGGAGAGCGGCCGGGGGGAGGGGCAGCGGCGGCAATCCAGGGCAACTCGTGTGAGGAGCGAACTTTTTAATGCGCGAGTTGCGTCAGTTGGCTGGCTCTCGGCTCGCATCCCCTCTCCCTCGTAATGAGGGCCCCTTTGATTATTTTTCCAGGCGGCAGTAAAAAGGCTCGTAAAGCCGAGCGCCAGGGACATTGGCAGCGAGCTTTTAGTTGCCGGCCTTTCTATGTGTGCCACGTGGAGAGCGACACAATTGGGATTTCGGTCTCGTTTCGTACTCGTTACTCCTAAGGTTCAAGTGCTCGGGCGTGGTGGATTTGAGCTTCTTCGTGCGCCCTTTTCCTCGAGTGCCTAAATATCACCGGCTGGCTCCTCGTTTATTATCCAACTGCGGACGCGACGCTTGGTCTTATGCAATCGGACGAATCTAGCGGCTTTGCTCCTCGAGTCCGCTGATAATCTAGTCATCATTGTGTTACCTTAAACATTCCACTGTAGCACAGCCTTTATAATGTGTCACGTGAAATTCATGCCGATACATGAATAAATAAATTAATTCAACAACAAGATTATTTCTTAAATAACTCGAGCGTTATAATTTCATTTCTAACGGATTAATTTAATTCTATTCTCCTCGCTGAGGATTACTTCTTCGAAACATACAAATTAATAACATTAGGATTATTGGGTACAGGGGCTTTGAAAAGTTTTCTGAAAAGATAGCAATGGAACTATGTAGCAACGTAACATTTTATTTATATTATTTAATAATACTTTTTAAAATCCATTCTTCGTAATAGGTGTAAATAACAGTGACTGCTGAATACGCTTAACGCAATGTAGCAATAGAATTTCTGATGCAATTATGACCGTAGACGTTAGGTCTTCGATGTATTGAGAGAGCTCTTATTTAACTCAGCGTAAGCACCTATTCCAACTCCTTGTGACCAATATTTCTTTAAGACTCTAGATTCTAATTGTTCTCGTAAAAACAAATTTTACCAAAATTCGACATCAGTAACACGCGAGCATTTCGGATTCGCATACATCTATAATTCCGAAGAATCGATTTTATGAAAAAATCCATTTACTGCTTATCAATTTCGCCGAGAACGAATACTGTAAATCGAATGCCTTTGCTTTATGCAAGATATATTTCTTAAAGATTCCTGCCAGTGTTAAGACCGGTTTAACTGCATTTGCGTAAAGGGATTATTTGCGCGATATGCTTTCAATTCAAAACGAACCGATGCATTGCATTTTTGGAATAATAAAAGGTTTGGTTATTGGGAACGGTGAAAAGTTTGGATTTTTCAACTCGCTAAACATGTATGCATTTTGTTGCAGTAATGTAATCGACATTTTTAGTTTGATAATTTTATGAAAAAAAACTGCCACGAAGCTACTCCGAATTACAAAGCTTGCAAATTCATATCGTGGCATATCATTCATTCGTGTTTAGAGTACACTGAAATGCAGGGACTGTCAATTTTTTACATACATTGTCGACCTCGGGTAGAGTATAATTTACAGTGGTAGACCAGGGCGGTGGCGTATCTTGTTCTTCACAGAGTGCACGGGTGTGTGTGTGTTTGCGCGCGTGCGTGTGCGGAGGGGGTGGTGGTAAAAAT